>CM066044.1:218778493-219421227 GCA_033557465.1 Ichthyophis bannanicus | reverse complement strand
GTTTAGTTGACAGCTGGGCTGGAGAAAACTGTTCAGTGGACCACCCCAATCAAGGTCCTATTTCTGGAGACTGGGTCAATTATAACAGCTTTGGGACTGTGGTCCCCCCTTGCCATCTCTCCCCTTTATGGGAAAACCCTAGAGGTACCATCAATCCAACTGAACAAAGATGTCAGGGGGGGGGGGGAGGGAATCACGAGAACTGAGATGTGGAGGCAGCAGTGACAGGTGGACTAAAGAGGGTTTGAGAGGTTCATCCACAAGTACAGTGCCTTGTGAAAAACAGAGTGAAGACTAACTTTCTGCTGTCCAATAAGGTGACATTTTACTTACCAGTTAATGTCCTTTCCTTGAGTTCTGCTAGACCAGTCCAGACAAGTGGGTTGTCTTCCCCTACCAGCAGATTGCTGGAAACAAAGAACCAACGAAAAGCCTAGGTTTCAATGACATCACTCCCACGCCTCTATTCGCCTCAGCTACCAGAGGTCACTTCAGTATTCATCCCAAAGCATATGGGAGTAATATGGCAATCCTCATACAGCCCCAACTGGATGCGAGAAAACACCAGTACAGCATTGATAATAGAGGTTTCTGTTCCAAGTGATTAATCTGAATTGCATGGAGAGGCAGAAGATCCTAAAGTACCAATAAATGCTGTCAGAGACCACGAAAATGTGGCAGAAAGATACAGAAATATTTCCCATTGTACTGGGAGCCACAGGGTTGATAAAGAAGAATTTCCAAGCACATCTTGACAAACTACCGACATATGTTATATCTTACAAACGCCAAAAGGAAGCTCTCTGGCACGATGCAAGTACTATGCCAAGCATTAGCAGTAAATTTGAAAGACCCTGAGATCATACTCTACATATCCTGGGGCTTAGAATTGGGGTTCATGACTCTTATGGTATTCACAAAACTAACCCATATGCAGAAACTGCAGAGAGAAATTCTAAATGATGACAGTAATATGATTTGTAATAAGGAGACTACTCAGGCCTTTCAGAGGTTTAATGAACAGCTTTATAGTTTTGAAGTTAATTATGATCCCCGCCCAACTGTTGGCTGTTATTTGTGAAAGACAGAGTTGTTTACCGGATAATGTCCTTTCCTTGAGTCCTGATAGGCCAGTCCAAACAAGTGTGTTGTGTTCCCCTAATAGCAGAGGTGGAGACAGAGATAAATCCAGAGGCTGTTGATGACCTCATCCTGTACTATATCAAGAGCAGCTAGAGGGCATATAACCTCAATATTTATATCCAAGCTATGCTAAGAACCCCTAGCCACACAAGTCCCAATGAGGGTAATCAAGGACTAACAGTCCAAAGAAAAGAACTATATACAGAACACCCGGCCAACCCACAGAAAATAGCCAATCATCACAGATCGAAGCAGATCATATCAGCTCAGATCAGAACATTGCACATGACAGGAAATCAAATCAGATCCCAGGGGAGGTCCTGGACAGGCCTAGAACTCATGAAAAAGGATATCATCCGGTAAGAAAAATGTCACCTTCTATAGCATCCTGCTAGGTCAGTCCAGACAAATGGGACATACCAAAGCTACACCTCCACCGAGCAGGAAGAAGACATGGCAGACTTCAAAGATCTCTGCATCAAAGGCCTTGTCTACTGAACATGGACATCCAAGCAGTAATGCTGGACAGAAATGGAAAAAAATAATACACATTCGCTCAAAATACAACTGAAGAGTACAGATGTACTTAGAGTATCTCCAGTGGTTAGACTTCCACACGTCTCAATCCACTAATCCCTTAAAATTGTTAAGGAAGGTCTCAGACTCTATGGCACTAGTTTAGACAAATATGTCATATACGTGTCCTTTTCATAACACAAAAATCAAATTGTAAGCGATGCTGCACACGTCCTATTTTCCGCAATCGTCAACTCACAAAATGCCCATCTTGCAAAGATGCCGCGCATCATCTTTGCAAGATGGGCGTTTTGTGAGAGCTGACGATTGTGGAAAGTAAGACATGTGCAGCATCGCTTACAATTTGATTTTTGTGTTATGAAAAGTCCCTGAGGAAGCTTGAATAAAGTGAAACGTGGAAGAGGTAACGAAGGACGACGTTGGAAATAAGTTAAGCATATCTCTGATATCAGTTCGAAGTACTGAGAGAGATAATTTTATAACACATTTCACATTAAGAGAAACATTTACTGGGAACAGTCATCGATGCGAATGGGCACGTATATTTGACATATTTGATGTCTAAACTAGTGTCATAGAGTCTGAGACCTTTCTTAACAATTTTAAGGGATTAGTGGATTGAGACGTGTGGAAGTCTAACCACTGGGAATACTCTAAGTACATCTGTACTCTTCAGTTGTATTTTGAGCGAATGTGTATTATTTTTTGACAAATATATCGTTCGAAGAACAGAACATATATAGTTGTTTCAGGACAAAAATGGAAAGCAATGACCATGGTGCCACCTGACAGATGTCTCTATGAGAGTTACTAAACTGTGCTCTGCCCAGGAGGAAGCCTGAGCCCACATGGAATGTGCACGCAAACTCTTCATAACCAAACAGCTTCACAACAGATAGGCCAAGGCTATTATCTCTTTTAATCAGTGGGTCAAGGTAGACTTTGTGGCCATTTCATCCTTTTGTGGGCTTGCAAAAAGGACAAAAAGTCTGACTTACAAAAGGAGTTAGCAATCTTCAGGTACCAAAGAAGCACCCTACTAACATCCACCAGGTGAAGTTCCTTATCCTTCCCCTGGCATTGTTCCTTAGAGGATGCAGGCAAACAGACCACCTGGTTGATGTGGAAGGCCGACACCACCTTAGGCAAGAAAGAAGGAACAGGTCATAAATACATCACTTCCTCTGAAATAGGGATTTTGGCAGGACAAAGCTTGCAACTCTGAGATATGTTACGCCGAGCAGATTGCAACCAAAAAAGCAGTCTTAAAGGGAGAAATCCTTGAGTATAGCTCTCCTTAAAGGCTCAAACAGCACGGCAACCAAGGCCCAAAAAAAGCACAGATCCCAAGAAGGAACCACCGAGTGCAGGGGAGGGCACAAATGCTTAACTCCTCTTAGAAACTGGCCCATGTCTTGGTGCGAGGCCAGGAAGGGCCCCACTTCTGGCCCTCTAAAACAAGCCAAGACCACCATATGAAACCTCAGTGAACATAGGTAAAGGCCCTTGCCAAAACCATCCCAGAGGAAGGAGAGAAGGCTGGCAAGTCCACAGCATGACTTACTTGGTGCTCCTAGCACTAGTTCTCAAATAGATGTCAAACGGGCACATAGGTGAGACATGTGGAACCTCTTCTTGCTTTCAGAAGGGTGGAAACCACAGTAGGAGAGTAGCCATTACACACTAAGTGTCGCCTCTCAAAATCCAGGCCATAAGAGAGAAGAGAGTCAGATCATACAGCAGGCTTAGCTCCTGCCTCAAGAGCCCCTGCATCGACAGAGGCACATCAGATCCGCATACAATGACCTTATCAGCCAATACGGTGCCATTGGACCCTGATGGCACTCAACACAATGAAGCACTCATCTAATGAGAGGTCACAGAGCAAACACATACAGTAGAACCTGCTTTGGTCAATGTTGAACCAAGGCATCCACGCTCTAGGAGCCTGCCTCCTTGTGGCAGCTGAAGAACCTTCACACTTTGTCAATGGCTCAAGTTGCCATGAGGTCCACCTCAGGGTAACACCACCTGTTCAGGATCTTCTCAAATGTTAAATGGCTCAACTCTCACTCTCTGGGATTGAAGGAATGGCTACTGAGACAGTCTGCTCCAAACGGTTCACTCCCACAATATGCTGTGCTAAGAGGTTCAGGAGATTCTGCTCTGCCCAGGAGAACAGGAGGGTCATTCCTGGCAGATTCCAGGACACCCTAAAATTGTCTGAGAAGATACAAACTGCTCTGTTTTGGACTAGGAAAGCCAAGCGAATGGTCCTCACCTCCAGCCAATTGATGAGCCAGGCCATCTCCCACTTGTTCCAGCAACTCTGGGCCATCAGCCCTAGGTAACGAGCTCCTCATCCAGACAGGCTTGCATCCATCATCAATAGAAGCCATTGGAGCCCATTAAGGGAAGGCCTTTCACCAGATGATCAAGCTGCTCCCACCATTTCAGGCTGGCCACCAACAGTGGTGAAAGTGAAAGCTCTGGTCTCCATCCTCAAAGTCCTGTGAGTAAGGAGACCAGAGGGACAACAGAGAATTTTGCAGCAGACACGTGTGCCTGTGCCCAGGGGACCATTTCTATAGTCGCAGCTATCAATCTGCAGAGAGGGCGCAAACAACATGTGACTAAGGCACACGCAGATACTATGCATGCCAATGTGCACAGCATGGAAGGCAAGTTAACGCCAGTAGCTCGCACCCACAGCACAAGCATAAAGCTATAACTGGCAAGAAAGTAGTTACTCACCTGTAGCAGGTATTCTCTGGGGACAGCAGGAATCAGTCCTCACATATGGGTGACGTCGGCACCGACGGAGCTCTCGCAGAAGCATCTCCCCAGCTTTCAAAGAATGTTTTTGGGAGATGCCACCACACGTGTGGTCCCCTTCCCATCCAAGGATGCTATCCTATTCAGTCAGATGACATATATATATGCTTTCTCCGGGAACAAGTAGGAAGTCAGGCCTCATATATGGGACTCCCTAGCTACAGGCTAACAAAAGTCCATAGAGAAAGGCATGGTCGCCCTCAAGGGGAACTGTGAGCAACAGCAATTGAATATGCAGATACAGACTTCAGTAGGATCCATTGGTCTGATGGGAACCAACGCTCCAGTAGCCTAAACGCAGAAGGATCGGAGGGTAGGAGTTGCCTAGACTCCAGGCAGTAATGAGCTGCGAAGGTATGGACTGAAGACCAGGTGGCGGCCCGGCAGATGTCCAGCATTGGGACAGAGCACAGCTGTGCCTCAGAGGCTGCCATGGCCCTGACATTGTGTGCCGTGATCAGTCATCCAGCATGCGCCCAGCCTTCTCAGAGGCAAGAGCGATGCAGTCTGCCATCCAGGTGGACAGGGTTCACTTGGACACTGCCTCCTCCAGGTGACTGGGGTCATAGGAATCGAAGAGCTAAGAAGCTTTTCAGTAGCCACAGCTATGTTGTATGTAGAAGGACAGGGCCCTCTTACAGTCCAAGATGTGAAGGACGATCTCCGCCCTGGAGAAGTGAGGTTTCAGAAAGAAGGTGGGAAGCACCACCTCATGGCTGAGGTGAAAAGATGACACCGTCTTCGGGAGGAGTTTGGTGTGCATGCGTAGCACGACCCGGTTCTTGTAGAACCTGGTATATGGTGCCTTTGCCTCTAGGGCTTGGAGCTCGCTGACCCTGCGAGCTGAGGTGAACGCCACCAGGAATACAACTTTCCATGAGAGATCCTCAATTGACAGATATCCAGGGCTCAAAGGGTGGGCAGGTGAGCTGTGCCAGCACTACGCTGAGGTCCCACTCCATTGCCAGAGGGCAGACGGAGGGGGGTTGACAGTAGGAGCCCTCTTCAGAAAGTGGTTTACCAGACGCTGGGCCAAGAGGGGTTTGCCCTCAACAGGGTGGTGGTGTGCCGCCAGGGCATAGAGATGCACCTAACGGAGTTCGATTTGAGCCCAGATTGTGAGATATGAAGGTGGCACTGCAGCACCAGCTGAAATGGGTAGGAGAACGGGTTCACCTGTTGCTCCGTGCATCACACCTACGATACTTGAAGGTGTATGTTCTCCAGGTGGAGGTCTTATGGGAGGCCAGCAGGATCTCTTCCACTTCTCCTGAGAGATTGAAAGGAGCTAAGGTTTCCCCTTTTCAGCAGCCACGCCGTCAGTGATAGAGAGCCCAGATTAGAGTGTAGGAGAGAGCCCTCTTCCTAAGATAAAAGCCCTGGAAAACTCCCCAAGGGAATCGGTGCCTACAACGAACAAGCGGAGGAGCAGCGGAAACCATGGCTGCTTGGGCCACCATGGAGCCACAGGATAAGCGACACCCTGTTGTGGAGAGCCTTGAAGAGAGACTTGGCAATCAACGGCCTGGGTGGACAGGCATACCATGAGGTCTTCTGACCACAGGATGAGGAATGCATCTGCCACTACCTGGCCTGGGTGGGGCTGACGGGAACAGAAGTGGGCCAATTGGTAGTTGTCCAGGCTGGTGAAAAGATCCACCTGTGGGGTCCTCCAGAGTCAGAAGAACTGCGTGCCCACTCTGGGATCCAACTGCCACTCGTGCGGTTAGAGGATCCTGCTCAGTTTTCAGATAGGGCATTGTCCTAACTTGGTAGATACATCGCCCCTAGGAGCATCCCTTTACGGACTGCTTAAGAGCAGAGTGTCATCACCTCACGGCAAAGGGTAAGAGACCCTGTGCCCCCTTGCTTGTTCACATTGAACATCGCCACTTGGTTGTCTGTTTGGATTAGCACTGGCTAATGTCTCAGATGGTGGCAAAAAGCTCACAAGGCTAGATATATTGCCCGGAGCTCCAGGAGATTGATTTGCTAGTTGCCCTTGGCCTATGACAAGCTGCCCTGGGTGTGAAGTTCCTCGCAGTGGGCTCCCCATCCTAGCAAGAGCTTGGAAGGGCATCCCCGCCAGAACTTGTTGAGGATTTTGCCACTACATCAGGGAGTCCGCTAGCTGATGGGTCACTAAGACTCTCTTGGTGCCAACCAGTGGCCTGCATCCACTGGTTTCGAAGGCAATACTGGGCAACTCTAATGTGCAGACGGGTATCTAGGGTGACATGGACTGTGGAGGCCATGTGGCCGAATAGGCGCAGCAGAAGCCGAGCCGACACCGAGGAACTGTGCTGCATGTCTGTGGCCAATGCCCTTGGATGGTCGGCCCAATCCAGGGGGAGGAAGGCCTTTGCCTGGACCATGTCCAGCTTTGCCCCTATGAACTCCAGACCTTGTGTTGGGAAAAGATGGGACTTGTGATGGTTTATCATGAAACCCAGATGTTGAAAGACACGGATGGTACATGCTGTGGTACTCTGTGTACTGGTAGTGGCCTCCTCCCACCATGGAGCAAAGGTACTGCCTGTGTCTGGGGTGAATGAGGATGTGGGTATAAGCATCCTTCAGATCCAAGGAGCATTGCTAGTCCCCCTGCTGGAGATAGGGCAGCAATGTTCCAAGGGAGAGCATCTTGAACTTCCCCCTCACCAGGAACTTCAGGTTCCGCAGGTCGAGTTTGGGCCATATGCCCCCTGCCCTTTTTGGCATGAGGAAATACCTGGAGTAGAACCCATTGCCCCTGACATGTTGGGGTACTGGTTCCACCGCCTTATCCTCAAGAAGGCCTGCGAGTTCCTGCAGTAAAAGATCCTGGTGAATGGGAGACATGGGGGGCTCTCCTGGGAAGAAAGTTGGGAGTGTCTGTGCCAGATGGAGAAGGTAGCCTTCCCTGACCATCTGGAGTGCCCAGAAATCGGTGGTGATGGTTGGCCACCTGTGAACATAGTAAATCAGACGTCCCACTGTAGGCTACTGTCCTCCTTGTGGTAGAGAGGCTATGCCCAAGGAGTCAAAAGTCCCCTCCTCCCCCCCCAGGCTGGGCCAGAGCCAGCGCCTGAGGCTTGGGAGCCTTCTGCTTACAAGGGTCATGTCCCTGTCCCGTAGCCTGCCAACCCGGCTGGGGAGGCTTGGAAATGTGGGTAGTTTTTGTAAACAGTCCCTTTCCTCAGGTAAAAGGACTTTTTACTTGAACCCTTCCATTGAGGAAGGATAGCAGTCTTTTTGGAGAGACTGGTCCTCGTCACGAGTTCAGTCTCCAACTCGGCAGCCTTTTCAGTTATGGGTTTGCCAAAGAGGTTCTCCCCTTGGCATGATACATCAACCAATTTGTCCTGAAACCATTGCTTGAGGTCAGAAGACTATAGCCAGACTTAGCGCCAGGCATCAATGCCCAACGCAGCTATTCTAGTCGCCAACTTGAAGTCATCGTAGGCTGCTCGAGTCCTGAACTTGGAGCACTCATGGAAAGCTTTGGACAGGTTCCTGAACTGCTGCAGGGGTTCCTCAGAGAGACCAGCTGAGAACCCAGTAAGCTCCTTTGCCAGGTCTCTCAGGTAAATGCCCATATACAGCTGGTATGCCTGGAACTGGCCGATGAGTATCGAGCCCTGGTAGCACTTCTGTCGACAGCGTCCAAGGTATGGGCCTCCCTACCTGGGGGCACCGAGGAGTGTGTCTTCTGGCTCTTCAGTTAACGCATGGCCAACTCCACCACCATGCAGTTATGCAGCAGCTGTGTCTTTTGGAAGTCTGGGCTTGGGTGGACCCAATACATCAAGTCGAGCCGTTTGCTCATGACGGGCACCAATGTCAGTGTTTTCCACATGCGGAGCATGAGCCGTTCCAGGATAGGTAGGATGAGCACAGTCTGCGATTTTCTCAGTGGGGTCTCGTATTGGAGGATTTCTATTTCCTCTGTTCGAGGTTCCTCCTCCGATTCTGTCGGGAATGCTAGTGCCTTTGACATATCCTGCACAAAGTCAAGGAATACTATGTCCTCGGGCAGGGACCGACGTCAAGATTTGGAGGGTGATGGGTATCGGCAGATTTCTCATCCTTGGTCTCCCATTCAGAGTAGTCTCAAGGGGAGGGCGACTTGGAGGCTCCGGACCCGAGCCTGGTCTGAACCCCTCAGAGGCCCTTCGACTGGTGTCGTGCACGCTAGCCATGGAAAACCTTGGTCTCATCGAACAGGACCCAGATTGAGACATCGGCAGAGGATCCTCAGCTTCTGGGGACATCCTCGACATCGAGGCCCTGTGGTCTGGACAGATGAACCAGTCGTGCCAGACATCAAGGCCCGTTGTTGGTCCATGAAGGCAGAGAGGCTGTGCTCCAGGGTCACCATTCTGGACTCCAGTCCAGATGGTTTCGCAGCTCTCGGCACGGGCACAGAGGAACTCTGGCCAGGCACAGTTTCCATGAAGGGGAGTCTTCAACAAGGATGGCCTCGGGTGTCTGGGGCCGATCAATGGGCGATTCCTTCCGGACAACATTGGTAAGCTGCTTCTGCTCAGAGCCCTCGGACAAGCAGCGTGGAATATGGGATCTAGCTCTGGGCTTATCCAGCCTGTTGGAATCATCGAGGGACGCTGCCTTCGAGGGTTTCTTCTTCTTCTTGTGTTCCCTTGGGGGAGACTCCCTTTATGAAGACCCACAGCGTCGACTGAGATCTGCGGGGGCACAACAGGAGTCCGAGGATTCAGACAGGGCCTCAGCCTTCAGAAGCACCAGGAACTCCGGAAAAAAATTATTGTGCTGCTACTGATGGCTCTTGAGGGCCCTGGGGACATCTTTTTACAAAGATCACAGACCATGGGGTCGTGGTCCGGCCCGAGGCAGCAGTCGTGTGTAACTGTGATGGACATAATTTCTGTACACAGATCACACTTCTTGAAACCACTGGTAGCCATGGGTGAAAAGATTACCCCAGCAAGGTGCTGCCAGTTGGAAAAAAGGCAAGAAGGCGCCAAAGAGGAAGAGACAAGTTACGGTCCCAAGACTCGATGACGAAGCAGCAGGAATGGGTGGCAAGAAGAGCACCGATGCACAACCAGAAAGAATAGTATGAAACTCAGGCCAAAAAAATCAACTTTTTCCGGGGAAAGCAGACAGACGCCTGAAGGGCTCCACGGAAAAAAAGGAGACCGAGTCTGATGGCACCCTTGGGCAGGAAGGGGACCACACATACATGGTAGCATCTCCCAAAGGCTTTCTTTGAAAACTGGGGAAATTCTTCCACGAGGGCTCCGGCGGTGCCGACATCACCCATATGGGAGGACTGACTTCCTGCTTGTTCCCGAAGAAAATACAGTGATCATCAATGATTCTACTCCTATACCTGACAAACGCTCCACTGAGTAGCCAAAGATGGGGTCCCAACAGACACCTTTAAAATAATCACAAAAGCGTGGATTCAGGACACAGATAGGAATTTAGATCTGGTACTTACTCCCGGGGAGCCCAAGTAGTAATGGTGCTGGGTTAATGCTATTCCCCTGCTGACAAATCCTGCAGCCACGTACCTCTTGAAATCTTCATCCAATCTTCGGGGAAGAGTTAAGGGAGGGAGAGGGGAAGAGGGTACAGAGGCTGGGTTAGGCTCGGGGACCTTAATCCAGTAATTTTGACTGTTCCACTGGCCCTTAACAGAATAAGGATAGGGAATTGAACAGACACCCCTCCTCCTCTGGCAACACACATCGAGCTCAAGCAAAGACATCACCACTTAGAGCAGTTACCCATGAGCTAATTAAACATTTCCTCAAAGTTTTCACAGAACTGCTCATGTCTACACACTCTGCTGAAGACAGAGAAATACTGTGGCAGTATGCCTATGCCCTCTAGCTCTTCTAGATATCACACAAGATGAAGTTGTGAGAAGTCTCTGGATTTTTATCTGTCTCCACCTCTTCTGATAGGGGAACCCAACCCACTTGCCTGGACTGGCCTAGCAAGAGGATGAGAAATGGGGGTTTTCTGTAGACAGCATGGAAATGGAACCACATTTGCTGGTGACGTCATCTGGACAGATCCTCCATGGTGCAGTCCTGTAACTCAGTCTTTTTTTGTGTGTGTGTGTGTGAACATGCATGTGGTTTCCCATGCTTCCTGATACTCCCCCAGCTTATCACTTGGTCTCAAGCAAGGTTCAGACTAAGGGAGATCTGAAGGAGAAAAAAGTGTAGCTGCATTTCCCTGCTGTCTACGGAGAACCCCGTTACAGGTAAGCAACTTCACTTTCTTCCTGGACAAGCAGGGAAAATGCAGGCACATGTGCTGGTGAGCATGTTTCTGTGCAGTGTCTCTGCAACCCTACGCAGTGGATGCATTTTTAAAGTATGAGTTCAAAAGGCAAACACGTTGAAGAGGATGGATTGCCCGGCTGCAGTGTCTGTGAAGTGGAAGCATCCAGGCAATAACGACAGGTAAAGGAATGGACTGTCATCCAAGTTATGGCCTTGCAGATAGCCTCTAGGAGTATGTAACAGAGGTTGATGCAGAGTAATCCTTCCAGGGACTGTAACCCTGACATTGCACAGCAAAACTCAATGCAACTGCAAATCCAGGGGGCCAAAGTGAGCTTGGCTGCTGGGCACCAAGTTATTGGGATTGAATGTGATGAAGAGTTGAGACCCCTGTCCCATAGCCTGCGTAGTGTGTAGGTAAAGCGTACTCACCTGTAACAGGAGATCTCCGGGAACAGCAGGAATTAAGTCTTCACATATGGGTATCGTCAGTACCGACGGAGCCTGCGTGAGAACGCTCCCCAACATCCAATAGGAAAGCTTTTGGGAGCATTCCAAAGCAACTGCGTGCTGCCTTCCCGCCTTTCCAACTCTTCCTCTTCAGTTGAGTTTAAAGCAATAATGGGCTGTTAAGGTGTGTACCGAAGCCCAAGTGGCTGCTCTACAGATGTTGTCAATGGACAGAGAACGAAGACTAGCCATAGAGGCTGCCATGGCTCTCACATTGTGTGCTGTGACATGGCCTTCAACAGAAAGTTCCTTACTCTCGTATACAAAGGATATGCAATCTGCAATCCACCTAGAGGAGTTCTTTTGGAAACTAGAAGTTCCAAATGACTAGAATCAAAAGCAACAAAAAGCTGGGATGATTTTCTGTGTTGCTTAATTCTTTGAAGGTAAAAAGCCAGGGCTCTTTTACAATCTAAAGTATGAAGGTTCCTTTCTGCATTAGAGGCATGAGGCCTAGGAAAGAATACAGGAAGGTAAACAGCTTGGTTTAAATGAAAAGGCGAAACCACTTTGGGCATAAAGTGGGGATGAATCCTAAGAACTACCTTATTATGGTGAAATCTTGTATAAGGAGGATCTGCCACTAAAGCCTGTAACTCACTGAGGGTCTCGCAGAAGTGAGAGAAACTAGGAAGATTACCTTCCAGGAGAGAAACTTTAGAGCTGTAGTAGCTAAAGGCTCAAAGGGCGGTTTCATGAGCTGCCCGAGAACAAGATTTAGATCCTATGCCACCGATGGTGGCTTAATGGGAGGTTTTGTTAAGAGTAGACCTCTCATAAATCTTGCTACGAGTGGATGAGAGGAAATAGATTGTCCATCCAAATGCTTGCAAGAAGCTGCAATGGCACTAAGATGGACCCTTACTGAATTGGTTTTAAGACCAGAATTTGATAAATGGAGGAGATACTCCAGTAGGAATTCCAGAGGCACCAAAAGGGGGTTAAGCCCCCTTTGAGAACACCATACAGAGAACCTTTTCCACTTAAAGGCGTATGATCGCCTTCTGGAGGGTTTCCTGGAGGCCACCAGGATATCCTTTACCTGTTGAGAAACGTTGATATCTGGAAGCTCTAGGCTTTCAGCAACCAGGTCCTGAGATGCAGGGACTGGGGATTCGGGTGCAATAGCGTCCTGTTCACCTGGGAAAGAAGATCTGGAGCATATCCCAACTCCAGTGGCGTGGTTTGAGAGAGAGACATAGAAGAAGGGGATAACACGTTTGCCGTGGCCAACGTGGAGCTATGAGCATCATACATCCTCTGTCTCTCTGAAGCTTGAACAGTGTTTTGGGAATGAAGGGAATGGGTGGGAAGGCATAGAGAAAGTCCTGACCCCAGTGGAGGAGGAAAGCATCTCTTGCCTGACAGTTTTGAGCCGGAATTCTGGAACAGAACCGGGGAAGTTTGGCATTCTGTGGACTTGCAAAAAGGTCTATATTTGGGGTTCCCCAGATTCGAAACACTCGAGCAATCTGGTCTGAGTGAAGAGGCCATTCGTGTGGCAGTGGTATTCAACTGAGTTTGTCTGCCCAAAGATTTTGAATGCCCGGAAGATATACCACTAGGAGGTAGATTTGATGCTCTCTGGCGAGGGCCCACAGTCGCAAAGCTTTGCTGCATAAAGACAGAGAGCCCGTTCCACCCTGCTTGATCACATAGAACATGGCTACTTGATTGTCAGTCTGGACCTGAACTGTCTTGTAGCTGAGCTGGGCCTGGAATACTCGAAGAGCATGGAAAATGGCTCAGAGTTCTAGGAAGTTTATGTGAAGACAAGCCTCCAGTGGGGTCCAGAGACCCTGAGTCGAGAGATCGTGCAAGTGAGCTCTCCAACACAAATTGGATGCATCCGTTGTTAGGATGGCCTGGAAAAGAGGCTGCTGAAAAGGAGAGCCTACTAGAAGGTTTTCCAGAGATTGCCACCATTGAAGGGACGAAGTGAGACATGTGGAGTTTCTGATTTTGTCCGACAGGCGACCCGAGGCCTGTGTCCACTGAGAGGACAGGGTCCACTGGGCCGTTCTCGCATGTGAAGGCAATCATAGGGAACCACATGGACAGTGGATGCCATATGCCCCAGAAGCTGAAGCATTTCCCAAGCAGTCAGGAAGACTTTCATACTGCTTGGGATGCCAGTTGAACTATACGAAGCAGCGGGGCTGTGGTAGGAAAGCCCTGGACTGTCTGGTATCTAGATGAGCCCCTATAAACTCCAGGAACTGAGAAGGGGTGAGCTGAGATTTTGGGAGGTTTATGACCAGTCTCAAGTAGCGAAAAATTCGCATCGTGCAAGAAAGAATGAAGCTGGCTTCTGGAGCTGTCGATGCTCGAATGAGCCAGTCGTCCAAGTAGGGGAAGATGAATATTCCTAGAGTTCTCAGAAATGCTGCTACTACTGCCATGCATCTTGTGAAGACTCTTGTGGCAGAAGCCAGCTCTGAAGGTATGATCTTTTTTGTTGGAACTCACACCATGAGGGGAAAACCCCTCTCGTTGTGTGCTGTTCCGTTTTTCTCTGTATTTAAATTAGGGATTCAACCCTAAAAAAAGGGGATCAGAGGGAATAATTACCCTCCTACACCAACTGAAAGTATGAATAGCCAAAAAGGGGATTAACCAAAGTCACTTAGCTTAGAACCGGAACATGTCTACCAGGAGGCAGCAGGAATTTTTGATGAAATTAATGGTCCCAGCAGTAGCAGTGATCACAACGCTGAAGTCCATGTCTGAAAATTCTGACCGGAATACACCGCTTCGGGATCATAAGTAAAAATACCTCCTTCTAGCAGACAAACCATGTTCCAGGAATCCCCAGTTCCCAAGCAACTGTATGAGGGGAGCCTCCCCTTCCAAGTAACCCAACGTTGTAGCTGTTTCGAGTCCCTGAAACTCTCGACTCTTTTTCAAACTCTGTTGCTGTATATATATGGGAAATATAGTGGGGTTTAGTGGTTCTATAGCTCTGAAGGTATGGCAGAAGTGTTCCAAGGAAGATCATCTTGAATTTTTCTCGTAACAGATACTTGTTCAATTCTCTGAGGTCCAGTATGGGTCTGTGTCCTCCTGTTTTCTTTGGAATGAGAAAATAGGGGGAATAGAATCCCATACCCTGTTGGGGTATGGGCACTTCCTCTATTGCTCCCTGAGCAAGAAGTGATGCTACCTCTTGACCCAAGAGATTGATGGCAGGGACTTGGGAATTGAACTGTCTTATGATTGTAGGAGGGGGGCATGCTGTGAAAATGAAGTCTGTACCCCTCTCGTACAATAGACAGAGTCCAATTTTGTGATGCTATTTGTTGCCATCTTTTGGCAAAATGGCATAGCCTGCCTGGAATAAGGGGTTCCGGACCTTTCAGGGACTGGAAGACTAAGTTCTCTAGGAAAGAGTCAAAGCCCCTGAGGAGGCTGAGCTTGTTGAGCCAGTTGAGTTCTTGGAATTTGTGGCTTCCTTTGCTGTCTGTTCTGTTGCTGCCCTTTTGGGGAACATGAACTGGACAGTGAGCATGCTGGGTGTAAGATGGGTAAAACCTCTTTTTCTTGTTGAAAAAGGGTTTCTTGACCGACTTTCTTTGCTGGGTTGGCTGTAGACTTTGATAGTCTGTTCAAGATAGTATTTTCAGATCCAATCTGATTTGCAAGGGATGTTTCCCAGTCTATCTTTCACCCATTGTTCTAAGTCTGATGCCTGAAGCCAGGCAATACGACGTGCAACGAATGAAATAGCAAAGGTTGCATGGTTCACGAACTTAGAGACATCCTGGGCATGTTTGACCAGAGTAAGAAATTCCCCTCTTTTGTCCTCAGGAAGAAGAGGGCTCATGAGCTCCAAGTCTCCTGTAACTTCCTTGAGGAACATTCCCATATAGAGAATGTAAGAGCTAATCCTGGCTGACAACATGGAGGATTGGAAGCATCGTCATGCAAAGGCATCGAGCGTCCTTGATTCACGGCCTGGAGGATTGGAAGAATGCATTTTAGCACTCTTAATCCTATGCATCGCCGATTCCACTACCATTGAATGGTGTGGTAATTCAGTCTTTTGAAAACCAGGACAGCTTGGAACTCAGTACATGGTATCAAGACGTCGGGAGTGTAATGACACCGTTAAAGGGGTTTCCCACATTCTTAACATAAGGTCATGCAAGATCCTATGAATAGGCAGAGTTGCTGCCTCTTTAGGAGCCTTAGGATATTGAAGAATTTCTAATTCTTCTGCTCTGGGTTCCTTCTCTGGAGTCACCGTGATTGCAAGACCTTGCGCTACATCACGTATGAAATCCTGGAAGGACATGTCCTCTGGAGGAGATATTCTGCATTGAGGAGAAGGAGAGGGATCCTCCGGAAGGATTGCTCTAGTACCGGCAGAATCAGAGTCATCGGAATCTGAGGATTCGAAGTTATCTCTGTGCCAGGTGTTCCTGCAACGCACGGTACCGGTATCGCTCAAAGTCAGTATCGAGGTGTCTCGGTACCGATTTTTCGATACATGAAATAGACGCAAGGCTCGCCATGGGAAGAAGTACACTGGCCGAGGCAGTCGGTACCGGCACCTGTGGAACCATCTGTAGCGGTCTTAGCGGTACCAAAGCTGCTAAGAGAGCCGCTAGACTGCGTTCGATAGCAAGGATTCTTTGATCCATCGCTCCTGCCGATGCCTGGGTGTCGGTACTGGTGGAAACGGCCACGACCCAGAACATGGCACCAGTAGTTCTGCAGAGGTGGAAGGCTCTGGAACATTCAGGAGCCCCATTAATGCTTTGGAGACCAAAGCCTCCTGCCGGGGTTGTTTTGCTGGTGAACTTTCCTCGAGGGCAACGCCAGTGGCATCTCGATACTTGGAAGGAGATCTACCCTTTGAGGACCAGCCAGTCTTAAAAGACTTAGGTTTAGTTACCTGAGATCCATGGGAGGAAGATGAAGCCCTGGAAGACATTGATGCAACTGACATTGTAACTGCGGCAAACAGGGTACAGAGTTTTGCAGCTCTGTTCTGCAGGCCCCGCTTGGTCATCTTTCTGCAGGAGAGACACTCCAATGGAGAATGATCAGTTCCTAAACACTTAAGACACCATTCATGGGTGTCGGTGATGGATATGGTATCGCCACAGATAGAACATTTTTTGAAACCACTAGCTGGTTTCTCCATGTTTGAAGAAAAGTGGGTCTAGTACCCAAAATGGTGCCTAGCGCCGAGGGGAGAGGCCCTTGAGAAAAAAATCTTTTAGAAAGTTAGTTAGGTTTTTTTTAAAAAAAAAGAAGAAAAGAGAACTGGCGGTACCGGTAGACGTCGAGTGAAGACAGACGCAACCACAAAAAAAGAAAAGAATAAATTTTCTGCGGTGACAGGGTATGCGACCTTTCGGCTCCACGGAAAATGAAGAACTGAAGAGGGAGAGTTGGAAAGGCGGGAAGGCAGCACGCAGGTGCTGTGGGATGCTACCAAAAGCTTTCCAATTGGACGCTGGGGAGCGTTCCCACGCAGGTTCCATTGGTACCGACGATACCCATATGTGAAGACTACATTCCTGCTTGTTTCTGGAGATTGGAGGAGCACCCTTCTGCAGTTGAGGATATACAGGGTGGTCTCCACAGTACTGGTATAAGGTTTTGGAAAGAAGATAGGCAGGACAATGGTCTGGTTGAGGTGGCCACCAAAATCACTTTAGGGAGACATTTCTGATGCGTCCTAAGGACAACTCTATTGGTGAGAAACAGTGTGTATGGAAAATAACGTACAAGTGCATGGAGTTTGCTGATTCATCAAGCTGAGGATACAGAGATCAGGAATTTAGTCCTCTAGGTGAGGTGCTTGACAGTGGCTTCAGCCAAGAGTTAAGAACATATAAGAACATAAGATATGCCATACTAGGTCAGACCAAGGTCCATCAAGCCCAGTATTGTGTTTCCAACAGTGGCCAATCTAGGTCATACATCCCTAGCAATTTCCCCAAAAGACACAGGTTCCACAATGCTTGTACTGGGTCAAGCATTGATAGCGTAGTTACTCACCTGTAACAGGTGTTCTCCAGGAGCAGCAGGAATCAGTCCTCACATATGGGTGACGTCGGCGTCGACGGAGCCCTCGCGGAGCAATTTTCCCCAGCTTTCAAAGAAAGCCTTTGGGAATTGCAGCGCGCATGCGCGGTCTCCTTCCCGCCCAAGGGTGCCATCTTAGCCAGTCAGATGACATAGCTAAAAAGACAGCGTAAAAATATGCAAAAAAACTAAAGCAGATAATCGCAACTCCAAGGGGAGGAGGGAGGGTTGTGAGGACTGATTCCTGCTGCTCCTGGAGAACACCTGTTACAGGTGAGTAACTACGCTTTCTCCAGGACCAAGCAGGAAGTCAGTCCTCACATATGGGACTCCCAAGCTTAAGGCTACCGGAGACCCTAAGCACAAAAATGAGCTCCCTCTAGCTCAGCGGCACAGAAGGAAGCAATCTTCACTGAATTATTACCCACCGGTAGCCCCCATCCGGGATGGAGGGTAGGAGTTGCTCAAACCTCGAAGAGATTTCGGAGGACTGCCTGTCCGAAAGCACTGTCCCTGCGGGACTCCCTCTCGAGACAGTAATGGACCGCAAAAGTCTGGCTCGAAGACCAAGTAGCGGCCCGGCAGATGTCTGCCAGCGGAACAGAGCGGAGGTAAGCCACTGACGTAGCCTTCGCCCGAACACAATGAGCCGTGACTCGACTTTCTAACGAGAGTCCGGCTGCCCCATAAGCCCAAGCTATACAGTCAGCAACCCAGATGGACAGAGTACGCTTGGAGACAGGGAGCCCCAATTTATTGGGGTCAAAAGACACAAAGAGCTGAGCAGCTTTGCGGTGCTCCCGCGTACGGTCAAGGTAGAAGTTCAACGCCCTTCTACAGTCCAGGGTATGCAGGACCATTTCAGCTCGGCTGGAGTGTGGCCTGGGAAAGAAGGTCGGAAGTACCACCTCCTGATTGATATGAAAAGGGGAGACCACCTTTGGAAGAAATTTAGGGTGAGTCCGTAGGACTACCCTATTTTTGTAGAACCGAGTGTAAGGGGGATCAGACACGAGGGCCTGCAATTCACTTACGCGTCTGGCGGAAGTGAGGGCTATCAGGAATAAGGTTTTCCAAGAAAGAAAACGGAGAGAACAGGTAGCCATAGGTTCAAAAGGCGGACAGGTGATCCGCTGTAACACCACATTCAGATCCCAGTCAGGTGCTGGCGGGCGCAGAGGTGGTTTAAGTAGAAGGAGACCTCGGAGAAACCTCGCTACGAGAGGGTCGCTGGAAAGAGGTCTGCCGTCCACCGGCACATGATGTGCTGAAAGAGCACTGAGGTGAACTTTGACGGAGTTGGACTTAAGTCCCAGATTAGAGAGGTAGAGCAAGTACTGCAAGATCACCGACACCGAGCAGGAGAAGGGATCCTGAGACTGCTGGGCACACCAAACGGAAAAGCGACGCCATTTAAGGGCATAGCATTTGCGGGTAGAAGGTCGCCGAGAAGCTAGGACGACCTCTTCCACCTCTGCCAGCAGGAGAAGGGAAGCAAGGACTACCCTTTCAGCAGCCAGGCCATTAGATTGAGAGATCTGAGGTTGGGGTGTAGCAGGGACCCCTGATCCTGTGTTAGGAGATCCGGTTGGAACCCCAGAGGGAACGGATCCTCTACCGCTAATTGCAACAGGAGTGGAAACCACGGCTGTCTGGGCCAGCGAGGAGCCACCAGGATCATGGAAGCTTTGTCTCGGAGAACCTTGAAAAGAGTTCGAGAGACTAGCGGGATGGGAGGAAAAGCATAGAGAAGGCTCTCCGACCATGAGAGTAGAAAAGCATCTGCCGCTACTCGAAGGGGATGTGGCTGACGAGAGCAGAAGCGAGGAAGTTGCCGGTTGAGAGGACTGGCAAAGAGATCCATCGTGGGGAGGCCCCACTTCAGAAAAAGTTTCTGAACAACCAAGGGATCCAGACGCCACTCGTGTGGCTGGAGTATCCTGCTGAGTTTGTCCGCCAGGCAATTTTCTTGGCCTGGGAGATAAACTGCCTTGAGAAGAATGCCGTGACTGATGGCCCAAGAGCAGAGCCTCTGAGCTTCTCGGCAGAGAAGGAAGGAGCCCATGCCCCCCTGTTTGTTCACGTAGAACATGGCAACTTGATTGTCCGTCTGGACAAGGACGGACTGGTGAGAAGTCAGGTGGGAGAAAGCCTTGAGCGCCAGACGGATTGCTCTGAGCTCCAGGAAGTTGATCTGCTGAGCAGACTCCCACGCGGTCCAGAGACCTTGAGTACATGCCCCTTGGCAATGTGCTCCCCAACCCAGGAGGGAAGCATCGGTCGTCAGCACTTGAGCCGGCTGAGGCGACTGAAAAGGCATTCCGAGCACCAGGTTCGGCCGATGAAGCCACCACTGTAGAGAAGAGGCCAGCGGCCCAGAGATGCGCACTAAGTCGGCTAGTCCGCCGGTGGCTTGTTGCCACTGCTTGCGCAGGCACCATTGAGCAGGCCGCATATTCAGGCGGGCATTGGGGGTCACGTGGACGGTGGAAGCCATATGGCCGAGTAGTCTCAGGAAGCGCCTGGCGGAGACCAGGGACTGGCTGCGAAAACGGCCGGCTAGGTCCATGAGCCGTTGAGCCCTGTCGAGAGGCAGGAAAGCTCGTGCCTGAGGAGTGTGCAGTCTGGCTCCGATGAATTCGAGGTCCTGTGAGGGGAGCAAAGTGGAGTTTGCGAAGTTTATGACAAAGCCCAAGTACTGCAGAAGAGTCACCGTGCGGTGTGTGGCATTGGTGACTGCCGGAGAGGACGATGCTCTGATGAGCCAGTCGTCGAGGTACGGAAAGACATAGAGGCCGTGAAGCCGGAGATAGGCCGCCACCACCGCGAGACATTTTGTGAAGACTCGCGGTGCGGAGGATAGGCCAAAGGGCAGTACTCTGTACTGGTAATGATTTCCTGCCACCACAAACCTTAGGTATTGGCAGTGGCTTGGGTGGATGAGGATGTGCGTGTAGGCATCCTTTAGATCCAAGGAGCATAGCCAATCTCCCTGCTGGAGGTAGGGCAGAAGGATTCCAAGGGTAAGCATCTTGAACTTTTCCCGCACGAGGAACTTGTTGAGGTTGCGCAAGTCCAGGATGGGTCTGAGGCCTCCTGTCCTTTTTGGTATTAGGAAATACCTGGAATAAAAGCCTTGACCTCTCAGGTGGTGGGGCACCGGTTCCACAGCCTGTTTCTGAAGAAGACTTGCTAACTCCTGAAGGAGTAAGTCCCTGTGCAGAGGGAGTCGTGGAGGTTCTCCCGGGAAATAAGAGGGAGGGACCTGATGGAAGTGGAGAAGATATCCTTCTCTTACGACTTGAAGCACCCAGGCATCTGAAGTGATGTTGGACCACCTGTGGGCGAAGTGAACCAGCCGGCCTCCGGTACTGGGAGGAGCCAGCTGAGGGGGAGAGGCTATGCTGAGGAAGTCAAAAACCCCCACCCTGCTGAGCAGGGGCTGGTGGTGCAGGCTTGGGGGCTTGCTGCCTACGGGACCCGTTACCCCGTCCCTTGGCCTGCTGGCCCTGTTGGGGAGCTGCGGAGGCCTGATATGGAGGGTAGTGTTTATAGGCAGCCGCCTTTCTCGGGTAAAAGGACTTCTTTCCCGAGCCCTTCTTTTTCTGGGAAGGGGCGGAGGTCTTCCTAGAAAGCCTAGTCCTGGTGAGAGTCTCCGTCTCGATTTGTGCAGCCTTTTCAGCCATGGGCTTGCCAAAGAGGTTCTCACCTCGGCAGGGGACATCGACCAACTTGTCCTGCACCCAGGGTTCAAGGTCAGACGACTGAAGCCAAGCCTGTCGGCGGGCACCGATGCCAGCTGCGGCCACTCGAGCCAATGCTTCAAAGCCAACATAGGCTGCTCGGGACATGAATTTGGAGCATTCCCGAATACCAGTTGTCAAGGCCAGGAACCTCCGCAAAGGTTCCTCGGACAGTCCAGCGGAGAATCCGGCTATCTCTTTAGCCAGGTCTTGGAGATACATGCCCATGTATAGCTGGTAGGTCTGGACACGACAAGCAAGCATAGAGCCCTGGAAACACTTCTTACCAAGGCCATCCAGGTTACGGGCCTCCCTGCCAGGAGGCACCGAGGAGTGCATCTTTTGGCTCTTAAGCCTATGCATGGCCGATTCCACTACCATGGAATGGTGTGGCAGCTGTGCTTTTTGGAAGCCAGGACTCTTGCGGACTCGATAGATGGAATCGACCCGGTTGCTCAATACCGGCGACGAGGCCGGACTCTCCCACATGCGGAAGAGTAGTCGTTCCAGCATGGGAGGAACCGGTACAGTAAAGTGCTCCCTGGCGGGAGAGTCGTACTGAAGGGCGTCGAGCTCTTCGGCTCGAGGCTCCTCCTCGGGATCCGCAGGGAAGGCCAAAGCCTTGGCCATATCCCTGACGAAGTCCAAGAACCGGGCATCCTCCGGAGGGGACTGCTTCCGAGGTTCGAACTCAGGTGAGTCCGAGGGGACACACCGAGTCCGAAACGAATCAGGTGACTCTTCCTCTTCAGACTCCCAGGCCGACTCCGAGGAGGAATCGGTGTGGTCGGCTCGGGCAGGCGGAGGCGTCGGCCGCCCCGACACCGAGGGAGTCGGCGTCGACGACCTCGGTCCCGAACGGGAGGCCGAGGGAGACCTCGACCGAGGATAGACTCGAGTTCGCATGGACTCGAGGATCGGCTCGGTCTCTGGGGTCGACTTAGACGTCGACGTCCCGGCGGTCGGGGCAGTGGCGCCAGCGAGGCTAGCGATCAGTGCCCGCTGCTGGTCCATGAAGGCAGATAGTCTGCTCTCCAAGGCCGTCAACCTGAGTCCGACCTCAGGTGACCCAGCAGCCCCCGACTCGGGCCCCGACGGCGTCGGGCCCGATGTCGGACCTCTCGGAGGCGAGTTCAGAAGGACTACAGGACTTACCCGAGCAGGCAACTCCGACTCCAGGCGAGGTCGCTTCGGGAGGTGCTCCTTCTCCAAAGACCCGGGACGGCTATCGGGGCTATGCGACCTGGCCCTCGCGGAGCCAGGAGCGTCCACCGACGCCGCCCTCGCGGGTTTTACCTTCCGTCGATGGTCCCCGGAGGGAGAACCCCTGTCGGAGGAGCTTCGGCGATGGTCAGAGCTGGAACCTCTGGATGCCGAGGCCTCCGACGAGGTCCGGGTACGGCCGGGGTCAGCGAAGATTCTTTCCCGCTGGTGCCGCCGACTCCTTAACGCTTTGGAGGACATTTTGCCACAGGCCCCACAGATCAGTTCTTCGTGATCCGGGCCCAGGCAGCGGAGGCAATTATCGTGTGTGTCAGTGAGTGACATATTTCTGTCACACTGAACACACCGCTTGAAACCACTGGCAGCCATCGGGGGAAAAAGGGCCCCTGCAAGGTCAAAGGACCGGGCTGCCAGCGAAAAAACCGAAAACGAAACCGACCAAAATCAGAAAAACCGAAAAATAAGAGAAGGACTCGCAACGGCGTCGCGAGTCCGGGCAGGAAAAAGACCGGCGTTGAACCGAAGGAAAAAAGAGAAATAAATCACGAAAATCAACTTTTTCAGCGGGGACACGACGGGTACGTCTGTAGGGCTCCGCGGAAAAAAGAAGACTGGCTAAGATGGCACCCTTGGGCGGGAAGGAGACCGCGCATGCGCGCTGCAATTCCCAAAGGCTTTCTTTGAAAGCTGGGGAAAATTGCTCCGCGAGGGCTCCGTCGACGCCAACGTCACCCATATGTGAGGACTGACTTCCTGCTTGGTCCTGGAGAAATCCTGGGTCCCTTCTTAATAATGGTTTATGGACCTTTCCTCCAGGAACTTGTCCAAACCTTTTTTAAACCCAAAAACATTAACAGCCTTTACTACATCCTCCGGTAACAAATTCCAGAGTACGATTACATGTTCAGTGAAAAAATATTTTCTCTTATTTGTCTTAAATAGTTTACCGTGTAGCTTCATTGCATGTCCCCTAGTCTTTCTATATTCTGATAACAAACAATCGATCTACGTTTAACCGTTCCACTCCGTTCATTAATTTATAGACTTCTATCATATCTCCCCTCAGCTGTCTCTTTTCCAGGTTAAAGAGCCCTAACCATTTTAGCCTTTCTTCATAGGGGTATCCTTCCAACCACTTTACCATTTTGGTGGCTCTTCTCTGAACCTTTTCTAATAACGCTATATCTTTTTTAAGATATGGCGACCAGAATTGCACACAATATTCAAGGTGCGGTCACACCATGGAACGATACAGAGACATTATAATATGCTTTGTTTTATTTTCCATTCCTTTCCTTGATACCCAGCATTCCATTAGCTCTCTTGACTGCCACTGCACACCGGGCAGAGGGTTTTAACATGTTGTCCACAATGGCGCCTAAATCTTTTTCCTGGGTGGTGGTTCCTAATGTGGAATCTTGCATCGTGTAACCATAGTTTGGGTTGTTCTTCCCTAGATGCATAACTTTGCACTTGTCCACATTAAATTTCATCTGCCATTTTGATGCCCAGTCTTCCAATTTATCAAGATCCTCTTCCACAATTTTCCACAATCCTCATGGGTTTTAACAACTTTAGTTTTGTGTCATCTGCAAATTTGATAACCTCACTCGTTATTCCCTTTTCCAGGTCATTTATGAATATGTCAAAAAGCAGCGGACCCAGCACAGATCCCTGGGGTACTCCACTATTCACCTTTCTACATTGGGAAAATTGGCCATTTAGCTCTACCCTCTGCTTTCTATCTTTTAACCAGTTCCTGATCCACAGTAGTACACTGCCTCCTATCCCATGACTCTTTAGTTTTGCCAAAAGTCTCTGATGAGGGACCTTGTCAAAGGCTTTCTGAAAGTCCAAATACACTATATCAACCAACTCACCTTTGCCTACCTGTTTATTCACACCTTCAAAAAAACATAACAAATTAGTAAAACAAGATCTTCCTTGTCCAAAAGCCATGTTGGCTGTCTCCCATTAAGCCATGAATGTTCAGCAATTTTGTTCTTTATGATGGTTTCTAGCATTTTTCCCGGTACTGACGTCAGGCTCACCAGTTTCTAGTTTCCCGGATCACCTCTGGAACCCTTTTAAAAATTGGCGTTATGTTGGCCATCCTCCAATCTTCAGGTATTACAGAAGATCTTAATGATAGTTCACAGATTACTATCTGTAATCTCATATTTCAGTTCTTTGAACACCCTTGGATGTATATCATCCAGTCCAGGTGATTTGCTACTCTTCAGTTTATCAAATAGTTGTAATACATCTTCCTGATGTATCGATATTTCCTTCAATTCTTCCGCACTTTTAAATATCACTGCAGTCATGGATAACATCCCTACAGGTTCCTCAGTAAAAACCGAAGCAAAGAATTCATTCAGTCTCTTCACTATCGCCTTGTCGCCTCTTAGTGCCCCCCTTTAACCCCTTTATCATCTAATGGACCAAATGACTCTCTCACAGGTTTTTGCTACGAATGTACTTGAAAAAGTCTTTATTACGCATTTTTGCTTCCGCAGCAAGCTTCTTCTCAAATTCTCCCTTTGCCTGCCTTATCAATGCCTTGCATTTAACTTGCCAGTGCTTGTGCTGTTTCCAGTTTTCGCCATTTGGCTCTTTTTTCCATTTCCTAAAAGATGCTTTTTTGGCAACAGCCTCTCTGACCTCACCTTTAAACCATGCTAGCAGTTTTTTTGGACTTCCTTCCACTTTTCTTAGTGTGGAATACAGCTTGTCTGGACTTCCAAGATAGTATTTTTCAACAACATCCAAGCTTGATGTAAGTCTTTAACCTTTGCAACTGCTCCTTTTAGTTTTTTCTTAACTATTTTCCTCATTTTATCATAATCTCCCTTTCGAAAGTTAAAAGTTATTACTGTGGATTTCCTTGCCATCCCTCCTCCACTAATTAAATCAAACGCGATCATGCTATGATCACGACTGCCAAGTGGCCCCAACACCCTTATCTCTTGCACCAGATCTGGTGTTCCGCTAAGGACTAGGTCCAATATGACCTCCCCTCTGGTCGGTTCATGAACCAGCTGCTGCTCCAAGAAGCAATCATTTATCTCATCTAGGAATTTTATCTCCCTAGCATGTCCTGCCATGACACTGAACCAGTTGATACCGGGGTAATTGAAATCACCCATTATTATTACTGTACTGTAACTTTTGTTAGCTTCCTTGATTTCTTTGAGCATTTCATCATCCATTTGTTCATTCTGGCCAGGCGGTCGATAGTACACCCCCACTGCCATCGCCTTCCCCTTTCTACATGCAAGATCACTCCATAGAAATTCTATATCAAATTTTGTTTCCTGCAAAACTTTAATTCTTTCTGACTCAATGCTCTAACAGAGCGCAACCCCTCCACCAATTTGATCGGTTCTATCATTACGATATAGTTTGTACCCAGGTATCACAGTGTCCCACTGGTTGTCCTCCTTCCACCACGTCTCTGAGATTCCAATCATATCTAGCCTCTCACTTAGTGCTATATATTCTAACTCTCCCATCTTATTTTTTAGACTTCTAGCATTTGCATACAAGAATTTTAGAGACTGTATTTTATTCATATTAATCTGGCTATTGGTAGGCATGGGTAATCTGGAATCTTTAAGCTCTGTCTGCTCCATACTCAGGGGCATTTGGGCTACTTTACTCTTTTTTGGAACCTCTCTGCTTTTGGTAGTATTCTTCAAGGATACATTCTTCCGAACCATGTGCTCTTGGGCGACTGTCGGCTTTCCCCTATTATCTAGTTTAAAAGCTGCTCTATCTCCTTTTTAAAGGTTAATGCCAGTAGCCTGGTTCCATCCCGGTTAAGGTGAAGCTCATCCCTTCGGAAGAGCCCCTCCTTTCCCCAGAATGTTCCCCAGTTCCTAACAAATCCAAAACCCTCATCTTTGCACCATTGTCTCATCCACGCATTGAGACTCCAGAGCTCTGCCTGCCTTCTGGATCCTGCACGTTCAAACAGAAATCAACTGCATCAGTACAACACAAAGGTCCAAGGCTAGTGTGGGCAGTTGCAAAGGTAGCTTGATGTTTGTAAGCCCCTACATGCACTGAGAGACCATCAGGTCTATGAAGATGTTATAACAACCCACCCTTTCATGGTATACTACAGTTGCTGCCAAGTGTACTTGGGCTAAGGTTGTTTGGAGGTCCCTCTCCAACAGGTATGGAATATAAGAGAGCAGTCCAACAAAGGAGGCAAAAGATCACGTTGTAGCAAGAACACAGTCCAAAACGTGATACAGGTGGAAAAACTTTATTCAATCCTAAGACCTAAAGCAACCCGACACAGGCCGTGTTTCGGAGACCTTCATCAGGGGTTGTCGGAATAGGTACTATAAATACAAACATACATATATTAATTATACTTAAAAATAACCATAAGAGAAAGAACAAATAGTAAAAACAAATACAAATAAATCACCCTTCAAGACAAATGAGGCTTGTCACATCCCTTGAGCTCCAGATTTGTTTTTATTCAATTTGTCTGATTTTGTTATTCTATTCTAGTCTAATCTGATCTATTTTACCTCTATTTATTTAATTTATGTGTAATGAATTTAACCATGTGGCATTTTTTGTGTATTTGCGTATCCACATTTTTAATATATTAATATTTAAATTGTATGTGAATGTTCGTCTTGAAGGGTGATTTATTTGTATTTATGTTTTTACTATTTGTTCTTTCTCTTATGGTTATTTTTAAGTATAATTAATATATGTATGTTTGTATTTATAGTACCTATTCCGACAACCCCTGATGAAGGTCTCCGAAACACGGCCTGTGTCAGGTTGCTTTAGGTCTTAGGATTGAATAAAGTTTTTCCACCTGTATCACGTTTTGGACTGTGTTATGGAATATAAGAGAGGACAACCCCTATGGGACATAGAAACAAGATGGCAGAAAAAGACCACATGGTCTAGTCTGCCCTTCCATATCAACTACAATACTCCTCTTTTTACCTTTAGAGACCCTCTCTGTTTGTCCCATGATTTCTGGATTCAGATACTGTCCCTCATCTCTACCACATCCACTGGTTAAGTATTCCAGACAACTACCACTCTTTCTGTAAAAAAACATTTACACACATTTATTCTTGAGTCTATCCCCTTTCACTCTTATCCTATGTCCTCTTGTAGCAGAACTGGCTTTCAATTGAAATACTCTCCTCCTGGGTATTTATGCCACGGAGGTATTTAAACATCTATCATATCTCCTCTATCCTGCCTTTCCTTTAAAGTATACATATGACGATATTTAAGTCTATGCTTATATGCTTTATAATGAAGACCAATAATCATTTTAGCAGCCACCCTCTGCACTGGCTCCAACCTCTATATATCCCTTTGAAGGTGTGGTCTCCAGAACTGCACACAATATCCTAAATGAGTTCATGCCACAGAAGTATACAGAGGCACCATCACCTCCTATTTTTTTTTCTGTCAAAGGCTTTACTGAAATCTAAGTACACCACATCTAGAACTCACCCTCGGTCCAACTCCCTGGTCACCCAGTCAAAGAAACCAATCAGATTTGTCTGACAAGACCTGTCTCTGGTAAACCCAAGCGGCCTCGGATCTTGCAATCTATTGGACTCCAGAAACCTCACTATTCTCTCTTTTAGCAATGCTTCTAATAATTTACTCACCACAGAGGTTAGACTAACAGCCTGTAGTTTTCAACCCATCCTTACTTCTGCTTTTGTGTAAAGGGTCCACATGTGCCTTTCTCCAATCCTCTGGAACCACTCCAAAGAAGCATTGAAAAGGTCATTCAGTGAAGCCGCTAGAAAGTCTCAAAGTTCCTTCAGTATTCTTGGATGTATCCCATCCGGTCCCATCACTTTATCTACTTTTAGTTTAGCTAGTTCCTCAACGAACATAGACTTCTGAAAATCATTCAAGCTTCCCGTCGCTTCTGTTCCTATTTATAGGTGTTTTCTGAAACATAGAAACTTAGAAATATGATGGCAGAAAAAGACCACATGGCCTATCTAGTCAGCCGTTCTATATCAACTACTACAATAGTCCCCTCTTTTCCTTTAGAGTCCTGCTCCTGGCCCTTCATCTGTGAACACAGAAAAATATTTGTTAAGTAATTCTGCTTTATCCTCATCAGCTTCTACATATTCCTCCCTTTACCCTTGAGTCCGACAATACCACTTTTGCCCTTCCTCCTCTCACTAACATATCTGAAAAATGTCTTATACCCCCATTTTATTGCACTGGCTATTTATTCTTCTTTTTGTATCTTTGCTTTCCTGACTACTTTGCTAGCTTCTCAACTTTTTTCCAAACATAGATGCCTGTCTTCCTCTCTCTATGATCTCTTGTATTTCCTGAAGGCCTCATGAAGTGTTTGAGTTGATGGCCCAGGCACCAACAAAGGTATTGGTTCCATTTGAGACCAAAGAATGTTGAATCTCTTCACGATGCCAGGATGATCATTTGCACCCCCTGGGAAGCCTGAAGAGACAAGATTACTGTCTTTTCAATTTTCATGCTATGAGAGAGAGAAGTCAGGTTGGGATGAAGCATGCAGTCTTCCTGTTAGGCAAGGAGGGATGGGTGGTTCCTCAGACGAATGAGTGGCTCCACTAACATGTGGAAGAGCAGGAACTAGAGCTGTCTGGGCCAGCAAGGTGCTACGAAAAGCACCGAGGCCTGATTCTGTCATATTTTCTGTAATACTCTGGAGATGAGAGGAAAAGAGGAAAAAAAAAGTAGAGGGATCCCTTGTTCCAGAACAGGGCAAATACATCGAGATGCAGCCTGCTGGGAGCAAGTTGAAGAAATCAGAAATTGGGGCCTCGGCATTGCCTGGGGAAGTGTAAAGTTCCACCTCCAACATTTCCCTCTCCTGAAAAAGACTGAGATCTACCTCTGTCCAGTGACCATTTGTGAGGATACAACTGTTAGGTGAAGGAATCTCCAGGTAAATAAGTTGCCCACAGGGTGCACCCAAGTATTTGAGCCTCTAGGATCTTGAGCCACCCTGCTTGTTTATCTCGAACACTGCGCCTTAATTGCCCATTTGTATAAAGGAGACATCTGTCCTGTAGAGAGGATGCAAAAGTCCGGAAGGCATAAAACATAGCCCAAAGTTCTAGATGGTGGATGAGGAGGAAACATTCCATTGCTGATCATGCTTCCTAAGTGTTGTGGTGGTCAAAGTGTCCTCCTCATCCCCAGGGGGAGGTGTATGTTGTGCAGGCAAGCTGCAAAACAGCATCCCACCGTTAGGCTTTCTGGCTGAGCCCACCAAGTGAGTTGCACTGAAAGGCTGGAATCAGTATCTTTCTGGAGAGGGAGTGATGCCTTTGGTTCTAATGAATCTCAAGATGTCACCTTGCAAACAGGACCATTGCGAACAGCCATGGATATATGGCCCAAAGGTAATAGGACAGTCCTTACCAATACCTGTCTAGTATTTTTCATCCATTGCACTAGTAATTGAATGGAATCATGTTTGTCCTCTAGAAGAAACATGGTCGCTGATGGCGTGTCAACATCAGCGCCTATGAAACAAAGGTGCTGCATTAGTTACACGTGAGAATGAGTTGTTAATCATGAAACCCACGGACCTGAGCAGGGTGATGGTCTGGTTAAGCTGGTTAGGACCACTGCTGAGCCTTTGCATGAGATCAGCCAGTTATGATATAAAAATACAAAGTGGTCAGCCTTGTGGAAGTACGCTACCATTACTACTAGGAACCAGGTGATTATTCTGGGCACTATGGAGAGGCTGAATGTGAGGACTTTGTACTGGAAATTTTGGTTCATGAAGACAAAGCACAGAAATTGCCAGTGATGAAAGTGGATGAGGATATGCATGGAGGCATTCTTCAGGCCTTGAAAGATGAGACAGTCATTCTGTTGGAGCAGAGACAGAATTGTGACCAGGGTATTAATTTTTGTGCCCGATGTAGAGGTTGAAGCCTCGGAGATTGAGGATGAGCCACATACATCCCAATTTTTTTGGGAAAAGGCATTAATCCAAGTAAAATCCTCAACCCTGGTCCCGTATGGGTGACGTTGGCGCCAATGGAGCCCATGAGGAGCATTTCCCTAGCTTTCAAATAAAGTCTTTGGGACCCTTCCTGTCCAAGGGTGCCATCTTGCTCAGTCAGATGTCTTAGTTTTTACTGCCGTCTTAGCTATGTCAAGGTAGGGAGGCAACTCCCAGAAGAGGAGGGAGGGTTGTGAGGACTGATTCATGCTGTTCCCGGAGAACACCTGTTACAGGTGAGTAACTACACTTTCTCCAGGAACAAGCAGAAAGTCAGTCCTCATATATGGAAGACTGTCGAGGATCAAACCAGGACAGCACTACCAGCGCGACCAAGTGGGTAGCCAAGAATTGCAGAAGGTGAATCCCCACTGAGAGACCCTGCAAGACCCTAGCGTCCAGCAACATTATCATTCTGGTAGCCTGAACACAGAAGGGTCGGAGGGGCAGGAGTTGCCTACACCCGATAATATTACAGAGTACTACTGGAAAAAGGCACCATCCCTGCAAGACTCGCTCTCCAGGCAGTAGTGAGTTGCGAGAATATGAATTGAAGACCATGTGGCGGCCTGGCAAATCTCAGTCACCGGCACTGAGCAGAGGTTGGCCATCAAAGTGGTCATTGCCCTCATGCAATACACTGATCCAGTACTCAAAGGAGAGGCTAGCTCGCTCGCAGGCAAGGGCAATACAGTCCGCCACCCAAGAGGACAGAGTTTGCTTAATCACGGGGAGCCCCAGTCTACTGGGGTCATAAGACACGAAAAGCTGAGGAGCTTTCCGATGGGCCTGAGTCTGCTGCAAGTAGAAGGACGGGACCCAATTGCAATCTAGTGTATGAAGTATTAATTCCTCCCTGCCTGCATTAGGCCGCAGAAAGAAGGTGAGGAGGACCAACTCTTGGTTGAGGTGGAAAGGGGATACCAACTTCGGGAGGAATTTGGGGTGTGTGCGGAGCACCACCCTGTTATTATAGAACCTCGTATATGGCGGATCTGCCACCAGGGCCTGGAGTTCGCTCACCCTGCGAGCGGATGTGAGGACCACCAGGAAGGCCACTTTCCAAGACAGGTGTCTCAGGCAGAAAGTGGGCAGGGGCTCGAATGGTGTTTTAGTGAAATGGGAGAGCACCACGTTGAGATTGCATTCCACTGCCGGGGGGAAGAGGGGGGCTTGGATAACAGGAGGGCCCAGAGGAACAAAGATCAGAGGCTTGCTTGAGAGGGGTTTTCCCTCAGTAGGGGGGTGGTGCGCAGCTATGGCCCTCAAAGAGTTGGATTTCAGCCCAGCATGCGACAGGTGCTGTAGATACTGAAGAACCAGTTGCACGTGGCAGGAGAAGGGATTCACCTCCTTCTCCGCACACCAGACCGAGAACCTTGTCCATTTAAAAGTGTAAACCTGTCTGGTAGAGGGTTTCGGGAGGCCGATAGAATGTCCCCGACTTCCCTTGGAAGGTTGAAAGGGGCCAACGCTACCCTTTCAGCAGCCATGCCGTTAGCGTTAGCGACCCCCAATTTGGGGTGCAGGAGGGAGTCCTCCTCCAGGGCCAGGAGGACCGGGGCCCGGGAGTGGGACTGGGAGAGCCACAGACAGGGAAAGCAACAGGGGGAACCAGGGTTGCTGGGGCCACCCTGGTGCAATCAGTATAACTAAATAACTAACTAAATAAATAAATAAAACTGACGTATTCTCGCTCTGGACCTTGAAGGTGGTCTTGGCAACTGGAGGGGGGGTCAGTAGGAACGCATAGAACAGGCCCTCTGACCACGAAACCAGGAAGGCGTCTGCCACCACCCTCCCCGGGTGCGGATGGCGCAAGCAGAAGCGGGGAAGTTGCGCATTGACTGGGGAGTCAAACAGGTCTATCACAGGCCTGCCACAGTGGAAGAGTTGCTTCGTTACCCTGGGGTTGAAGCGCCACTCGTCTGGGCGAAGGATTCTGCCCAGTCTGCTAAGCAGTTGTTCTGGCCTATCAGGTATACTGCCCACAGGAGCATGCCGTTGTGCACTGCAAAGCAGGGGAGGGCCACAGCCTCCTGGCAGAAGGAATACGACCCAGTGCCCCCCTGCTTGTTGATATAAAACATGGCAACCTGGTTGTCCGTCTGGATCAGAACAGACTGGTTACAGAGGTGGTGATGGAACACTCGCAGGGCCAGGAAGGTTGTCCTGAGTTCTAGGAGGTTGATCTGCGTGCAGTGGTTCCATAACTGTGCTCCCCAACCCAGGAGGGAGGCGTCTGTTGTCAGGATACTATGTGGTGGGGATGCCTCGAATGGCATTCCTGCCTGGAGGTGGTGCAATCTTTGCCACCACATGAGGGATTCTGTCAATTGGCGGGTGATTTTGACCCTGAACCACATCCACCCCCACAGCTTGAGTCCACTATGTGCGGAGGCACCATTGGGTTGTCCACATGGTTGGCTAATGGTGTGACGTGGACCATTGAGGCCATGTGGCCCAACAGGCAGAGGAGGCAGCGAGCCAGTACTGACAAGTGGCATTGTACGTCTCCTACCAGTTGTATGAGGCAGTCTGCCCTTTTCTACTGTAACGTGTCCAACTAAGCCCCTATGAGCTCCAGACTTTGGGTTGGAGAGAGGTGGGATTTGGGGTAGTTGATGACAAACCCCAAGTGCTACAGTAGGAGGGTTGTACGCTATGTGGCCTGACAGACCTCTGAGGCCGTACCACCCCTGATAAGCAAGTGGTCCAGGTAGGCAAAGAAGTAGACCCCTTGTAGGAGCAAGTGGGCGGCTACCACCGCCAAGCCTTTGGTAAAGACTCTTGGCAGGGAGGCCAGGCCAAAGGGCAGCACTATGTACTGGTAGTGCCTTCCTCCCACCATGAACCGCAGGTATTGCCTGTGGGAGAAGTGGATCAAGATATGGGTGTATGCATCCTTTAGATCCAAGGAGCACAGCCAATCTCCCTGATGGAGGTAGGGCATCAGTGTTCCAAGAGAGAGCATCTTGAACTTCTCCCTCACCAGAAACTTGTTCAAGTTTCACAGGTCTAGTATAGGCCTGAGGCCCCTTGTTCTTCTGGGGACAAGGAAGTACCCCGAGTAGAAGCCCTTTCTGTTTGGGTACAGGCTGCACGGCGTTGTCCCTGAGCAGACTTGCAAACTCTGAGAGCAGGTGGTTCTGGTGAAGGAGAGGTCGCACTGCTTCTCCTGGAAAGAATCTGGGTAGCACCTGCTGTAAATGGAGGAGGTATCCCTCGCTTACTACCTGCAGCACCCACTGATCTGAGGTGATCCTGGTCCACTTGTGGGCAAAGAGTGCCAGGTGGCCCCCTGTGGGCTGGTGGAGGTCTCCCGGGGGAGGGAAGGACTGCCCTGGGAGTCAAAGGCTCCCCTCCCAAGCTGGATCAGAGCTGGGGCCTGGGGCTTCTGAGCTCCTTGGACCTGCCTCTTAGAGTGAGAACCTTGTTTCTGGCCTGAGAAGGGATGGTAGCAGTGACTTTGCTGAAAATGCCTCTTTTCCCCCTGAAGCTTTTTGCATGGAAAGGAAGAGATCTTCTTTGAGAACCTTTGGCAGGAAAGCACTTCGGCCTCTATCTCGTCTGCCATGGCAGCCATGGTCTTGTCGAAGAGGTTCTCACTGGTGCAGGGGATGTCGAGCAGCTTTGTCCTGGACACACTGGTGGAGGTTGAAGGACTGCAACCAGGCTTGACGTCGAGCCCCGATGCTGGCCACTGCTACTCAAACCACTGACTCAAATCTAACGTAGGCCGCCCAGGAGAGGAATTTTGAACAGTCTTTGATCCCGGAGAGGTTCCACAGCTAGACCCGCTGAGAATCCGGACAACTCTTGGATCAGGGTTTTCAGATACGTTCCAATGTATAGCTCATATGCCTGGATTCAACACCCCAGCATCGAGCCCCAGTAACATTTGCGCCTGAGGGCATCGAGGGTCCTAGCATCCCTTCCAGGGGGGACAGAAGAATAAGTCTTCTGGCTTTTGAGTTTTTGCATGGTTGATTCGACCCCCTTGGAGTTATGTGGGAGTTGGGGCTTGTGGAACCCCAGCCCCTTCCTGATGCAATACATGGCGTCAAGGCGTCAACTGACCAGAATCGGATCAGTAGCCACTCGAGAATCGGCTGCACCAGCACCGTGAGTTTCCTTGGGTAGAGACTCATATGAACGTAACATATGCCATACTGGGTCAGACCAAGGTCCATCAAGCCCAGTATCCTGTTTCCAACAGTGGCCAATCTAGGTCATACGTACCTAGCAGTTTCCCCAAAAGACACAGGTTCCACAATGCTTGTACTGGGTCAAGCATTGATATCCTGGGTCCCTTCTTAATAATGGTTTATGGACCTTTCCTCCAGGAACTTGTCCAAACCTTTTTTAAACCCAGCTACACTAACAGCTTTACTGCATCCTCCGTTAACAAATTCCAGAGTTTGATTACACGTTGAGTGAAAAAATATTTTATTTTATTAGTCTTAAATAGTTTACCCTGTAGCTTCATTGCATGTCCCCTAGTCTTTCTATATTCTGATAACGTAAACAATCGATCTACGTTTACCCATTCCACTCCGTTCATTAATTTATAGACTATTATCATATCTCGAATTGGAAGATTTCCAATTCCTCGGTGCATGGGTCCTCCTCCACCTTGGTTTGTACAGAGAAGGCCCTGGCCATATTCCTGAAAGCCAAGGAAGGCCATGTCCTCCGGATGAGAATGGTGCCAGGGGAGACGGGTCAGAGGGGAGGTCTTGGTGTCCTCTGGTTTCCGGGGAGGCCTCGTCGTTGGTCTCCCACTTGGAGTCGAGGGGGGGGGGAAAGAGTCTGAGGCCCTGTGGGGTCTTCGTATAGACCCGTGCCGAAGAGTCAGGGCCCTCCCGAGCACCTGGGGTCCGAGTCTCAGAAACTGGCTGGAGAGGACTGGATTCCCAAGGAACGGGACTGGTGCCGAAGACTTACCGGAGGTCAGTGGCGCTCTGAGCTCGGCTTGACGACTGGGGGTTCCTCGCATTTGGTCATCAGGTCAGATGATGCGGATGAACCTGCCATCATTGCCTGCTGCATGGCCATGATTTCAGTGATGTTCTGCTCCATGACTGCCATTTTGAATTCCAAGACTACAGCCTCGAGGACCCTCGTACAGTCTCTGCCAGCCGAGGAATCCTTCCTGAAGGCCTTGATAGAATGTTTCTCAGAGTCACTCCAGGCGTTCTTAACGGGTTTTCTTCTTCCACTTGGGGTCTGAGGTCTTCTCAGAGGAGCTGCTGCCATGGGACTTCGAGGACGCTCAGCCCTCCCGGGAAGTGCTGGGCTTGGCACCAGCCTCTCTGACGCCGAGCTCCGAGTCGGACCTGGGGAACATTTTCTCCTGCAACTCCGACTGCTTTTTATTGGTTTTAGGCGTCATGGCCTGGCACAGGTCGGAAGAGGTGCTATCATGGTCCGGTCCCAGGCAGCGCAGGCAGCAGTAGTGGGTGTCGGTGACAGTTTCACTGTAGTGGTCACATTTTTTTAACCCACCGAGGGACATGGTGGGGAACACCCGGCTGTGGTTGATGACGGTACGAATGCAGGTCGAGGCAAGCCTTGATCAAAAAATGGGAAAAAAGCAGAGAACAGCGCCAGCAGGCCCAACGTCGGCTCAAGGCGAGAAGAGGAACCAGTACGCAAACCGGGAACAGCTCATTTTTGAGGATATAGCAAGGATCTTTTCCGGGGAAACTGGACAGATGGCCATTGGGCTCCGTGGAAAAAAAGGAGACTGAGCAAGATGGCACCCTTTGGTGGGAAGGGGACCATGCATGCGTGGTAGCATGTCCCAAAGCCTTTTTTGAAAACTGGGGAAATGTTCCACGCAAGCTCCGTTAGTGCTGACATCAGCCACATGTGAGGACTGACTTCCTGCTTGTTACTGGAGAAAGGAGAGTTCAGCTCTGCTTGTAGAAGTGGAAGAGGTTGCTCTGGGAAGCAATGGATCGGGGTGTAGCATTGAGGGAAGGCAAACTGAAGGCGATAACCCTGCCCCACTTATCATGAGGGCCCAGCAATTGGTGGTGATGGAGTGCCAGGCCTCCCTGAAGAACCATATTCAGCCTCACATTGCCAAAATACAGGATGAGAGGTTGATCGTTGCAGATCAGGTCAGCGGCTTATGGATGAGATGGTTTACAGCGAGCATTGAAAAAAACTGGCAAAACAGAATATGTAGATTCTCTGGGAAAGAAATGGAAACAGTGACTCACCTCATAGCTGGCTGTGAAGTTCTGCTGGCAGAAAATGTCTATGCAGGAAAGCAGAATAAAGCGTAGTTACTCACCTGTAACAGGTGATCTCTAGGAACAAGAATCAGTCGCCACATATGGTGAACGTCACAGAAGGAGCCCATGCAGGAATGCTCCCCAGCGTCCCATAGGAAAGCCACTGCGCCCACGTGCCTGCCTTTCCAACTAATCTCCTCAATTGAGTTTGAAGCAGAGGAGAAGAAGAAGAAAATAAAAGATCCTTGCAACTCCTAGGGGAGGAGGCGGCTTGTGACAACTGATTCCTGCTGTTCCCAGAACTCACCTGTTACAGGTCAGTAACCTCTATCTCTAGGAACAAATAGGAATGCAGTCTTCACATATGGTATTCACTAGCTCCCAGGTACAAGACTGGTGGGGGGGGGGGGGCAGTAGTGTGATCTCTGAGACAAAAACATGTAGCCAAAGAGTCTGGAAGAGTTGTAGGCCATTAGATTCAATCCCAGAAGGTGATACTCCCCCAGTCATAGTCTGGTATCTTGTAGAAGTCCGTTACGGAGGATAGGAGTTGAGTTTAAGTCCCAAAGAGGTGCTAGAGTACAGCATGGCCAAAGACAGCATCCCGATGGAAGTATCAGGTCTAGACAGTAGTGTGCAGCAAAAGTATGAAAGGAGGACCAGGTAGCTGCCCGGCAGATCTCCTCAATGGATACTGAATGGAGATTGGTGGTTGCCATATTTCGCACACTGTGAGCAGTCACCTGACCCTCCAAAGAGTCCTGCTTGTGCATAAGCAAAAGAAATGCAATCTGCTATCTATCTGGATAGAGTACGTTTAGTCACCGATAGACGCAGGTGACTAGGATCAAAGGAAGTGAATAGTTGAGAGGATCTTCTGGGATCTTTAGTTCTAACCAAGTAGTAGGCCAGTGCTGGTTTGCAGTATAGAGTGCGCGCGCGCTGCTTCAGCCTGAGACACATGTGGTCTAGGGAAGAAGATCTGGAGGATTACCGACTGGTTTAGATGGAAAGAGGAAACCACTTTAGGGAAGAAGTGTGGATGGGTATGGAGAACTACCTTGTATGGTGGAACAGAGTATAGGGGGCATCCGCCACGAGAGCTTGCAGCTCACTAATGTGGCAAGCTGAAATGAGGGTAATAAGGAAGACGACCATCCAAGATAGGAACTTCAGTGAAGTGATGGCTAAAGGTTTGAAAGGTGGCATTAGAAGTTTCACCAAAACCAAAGTCAGATCTCAAGCCACCAGAGGTGGCTTAATGGGTGGCATGGATAGCAGGAGACTCTGCATGAAGCATGCTACTAAGGGGTGTGAGGAAATAGGCTGTCCATCCACTGGTCTCTGAGAGGCCACAACTGCACTAAAGTGAACTCTCAATGAGTTAGTTTTAAGACCTGTCAAAAATAAGTGGAGGAGATATTGTAGGAGACTCCACAGGGCAAGAAAAGGGGTTAATGTCCTTTGGGGAGCACTAGAGGACAAACCTACGCCATTTGAAGAGCCCTGGTGAAATCTTTATAAGATGCAAGGAGGACATTCTTGACCGCATGTGGTAGGTTGAGGTCGGTAAGCACTAGTCCCTCAGCTGCCAAGCTGTCAGGCATAGGGAGTGAAGATTGGGATGAAGGAGCATCCACTGGTCCTGAGAGAAAAGGTCAGGTGCGCATACCAGGTTGAGTGTCTGAGTCTGTGCAAGGTGAAGAAGCAGGGAAAAAAAAAAAAAAAAAAACCACGGTTGAGGGGCCAGAAGGGGGCTATAAGAATCACTGAGCCCCTGTCGGCCTGTAGCTCGAACAGCGTTTTGGGTATCAAGGGGATGGGAGGAAATGCATAGAGCAGTCCCTGTCCCCAATTGAGAAGGATGGTGTCCGGAAGCTGTCGGTGCAGTGACGGAACCCGAGAGCAGACGCATGGAAGCTGTGTGTTTTGCGGAGTGGCAAAAAGATCTATGAGTGTGGTTCCACATGCCTGGAAGATCAAAGCAGCCATCTCCCGATACAAGGTCCATTCATGTGAATGAAGGATACAGCTTAGCTTGTCCACAAGGACATGGAGTTAGCTCGAGAAGTACACCGCTCTGAGGTGAATGCTGTGGAGATGGCAAAGGACGACAAGCAAATCACAGAGGGGACGGGACCCCGTTCACCGCTGTTTGATCACATAGAACATGGCAACGTGTTTGTCTGTTCTGACTAGAACAGGTCGACTTAAAAGTTGGGGTTGAAAAACCCGAAGAGCATTTGTCAGTACCCGCAATTCTAGCACGTTGATTTGCAAGGCAGATTCCTGTTGTGTCCACAGTCTGTGTGGTCAGGTTGTTCAGACGCACCCCCCAACCCAACTTGGAAGAAACCACTGTCAGAGTGCATCGAGGTGGAGGCATCTGAAAAGGTGAACCGACAAGTAGGTTCTGTGGGAGATACCACCACTGAAGGGATTTGATCAGTTAAGGGGTGATATGGATCTTGTCTCCAAGTCGACCCTTCACTTGCGTCCTTTGGGAAAACAGAGTCCACTGCGCTTGTTGCATGTGTAATCGAGTGTAGGGGATGGCATGGACCATGGAAGCCTTGTGCCCTAATAGTCATAGCATATCTCAAGCTATTACTCAGCTTTGCCATTGTACTCCTTTTGCCAGCTCAATGAGGCAGGCATAGCAATCCTATGGGAAGAAAGTTCGGGTCTGCTGAATGTCTAAGAGTACTCCAGTCGTTGGGTTGGAGCAAGGTAAGAATTTGAGAAGTTTATGACAAATCCCATGTGTTGGGAGCACCGTGATGGTGCGATGAAGGGAGAGTGTCTTACCTTCTGAGGGGAGTCTACTCTGATCAGCCAATCATCCACACAAAGGAAGACAAACACTCCCAAGGTGCGTAGGTAAGCAGTGACTACTGCCATGCATTTTGTGAAGACTCTTGGGGCAGAGGCTTTTTCAAGTACATTCGTAGCAAAAAACCTATGAGAGAGTCAGTTGGTCCATTAGATGATAGAGGGGTTTAAAGGGGCACTAAGAGGCGACAAGGTGATAGCGGAGAGACTGAATGAATTCTTTGCTTCGGTCTTTACTGAGGAAAATGTAGGGATGTTACCCATGACTGAAGTCGTATTTAAAGGTGCGGAAGAATTAAAGGAAATATCGATGCATCAGGAAGATGTATTACAACTATTAGATAAACTGAAGAGTAGCAAATCACCTGGGCTGGATGGTATACATCCAAGGGTGTTGAAAGAACTGAAATATGAGATTGCAGACCTGCTATTAGTAATCTGTGAACTATCATTAAAATCATCTCTAATACCCGAAGATTGGAGGATCACCAATGTAACACCAATTTTTAAAAAGGGTTCCAGAGGTGATCCGGGAAACTACAGACCGGTGAGCCTGACGTCAGTACCGGGAAAAATGGTAGAAACCATCATAAAGAATAAAATTACTCAGCATGTAGACAGTCACGACCTAATGGGAGACAGCCAACATGGCTTTAGACAAGGAAGATCTTGTCTTACTAATCTGTTATGTTTTTTTGAAGGTGTGAATAAACAGGTGGACAAAGGTGAGTCAGTTGATATAGTGTATCTGGACTTTCAGAAAGCCTTTGACAAGGTCCCTCATCAGAGACTTTTGGCAAAACTAAAGAGTCATGGGATAGGAGGCAGTGTACTATTGTGGATCAGGAACTGGTTAAAAGATAGAAAGCAGAGGGTAGAGCTAAATGGCCAATTTTCCCAATGGAGAAAGGTGAATAGTGGAGTACACCAGGGATCTGTGCTGGGTCCGCTGCTTTTTGACATATTCATAAATGACCTGGAAAGTGGAATAACGAGTGTGGTTATCAAATTTGCAGATGACACAAAACTATTTAAAGTTGTTAAAACCCAAGAGGATTGTGGAAAATTGCAAGAGGATCTTGATAAATTGGAAGACTGGGCATCAAAATGGCAGATGAAATTTAATGTGGACAAGTGCAAAATGTATGCACCTAGGGAAGAACAACCCAAACTATGGTTACACGATGCAAGGTTCCACCACCCAGGAAAAAGATTTAGGTGTCATTGTGGATACCATGTTAAAACCCTCGGCCCAGTGTGCAGCAGCGGCCAAGAGAGCAAATAGAGTGCTTGGTATCATAAGGAAAGGAATGGAAAATAAAACAAAAGATATTATAATGCCTCTATTATCGTTCCATGGTGAGACCGCATCTTGAATAATGTGCGCAATTCTGGTCGCCGTATCTTAAAAAGGATATAGCGATGTTAGAAAAGGTTCAGAGAAGAGCCACCAAAATGGTAAAGGGGATGGAAGGATACTTCTATGAAGAAAGGCTAAAAAGGTTAGGGCTCTTTAACCTGGAAGAGAAGGCTGAGGGGAGATATGATAGACGTCTATAAATTAATGAACAGAGTGGAACAGGTAAACATAGATCGATTGTTTACGTTATCAGAATACAGAAAGACTAGGGGACATGAAATAAAGCTTCACGGTAAACTATTTAAGACTAATAAAAGAAAATATTTTTTCACTCAACGTGTAATCAAACTCTGGAATTTGTTACCAGAGGATGTAGTAAAGGCTGTTGGTGTAGCTGGGTTTAAAAAAGGTTTGGACAAGTTCCTGGAGGAAAGGTCCATAAATCATTATTAAGAAGGGACCCAGGATATCAATGCTTGACCCAGTACAAGCATTGTGGAATCTGTGTCCTTTGGGGAAACTGCTAGGTACGTATGACCTAGCTTGGCCACTGCTGGAAACAGGATACTGGGCTTGATGGATCTTGGTCTGACCCAGTATGGCATATCTTATGTTCTTATGAGGCTAGACCGAAAGGAAAAACACGGTATTGCTAATGGTTTCCTTGAAACATGAAGTGCAGATACTGTCTGTGCAAGGTATGGCTCAGTAAACATGTGTACGGTTCTTTTAGGTCTAGAGAACATAGCCAATCATGTCTCTGGAGGTATGGTAGAAGAGTTCCTAGAGAAATCATTGTGAATTTTTCTTGGATCATGAACTTGTTTACTCTCTGAGAACCAAGATGGGGCTGAATCCTCCTGTTTTCTTTGGAATGAGAAAAAATGGAGAGTAGAAGGCCATCCTTTGATGAGGAGGAGGAACTCTTTCTATGGCACCCCGGGACAATAGAGTACTCACATCTTCTTTTAAGAGAATGCTTTGAAGGGGCCGATACAACTGTGAAGCTGGTGGAGGGTAAGGTTTCAAAGTGAAGCTGATAACCCTTTGGACAATATGGAGTGTTCAATGCTCCGATGTTATGAGGAGCCAACTGTGAGCATAGTGACAAAGTCTGCCTGCTATGAGGAGGGGCTGTGGACTCTCCAGGGGAAGATTGACAACGTTCTCTAGGAAGGAGTCATAAACCAGGCACAGATTGTGGCTGAGCAGCTGGTTGAGGCTTAGTAGCCTTGGGCTTCTTGGGTTGGCGAGGGCCCTGCTGTCTCTAAGGAGGATGTTGAGGCTGACAGGCAGCAGAAGGCAAATAAGAAGGATAATATCTCCTTTTATAATAGAAAGATTTTTTGGGAAGAACCTTCCTCTTGGATGGGTCAGCTGTTTTCCTGGAAAGGCATTCTAGGGTGAAATCACCTATCTTAATCTCCCCTGCTTTTTCCTTCCAATCCTTACCAAAAAGGTTTTCTCCAGTACATGGGGGACCCATTGCTCGAGATCCGATGCCTGTAACCAGGCCATTCTGCAAGCGCCAATGCAGCCTGCTGAAGCTCAGCGTGTTGATTCAAAGGCATCAAAAGAGGTCCTGGTAAGAAACTTAGAAGCGTTCCGGGTCTGTTTGACGAGTGTCCAGAATGCACTCTACTTATCTTCAGGGAGCAGGGGGGGGGGGGGGGCAGTGAAAGTCTCCAGATCCATGGTGACATCCTTCAGAAACATGTCCATGTACAGCATGTAAGGGTTTATTCTGGAGGCCAACATGCGTGCTTAGAAGCACTGACACCCAAAGGCACTGAGTGTCCTCTAATCTCTGCCTGGTGGCATGGATGAATGCTTCTTGGAGCTCTTTATGCGGCGCATCGCTGATTCCACCACCACAGAGTGATGGGGGCGCTGAGGTTTTTGGAAGCCTGGGCACTCTGACAGGCGAGACCATGAGTGGGGGCCTGCAGGATCTGATGAACCAATAATGTTGCCACCTCCTTGGGCATGGGAGGATATCGGAGTATCTCCAAATCCTCTGTTCTTTGTTCCTTCTCCAAGGCTGCTGTGATGACGAGCCTTGTTGCCATGTCATGTATGAAGTCCTGAAAGGACATATCTTCTAGTGGGGATTGATGCTGTTCCTGAGGCAGCAAATGGTCCGAAGGGATGTCTTGAAGTTCTCAGGAATCTAGTGATCCCTAGTCAAATTCTGAAGTGGAATCAGACTCTGGTAAGAAGTCAAAGCATCGGCGTTCTTGGGTTCAACCTTGATGCTTCATGCATGTCGAAGGTCGATGCCAATACTTGGAGGTATCTAATCCGAGAGCCATGGCAGTTTGAGTCAGTTGGATACCGGTTCAAGGGCCAATTCACCTGGCTGTAGGCTCGGTGTCAAAGCCTGTACTCCTGGAGCTCTCGATGTTATCGGTACCGAGGCTGACAGGAGTGCCGGCAAACTCCTCTCGAGAGCCAGCATGCGCTGATCTAGGGAGATGGCTGATGTCTGGGTGGAATCAGCCATGGCACTGTGAGCCACCATCACAGAACATGGAACCGGTAGCTCTCCGGAAGTCAATGCCTCGGGTGCGTCCCAGAGCTCCTTTTATGCTTCAGACGACAGATCCTCCCTCCGAGGCTGTTTGACTGGCTGATCTGCATCGGAAGCACCCTAGAGGAGTTGCGATGCTTATGCTTGGACTGATCTCTGGTCTCAGTATCAGTTTTCAATGCCAATGACTTGAACAGCCAAAGACTTTGCTTACTTTTATGTTTGGACTTTGAAGAAATTTGAGATCCATGAGAGGAAGATGATACCTTCTATAAAATGGAAGCCACTGAAAATAAGTCTGAGGCGAACGACGATCTGTACTGTCTGGCTCGGTTCTTTAGGCTTTTGTCATTTTAGATACCAGTCATGTTTATCAGTAAATGATATGGTGCCAGCACACTTGGTACATTCTTCTTCTTTTTTTTTTTTTTTTTAAACCAATAGTTGGCTTTTCTATTCCTCAAAAAAAGTTGTCTTTGAGATGGAAGATAAGGCTATGGAGGCCTAGTTTAGCAATGAAAACTGCATTGAAAATGAAGAGGAAAGAAAGAAAATTTGTAATATAAAAAAGAAAAAATTATCGGGACCAGTGTCAGATTCAATGGAACCGGCACTGACGGGAAGGCAGAAGCAGAATGTTCCAGAAAAAAAAGATAAGGCTTTTGGCGGTGACTGGATGATATGTCCTGCTGGCTCCATAGAAAATGAAGAACTGAGGAAAGGAGTTGGGAAGACGGGAAAGCAGGCACACAGGCCCAGTGGAGTGCTCCCAAAGGCTTTCCTATTGGATGCTGGGTAGCGTTCCCATGTGGGCTCCGTCGGTGACATTCACCCATATGTGAAGACTGCATTCCTGATTGTTCCTAGAGATAGTAGCACACCTCATCCATTGGAAAAACTCTATAAACACCACAACATCACTGTGCCTGAAAAGCACTGGGATCACGACTCTAAAAGAATTACCAAGAATGAAGAGGTTTTGATCACCTGGGATACTCCAATTCTGACCTATAAAAAGCTGGATGCGAGGAACCCAGATATAGTGGTAAGAGAAGACACCAGAACAGCATTGATTATAGGAGGTGTCTGTTCCAAGCGACTACTCTGTAAATTGTGTTGAGAGGAAGTAATTCTTCAAGTACCAAGAAATGCAATCAGAGACCAAAACAATGTGGCAGAGAGATACCAAGTTATTTCCCATCATGTTGGGTGCCACAAGCTTAATTAAGGGGAATTTCCAAGCACACCTTGATAAATTATCCATACATGTAACATCTTATGAAATCCGGAGGAAGGCTTTCTTTGGCACAATGCAAGTACTACGCCGAGCATTAGCAGTAAATTTGAGAAACTGAGATAGTCCACATACCCTGTGGCTTAGAAATGAGGTTTATGACTGTCATGGTATGCGCAAACTCACCCATTTGGAGAAATTGCCACCAAAAAGGAGCGCTACGCAAAATTCACTGGCAGTAATTGGTGAATTGCTGTGCGTCTCCTGAAGTCTCACTAAGCACTTTCATGTGGTGATTCCGTTGTATAAAATCTATACTAAATCTCAGCAAAGAAAAATATAGTGGCCGCAAGTCGCCTAGGATAAAAAGGTACCCACCCATATCTTACGCACTAGGTCCAATGATGGTGGAAGTGATAATGCAGACACTGCAGATGCAGATAATATCCCTGCCAGAGATAAAGGCCATGGTGAGTGTCTTCATAGAACCACTGTGGCAGTAGCTAAACCACCGAAAATAAAGAAAAAGTTAAGAGGATTAACTACAATTAAGTGGACTTCTGCAGATAAAGAGAAGATAATGTTTATGATACAAACCCTATATTGAAATCAAGAAGTTATACAAAGAGAATTCACCAAAAACTGGAAGAAAGAGGAATACTGCCACAAGAAAAACGGCAAAAAGCAACTGATGCAAATTTAAGATCTTTAATTTCACAGATCAAAGTAAAGTAGTATGTGAATGATAACATCTTGAATTAACTGAGGGCTTTTATGAAAAAAAAAGATATAGAAAGGAGGAGGAGAACTAGGTAAGAGAATACCAGAAGAAAGATATACACAGAGAGGTGGAGGAATTCAAGATTGAACTCCTAGTCCACATGAAAAAAGATGAATATGGATTCCAGACAAGGGAAAATTACCAAGTCAATTTTAACACCTAAGGTTAAAAGCATAAGATGAACAAGGCCATATCCTATTATAAAAGGACCATTTACAGACATCACAAAAAAAGAGTAGTAACAAGTGTTCTCCAGGAGCAGCAGGAATCAGTCCTCACATATGGGTGCCATCGGCGCCGATGAAGCCCCAGCGGAGCATTTCCCCAGATTTCTATGAAAGCCTTTGGGAATGCAGGCACGCATGCGCGGTTCCCTTCCCGCCTAAAGGTGCCATCCTACCTCAGTCAAATGACATAGCTAAGAACAGCACACAAAAATGAAAAAGAAACTATGTACAACTGCAACTCCCAGGGGAGGAGGGAGGGTTGTGAGGACTGATTCCTGCTGCTCCTGGAGAACACCTGTTACAGGTGAGTAACTACTCTTTCTCCAGGACCAAGCAGGAAGTCAGTCCTCACATATGGGTGACTCCCTAGCTCTGGGCTACCGAGGAACCCAGGCTGAACAAGAGAACTCCCTCTAGTCTCAGCAGCAAAGAAAGGCTTTTCAAGGACACAACCTCCACTGGTAGCCCAACAGAGGGCAGGAGTTGCCTAAACCTCAAAGAGATTCCAGAGTACTGCTTGGCCAAAAGCACTGTCCCTACGAGACTCCATCCCCTACAGGACTCCCTCTCCAGACAGTAATGGGCCGCAAAAGTCTGGCTTGAAGACCAAGTTGAAGCCCTGCAGATGTCTACCAAGGGCACAGAGCGGAGATGAGCCACTGAGGCAGCCATTCCCCTGACACGATGGGCCGTGACCCGACCCTGCAAGGGAAGGTCAGCCGCCTTGTAAGCCCAGGTGATACAGTCAGACACCCAGATGGACAAGGTACGCTTGGACACAGCCAACCCCAACTTATTAGGGTCAAAGGATACGAAGAGCTGAGTAGCCCTCCTATGCCCCTGCGTACGGTCAAGGTAGAAGGATAAGACCCTCCTACAGTCCAGGGTATGCAGGACTGCTTCAGCCTGGCTTGCATGAGGCCTAGGGAAGAATGTTGGAAGAACCACCTCCTGACTGAGGTGGAAAGAGGAGACAACCTTTGGGAGGAACTTTGGATGAGTCCTGAGGACTACCCTGTTCCTATAAATCCTGGTGAAAGGCCTATCACAGACCAGGGCCTGAAGCTCACTCACTCGCCTAGCCAAGGTAAGGGCTATCAGGAAGAGTGTCTTCCAGGATAGGAAGCGTAGTGGACAAGTAGCCATCGGCTCAAAAGGTGGGCGAGTCAGTTGCTGCAAGACCACATTCAACTCCCACTCAGGGGCAGGAGGACGGATTGGAGACTTGAGCAAAAGCAAGCCCCTGAGAAAGCGGGACACCAAGGGGTGACCTGACAGAGAATGTCCCTCCACCAGTGAGTGGTGAGCTGCTAGAGCTGAGAGGTGGACCCGAACAGAATTGGACTTAAGTCCCTGATTTGATAAGTGCAGTAAGTACTGAAGCACTACTGGCACAGTACAGGAGAAAGGATCTTCTGTACGTAGCTGACACCACACAGAAAACCTTTTCTATTTGAGAGCATAGGTTTTCCTAGTGGACTGTTTCCTAGAGACTAGGACAACCTCCTCAACTTCCTGAGGTAGGCCCCAGGGAGCCAAAACTACCCTTGCAGCCTCCAGGCCATCAAATTGAGAGCTTTGAGATTGGGGTGCAGAAGGGAATCCTGCTCCTGTGAGAGAAGGTCGGGTTGCAACCCCAGAGGCAGTAGGGGATCCACCGCCAGTTGAAGCAGAAGAGGAAACCAAGGCTGTCTCGGCCACCTGGGAGCCACCAGCAGGACCGAGGCCTTGTCCTGAAGAATTTTGAAGAGAGTTTGGGCCACCAAGGGCGTGGGAGGAAACGCATACAGGAGGCCCTGAGACCATGGAATCAGAAAAGCATCTGCTGCTATTCTCAGAGAATGCGGTTGCCTGGAGCAGAACTTTGGCAGTTGCTTGTTCATTGGGCTGGCAAAGAGATCTAACAAAGGGAGACCCCATTTTAGGAAGATCTTCTGAACTACTGAAGGATGCAGCTGCCACTCGTGGGGCTGCAGAATTCTGCTTAATCTGTCAGCCAGGTAGTTGTCCTGGCCTGGAAGGTACACAGCCTTGAGGAGCATGTTGTGCTTGAGGGCAAATGAACAAAGGTCCTGAGCCTCCCGACAAAGGATTCTGGACCCAGTCCCGCCCTGTTTGTTCACATAAAACATGGCTACTTGGTTGTCTGTCTGAACCAGGACAGATTGATGAGCCAGGGTAGGAGAGAAAGCTTTGAGTGCTAATCGAATAGCTCTGAGTTCAAGAAGATTGATCTGCTGTGCAGCTTCCCAAGGAGACCACAGGCCCTGGGTGCACTTGCCTAGACAATGAGCTCCCCAGCCCTGCAGGGAGGCGTCTGTGGTCAGTACCACCGTGTACCCAGGAATCTGAAAAGGCACCCCCTTCAGTAGATTGGGTGGGTGCAGCCACCAGTTGAGGGAGTTCAGAAATTGTCTGGACACCCTTATCCTGTCTCTGAGGCTGCCTGTGGCCTGTGACCACTGAGTCCGAAGACACCACTGTGCAGGCCTCATATGGAGCCTGGCATTGGGGGTCACATGTACTGTCGAAGCCATGTGGGCCAAGCAGCCTCAGGCAGAGTCTGGCGGAGACCAGTGACCTGCTGAAAAACTGATTTGCCAAGGCTATCAACCTTTGGGCCCTGTCTTCTGGCAAGAAAGCCTTTGCCAGCAAGGAGTCCAGCCTTGCTCCTATGAACGCCAAGTTCTGGGAGGAGAGCAAAGTGGACTTTGTGAAGTTTATGACAAACCCCAGGCTTTGAAGAAGAGCAATAATTCTGAGGGTGGCTTGTCTGGCCTCCTGGCACGTCGGACCCCTGATGAGCCAGTCGTCCAAATAGGGGAAGACAAAGATTCCCTGATTTCTCAGGTAGGCCGCCACCACTGCCAGGCATTTGGTAAAGATCCTGGGAGCAAAGGTGAGGCCAAAAGGCAGCACTCTGTACTGATAATGGTTTCCTCCCACAATGAACCTGAGGTACTTTCTGTGGTCTGGATGAATGAGGATGTGAGTGTACGCATCCTTTAGATCTAAGGAGCATAGCCAATCTCCCTGCTGGAGGTAGGGCAGACGTGTTCCAAGAGTAAGCATCTTGAACTTTTCATTCTCTAGAAACTTGCTGAGGTTCCTGAGGTCCAGAATGGGTCGAAGGCCACCGGTTCTTTTGGGCACCAGGAAATACCTGGAGTAGAATCCGTGACCTTGCAAGTGGGGAGGCACAGGCTCCACTGCCCTGTCCACCAACAGACCTTGAAGCTCTTGAAGGAGAAGGTCTGTGTGCAGGGGAGGCCTTGGAGGCTCCCCTGGAAAGTAAGGAGGAGACAGTTGGTGAAAATGCAGTGCATAGCCCCTGTGGACTATGTCCAACACCCAACTGTCCCCGGTGATGAGGGGCCACTGGTGGGCAAAGAGGGCGAGGCGACCTCCTGTGCAGGGGATGGAGAGGCTACGCTTAAGGAGTCAAAAACCCCCACCCTGCTGAGTGGGAGCAGGGGCCGGAGGCTTGGGGGTCCTCTGCCTACGGGGCCCATTACCCTGCCCCTTGGCTTGCTGACCCTGGGGTGCAGCTTGGGCAGCCTGATATTGAGGGTACTGTTTGTAGGCAGTGCCCTTCCTCGGGTAAAAGGGCTTTTTACCCGAGCCCTTCTTTTTATGAGAAGGGGCAGAGGTCTTCCTAGACAGCCTTGTCCGTGTAAGGTGCTCTGTTTCGAGCTGGGCGGCCTTCTCAGTCATGGGCTTGCCAAAAAGGTTTTCACCTCGGCAAGGGACATCGACCAACTTGTCCTGAACCCATGGCTCGAGGTCTGATGACTGCAGCCATGCCTGGTGTCGAGCCGCGATGCCGGCTGCCGCAACTCGGGCCGAAGCCTCGAAGCCATCGTAGGCGGCGCGGGACATGAACTTCGAGCAGTCCCGAATCCCCGAGGACAAGGACTTGAATCTCTGCAAGGGTTCCCCAGAGAGACCAGCAGAGAACCCGGCCAACTCCTTGGGCATGTACTTGTGGGACCTGGCCATGTACAGCTGTTAAGACTGGACACGGCAAGCAAGCATCGAGCCCTGGAAGCACTTTCTACCGACGCCATCGAGGTTCCAGGCCTCCCTGCCGGGGGGCACCGCAGCATGCATCTTCTGGCTCTTCAGACGATGCATGGCCGATTCCACAACCATGGAATGGTGTGGTAGCTGTGCCTTCTGAAAGCCAGGGCTCTTCCTGAGTCGATAGATTGAGTCTACTCGCTTGCTTAAAACCGGTGCCGAGGCCGGTGCCTCCCACATCCTGAAGAGGAGCTGTTCCAGCATCGGAGGAACCGGGACAGTAAAGGCCTCCTTCGGAGGAGTGTCATACTGCAGGGCCTCGAGCTCTTCCACAGGGTCCGCCGGAATAGCCAAGGCAGTGGGCCATATCCCAGACGAACTCCGAGAACCGAGTATCCTCCGGAGGGGATCTACTCCGGGGCTCAGACTGCGGTGAGTCTGACGGGACGCACCGAGTCTTGAACGTATCGGGGGACTCCTAATCCTCTGTCTCCCAGGCGGACTCGTCCAACAAGGAGTCAGGGTCCGACCCCGCGGGGCCCTGGAGCACCCGCCCTGACGCCGGAGGCACCGGCATCGACACCCTCGGTCCCGAGCGGGATGTCGAGGGAGACCGCGACCAAGGTCGACTTCGAACCATGATGGACTCGAGTATCGTCTCGGTCTCCGGGGTCGACTTCGAAGTCGATGTCCCGGTGGTTGGGGAAGATGCGCCAGACAGGCTGGCCATCAGTGCCTGCTGCTGCTCCATGAAGGCAGACAATCTGCTCTCCAAGGCCGTCATCCTGAGATTCAGCTCGGGAGATGCAGCAGCCACCGACTCGGGCCCCGGCGGTGCCGGGCCCGGCGTCTGCTCTCTGGGAGGAGAGTCCTCGAGGACTACGGGGCTTACGTGTCCAGCAGACTCCGGCTCCACACGAGGAACTTTGGCAGGCTTCTCTTGTTCCACGGGCCCGGGGCGACGGTCGGGGGTCTTAGTCCAACGAGTACCTCTCAAACTCTTTAGGATACGGATTTAGCCTGAATCCTAAAGAAGGTAACAACCCGTAGGAAACATTTTATTTACTATTTGTAGATGACCTGAAGCTCTCAGTTCCAGTGACCAACAATTAGCAGAGCAACTCTGTGTCATGAAAAGTTTTTCTGATAACATTAGAGTGACTTTTGGCCTTGATAAATGTGCTAAGATAACTTTTTTTTTTAAGAGGAAAGTTGAGCAAAATGGAAAACATCTCCCTGGCTGAGGGCTGAGACATCAAGGAACTTGAACAGGAAGGCATATGTAAATATCTCAAAGTACAGAAAGGAACGACACACTCAAGAAGAAATAACAGAGAGAAAAGATCAGCAAAGAATACTATATGACATTAAAAATTTTATTGAAAAGTACTTTATCATCACGGAATAAGATACAAGTTATCAATCAGCTGGCAATTCCTGTAGCTTTGGGATTGCAGACTGGCTTCTTAAAAATCCTGAAAAACTGGATATGCGAACAAGAAAACTCCTTCATACTCATGAGGTAATTTATAAGAATTAGTATATGCCGAGACTATACATCCCTAGAGCTGAAAAAGGGCTAGGCCTCAGAGATTGATAGCACATACAGGGCTATCATTACAGGCCTACAAGCTACCTAACAGCATCATTGGACACCTCTCATCTGCATCCTTATCCTCCCTCATCCATTTCACATCCCCAAATAGAGCACGAAGATCCACGTCTATAAACTCCCTAAAAGTTCCGAAGGCACTAACTGTTTGTACTAAATCGACAGCCAGAGCCTTTAGTCTCAGTGCCCCAAGATGCTGGAATGCATTACCCCCTGATATCCGGGCTATTAAGAGCCTACCACAGTTTAGGAAAGCTCTCAAATGCCACCTCTTCAACAAGTACCTTATAGAGCCCAACGACATCCCCTAGAGCCCAAAGGCACCCAACAATACCATTTCCAGACAAATTTATGGTATCTCAACAACACACCAAGTTCGACACTCAAACCCATAGTGGGGGTTTATGTTTCTATGAAACCTCTGTACTTATGATTCCATGTAGTAAGTTTTGTAAATAGTTTACCCCTGTTACCCAAGTTTTTGTGCCGTTACCTGTAAACTCATACGTGTTAACTGTACTGAGCATTTTGTTCCATGTAAACCGCGCTGATGATGAATAGTGCGGTATATAAGAGACTGTAAATAAATAAATAAATAAACAAACAAACAAACAAAAAGTGCTGAAATATGAAAGTAAATGTCCAGAATGTGTGTCCATCATTACACATGGACATGCGTTCCGATGACTAGAAGGAATAAGTGAGAATCCACAAATACACACAGGGAAGGAAGAAACAGAATTTGCGAAACAAGAGAAAACACTCTTCAAAGAATTAGATCAGTAAATGAGGAAAACCAAGTGGCAAATTCACAAATATAATGGGAAATACAGAATTGTACTCCAGGAACTCTTTGTCAAGCAAGAACAGACACATGAATGGTTAAGGAGAGGTGGACATCACCATAATCTATTTGGGAGGGTCCAACTCCATGTCTTTCAACTGCTTCTGGCAATCGAGCTGGCAGAGGTGGCTGCCTCTCACGTGAAGCAGCAGATTAGAATGCACATGGAAATTCTGGGGCCCAAAGGGACAGAAAAGCACTCTGAAGAGACTGCATATGTGCTCTAGCCTGAGAAACTAAATCCAAAGTATCCACAATGGACCCCAATAGCTGGAGATAATCCCAAAAGTGTAGTTACTCACCTATAACAGGTGTTCTCCAGGGACAGCAGGAATCAGTCTTCACATACGGGTGACACTGGTGCCGACTAAGCCCACACAGATCCACTTCCCAGCGGTCACCTTCCTGCTCAAAGCTGCCATCTTGCCTCAGTATAATATCATAACACAAGATGGCAAAAACAAAAACAAAAAACAACTCCAAGGGAAGGAGGGAGGGTTGTGAAGACTGATTCCTGCTGTCCCCAGAGAACACCTGTTACAGGTAAGTAACTATGCTTTCTAGAAACAAGCAGGAAGTCAGTCCTCACACATGGGACTCCCTAGCTACAGGGGTCCATGGGTAATTCACCTGTGAACGAGGGGGGAGGTAATTGGGAAAAATGGGGGAGGTAGTTGGGAAGAATGAAGGAAGTATCCTTCCATGACACACACTCAGCACCCAGGCATCCACAGTTATCATGGGTCATCTGTATGCGAAGTGGATCAGCCCAGGCTGTGGCCGAGCTGCTGTTTGGGAGCTTTGGGCTTACGGAGACCGTGCCCTTGGCCTGCTGCCCCTGAGACGGAATGGGGAAGGCCTGGAACTTAGCCGACATGAGACAAAGCGGGCAGGAAAACCCATTGTGGTCTGCCCCAAGGCACTTAATGCAGGTGGTTATGGTGGTCCATGCGGGACATAGTGCGATTAAACTTAGCACACTGCTTAAAACCGTTGGTCGAGGACATCGAGGGAAAACGAGGCCCACGAGATCAAACTCAGATGTCTCAACCAGGTAGGCCATGAGAGAAAATCCCACGTGCCAAAAAAAAAAAAAAAAATTAAGTAAAAAGATACCCGAGTGCCGAGGCAAAGATTCTGGCGCGGAAGGCGATTGATTTGAGCACTCGATAGAAAAGAGGAAAAAAACGAGTAAGGGTCGAAAAATTTACTTTTTACTGGGGTGCACAGACAGGACGTCTGCAGGGCTCCACAGAAAAAGACAGACTGACGCAAGATGGCAGCTTTGAGCGGGAAAGTGACCACGCATGAGAGATGTAGCTCCCAAAAGCTTTCTTTGAAAGTTGGGAAGTGGATCCGCACGGGCTCTGTTAGCACCGTCACCCATATAAGAAGACCGACTTCCTGCCTGTTCCCGGAGAACCACTGGTGACCCCTTGGCCATTAGGTTCCTGCCCAACCCTGAAGCATGCCAACTCTATTCTCTTGAGTCATGAAGACCTGACCTATCCAAGTACTGAAAACAGCATTCAGGTATTCTAAGGACTGGGTGGACAGCAAACCACCCAGCTGGGTGCTCCAGCTACTGCTCTTGCAGTAGATCACCATCCAGCCTAGCTGCTCCAGAAGCCTCATGATCCAGGACGTAGCTATCTAGGCCTCGTGTTTCGATTTGGCTGAAATTAGTCAATTGTCCAGACGGAGTTGCACCAGCACCCTCTCTTGCTGTAGGAAGGCCACAACACTCCCTATTATTTTGGAGGAGGTCTATGAGTCAGTGACCAGCCCAAATGGCAAGACACAGAACTGATGTGTCTGCCCATGATGCAAAAGCAAAGTAACCTCTGATCTGTGGGCCAGAACGGCACATGAAAGTAGGCCTCCAATAGGTCCAAAGAAGAAAAACTCTAGACCACCATCTTGAGAGTTTCCATAAAGAAATGCCACACTCTAAGATAGTAATTTAAGCCTTTCAGGTCAAGAATTAACTGGGATCGCCCATTTTCCTTGGGTATGACAAAGTAAATGCAATGCGGCTGGACCCCAGCTCGCTCACAACTGGCACTGAGGCCTCCAGAACCAGCTACCTGAAAAGCGCAACCTCAACTGCTGGCTTTTTTGCCTTTGACAGCGGCGGACAAAATTCCAGGGCATGCCCATTCTGAATAATGTCCAAAGACCAAAGTTCGAAGGTGATACGAGTCCAGTCCTGTTAAAACCACTGGAGATGGCTCCCCACTGGTGGCACCCCAGAGCAAACCTGAAAACTTTTAACAGCCAGGCAGGCCACATCAGCAACCTCAGAAACCCCAGGCTTGGGCTTCCAAGCTCCCTGAAAGGGCTGACCCCCACATCTGACCCCGGCCTTCGAGACTCTGAAGTTCTCCCAGATTCATCCAGCAATATTTGTGGCATAGTCTCCCCTAAAACTCCTTCACTAGCTTCTCTAACTCCTCCATGAAGAGGCGATAACTCAAACGGAAGCTTGCTAACTCTAACTTAGGAGGCGGCATTCATCACCCAATGGCACAGCAAGGGAAGGTGATGCACCATAACCACTGAAGCTACTGCGAGAGCTAAGAGACAGACCAAGTTGTAGAAGGTGCCCGTGAGTGAAGCTGCTTCAGACCATAAGGTGACATTTTACTTACCAGTTAATGTCTTTTCCTCGAGTCCTGGCTAGGCCAGTCCAGATAAGTGGGTTGGATTCCCCAACCACAGAAGACTGGTTGAGAAAAAGAACCAATGAAAAGCCCAGGTTTCAGACATCACTCCCATGCCTCTATTCGCCTCATCCACCAGAGGTCCCTTCAGTATTCCTCCCAAGGCACATAAGAGAAGCAAGGCAAGTCTCACACAACCTCAATCATGGGAAAAAATGAGAAACCAACAGTAGAGAACTATGTACAGGAAAACAACAGAAGGCTGTCAGCAGAAGATTAACCTGCAGAGCCAAGGATAAAAATCATAGCCTAGGCAGTCTATCGTCACAATAACAATAAAGATAAAAATAAAGATAGAGGATCCAAGGTTACCACAGCAGAAGAATAGAGCAAATATAGTTTCAAGAACAGGCCCTGGACTAGTCTAGCAGAACTCAAGGAAAGGACATTATCTGGTAACTAAAATGTCACCTTTCATATTGTCCTGCTAGACAAGTGGGATGTACCAAGCTACAGTACCACTGGGCAGGAAGAAGACACAGCAACTCGCAAAACCCTTGAGCCAAAGGCTGCATCTGCCAGTGCATGAACATCCAATTAGAAATATTTGACAAAAGTGGAAAGTGATGCCCACGTTGCTGCCCGAAAAATGTCAGCAGGGTTTACTGAGCTCTGCTCAGCCCAGGAGAACACTTGTGCTCAAGTAGAATGGGCAAAACCTTCCAGTATCTGCCAGTTCCACAACAGATACACCAAAGCAATGGCCTCCTTAATCTAGTGCCCCAAAGTCGACTTGGCCGTTGCTTCATCCTTACGCGTGCCAGCAAACAGTACAAAAAGATGGTCGCCCTCCGTACATCCACCAGGCGCAGATCCTTATCCTTTTCCCTACACTGCTCCTTCAGGAAGGAGGATAGGCAAACCACCTGGTTCATGTGAAAGGGAGAAAGCAACTTAAGCAAGAAGGAAGGCACAGGCTGAATGGAAAATGGCCTTCTTGGAAAAGGACAGAAGTATCTCAGTAAGACAGAGCCTGCAGCTTGGAAATCCGCTTCGCAGAACAACTCAAGACCAAGAAAACAGTCTCGAGCGTTAAATCCTTTAAGGTAGTGTACTTCAACGGTTCAAAGGAGACTGCAATCAGAGTCCTGAGCACCAGACACAGATCCAAGGAAGGAATCACAGACCAAAGGGGATGATACAGATGCCAACCCTCCTGGAGAAAACATGAGACATCCAGGTGCAAGGACAAAGATTGCCCACCACTGGACCATGGAAGCAGGCCAGAGCTCCCACCTGAATGTTTAGGGAGTTAAGTGAAAGGCCCTTTTTAAGGCCATCCTGCAGAAAGGCCAACAGGGAGAACACCTTGGCCGTCTCAAGAGCCAACATATCTGTAGGTATGCTAGCATGGTAGACCTCCGGGAACCAAACAGAATAGAGATCACTGCTGGAGAGTATCTCTTACACGCTAGCAGACGTCTTTCAAGAGCCATGCCATAAGCATGATAGGAGTCGGGTCCTCCAGCACAAACGGGCTCCAAGCCATTCTCTCCGTGGGCAATCTGGCACCTGCCTGGGTGGTGCTCTATACACAGAATCATAGAGGAAACACATACAGCAGCAGCCGACTTGGCCAAGGTTGGGTCAGGGCATAGACAGACCCAATCTCCATGTGACGACTGAAGAAGTGGCCAACTTTGACATTGGAGTGGATCACCTCAGATACATTTTGGGGACAACACCAGCAGCACAGAATCAACTGAAATGCCTCCTGACTCAACTCACACTCTCCAGGATTCAGAGAGTGCCAGTTGAGGAGGTCTGCTTCACACTGTCAATGCCGGCAATGTACTGAGCTGACAAGGCTAAGAGTTTCTTCTCCGCCAAGGCAAACAGGAGATCCATCTCCAGTCACCCCAGCACTCCTTGTGCCACTTTGCTGAATGACATAAGCCACACCATGGCATTGTCTGAAAACACTAACTGCCCAGCCCTTGACCAGGGGCTGGAAATGCAGAAGAGCCAACCTGAAAGCACTTGCCATAAGACAGTTAATGGACGACACCACTTCCCTGCAGTTACAATGGCCATGAGCCATATGGTCTTGACAATGGGCTCCCCAGTCCATGAGACTGGCATCCCTCGTCAGCAGGATCCAGGCAAACAATCGTCCAGTGGTAGTCCTTTTTCTTAAGGAGTTGTTAGAAGGACAGGATCAGCTGGAGGATGTAGAAAAAGGAATGGGCAAAACTGAAAGGGGATATTTGAAGGGCAACAAACCTTTTTGTTAGAAAGGTAAATAAATGTAAAAGGAAAAAGAGGCCACTAGAGTTCTTAAAAGAACTAGCTGAAAAGGTGAAGAAAAAGGGTGGCCTTCATAAACTACAAGAGATTACAGGAAGACAAGCATCAATATTTGTAAAAACTTAGAGAAGTTAGGAAAGTAATCAGGAAAGCAAAGATTAAAAAAAAAAAGAAGAGATAGCCAATGTAATAAAATGGGAAGACAAAGAGTAGTTACTCACCTGTAACAGGTGTTCTCCAGAAGCAGCAGGAATCAGTACTCACATATGGATGACATCGGTGCCGACAGAGCCCCCGTGCGCAGCATTTCCCCAGCTTTCAAAGAAAGCCTTTGGGAATGCAGCACGCCTGCGCGGTCCCCTTCCCGCCCAAGGGTGCCATCTTGCTCAGTCTGATGACATAATTAAGACACAAAAATCAAAATAAAGGATATGACTGCAACTCCAGGGGAGGAAGGAGGGTCGTGAGGACTGATTCCTGCTGTTCCTGGAGAACACCTGTTACAGGTGAGTAACTACTTTCTCCAGGACCAAGCAGGAAGTCAGTCCTCACATATGGGACTCCCCAGCTCTAGGCTACCGGGAACCCAAAGCTGAAAAAATGGCTCCCTCTCAAGAGTCTCAGCATCTGTGATAAGAATATCCTCTGAGAACACCCCCGTAAGGTAGCCCAACACAAGGGCCGGAGGGTAGGAAATGGCTAAACCTCAAAGAGATTTCGGAGTACTGTCTGTCCGAAAGCACTGTCCCTTTGGGACTCTCTCTCGAGGCAGTAGTGGGCTGCAAAAGTCTGGCTTGAAGACCAAGTAGCGGCCCGGCAGATGTCTGCCAATGGAACAGAGCGGAGATGAGCTACTGATGCGGCTTTCACCCTGACATGGTGGGCCGTGACTCAATCCTGCAAGGGAAGGTCGGCTGCCCTCTACGCAACCCAAGTGGACAATGTACGCTTGGAGACAGGTAACTCCAATTTATTAGGGTCAAAGGAGATGAAGAGCTGAGTAGCCCTTCGATGCCCCCGCGTACGTTCAATGTAAAAGGAAAACGCCCTCTTACAGTCCAGAGTATGCAAGACTGTCTCAGCCTGGCTGGTATGTGGCCTGAGAAAGAATGTCATAAGAAACACCTCCTGGTTGAGGTGGAAAGAGGAGACCACTTTTGGAAGGAACTTTGGATGAGTCCGAAGGACCCCCTGTTCCTATAGAACTGTGTGTACAGTCTACCAGAAATCAGAGTTTTTAGTCACTCACACGTCTGGCCGAGGTAAGAGCTACCAGGAAGAGCGCCTTCCAAGAAAGGAATCATAAATGGCAAGCAGCCATCGGCTCAAACGGTGGGTGAGTAAGTTGTTGCAAGACAACGTTCAAGTCCCACTCAGTGGCAGGTGGGCAAATCGGAGGCTTGAGCAAAAGCAGGTCTCTGAGGAAGCGGGACACCAAGGGGTGAACCGACAGCGACTGTCCCTCCACCGGTAAGTGGTGTGCTTAAAGAGCACTAAGGTGGACCCGAACAGAGTTGGACTTAAGGCCTAGGTCTGACAGGTGAAGTAGGTATTGTAGCACTATTGGCACCAGGCAGGAGAAAGGATCTTCATTGTGCTGAGCACACCACACTGAGAACCAGCGCCACTTAAGTCCATAGGACTTTATGGTGGATTGCCTCCTTGAGGCCAAGACCACCTCCTCAACTTCCCTAGGTAGAAGCAAGGGAGCTAGCACTATCCTTTCAGAAGACAGACCATCAGATTGAGGGATCTGAGATTGGGGTGCAGAAGGGAACCCTGATCCTGAGACAGGAGATCGGGTTGCAACCGCAGAGGGAATGGAGTTTCCACTGCCAACTGCTGAAGAAGTGGAAACCACGGTTGCCTCGGCCATCTGGGGGCTACCAGAATCACTGAGGCCTTGTCCCGTAGAATCTTGAATAGAGTTCGGGCCATCAGGGGCGTGGAAGGAAACACATACAGGAGGCCTGTAGACCAAGAGATCAGAAACGCATCTGCTGCCATTCTCAGGGGATGCGGCTGTCTGGAGCAAAACCTGGGCAGCCGACGGTTCAATGAACTTGGAAAGAGATCGATGGATGGAAGTCCCCATCGTAGAAAGATCTGCTGAACCACCAGTGGATTCAACTGCCATTCGTGAGGCTGGAGAATCCTGCTTAGTTTGTCTGCCAAAAGGTTTTCCTCACCAGGTAGATAAACTGCTTTGAGAAGCATGCCTTGTTTGACTGCAAAGGAGCAAAGGGCCTGCGCCTCCTGACATGGAGGCGCAGGTCTGGACCCTGTGCCTCCTTGCTTGTTCACACAGAACATTGCTACCTGATTGTCTGACTGAATTAAGACAAACTGGTGAGAGAGGGCATGAGAAAAAGTCTGTAGAGCCAAGCGGATTGCTCGCAGCTCCAAAAGATTGATCTGCTGTGTAGCCTCCCGAGGAGACCAGAGGCCTTGAGTGCACGTGTCCTGGCAATGTGCACCCCAGCCTTTTAAGGAAGCATCGGTCGTCAGCACCCTGGTGTGTGCTGGGGCCTGAAAGGGTACCCCCCCTGAGGTTTGGGAGATGTAGCCACCACTGCAAGGAGTCCAAGAGTGGTTTGGACACCTTTACTCTGTCTCAGAGGACGCCTGTGGCTTGCGCCCACTGAGCTCTGAGGCACCACTGAGCCGCCCGCATGTGCAGACAGGCATTCGGGGTCACATGTACCGTGGATGCAATGTGGCCCAGGAGCCGCAGGAAGTGTCTGGCAGAGACCTGAGAACTGCTTTGGAACTGGTTGGCCAAGTCCACCAGCCTGTGGGCCCTGTCCTCGGGCAAGTAAGCTCTTGCCTGCAAGGTGTCATTTTGCCCCTATAAACTCTAGGTTCTCTGAGGGGAGCAAAGAGAACTTTGTGCAGTTTATGACAAAGCCCAGATGCTGAAGAAGAGAGACAGTGCGAAGAGTGGCTTGTCTGGCCTCCTGGAGAGACTGATCTGATGAGCCAGTTGTCCAGGTATGGGAAGACAAAAATTCCCCTGATTTCTGAGATAGGCCGCCACCACCGCCAGGCATTTGGTGAAAACCCTGGGGGCGGAAGTTAGGCCAAAGGGAAGTACTCTGTACTGGAAATGGTTTCCTCCCACCACAAATCTGAGATATTGTCTGTGGTCTGGATGGATGAGAATGTGAGTATAAGCATCCTTTAGGTCTAAGGAGCATAGCCAATCTCCCTGCAGGAGGTAGGGCAGCAGTATCCCAAGGGTAAGCATCTTGAACTTTTCCCTCTCCAGAAACTTGTTTAGGTTTTGCAAGTCTAAGATAGGCCAGAGGCCTCCTGTCCTTTTTGGTACCAGAAAGTACCTGGAGTAGAAGCCTTGCCCTTTCAGGTGGTGAGGCACCGGTTCCACCGCCTGTTCCTTTAGAAGACTTGCCAACTTCTGAAGGAGGAGGTTTCTGTATAGAGGGAGTCTTGGAGGCTCCCCTGGAAATTAGGAGGGGGGTATCTGGTGGAAGTGGAGCAGGTAGCCCTTTTGGACTATGCTGAGGACCCAGGTATCCCCTGTGATGGCTGGCCACCTGTAGGCATACAGGGTCAGCCGACCTCCTGTGCTGAGTGGAGCCAGCTGTGGAGAAGAGGTTATGCTGTGGGAGTCAAATACCCGCTCCCTGCTGTGCAGGAGCCGGCAGCTTGGTGGTCTTCTGCCTACGGGGCCCATGCCCCTGCCCCTTGGCCTGCTGGCTCTGTTGGGGAGCTGGAGAGGCCTGATATTGAGGGTAGGATTTGTAGACAGCACCCTTCCTCTGGAAAAAGGGCTTCTTCCCCGAGCCCTTCTTTTTCTGAGAAGGTGCAGAAGTCTTCCTGGACAGCCTTGTCCTGGTGAGAGTCTCAGTCTCAATTTCAGTAGCCTTTTCAGACATGGGCTTACCAAAGAGGTTTTCACCTTGGCAAGGGACATCAACCAACTTGTCCTGCACCCATGGCTCCAGGTCTGATGACTGTAGCCAGGCCTAACAGCGTGCACCGATGCTGGCCGCGGCTACCCGGGCCGAAGCCTGGAAGCCATCATAGGTTGCTCGAGAGAGAAACTTCGAGCACTCAAATCCCTGTTGACAAAGCTTTGAACCTCTGCAAAGGTTCCTCGGAGAGGCCAGATGAGAACCCGGCAATCTCCTTTGCCAGGTCTCGTAGGTACATGCCCATGTACAGCTGGTAGGTCTCGACACGGCAAGAGAGCATAGAGCCCTGGAAGCACTTTCTACCGAGGGCATCCAGGTTCCGGGCCTCCCGGCCGGGGGGCACCAAGGAGTGCATCTTCTGACTCTTCAGACGGTGCATGGCCGATTCCACAACCATGGAGTGGTGCGGTAGCTGCGCCTTTAGGAACCCAGGGCTCTTACGGACTCGATAAATGGAATCGACCCGTTTGCTAAGAACCAGCATCGAGGCCGGTGCCTCCCACATACGGAAGAGCAGCCGTTCCAGCATCGGAAAAACCGGTACAGTAAAGGCTTCCTTCAGAGGAAAATCATACTGGAGGGCATCGAGCTCCTCGGCTCGAGGCTCCTCCTCGGCGTCCGCAGGGAAGGCCAAGGCCTTGGCCATATCCCTCACGAAGTCCGAGAACCGGGTATCCTCCGGGGGGAGGGGGGGACCATCTCCGAGGGTCGGACTCCGTTGAGTCGAAAGGGACGCACCGGGTCCGGAAGGTGTCCGGGGACTCCTCATCCTCCGTCTCCCACTCCGACGCCTCAGAGGAGGAATCAAGCAACTCCAGCCGTGTGGGCCTCGGTGCCACCCGCCCCGACGCAGAGGGTATCGGCGTCGACGACCTCGGCCCTGCATGGGAGGTCGAGGGGGACCTTGACCGAAGATCGACTCGAGACTTCATCGACTCGAGGATCGGCTCAGTCTCCGGGGTTGACTTAGACGTCGAGGTCCCTGTGGTCAGGGCAGATGCACCGGTCAGACCGGCAATCAGCACCCACTGTTGTTCCATTAAGGCAGCCAAGCTGCTCTCCAAGGCTGTCAACCTGAGTCCAAGCTCAGGAGACTCAGCAGCCCCTGACTCGGCCGTCGGCTCCCCCGGAGGAGAGTCTACGAGGACAACTGCACTTACGTGACTCGGGGACTCCGGCTCCACACGAGGTAGTTTGGAAGGTCTCTCCGACTCAGAGAGCCCGGGGTGGCGGTCAGAGCTACGTGACCTGGTCCTCGAGGAACCAGTAGCCTCCACAGACGCCACCCTCGCAAGCTTCTTTCCTTCAGTTCTCCTGGGAGGAAGACTCCCTTTCAGAAGAACCCCGACGGCGCTTGGGGTCGGACTCCCGACATGTCGAGGCCTCTGATGAAGTCCGGGCCCGGCCGGACATGGAGTCAGAGAAAACTCTCTCACGTTGATGCTGACGGTTCCAAAGCACCTTTGACGACATTTTGCCGCACGGGCCACAGGCCAGAGGGTCACGGTCGGGCCCGAGGCATCGGAGGCAGCAGTCATGTGTGTCGGTGAGAGACCTAAGTTTCTTGCACCGATCACACCTTTTGAACCAGACAGCCATCGGGGGAAAAAGGGCCCCTGCAAGGTCAAAAGACCGGGCTGCCAGTGAAAACACAAAGAGAGCGCGAAGGCTAGTCATGAAGGACAAAAACCGAAAAAACACAAGTCCGGACTCGATACCAGTGTACCGAGCCCAGGCGGGAAGGGGAACTGGCGTCAAACCAGATAAGACAACGCAAAAATTGCAGAAAAAAAACAACTTTTTCCAGGTGACACGAACTCACGTCCGTCGGGCTCCACAGAAAAAGAAAGACTGAGCAAGATGGCACCCTTGGGCAAGAAGGGGACTGCGCAGGCGCTCTGCATTCCCAAAGGCTTTCTTTGAAAGCTGGGGAAATGCTCCGCACGGGGGCTCCGTCAGTGCTGACGTCACCCATATGTGAGGACAGACTTCCTGCTTGGTCCTGGAGAAGACATTTTTCAGATATGTTAGCGAGATGAGGACATGGCAAAAGTGGTACTCAAGGGGGAAAGGGGAGGAATATGTAGAAGCTGATGAGGATAAAGTAGAATTGCTTAACAATATTTTTCTTCTGTGTTCACAGATGAAGGGCCATGGGTGGGACCTCAGAAAACACCCAGAAATTGGAGCAGAAGTGAAGGAATCCTGAACGATTTTCAGAAGACTGTTAGTGAGGAACTAGCTAAACTAAAAGTAGAGAAAATGATAGGGTTGGATGGGATACATCTGAGAATATTGAAAGAACTTGGGAACATTCTAGCAGCTTCACTGACTGAGCATTTCAATGCTTCTTTAGGGTCGGAAGTGGTCCCAGAGGACTGGAGAAAGGCACACATGGTCCCTTTACACAAAAGCAGAAGTAAGGATGAGGTTGAGAACTACAGGCCGATTAGTCTGATCTCTGTGATGAGTATATTAATGGAAACGCTGCTAAAACAAAGGATAGTGAGGTTTCTGGAGTCCAATGGATTGCAGGATCCGAGGCAGTATGGGTTTATCAGAGGTAGGTCTTGTCAGACAAATCTGATTGATTTCTTTGATTGGGTAACCAGAGAGTTGGACAGAGGGAGAGCCCTCGATGTGGTGTATTTGAATTTCAGTAAAGCCTTTGACACCGTTCTACACAGGCAACTTACCAATAAATTGAGCACCCTAGGGATGGACCCTAAATTGACTGACTGGGTTAGAAATTTGTTGAGTGGGAGGCAACAAAGATTACAGGTAAATGAAGCTCGCTCTGAGGAGAAGGATGTTACCAGTGCTGTGCTGCAGGGATCTGTCTTTGGTCTGATTTTTAATTTTTTTTAACATCTGTTAGTGATATTGTGGAAGGGTTATCAGGTAAGGTTTGTCTGTTTGCAGATGATACCAAAATCTGCAATACAGTAGACACTTAGGAAAGAGTAGATAACATAAGGAAGAATCTAGCTAAGCTTGAAGAAGGGTCAAGAATTCAGTAGTTGAAATTTAATACTAAAAAATGCAGGGTCATGCACTTGGGCTGCAAAACTCCAAGGGAGCAGTACAGTGTGGGGCAAAGTACTTCTATCCACAAAAGAAGAGCAAGACCTGGGCGTGATTAGCCACTTCAAAATCATCAGAAACAATCAGGTAGAAAAGGCAACAGCGAAAGCCTGAAGGATGCTTGGATTCATAGGGAGAGGAATGGCCAGCAGAAAAAAAAAAAGAAGGTGATAATGTCTCTGTATAAGTCTCTGGTACAACCTCATTTGGAGTATTGTGTGCAATTCTGGAGACCATACCTTCAAAAGGAAATAAACAGGATGGAGCTGGTGCAGAGAGTGGCTACTAAAATGGTCAGTGTTTTTTCTTATAAACCATATGGGGACAGACAAAGATTTTAATATGTGTACATTAGAGGAAAGACAGATTAGAGGAGATATGATAGAGATACCTCCGTGGAATAAATGTCCAAGAGGAAAGCCTCTTTCAATTGAAAGTAAGCTCTGCAATGAGGGGGCATAGGATAAGGGTGAAAGGGGATAGACTCAGGAGTAATATATGGAAATATTTCTTTACGGAAAGAGTGGTAAATGCATGGAATAGTTTCCCAGTGGAGGAAGTAGAGACGGAGGACAGTATCTGAATTCAAGAAAGCATGGGCGAAAACACAGATGATCACTAAAGGAAAAAAAAGGGACTATAGAATTTGATATGGAAGGACAGACTAGATAGGCCATATGGTCTTTTTCTGCTGACATGCTTTTATTTTTCTCAGATGACAGGGCTGCCGCCATCAATGTAGGCTGTTCATCATCAACGGGAGCAGAAGCCTGCACTCAAACTCCTGAGAACTTGGGTACTACAGAGTCAACAAGGACCACTGGAGTGGTCCCATGTTAACACCCACCCATGGCACAACCTCTATGGTCGCCATCATCAATCCAAGGAGCTGAAGATATATCCCAGACTCTAGGGACCTGCTGCGCATAGAATAGCGCTAGGCAATCCAATAGTCTTATGACTTTTTCCTCTGGCAGGAAGACTCTGCCCACTCGCGTGTCAAAATGTGCTCCCAGAAACTACAAGGGCTGGGAAGGTGGAAGCAGGCTCTTTCTTGGACTGATCACTCAGCCGAGGCCTTTCCAAAAAGGACACCACTCGGGAAGCTACCAGAGACACTTCTGACAGGAAATGGGCTCAGATGGGCCAGTCATCCATAGGGATGGACACAGATCCCTTGGAGCTGTAGCACCGCAGCCGCCACCACCACCACCATGATCTTGGAGAACATCCTTAGACAGTGGATAGCCCAAAAGGAAGAGAAGCGAACTGATAGTGAGAACTGAGTACGGCAAAACACAGCTACTTCTGCTGATGCGCCTGGATCTGGATATGAAAATATGCCTCAGCCAGATCCAGAGACGCCAAGAACTCCCCTCAGTGCACTGTCTATCCAGAAACGCAGGATGCGCAAGTGTTGTTGACCCCCTTGAGGTCCAGAATTGGCCAGAAGGAACCTTCCTTCTTTGGCACTACAAAATAGATGGAGTGTCTGCCCTTGCCCCGCTCACCTGGGGGGACAGATATCCACACCTTTAGGTAGAGTAACTTGTCCAGAATAGCCACTGCCACGGCGAACTGGCTTCTCAGCAAGGAATCCGGTGGTCCATCTGGTGACTGCTGTGACCTGCACATCCATCTTGGGAATGTCAAATCACTCAACACGCTCCTCCTCCTGGAGAGCATAGATCATCTTATATACCCTTAACCCTTTAGGAAGGGAGCCAGGGAAGTCCCACTCTGATCGGATCATATCCTTGATCACCTCCAGGAACGGGAAGACGGCAGTGGATTTCCACACCCCTTGAAGGAGCGGGTGCAACCTTCGGTTCCTGCTCCGTTCCAGAAGTATCCATCAAGTTCAAGGCGGATGAGACCCTGGTAATCAACACCATCAGCTCCTTCCAGAATAGGCGGACCATGCTAGCTTCTGCAGAATCTTCTGAAGATGAGAGCATTTCCTCATCCACATCAGAGTCTAGTACCAAGCCATCTGAATCCAAGGCATAGTAAACATCGAGGATAGCTCCTAGCTGTACCACATCTCCAGGGAGTGTCCTTCACCGGGGACACTTAGCCAAAGGTAATCGAACAGGGCTTCGACTTTCAGCCTGCCCAGCATGAAACTGTGTCTGGGGGCACCCAGAGGCCTCAGGGTCTGACTTACCATGCCAGAAGGACAAGGCCTGTTGCAAAAAAGAAAAGAATTCCAGGGAGAACAATCCAGAGTCCGGGTTCTCTCCTTTCGGATAAGGCTCCCCAACACCAGGTGGCATAGTCGTCACAGACCCCTAGAGGACAAACAGTGGCTCACAGCACAGTCTCGCTGAAGCCTCTGGCAAGCTGAATATTCTTTTCCATAGCGCCATCCGTCATCTCCTGCCCTGAGGCAGCTAAGGGTGGACTAACTGCATCCCCTGCCTGAGAGGGGAAAAGCAGGCCCTCCAGACATGACTCAGAAGCTGCCATGCAGGAAGGGCAGAGTCCAGAACCCAAGGATGAGGCTTCTCACTTGTCACAGGTCAAACAACGCTTCCTGGAAGAAGACATAGAAAGTTAGGGTAAGTATCACAAGAGCATGCGCGCTAAGGCTGTGTCAGCCCACAAGCATGCATTACGCGCATTGAAGGAGTGTGCGCTGGAGCCACTTGGACAAGCACGACCACCAGGCTCACAATAGGCAAAAACGTTACTAACGCATGCAGAAAAATGGTGGGAACCCCACACACAGTGCCAATGGTCGCTAGAAGTCCACTTCAAACTGTGTCCCCTCAGAGAAGGAACTGGAAGCCCCCTAAAAGGGCAATGACTAGGTCAAGCCTTGGGACTCACTCCCCGAGAGCCCCAGGTGGAGGATCTGTGCCAGGCTCAGCTCTACTCCCCTGAAACTGCTTCACTGGATGGCTTTGCAGCATGGTGAGCAAGGTGGCTGGCAAGAAGATCCCTCTGAGAGCCTTCTGCAAATTTCAGGAGAGAGTGGGGGAACAGAGGAGGATGAGGGAGGGCGTGCTGAGGTTGTGTGAGGCTGCTGCACTCTTCCAGATCCTTCCAATTTGTGGCTGCTCAACAGACCCTTATCGTGATAAGGGCATGGAGCTGAATTTTCTCTCCTCCTATGGCTACCAAAAAGACTGCAGTTCAGTGGAGCCTCCCACATCACGCTCAAGCGAGAGAGTCTCCTTTCTGTACTCAAGGTGAGTCGTTCATGAGTGTTTAAACAAACTCTTTTCCTCGCAATCCTCAGATTTTCTACAGAAGGGAGAAAATCCATCCACCATTTGCTGGAAACAAAGAAACACTGAAGGGACCTCTGTGGTTGAGGCAAATAGAGGCATGGGAGTGATGTCATTGAAACCTAGGCTTTTCATTAGTTCTTTGTCTCCCCCAATCTGCTGGTAGGGGAACACAACCCACTTGTCTGGACTGGTCTAGCAGGAAGATATGGAAACACATTTTGTCCTTACCTCCTGAAAGGTGGTGAAGTCAGCAAAGCGAGACATGAGCCACATAAGCACTGTAGATCGCTGCTTGCACCAGCCAAGCAAAGCATGGAAAGGTTTGCTTAAAAAGCACCTCAATCCACTGATGTTGGGAGGTCCTCAGTGCAGTGCTCCCTCAACAGGGATGGTCTTCCTTTGAGCCACATATGCTACCAGAGCACTCACCTTCAGGACTTTAAAGAGGGACTTCCCGTCTCCCACTAGAAAATAAAGGTATATCCTGGCTAGGATCTTAGTTTTTCCGAGGCCAACCTCCCCACTCAATGAGGACCATCTGGTGGAGAGCCTTGTGGAAAGGGAAGGCCCTAGCAAGCTCCCATGTGCCTTCCAGAACAATGAGCTCCTCTGATAGTGCAATATTCCAACACCTGCACTATCAGAGGAGAAAGCTCCTCCTTCTGAAAAAGACAGACAAAGGATCCCTCCCCCATCTGAGGAGAGTTCATCTTCCTTTAGATCCTCCAGGAATGAAGGCTCATCCTCCTTCTAGTGCTTCATTCATCAAGAATAGCAAAGGGGGAGGGTCCAAGCTCCAATGCAGGTAAGGTCTGCCAGCTCTAGGCTTCTTAGAGGCTCACCCTGCTTGCAATCCACTGGCTGTCATTGTTTCCCAACCTCTGCATCTGACAGCAGGCCTGGCTCATGACCAATACAAAGTCAAGTAGACAGAGGAGGAGACCTGGCATTGCACAAGTGACATGAAAAATTTCCCCATGCAAATTTTCTTCATGCCACAGGGCAGCTGCAATTTTGTCTGGCATCAGACCAGTGGTTTGGCACCTTCCCCTCTCATGCTGCCCTGGAACTCTGTCGCGGCCAGACATATAGATGCAGGCTTCTTACTGCTCTCTTTCTGAGCGTCATACAGGCTCTCATCAGTGCCAAGCAGGCTGTCTACAGGTTGAAAACTGCTTTGCACCATTTGGTTCTTTTCCCCCTTCCCCTTACAACCTTTACTGTTGAGCCCAACAAAGAAAATCAGCCCAGCAGTAAAGAAACCAGAGGGAGCCCTGCAGAGAAGACAAATCATCCACCAAGAAGGAGGGGGGAGGAGAGAGAGGGCATCAAATCCTCAGACAAAATCCCTGGGACCCAAGGCAGGGAGACCACCTGGGCTGGCCAATAAGGTACAAAAAGCACCTCAGCACCCCTCCCCCAAATACCAAGATCAACATGGCCGGTCTGGGAGCCAGACTACCACCACCAGCCCACTGACCTAATACTCCAACAGGGAAGACAGTCCACAAATTGCTGTCCCAAAAGGTGATTACAGCTGCACACTGAGAGTCAGCCCACAGGACTGCTGCCTCGGGAGCTGGGGCCATCTCCACCAGGGGAAGTCCTGGGAGTTCCTCACCATAAAATCCTCTTGACCAGGGGAAGCAGTCCATAGGCTGCTGCCCTGGGAGATGGCCAGCTGGAGCTCAACCTGCAGACCAATTAGGCCCAGGGAATTTCAATCCTGCTAGACCAGCACAGCTTGTGCCACCATCTGCTAAAGACAGAGAATAATGGATTGCATCTTGTGGGCTCAGCCTATAATAGATAGTGATGTCACTGCAAGTTTACGTTCTTTCACTCCATCTGCTGGTAAGGTGGCCTAACTCATTTATCTGAAGTGCTCTAGTAGGATGATAAGAAATTAACATTTAAGATTAAATTTCTCCTTTATAGATCACCAATCAGCATAGAGCACTGTACTGCATACTGTTTTGTTATCGGCTACTTACGTATTGTAGTGGACATGGCTGTAAGTTCACAGTGTGCAGTCACTGAGAAATAATCATGATTCATAATCACTGCCATTACTTTAACACCATGTAATTTAGTAAACCCTGTCCCAAAAAATTTGAAATAAAATTTAATGTGCAGTCACAGTTCAGTAAATGTGCTTGCTGAATGTGACAGTCATTTGCAACTTCAGGGCTATCACCTAGAGAGTTTTAAAGCCCCAAGTTCCAGTAGAGCGCACAAACACTCAATGTTTGTTCATCTCATTACTGTGGTCACTAACCGTCTCTTCATTCTCTCTTCCCGCTCTTTTGCTGCTAGTTTCTTCAAATGTTCATGGTCTCGCTTCTGTTTTTCTGCCACAGTTTTCTAGATTTTTAAAACAAAAGACAGATGCTGCAATCAAAAAAGCTTTGGAAGGATATTGCTCACAATATGTAAATACATATGGTGAGCTGAAAGCTTTTAACGGGGAGGGGTCAGAGAGTGGATATCATATGGCATGTATTTCTACAGACCAAAAAAAATAAGAAGAGATCCACTAAGGCTATGAAGCTGGAATCAAATGTCACAATTGAGAATAGGATACCATTAGTGCCAGTAAATAAAGGCTGGGTCTTGCTCCATGATTCAAATTATCTAGATCTGATATTCATTCTTTTACAGATTGAAGAAATACAAAAACAGGGGAGGGGGAGAGAATTTATACATATGAAGCCCCCATTTCAGGTTATTGTGGATTTTGTGGTTATTCCACATTTGTGCTCTTATACTCTAATTGTTATTATAGGACAATTACTTATTCAATATAAATTGGATTCAGTTCTGATTCATGACCAACTACATAATCTTTGGAAATGGAGGTCAATTAATGCACTTGGGAAAAGACAGGATCTGGTTTTCCTGTGGTTGATGTGGTTGACCCATGGGATTTTAGCCTTTGTAGGTCCTAGAGCTTCTTCTTCATGAGTATACTAATAGTGTGAAAAAAGTGACACTAATAGTTAAAAAAGTGAAGTTATTTACCTATGAAGGTCATTCTTTAATGTAGTATTTCCCAACCTTATGAAGCCCAGAGAATACTCACGTTAAAAAAAGTAGTATGCAGTATACCAACCTCTGTGGAGTAGGCAGTAGAGACGCCAAGAAGATCCAAAAGAGCCAGAGAAACATTGAAGGCCCCAACATTAGGAAGAGGGGGGACAGACATACATATATACCTGCTACAATGGAGCAATGTCCTGGTAGTTTTAGAAATTAATGCACTTGAAGCAGTATAGTAATTACAGAAGTGAGCTCATAAAATAATCCAGTGTTCAAATTCCTCTTCTCCCACAGATGCTCGTTTGACCTTGGGAGAGTTGGTGAAGCTCTTTAGAGCATAGAAGGTGAAATTTTTACTTATCAGACAATTCTTGGAATCCTACTAGACTAGGCCAGACACAGATGATGGCAACAGAGAAAAACTAGAACATTCCAGTGACATCATCACTGGCATTAAGACCAGTGCAGCTATGGTGCTTTTCAGTATTTAAAATAAAAGCCCCTTCATAGCCAACAGAGCAGAACCAACTCAAACATTAACTAAGAACTACCAATCCCAAGGAAAATAACTTCTCCAGGAGGACAAAGGTCCAACTCAAGCAACCAGACTGAGCGAAGAACGAGCCCATTCCAGAAAGGATATACACAAAAACTTCAGTGTTTGAAGCATCCACAAGGATTATAGACTTTACAGCAGCAGACACTTTCTGAGGATAGGTCCTGGACTGGTCTAGCAAGGATTCCAGGAAAGGAAATTATCAGTTAAGTAAAATTGCACCTTCCAGATCATCCTGCTAGACCAGTCCATACAAGTGGGAAATACCAAAGCTACGACTCCTTCAGGAAGGAGGAAGATACGGATGCTCCAAGAACATGCGCCCCTTACGCAGAAACCGCTCTGGCCTGGACACCTGACAGAGAATGATGTCCAGGGAGGACCATGCTGTTGCTCAACAACTGTCAAGCGGCACCACTATGCTATTTTCTGCCCAAGAGGGTGCTTGTGCCTGAGTAGAATGAGCATCCCACCCTAGTGGCACTCTTTCAATTTATGCAGAAGTAAACGCTTCCCTGATCCAACAACTCAGGGTAGACCTGTATGCCACCTCTCCTTCCTGCGAACCCCCAAACAGGACAAAAGCCAAACTGTCTTATGAAAGGGATTAGACCCCATCAAATAGTGGTGCAACACCCTGTGTACATCGACGAGATGCAAAACCTTCTCTCTTCCCCAGGTTGAAAGCAGGATATAATGGGCCGAAGATTCATTGCCTCCGAAGAACAAATATGGGTCCTGACAAGGCAAGGCCTGCAGCTCCAAAATCCAGTGGTCAAATAAATCACCATCAAAAACACAGTCATGAGCAACAGTTCCTTTAAGGGTAGTAGTTTGTCTCAAAGGTTCAAGGGGAGGACCTCTGAAAGCCTGCAGCACTACCCTGAGATCCCAGGGAGAAATGAATGCCTTTACAGTTGGGACACAGATACCCCCCCCCCCCCCCCAAAAAAAAAGAACCGGAAGACATAACACTACCATCTGGACACGTAGTGTGCCCAGGAGAGTGCCTTGGAGGTCAGCTTGAAGGAAAGCCAAAAGACAGGATAGTTCAATGCGAGGAACCAACATGGAACACTCCTGAAATCACATCTCAGATGGCAGAAACGGCCGTAGGACAGACAAGTCGAGCTGTGCTGCGACCTTAGCAATGCAGAATCACCACAGTCAAATACCCTTTGCGCTTCAGGTAGTACTTATCAAGGGCCAAGTTGTAAGCAAGAATGGACCAGGGTTATCCATTAAAAGACAGCAGAGGAAGAGACGTGGAAAAGGCCACCCCACCATCAACTGGACCAAATCTTCTATCAGGATCTCCAAGGCCACCAGAAGCACAAATTCCATTTGACCCCCTATACATCTCGGCATGCACCCTACCAATGGCCACAACCACATTGGGAACATATACTAAGGAGACTCCGGTGCTCAAGGCTAAAATTAGCTCCTCAATGCCAATGCCCTCTCGCTGGCTGAGGAATGCTGGTACCTTGACATCTGCTTGTGATGTCATCAAATCTATTGGCAGGCTGCCCCAAAAGTAAGTGATGAAATGAAAGACCTAAGGGTCTCACCCCTGGGTTGAGGATGAAATGGCTAAGGAAACTCATCACGACAGCTGGCTCACCCCATGAGCCACAGACTTGCTCTTGGTACCCTCCCCCCTGCCAATTAACATATACCACTGCCATTGCATTGTCTGAGAACACTCAGACTGCTTTCCCCTATATCACTACTATTACTACTGATCACTTGCATAGCGCTACAAGGCAAACATAGCACAGTACAAAGACATGTAAGAGACTGTTCCTGCTCATCAGAGCTTACAATCTAGTTAAGACAGACAACACAACAGCTGGGGACAAGGATATGTCTGCGGGAATGGGAAGGAAACACATAGTTGGAGAGCAGGAAGCTATGCAGATCAGGATCCAAAAATGACGAACTAGAGCAAGGCTAGGAAAGTGGCTTGAACTACAGCAAGGCTAGGATAATGGCCTGAATCTCCAGGCCAAGTTGCTCTACAGTATGTCCACCAACCCTGCTCCATCTGGTTCAGGCAGTGGGCTCCCCCCAGGGTGCAAGACTGGCATCTGTCATTACCATCACCCACAATGGCAACTCCAGGTTTGCCCCCTGGCACAGATCAGCCAGTTGTCACACAGGGATAAACTCATATCCCCTCGTGGTGCAATGCCTTCAAGAGCAGGGAGCCGTAGTGACACCAAAGGGCTGGCCCTGAAATAGATCTGTTTGACCAAGATGACAAAACTCAGAAACCTCAAGTAGTGTGAAAGTATGCCTTGGCCTTGGCCAAGCCCGAAATTGTCAAACTCTCACCACCTGAATGTCTGCTTCAGAGTGGCCTCTGCCTTTTTGAGCGGAAACCCATGAAACAAAATCACAAAGAAATCAGATGTAAGCACTACGCATTCCAAAGGATAGCCATATGACCCTTTTGTACAACCACTCAATGATCCTGGGTGATTTTGGCCCATTTCCTGTAAAAGAGGAGGACATGTCCAGCCACCAGAGGGATCTTGGAATGGCCACCCTCCAAGCATCACTGGCTGGAGTGGGATGCAGTGGTTTTGGAGGAAGAGTCATCCTTGGGTCTGGTCTCCTCATCCTGTGAAAGGGCTGAGACTCATCCAGATATTTGCTCCCCTGAACTGACTGTTTACCGACGAATAAGCCTCATAATCCTTAGCTGCAACTGAAAAAAGACAAATGCAGCGCAGAAACCCTGGAGCTATCTTAGGTAGCCGCTGCTGTTTAATCTCACCCAAAACCTGGATGAGTATGTCCCAGTGCTCCCCAAACCACAAACACCTCTAAAAAGGTAACTTTACCAGGTGGGAATTTAAGGCCACATCTGTGGTCCCCTGCAGCAGGCAAAGCCACCATCGGGTCACCGTAGCCACCTAACAAACAAAACAAGGCATGCATGCAACCAGCTAGAAAGAGCCAACGCTGACTCCATCCAAGCAGACCAAGATTTGACTGGGCATTGTTGTATCCAATGCAAAAGGGCCCTAACCAAGCGACCCCCCTCCCCCACACCACACACAGAGGCTTTCAACCCAAACACTGAAGTTGAAAAGATGGTCATTAAGAGTGCCTTGTATTTCCGGTCTTGTTAATCCTAGAGGATAGCACTACCCTATACCACAATAGTGGAATAGTTCATGACCACCATCACCAAGGCGTCATCCTAGGAAAATGGAGTCACCTGCCAATTTCAGTCTTGCCCATGACATTTTCCTCCACAGCAGTCTATCCAGAGATTCCCCCTCTAGCAGCATCATGTGCCTAACTGTTTGAGGAAGGGGAAACGCCTTGGAAGGGCACCACACTCCTAAAACAGGATCCACTCTCACCTTCTCCTCCAGCAATCATGGAAGATAACGAATCCCTGTGGAATAGACGAATGACCAAGGAATTGCCCATCTCAGGGAAGGGAGACGCAGCACATGGGAAAGAGATCCAGTGCATTTGACCTATGGGCCTGATATTCAAAGGCATTCACACAGTTTACAGACCTGTAAACCGTGTAAATGCCGCTTAAAGGGATATTCAGCAGCACTAACACAGTTAGTGCTGCTGAATATCCCCGATTAATGCCGCTACATGCCCCAATGCTAACAGTTTAGCATTGGTGTGTGTTAGGGACATTCCAGGGCAGAGCAGAGGCAACACCAGTCACTAACCAGGCAATGGTGCAATATCGCCGCTGTCCGGTTAGCTTCTGCGGCATCTTTGGCTGTGCGGCGACCACGGATACTCAATGCAGGGGCCGCATACGACACCGGCACTGAATATCTGAAATTTGACCGCTATAGTTATGTGCTGTAGAGGCATATAGCTGTCGCAAATGAATATCAGGCCCTATGTCCTTTATCCCAAGGAAGAGGCGAACGCGCTTATGCCATGGCTTGGCAATGGAATCAGAAACCTCCCAAGAGCTTACCTCTGTGCCTACTGCTGCTGGCAGTAAAATCGGAGGGTCTCCCAGTGGAGTCCACCAAAAGAACAAATGACCCCTAGTTGGATGCCAATATGGCGGCCATTCCTGTCAAATCAGCTCAAGGATACACTCTCCAGGCCTCGACATACTGGTAAGGTTCCCCCTGAATCTGCTTAATATCTGGAGCACAGCTCCAGGGCCCATGGCATAGGTAAATGCATGGAGTAGACCAAGCAGTGCTGGCCGTGGTCTGGCCTGTTTGAGAGCCCACATGCTGTCGAGGTCACTGGCAACAAACCATGGACTTCCCCCCATTGGGGACCCTTGGGTCCACAGTTGGGCTGCACAGAGCCTCAGGCCCGATTTACCAGCTCCCTGAAGTTGGACTGCGGCCACCATGCAACCAGCAGAGGCCTCTCCAGTGGAGCCTTGGTAGGCCCTGGAGCCATGGACTAATTTCTATGCTCTCCGCAGATGAACCGTGGCCTCCGGGTATCAGTAGCGGCCCACTGGGGGAACTGCGGTAGACCACATACAGGTGCAGGCTCGATTTTGGGTGCCCTGCAGCTGAGCTGCAGCCTCCAGGCACGCGGGGCTGCCACACCAGTAGGCCCTGAAGCCATGAGCCCAATTTTGAGCTCCCCATAACCAAACCGAGACCTTTGGGCACTGGCAGTAGCTTACTGGGGGGGAAACCAAAGTAGGCTTTGCAGAGCTGGGAGCTCAATTTTGGAGATCCTGTGGCCTAACTGTAGCTCCAGGCATTCGCAACTGCCCCAACCAGTGATCCTCCCGTGGGCTCCGGACTACAGGAGGGGGGGTGGGCCTCAACCTATCCAAACACGGACAGGGAGATGAACACACACACACACACACACACACCTGGATCTCAGGAAGCTCCACTAGAGGTAACCCCCAAGTACATTCTAGGAGTCCAGTCTCAACCAGGCTGGCATCCCACAGGACAGTTGTCCAGAAACAACTCAGATTAAAATCTACTACTCCACTGGGAAATACAGCTGTCATGCTGGGGTCCCGGGAGTAAAACACTACTCCACCAGGAGACAAAGCAGTCAGGCTGAGGGTCCAAGGAATAAAACACTACTCCACTTGGAAAATAAAATCAGGAACCACGCATACCTCCAGTCAATTACTCACAGATTTCCCTATCATTTTCCATGGCTTCTCTAGCAATGTAAGATGTAATATAGTGTAAGTAGCATTGTGGGTTACCTACAGCTTCAGAACATTTTTTTTTTAAAACACATCCTTGGGCTTCAGCCAGATTGGTCCTGTATGCATAAATAAATAATTACCTTGCAGCCCCCTCCCTCTCCTTCTGCTGCTTTTTATTTCACTCTCATCTTAAAGGCACATCACCCACCGGCCCCGGGTCCTTAACTTGTCTTAACCTGTAGCATAAAGTGTAATGGTATTTACCTGTAGCTCTTCCAGTTTGCTACGAATGCGAGCATATCCAGTGTGCAATTTGCCTTGATAGTGGTCAATAAGATAGTCATCATCTTGAAAACAAAGGTATGCAGAACAGACCTCACAGACACGCAACTTTGGCACACGGAAAGGGATGACAGGCATGGCATTATTATATTCTTCCTACAAAAAGACAAAAGCATGTTTCCTGCATGAAGGCAGTTAAGAAAATCCTAGGGATTACTTACGCCACTGTACTAGACACTAGTAGGACCAAAATAGAATCACTACACATCACTAGGAAACACAAGCCCTCATGGTGGTGGGACTCTAAGCTAAAATTCTGGATGCAAGATATACAGCATGGAAATCCAAGAGGCACCAGAAATGGGAGAAATGTGTTGTAATTTATACATTCATATTAATAGACCACAAAAACCTATATAACATTCAATGCAGTCAACGTACAACTACAAATAAAATCCCAAATACAAACAAAAGTTAAAATCATTACACAACATTTCTAAAAATATAGATGAAAAAAAAAACAGTTTATTACCTGTAGCAGGCAGGTGTCCTCCATGGACTGTAGAATAAGTCTCACATAAGAGTGACATCACCAATGGAGCACGGAAAACTTGTCTCAGCTTCTTTCAGAGTGACTTCATTATGCCTGCACATCTGTTCCTACCTGTCACTGCCACGCCCCATCTCTTCAGTCTCATGAGTAGCTAATGCCAGAACGTAACTCTAAGGGGAGGTGAGAGGGTTGAGATTTATCCCATTATCCACAGAGTACACACCTGCTACAGGTAAGTAACTGTTGTCTCCGTGGACAAACAGGATAAGTGCTCACATATAGGATTCCCTAGCTATAGCCTGTCTCAAAAAACAATTAGAGGAGAAACTCGTGCCACAGCAAGCAGATACCACAAGAACACACATTTTTGGTGGCAATGGACTATTTTGAAAGTTTAAAAAAAAATACTATGAGAGAGGCAGTTTGGAACAGCAAATAACTCGGCCTAGAAGGGGAAAAGAGTTGAATTCTATTCTCTAAACAAATTATGAAGAATGGATTGGCCAAACCTGCTGTTGTATTGAGAGTCCCTTTTCAAACAGTAATGAAATGTGAATGTGTGGAAAGAAGTCCAAGTGGCAGCACTGCAGACCTCTTTCCTGGAGGCCATCTCAAGTAAGCCACTGATGCAGCTATGACTTGAACACTATGAGCCATGACACAACCCTCAAGAGTCAAGCCTGCCTGGGCATAAGTGAAAGAGATGCAATCCACTAACCAAATTGTGAAAGTACTGCAGCTCCCAACCTATTGGGGTCAAAAGAAATAAAAAGTTGAGTTGGCAAGGGTGGGCTTTATTCTGCTCAAGTCTCTCTTGAAGTCAAATGCGTACAATGCACTTTCCCTTCTGTGAGCATGGGGTCTTGGGAAAAATGTTGGAAGGACTACTGACTGATTAAGTGGAATTCAGACACTGACACAGAAAGGAATTTAGAAAGGAGTATGCAACTACTATTGTGGAACAACTTTGAATAGACTTTGATCAATTAGTAGTGCCTGGAGCTCGATAATTCTGTATGCCGATGTCACTACCACCAAAACAAGACTTTGCAGGCCAGGTATTTCAGTCCACAAGCATTTAGTGGGGCTTGAAATGAGCTTTCATCAACCGAGTTAATATCATGATGAGATCACAGGACACGGCAGGAGACTTGAGTGGAGGCTTTGTAAGAAACAAGCCCCACATGAAGCAAACCACTAAAGGCTGTGGAAAGGCAGTCTATCCAGGGCCAGTGCAACAATTTGAGGTGCCCTAGGCAAAACGTCAGCCTTGCACCCCCTCAGAATTAGTTTTTAGACTCAAGCGCCCTTTCTTCCCAAGATTCTGATTAATAAACTCAACTGTAATCATCTCAACACCATCCTCCCCAGAACAATCCTATATAAATGTATATTTGGACATCATGATTTTAAATATTAAACTTTGTTTTGTAAGCATACACTTAATAAGGGAAATTTCAAAATGCCACTTACAAAGATAAATTAACTATTTGCATATTGCCCATTCTTCCAGCAGGTAAAAATATGCATTGATTACTCTGAGTGTATGTGGCTGCCAGTATCCATTGCTTTGCTTTTACTGTAGCTGCTCTGTGCTAGTCCCCCCCCCCTCCCCCCCCCAAAAAAAGCTGCAACCCCAAGCGACCACCTCGTCTGCCTAGTGGTCAGGCTGGCCCTAGGTCTACCTTCTACAACATGATAGTGCTAAGCAGCAATTGCCGTGATCTTTAGGCCAAACTTTGACAAATGTAGAAGGTATTCAAGCAGTTTTTGTGTGGAGACTAGAAAGGATGTATGGCTCATTAAAGTGGTTTACAATGTTTAGGATAGAGTCCATAAAATTTGTATATTAGTACATCAATTACAGAATAATGTAAAGCATTATAAAGATCTAATTACTGAGACATTAAAAGTAATTCTTTAAAAGAGGAGAAAGGGAAGAAAGTAAGGAAAGACAGTGAAAGGAAAGAGGGAGAAGCAATTCCACGTTTCCAACTTGACTGCTATGTTTTTAAGTTATTCTTGAAACTGACAGATTCTCTCTATTCTGAAGGTTGCGCGTTCCATAAATAAGGGCCAAAATATGAGAAGGCCAATTACCTCATTGTTTCAAGACTTATTTTAGGTTGAGGGGGGGGGAAGTGACAGATGATTAATGTGTTGGCAAAAGATGCCTCTGGATGAGCACGGAGGAGTTAGTAAATCAGAATAGTAAGAAGAAATTAGACCTTACCTGCTAATTGTCTTTCCTTAAGTTCTCTCCGGGCCAGTCCGGCATTTGAGGGTTGTCAACCTTCTCCAGCAGCTGAGGACTGAATGCAGAATCTTTTCTGTGAACTAGTATCTGGCTCCACCTACTGGCTCACCTCAGTCAAAACGTAATAAGCAGGGGATAAAGAACCAAAAACACGAAAAACACGAAACCCCAAGAAAAAAAGACCCTCGCGGGAACCAAGCCTGCCTCAACCCGGTCGTATTGACCCGCGAAGGAAACCAGACTGTCTCAGAAAATAGAATTGCAGAGGCTCACCTCGGTTTATTTATTTATTTATTTTTAATTTTTTTGTTTGTTTGTTTGTTGTCGCGTTTGTGATCGTGGACCCCCTGAAACCGAGCGAGCAAAATCTCCGAGCGGACCCGTCCACACAGACTTGACAAAGTCCCCTCCTAGCGCTCCACTGCGAACAGTGACAACGAACCCGGCCAGAAGATCCACAGAAGTACCTGAACTGCAACAGGAAGGCCATTTATCAGGTGGGTCCAGGACTGGCCCGGAGAGAACTTAAGGAAAGACAATTAGCAGGTAAGGTCTAATTTCTTCTTCCTTGTCGTCTCTCTGGGCCAGTCCGGCACTTGAGGGTAGTACCAAAGCAGTATCTATCCCAGGGAGGGACCCGCTAGCCCCGCAATAACGGCCGACGCCCCCACCATAGCATCTCTGCGAGCCTGAACATCCAACCTATAATGTCTTGAAAAAGTGTGCAGTGAAGACCACGTCGCCGCCCGACAAATATCAACGGGTGGAATCAAGGCAAACTCCACCCAGGACGTTGCCAGACCACGCGTGGAATGTGCCCGGAAGCCCTCCGGGAGCGTCCGCCCACTGGCTTGATATGCCGCCACCACGGCCTGTTTTACCCATCGAGCGAGGGAGGCTTTGGAGGCCGCCTCCCCCTTTCGAGGACCTCCAAACAGAACGAACAGCCTGTCCATCTTGCGAAACGCTGCTGTACAGCGCAAATATCGTTTGAGGACTCTGCCTAAATCTAAGCTGCGGAGTACCGCCTCAATGGGCTTGCCTTCCCGCACCGGAAAATTCGGCAGAGAGATAGATTGATTCACATGAAAACTGGAGACCACTTTGGGAAGAAAAGATGGAATCGGCCTCAAGGTCACCTTCTCCGGTGAAAACTGAAGAAAAGGCTCGCGGCAAGACAGCGCTTGAAGATCCGACACGTGCCTCGCAGAACATAAGGCCACCAGGAAAACAGTCTTCCAGGAGAGGTCCCTGAGGGAGACTTCTTTAAAAGGTTCACACGGAGGCTTTGCCAAAGCCTCGCGTACCAAGTTGAGATCCCAGGCTGGCACCACAGAACGCACCGGGAGACGGATGTTCCGTACCGCTCGTAAGAAACGTACCACATCCGGGTGAGAGGCGAGGAGCACCCCCTTCACCTTACCCCGAAAACATGCTAGTGCTGCCAACTGCACCTTGATGGTAGCAAGTGCCAACTCCTTATCGAGACCGTCCTGGAGAAAAGCCAAAATGTCCGGAACGAGAGCTTTGAGCGGAAGCAAACTCCGCTGCGCGCACCATTGCTCAAAAACACGCCAAACACGAACATACGCCACCGAAGTCGAGTGTCTCCTTGCCCGTAACAGAGTGGAGACCACCGCAGACGAATATCCTCTACTCCTCAACCTGTCCCTTTCAAGAGCCAAGCCGTAAGTGAGAAGCGATCCACGTCCGGCATGAAGAGTGGCCCCTGCCGCAACAGGTCTGATCGGGCTGGCAACCGCCAGGGCTTGTCGATAAGGAGTCAGACCAGATCTGCGTACCAAGCTCTCCTGGGCCAATCCGGGGCTACCAGAATCAGAGGCCCATCGTGACACTGCACCTTCCGAATGATCCTGCCTATCAGAGGCCAGGGAGGGAACACATACAGAAGAACTCCCGCCGGCCACGGCTGCGCTAAACCATCCAGGCCTTCCGACATGAAATCTCTGCGCCAGCTGTAAACCACTCCGCCTTGGCATTCGCGAACGTGGCCATAAGGTCCATCACCGGCTGACCCCAACGCCGGGACAGCTCGCGAAAAACCTCTGTGTTCAATTCCCATTCTCCCGGATCCACGACACGCCGACTGAGGTAGACTGCTTGCACATTGTCGTGACCCGCTACATGCGCCGCTGACAGGGCCACCAAGTGAGACTCCGCCCAGGTCATCAACCGCAGGCTCTCTTCTAAGAGGGACACACTGCCAGTCCCCCCTTGACGATTGATGTACGAAACTGTGACCACGTTGTCGGAAAACACTCGCACGGCCTTCTGCTCGACCAGAGAAGCAAAAGCGAGCAGAGCCAGACGGACAGTCTTGAGTTCTAAAAGATTGATGGAACACGTGGCTTCCAACTGAGACCACTCTCCCTGCACGAACTGGGATTGACAATGGGCCCCCCAACCTACTAGGCTGGCATCCGTCGTGAGAAGCAGCCAGTCCGGCTGCCGCAAGGGAATGCCTGCCCGAAGATGAACCGGATTCAACCACCACTGCAGACTGTCGCGCGCCTCCGGCGTCTGACATAACTTCCGGTCCAACGAGTGACGCTGTGGAGACCACCGTGTTAGCAGGGAGTGTTGTAACAGTCGCATGTGCGCTCGAGCCCAGGGAACAAGGTCCAAGGTCGCTGCCATGGACCCGAGCAGATGTAAATAGCGCCATGCCGACGGAGCTTTGAGCCGTAAGAAGGCACTGATCTGCCGCCAGAGCTTTTGAATGCGAGCTTCCGGAAGAAACACTGCACCGACGTTCATGTCGAACAGTGTCCCTAGATACAACAGCCGCTGTACCGGCACCAGCTGACATTTGGCCCGGTTTATGACCCAGCCAAGGCTTTCCAGAAGCAAGACCACTTTCGCTGTCGCCACTAGCGACTCCGCCATCGACGGCGCTCGAAACAGCCAGTCGTCTAGATAGGGATGCACCAGCAGCCCGTCTCGCCGCCGCCACTACCACCATCACCTTTGTGAATGTCCGAGGCGCCGTAGCGAGCCCAAACGGCAGGGCCCGAAACTGGAAGTGCCCCATGGGCACCGCAAAACGCAAAAATCGTTGATGCTCTTGCCGCACTGGAATATGGAGATAGGCCTCCGTGAGATCTATGGAGGTAAGGACTTTGGACGGCTGCACTGACACAATCACGGAACGTAGAGTTCCATGCGGAAGTGCGGGACGCGCAGACAGCGGCTGACGTGCTTGAGATCCAAAATCGGACAGAAGGAACCTTCCTTCTTGGGAACCACAAAATAAATCGAGTACCAACCTAAGCCGCACTGGTCGGACGGAACGGGTACCACCGCCCGCACCAAACGCTGAAGCGTCTCCGCCACCGCCAGTGCATTGACCTGCGATCCACAGGGAGACACCACGAAAGACTCCGCCAACAGTTGGGCAAACTCGAGAGCATAGCCGTCCCGGATTATTTCCAGGACCCATTGGTCCGTGGTGATGTTGGTCCAGACGGAAAGAAATCGCTGCAACCGCCCTCCTACCGGAACCTCCGTCTGGACCAACGTCCCTTCATTGGGGTTTTTTGCTCGTATGTCAATGATTGATTGCCTCTATGCCGCCCCAACAGCGGGGATAATCTGCAACGGGGTGTTGTCCGAGGCCTTCCCGTTGGAGCGTGGTACTAGACAGGGCTGCCCTCTCTCGCCCCTGATTTTTGTCCTATCCCTGGATCCATTAATTCGGGCGGTGGAGGAGTCACCGGCGATTCGGGGGGTGCAAACTGGGTCTCAAACTTTTACTGTGTCGGCCTTCGCGGATGACCTCTTGGTACATCTTCTGTCTCCGGAGGAATCTTTACCGCATCTGTTACAAGAATTTCAGGCTTACGGTCTCTTTGCCGGCCTGCGGATCAACAGCGAGAAGTCAGCGGCATTGGATGTTTCCGGGACCTTGCAACGGGATTGGGTGGGCCGATTCCCCCTTAAATGGGCTACCTCTTATTTTACCTACTTAGGTATACGGCTGACTGGTCAGCCGCGGGACCTCTACCGATGCAACTTGGACTGGATGTTGACGCGAGTGTGCTCCCAGCTACTGGCATGGGGTTCTTTGCCGCTTTCTCTGTCTGGCCGTGTGGCGGCGGTGAAGATGGTGATTTTGCCCCGCTTGTTGTATTGGCTGCAAACCCTGCCGGTGTGGTTGCTTCGGAGAGACCTGCATCGGCTGGAGGGAGTGTTGTGGATCTTCTTGTGGCGTGGCGCTCGGGCCCGTATCCCCTTGGTGAGGTTAATGGGGAAGTGGCGTGAGGGGGGGATGGGGTTCCCTGACCTGGGTACGTATGCTCTAGCCTGTCAGGCTCGCCACCTTGGGGACTGGCTGGGGGGGACGGAGGTCTATACGCCCACATCCCTGGAGGAGGCTCTGGTGGCCCTCCTCTCGTTGTTAGGAGCACTACATACGATGCCCAGGGACCTGCCCGACCGCTTAGGGAGGTGTGTTTTGTTTAGCTCGGCCCAGCGGACCTGGCGGTATTTAAGCACCCGATGGGGGACGTCTTGGACGGTCTCTAGCTGGCTGCCTCTACAGGGTAATGTTCACTTCGCTCCCGGATCCGGGACGCGGGGGTTTTGGGATTGGTGGAGGAGGGGTAGCAGATACTTGGAGCATTTGGTTGATGCCACGGGGCGCTGTAAATCCTTTCAGGCTGTCAGGAATATGCCTTGACTACAACAACATACTTTTATGTTCCTGCAGGTCTCTCATTATATCGCGTCTCTACCTAAGGAGGCGCTTACTTTGGAGAGGTCAGAACAGCTGCTGGGTTTTTTTGCCTTGGGGGAGGATGATCCCCCTTCGATAGCGGGTCTGCGGGCTCGTTTGGATGTGGTCCGTCCACCGGCTGATTATAGGGGGGTGGAGGCGGCATGGGGGGCGGAGCTGGGGTGGGAGGTTTTTCCTAACACTGTGCGCACCGCTCTATGTCGGATTGCTGCGGTGGTGGAGGGGGCACGGTGGCAGGAGGTGGTGGAGTGGGGGGTGGTAAGGTATTAGTGGGAGGATGATGGTTGTGGTGGGGTGGAGAAGGGGATGGGGTAGGGATGCGACCTGGGGGGGGGAAGAGGGGGGAGGAGGGGATGGGGAAGGTAATTGTCTTGACCAAATCAAAAATTGTATTCATCTCCTATGTGTATCCCGGGGGGGATGAGAGTCCACCCCCTCGGAGGTAGTGTGTGCTTTGTTCCTTGTTTTGTTGGTGATGATTAAAATAAAGTTTAAAAAAAAAAAAAAAAAAAAAGAGGCATTTCAAGATCGTTTCCAGCAGTGGTAGAATGATGGAGAAAGTGTATTTTATCAGAAAGGTGCTCTTTGAAGGAGATTGAGTATAACTATCACTGTTATACTTCTTGTGTTATTGTACAAGTTTAAATACTTTTTGATCGCACCTCGTATGTTGAATGCACAGAGTTCTCTGTAAATCATCTTGACTTATGGAAAAATGGTATAAAAATGATGTTAAATAAACACACAGAATTTCCTTTAATAAACAAAGCAAGTGGAATTCAGTAAATGACCAGTATCAAAACCTTCTTGTCTAGGGTGGTAAGTTGATAATGAACAATTTTTTCCAGAACCATTGGTGGGAATGGGAGATCGGGTACTGGATATTTTGCTTCGAGTAATGAGTCTAAAGAGGTTTGCTTGAAAAGAGGACAAATGCTTCCAAGAAGACAGATAAAGTGTAGTTACTCACCTGTAACAGGTGATCTCCGGGAACAGCAGGAATTTAGTCTTCACATATGGGTATCGTCGGTACCGACGGAGCCTGCCCGGGAACGCTCCCCAGCATCCAATAGGAAAGCTTTTGGGAGCATACCACAGCACCTACGTGCTGCCTTTCCAACTGTCCCTCTCCAGTTGAGTTTATAGCTGAGACCAAAGAGAGAGAGAGAGAGAGAGAGAGATACAACTCCTAGGGGAGGTGGGCGGGTTGTGAAGAGTAAATTCCTGCTGTTCCCGGAGATCACCTGTTACAGGTGAGTAACTAAGCTATCTCCAGGAACAAGCAGGAATGTAGTCTTCACATATGGGGGACTCCCTAGCTGCAGATGCCAGGGAGATGGCCCCAGAAAGTTGTTAGCCCTTGTGAAAGGGCTATGCTTCCCCCCATGGATCTCTGGAATCCTACCAGGGATGGTGGGTAGGACTTGACTAAGTCAGAAAAAAGGTGTTGAAGAACAGCCTGACCAAACAAGGCATCCCAGCGGGAGTCCTTGTCTAAGCAGTAGTGGGCCGTGAAGGTATGTACCGAAGCCCAAGTAGCTGCTCGACAGATGTCATCAACAGACACAGAGTGAAGATGAGTCATTGAGGCTGCCATGGCTCTCACATTGTGAGCTGTGACATGGGCCTTCAAGAGGAAGGTTCTTACTCTCATAGGCAAAGGATATGCATTGTGCAATCCAGTTAGAGTTCTTCTGGACACTGGAAGTCCCAAATGATTAGGATCAAAAGCAACAAAGAGTTGAGAAGATTTTCGATGTTGCTGTGTCCTCTGCAAGTAAAAGGCTAAAGCTCTTTTACAGTCCAAAGTATGAAGGTTCTTTTCTGCACTGGAGGCATGAGGCCTCGGAAAGAATACAGGAAGGTAAACTGCTTGGTTTAAATGGAAAGGCGAAACCACCTTTGGCAAAAAGTGTGGATGAGTCCTAAAAACTATCTTATCATGGTGGAACCTTGTGTAAGGAGGATCAGCCACTAATGCTTGCAATTCACTGATGCGACATGCTGATGTGATTGCAATGAGGAAGATGACTTTCCAGGAAAGGAATTTCAGAAATGTAGTGGCTAATGGTTCAAAGGGCGGTTTCATGAGCTGCCTGAGCACCAGATTCAAGTCCCATGCCACCGGTGGTGGCTTAATGGGAGGCTTTGTTAAAAGAAGACCTGTCATAAATCTCACTATGAGAGGATGAGAGGAAATAGGTTGTACACTTAGAGGCTTGTAAGAAGCTGCAATAGCACTAAGATGGACTCTTACTGACTTTGTCTTAAGACCCGCATTTGACAAATGAAGGAGATACTCCAGTATCGATTCCAGAGGTATCGCAAGAGGGTTAAGACCCTTCTGCGAGCAGCATATGGTAAACCTTTTCCATTTAAAGGCTTATGAGCGTCTTGTGGAGGGTTTCCTAGAAGCATAAAGGATATCCTTTACCTGTTGAGAAAGGTTGAGATCCTGAAGGTCTAGGCCTTCAGCAACCAGGCCCTCAGCTGCAGAGACTGGGGATTGGGATGCCCCAGCGACCCGTTCTCTTGGGAGAGAAGATCTGGAGCAGAGGTGGAGCTTGAGAGAGACGTAGAAGCAGAGGGTACCACTGTGGCCAACGTGGAGCTATGAGAAAGCACAGTTACTTAACTGTAACAGGTGATCTCTGGGAACAGCAGGAATAAGTCTTCACATATGGGTACGTCGGTACCAACGGAGCCTGCGCGGGAACACTCCCCAGCTTCCCAAAAAAAAAAGCTTTTGGGAGCATCCCACAGCGCCTGCGCGCTGCCTTCCCTAACCAGCTCTCCTCAGTTCAAAGCTGAGACAATAGAGAGAGAGAGGAAAGGAAAGATAGAAAAGAGGTACAACTCCTAGGGGAGGTGGGAGGGTTGTGAAGACTTATTCCTGCTGTTCCCAGAGATCACCTGTTACAGGTAAGTAACTGTGCTATCTCCAGAAACAAGCAGGAATGAGTCTTCACATATAGGGATTCCCTAGCTAAGATGCCTGGGAGATCCCCAAGGATATGAGACCCTGGGAAGGGTTCTACATCCTCCTATGGATCTCAGGCATCTATCCAGGGAAGGAGGGCAGGAGTTGTTTAAGAATGGAGCAGGTGTTTGAGGACAGCCTGACCAAACAAGGCATACCGGCAGGAGTCCTTGTCCAAGCAGTAATGGGCTGTGAAGGTATGAACCGAGGCCCAGGTGGCTGCTCGACAGATCTGGTCGATGGACAACAGAATTTAGATGAGCCATAGAGGTGGCCATGGCCCTCACATTATGAGCTGTGACATGGCTCTCCAGAGAAAGGTTTTTACTCTGGTAGGCGAAAGAAATACACTGAGCAATCCAATTGGACAGTGTCCTTTTAGAGACTGGAAGTCCCAAATGAGAGGGATCAAAAGCAACAAAGAGCTGGGAAGACTTTCTATAGAAACATAGAAACATGATGACAGAAAAAGACCACAAGGCCCATCTAGTCTGTCCTTCCATAACAACAACTACAACAGTCCACTTTCTACCTTTAGAGATCCTCTGTGTTGGTCCCATGCTTGCTGTGTCCTTTATAAGTAAAAGGCAAGAGCTCTTTTACAATCCAGAGTATGAAGACTCTTCTCTGCACTTGATGCATGAGGAGCTGGAAAAAAGACAGGTAAATATACCTCTTGATTAAGATGAAAAGGTGAGACCACTTTAGGCATAAAGTGTGGATTGGTCCTAAGGACTACCTTATCATGATGGAACCTTGTATAAGGTGGATTAGCCACTAAGGCCTGCAGCTCACTGATGCGGCAAGCTGAGGTGACTGCAATGAGGAAAATAACCTTCCAGGAAAGGAATTTCAAGGAGGTGGTGGCTAGGGGTTCAAAAGGAGGCTTCATAAGCTGACCAAGAACCAGATTTAAATCCCATGCCACCGGAGGAGGCCTAATGGGAGGTTTATTTAAAGTTAGGCCTCTCATGAATCTTGCAATAAGAGGATGAGAGGAAATAGGCTGTCCATTGATAGGCTTAAGGGATGCTGCAATAGCACTCAAATGGACCCTTACTGAATTCGTCTTAAGGCCTGCATTGGAAAGATACAGGAGGTATTCCAAGAGAGAATTCAAAGGTAGTGCTAGAGGGTCGAGACCCTTATGAGCACACCAAATGGAGAATCTTTTCCATTTAAAAGCATAGGAACGCCTAGTGGAAGTTTTTCTGGAAGCATGGAGGATATCCTTCACTTGTTGAGAAAGATTCAAGCCTTGAAGGTCTAGGCCTTCAGTAACCAAGCTCTGAGGTGAAGGGACTTGGGGTTTGGGTGCCACAAAGTCCCCTCCTCCTGGGACAGAAGGTCTGGAGCAGCTCCCAAGTCCATGGAGGGGGCTTGGGAGAGATGCAGAAGTAGAGGGTACCACACTTGGCGTGGCCAGCGTGGAGCTATGAGGATCATAGATCCTTGATCCCTCTGGAGTTTGAACAGAGTCTTGGGAATCAAGTGAATGGGTGGAAAGGCATACAGGAAGCCCTGACCCCAATGAAGGAGGAAGGCATCCTTGGCCTGAACTCCCTGACACGGAATTCTGGAACAGAACCGGGGAAGTTTGGCATTCCACGGACTTGCAAAGAGGTCTATGTCCAGGGTTCCCCATTCTTGGAAGATTCTGAGTACCTGATCCATGTGCAGGGACCATTTGTGTGGAAGCAGAACTCGACTGAGTCTGTCTGCCCAAGAGTTTTGGATTCCTGGGAGGTATACTGCCAGGAGATGGATTTGATGCTCTCTGGCGAAGGCCCACAATCTTAAAGCTTTGTTGCAAAGCGACAGAGAGCCAGTTCCTCCTTGCTTGTTTATGTAAAACATGGCTACTTGACTGTCCGTATGAATGAGGACTGTCTTGTAGCTGAGCAGGGTATGAAAGACCTTGAGAGCTAGAAAGACTGCTCGAAGCTCCAAGTAGTTGATATGAAGAAAGGTCTCCTGTGGAGACCAAGTGCCTTGAGTGGAGAGGTCTTGTAGATGAGCTCCCCAACCTGTTTGGGAGGCATCTGTTGTGAGGGTTGCTTGGGGCAACAACTGTTGGAAGGGGGACCCCAGCAACAGATTTTGAGTCGACATCCACCATTGGAGAGACCAAAAGAGACGTTTGGAGGTTGCTATTTGGTCTGAGAGAGCTCCTGATGCTTGAGTCCACTGGGTGGACAATTTCCATTGGGCTGCTCTCATGTGTAGGCGAGCATAGGGTACCACATGCACTGTGGAAGCCATGTGGCCTAGCAGTTGTAGCATCTCCCGGGCAGTTAAGTGGCTCTTTGACTGAATCTGGGAGGCTAACTGCACTAGACGTTGGCAACGGGCCTGAGGAAGGTAGGCCCTTGCAGTAGTAGTATCCAACCAGGCCCCTATGAATTCTAGGGACTGAGTAGGGGTGAGCTGAGACTTTGGGAGGTTTACCACAAGTCCCAGATACAGCAGAATGCGTCTTGAGCGGTCCAGGGAAATCTGGGCCTCTGACTGGGATGGAGCTCGGATGAGCCAGTCATCCAGGTATGGGAATACAAATATTCCCAGAGTGCGTAGAAATGCAGCTACTGTTGCCAGACCAAAAGGAAGCACCCTGTATTGATAATGTTTTCCTTGGAAAAGAAAACGGAGGAATCTTCTGTGAGATGGATGGATGAGGACATGTGTGTACGCATCCTTGAGATCTAGAGAACAAAGCCAATCCTGACTTTGAAGGTATGGAAGGAGAGTGCCCAGAGAAAGCATTTTGAACTTCTCCTTGCATAGAAATTTGTTCAATTCCCTGAGATCTAATATGGGTCTGTAGAGAAGAGGTGTGGGAGAATTGAAGTGTCTCACCATGGTGTGGGGAGGAAGGTCTGAGAAATGAAGTTTGTAGCCCTCTCGTATGATGGAGAGGGTCCACTGCTCTGATGTAATCTGCTCCCATCTGGGAGCAAAATGAGCTAACCTTCCTGGAATGGTGAGAGGTTCTGGCTGTTTTAAAGCCAGAAAGGCTAAGTTCTCTAGCATCAAGTCAAAAACCCTGAGGAGGTTGGGTCTGCTGAGTTGCAGCAGCCCCTGTAGTCTTAGGCCTGGTCTGTTTAGGTTGCTGACACTTAGTAGCAAAGCGACCTGTAGAGGATTGTTGGCCAGAAGCAGAAGGGAATCTGCTCTTTTTGAAAAAAGACTTCTTGAAGGGTTTTTTCTTGGCAGGAATGGAGGTTGATTTTGAAAGTCTATCCAGAGCAGAATTTTCTGCATCAATTTGTGTGGCTTTTATTTGCCATTCTTTGCCAAACAGGTTTTCACCTGTACAGGGGAGATTTCCTAAGCCATCTTGGACCCAGGGTTCTAAACCAGAAGCTTGTAGCCAAGCAATTCAGCGAGCAGCTATGGAAATGCCAGAAGCTCTGCTGGCACCTTCAAAGGAGTCAAAGGCTGCTCGGTTGGAAAACTTTGAAATGTCTTGAGTCTGCTTAAGCCAAATGAGGAATTCATCCCTTTTATCCTCTGGAAGAAAAGGGAGGAAAGTGTGCAGCTTATCTGCAACTTCCTTTAGAAACATACCCATGTAAAGACTATAGGAGTTGATTCTGGCAATGAGCATACTGGCCTGGAAGATTTTCCTACCAAAAGCATCCAAGATCCTGCATTCTCTTCCTGGAGGAGCAGAAGAGTGTCTCTTTGTACTCTTTATCCTCTTCATAGCTGACTGCACCACAATGGAATGGTGAGGAAGCTGTGTTTTATGAAAACCAGGACAGGGAGGGACACGATACATAGTGTCCAATCTGCGAGAATGAGGAGAGATAGTGAGAGGAGTCTCCCATAAATCAATCATGTGTTCATAAAGAATCTCATGAATTGGTAAGGTGACTGCCTCTTTAGGAGCCTTAGAATAACCCAAAATATCTATTTTTTTTGCTCTAGGATCTGATTCAGAGGTTACTGAAATAGAAAGTCCTTTAGCTACTTCTCTTATGAAGTCTTGAAAGGACAAGTCCTCTGGAGGAGACATTCTTCTTTTGGGAGAAGAAGGCTCTTCAGGAAGGGCTATGGATACTTCAGCAGACTCCTCTGATGTATCAGAATCACCAGAGGAATCAAAGTACCATCTGTCAGGGTGCTCTTCTAACGCTCGGTACGCGTATCGAGCAGTATCGACATCGGGTGTCATCGGTACCGATGAGCAGCCCTGGATAAGGAACCGCTGCAGTCGGTATCCTGGTCGATGCCGATGCAGTCGGTACCGGTATCGGCGCTGGTGCCGGTACCCGAGTCGATACCGACAACAAAGTTTGTTGTGGTATCAACGGCGTCGCAGCTTGAATGAAGGCATTAATAGCCTGCTGCATGGACAGAACATTCTGATCCATCGACGCCATGAATGCCTGGAACTCGGTACCGGAAGGTTGTGCCGGTACCCCAGAGCATTCTAACAGGTGATCGGTCGAGGCCGTGCCATCGATGTCAACCTGTAACCCCATAGGTGGAGCTTTGGAAGCCGGAGCTTCCCGCCGGGGTTGTTTTGCCGGTGCAGGATCCTCAAGGGCAAGCCCGGAGGCATCTCGATGCTTAGAGGGAGATCTACCCTTCGAGGACCGGCTGGATTTATGTTTGGTTACCTGAGATCCATTGCGGGAAGAAGCAGCCCTGGAAGACGTCGATGCCACCGAAGCTGCATCAGCGGGAAACAGCACATGGAGCTTAGCTGTTCGGTTCTGTAAACCCCGTTTAGACATCAAAGAGCAGCAGGGACAATCCGAAATGGAGTGTTCAGGACCCAAACATTTAAGACACCATTCATGGGTGTCGGTAACAGAAATAGTACCGCTGCACTTAGTGCATTTTTTAAACCCGGAGGCTGGTTTTTCCATGAGGAAAATGTTCTTTTGAGGCTTAAGGCCCAAAGAGAAAAAATACACTAAGTGAGGGAAAAAATATATAGGGTTTTTTTTTTTTTTTAAAGAAAATAAAGAAAAGAAAGAAAAGACCGTCGGTACCGGTCCGGAGTCGGGGGAGGCAGACACGCGACCAAAGAAATAAAATAAAATAAAGAACTTCTTCAGCGGTGACGGGGCTCGACCTGCTGGCTCCGCGGCAAAGAAGAACTGAGGAGAGGCGGTTAGGAAAGGCGGGAAGGCAGCACGCAGGCGCTGTGGGATGCTCCCAAAGGCTTTCCTTTTTGGGAAGCTGGGGAGCGTTCCCGCGCAGGCTCCGTCGGTACCGACGTACCCATATGTGAAGACTCATTCCTGCTTGTTCCTGGAGATTCATCTTTATCTTTATTTCTGCATTTTATATACCACTCTCATCAAGACATTAGAGCGGTTTACAATAAAAGGTCTACGCTATTAAACTAAGGAAACAGAATGCCATAAAAAAATAGGAAAGAGGGAAAGACAGCAGTAAAGTCAAAACAGCAAATAAACAAAAACACAAACAAGACGACTCAGAGGGGGATGTCACAGGGGAGGTCAAAGGCCTGATGGAACAAGTGAGTTTTCAGTAATTCTTTAAACTTAGGGTATGAGGGCTCCAGACGGAGGGGAGGTGGTAGAGCATTCCAGAGTGAAGGACCGAAAAAAAAGAAGGCCGAGTGACGGGTCTGTTCTAAGTGTGCCTGAGAAGGGGAGGGTAAGGACAAAACGATTAGCGTGCAATGAGCGAAGTTGACGGTATGGAGTATAAAGAGAGAAGATTTGCCAAGTAGAGAGGATCCGATGTGTAGATAGTCCTATGTGTCAGAATGAGAAATCTCTATTGAAATCTGAAACGGAGAGGCAACCAATGAAGGTGGAAGAGGAGGGGGGTGACGTGGTCAAACCAGCGGGCAAATGTGACAAGACGAGCTGCAGTATTTTGTAAGAGCTGTAAACACTGAAGCTGATAAGCTGGTAGACTGGCTAGGAACACATTACAATAGTCAAGTCTACTGATGACCAGGGCCAGAACTAAACTGATCAGTGAACTGGAGGGGAGAAGGGAGCAGACAGCCCTGATTTGACGTAGGGCTGCAAAAGAACGGCAAGTAAGGGTAGAAATGTGGTTATGAAAGGAGAGAGAAGAATCCAAGGTTACCCCCAAATATCGGAAAGAGGCAGCAAGGGGGATAGGAGTGAGGTCAATCTGAGGAGCAATGGTTGGGCAAGGGCCATATGACCTCTGTCAATCTGAGCCTTGAATAGTGTTTTGGAGATGAGGGGAATGGGTGGGAAGGCATATAGGAAGTCCTGACCCCAGTGAAGGAGGAAGGTGTCCCTTGCCTGACAATGTCGAGACGGAATTCTGGAACAGAACTGGGGAAGCTTGGCATTCAGAGGACTTGCAAAGAGGTCTATGTCCAGGGTTCCCCAAATCTGAAATATTTGGGCAAGCTGGTCTGCAAGGAGAGACCATTCGTGTGGTAGCAGAACTTGACTGAGTTTGTCTGTCCAAGAGTTTTGAATGCCTGGAAGATACACCGCAAGGAGATGAATCTGATGCTCTCTGGCGAGGACCCACAGTAACAAAGCTTCGTGGCATAGCAACAGAGAGCCTGTTCCGCCCTGCTTGTTCACAAAGAACATGGCTACCTAATTGTCCGTTTGAACTAGGACTGTCTTGTATCTGAGCTTGGCGCAAAATACTCGAAGAGCAAGGAAGACTGCTCTGAGTTCCAGGAGGTTGATGTGAAGACAGGCCTCCTGTGTAGTCCAGGAACCCTGGGTAGAGAAATCATGCAGGTGGGCTCCCCATCCCACCTGAGATGCATCTGTTAGGGTGGCTTGGAATAGGGGTTGCTGGAAAGGAGACCCCACGAGAAGATTTTTGAGTGATTGCCACCACTGGAGGGATGAAATAAGACAGTCTGAGTTTGTTATTTTGTCCGACAGGCAACCTGAGGCCTGTGTCCACTGAGTGGATAAAGTCCATTGGGCTGCTCGCATGTGGAGGGGCAAGCATAAGGAACCACTTGCACGGAGGATGCCATGTGGCCCAGCAGTTGTAGCATTTCTCGAACAGTGAGATAAGGTTTGAGCACTGCTTGGGAAGCTTGCTGTATTATGCGAAGACAACGGGGCTGCGGAAGGAAAGCCCTTGTCTGTCTGGTATCCAGATGAGCTCCTATGAACTCTAGGGATTGAGTGGGAGAAAGATTGGATTTTGGGAGGTTTATGACTAGTCCCAAATATTGAAAGATTCGCAATGTACGAAACAAAGCAGAGCTGGCTTCTGGCACTGTAGGGGCTCAAATGAGCCAGTCGTCTAAGTAGGGAAAGACGAATATTCCCAGAGTGCAGAGAAATGCATTTTGTAAATACTCTTGGTGCAGAAGCAAGGCCAAAGGGAAGAACCCTGTACTGGAAGTGCTTTCCTTGAAAAAGGAATCGGAGGAATCTTCTGTGATTTGGATGGATGAGAAAGCACAGTTACTTACCTGTAACAGGTGATCTCCGGAACAGCAGGAATTAGTCTTCACATGTGGGTACGTTGGCGCCGACGGAGCCCGCACGGAAATGCTCCCCAGCATCCAATCAGAAAGCCTTTGGGAGCATCCCCCGCGCCTGCGCGGTGACTTCCCGCCCTTCCAACAGTCTCTCCTCAGTTGGGTTTCATAGCCGAGACAGAAGGAGAGAAGAGGAAAGGAAATAGACAGATACAACTCCTAGGGGAGGCGGGTGGGTTGTGAAGACTAATTCCTGCTGTTCCGGAGATCACCTGTTACAGGTAAGTAACTGTGCTATCTCCAGGAACAAGCATGAATGAGTCTTCACATGTGGGGACTCCCTAGCTGAGGGTGCCAGGGGAGATCCCATAAAATGCGTATCCCTGGACAGGACGGCATTTTCCAACCTGGATCCCCGGCATCCCCTGAGGGATGGGGGTAGGAGTTGAACAGAGCAGAGCTGTAGAGGAACAGCGAATCTAAAGACTACAGGGAAAAAAGTCTTTAGAAGGTATGTCAAGCATCATTAAAAAATTTAATGAACTAGCACAATGTAGAGCTTACCTACTGGATTGTAGGAAGTAGACTGTAGATGCAGTAGCGGAATCACCAAGGAAACTCCACAGCAGTGAGGAGAAGTTCCAGACTGGAACGGGCAGGAGACCCAGGTGTCCACCGGGGCAGGAGAAGATCGGCAGGTCCCCAAAGAGAAGCTTTTACGGGAAAGCTGGGACTCGTTCAGGTACAGAGTCATAAACAGTGAGGAATAAAAAAAGAAGACTGACCGATCTGGAAAATTGGCCCAGTCCGGGAGGAAAGAGGGGGTATGGAAAAAAAGCCCCTATTCCCAAGGAGAACCGAAGTGAACTCAGGAATACTGAAGATGCACACTGTCTTTCCTAGCTGGAGATAGGAAGACACTGAAGTGTGAGGCTGCATAGATAGGGAGATGTATAACAAAAATAGAAGCTGTTGACGTCACAGCAGTAATAGTTAGTATAACCAGTCCCAGTCACTGAGCCGTATGATAATAGGCAAGCTGACTGTCTGGACCCCATAAGAAAAATAAAAACCTAAGCACCGACAGTCATGGAGATAGGTATGACATAGGGCGCTATGGACATCTCCCAGTATACATATACATACATACATATACATATAGATATAGCTATATAGATATATATAGATAGATATAGCTATATAGATATATATAGATAGATATAGATATATAGATATAGATATAGATAGATATATATAGATAGATAGATATAGATAGAGAGATATAGATATAGATATGTATACGGAAAGGCATACATGTCGATGCATGTGTGCGTATATATGCCTAGACAAGGGTGATATATATACATATACCTACGGGGTGGGTAGGTATAGATATACAGAAGAGACGGGGTGGTTATGCCACCCAGGCGCAAAAACATGTATGCACATACATACATGAAATAATCTTAATAATACATGCCTGCCACTGAGCCACAGAAAACCCTTCACATGGGGAATGTGATGGTCCAATAATAGGGGTGAACCCACCAGATGAAATATAGAGAATCCATTTCTGTGGAGCAGGAGTAAGGTCAGTGGAAGAACCAGTATGGTTGCAGGAAAATAGAGGGTGACAGCAGTCAGGCAAGAGTACGTCAGCTGCACTGTAGGACTCTGACATGTCCAAGGGACAAGAAGAACGCGTAGACGAAGATACCAGAGTGGTCCAGCAAGGGAGTCCGGGGTATCATGTGCGGTAAAATAGCACGCGCTGTCCCAGTGGAGTAGAAGACATGTATATTCCGGTCAGAATGGGAACTCCGTGGACATTCACGCAGAGAAACTTGTCTCTTGTAAAGAAAAAACCCCGCACAGACCAAGATCAATGCTCTGTGGCAAGGGCCCATAATAGAAAGCTGCTCCGAAGAATGCAGAGGGCATTGTGCAGGAGAATTATAAGATAAAACTGACAGCAACTGAACAAAACAATAGAGGGGATTCTCCCGTATGAGAACAGAGAGAAACAGACAAAGGTAGCGGAAACTCCGTCCCTGCCGGATGAGTTGTTCAGAGTATGCATTGAAGGAAGACAACCAGACTACGCTGGAAGGAAAAGAAGTATTTCAGTATGGCACCAACTCAAGCAGGGGAAACCCTGGAAGAGAGGGATTAAGAAAGTGACCCACCATGTGGTAGGTCCGCTGAAGGAAAGATGTCCAAGTGGGGACAGAAACTATCCTGGGATAGTTGTAACCTCCCTTCATGGTAGAAAGAATGGGAGAAGTCTGTGACCCATGGAGAAAGCATCCCAAGAGCATAGCATACTGGAAAAGAAAAAAACCCAGCGTAGGGTTTGAGGAAGAAACTTCTGCAGAGAAGAAGTTAACTGTATGGTGCACCATACCGGAACCTATGGGTGCTGGTATGGGTAGACTGGTTTGAGCCTGGAGACTTCAGACTAGGATGAGATGTCCCTTGCTCGGGTACACCGGGGGAATGGGCAGAAGAAGGGTGAACCTTCCTCCTCTTCGGGAGAGAAGGGTTTGTAGGATATTTCCTACGTCCCGGGGAAAAAGGAGGCTTGGGATGGTTTCCATAGCCCGGGAAGTCAGTGGAGCAGCGAGCAACCTGACGTAAAGCCTCCCTATTGAAGAGATTTTCTCCAGTACAAGGAGAGTTACCCAGTGTATGTTGTGCCCATCTGCTCAAGTCTGAAGCTTGCAGCCACGCAGTACGACGTGCTCCAATGGCAATAGCAGAGGATCTGCTAACAGACTCAAAAGAGTCTAGGGAAGCATGGGAAAGAAACCAAGAGATGTTCCTGCTATGATTAAGAAGCAAGGAATAGTCAGAGGCCTTAGGTTCTGACAAGAAGGGAGACAGAAAAGATAATTTCTCTGTGACCTCCTGAAGTGTTAGACTCATATAAAAAATATATGAAATGATTCTGGAAGCCAACATAGAAGTTTGGAAGGTTTGGCGTCCAAAGGCATCGAGTGCTTTAGATGCACGACCTGGCGGATAAGAAGAGTGTTTCTTCTTACTTCTGACCTTCCTCATTGCTGATTCTACTACAAGGGAATGATGCGGAAGCTGGTTGTTCTGAAACCCCAGAGAGGGAGGTACCTGATACAGAACATTCATGGCCGTAGAAGGTGCAGGAACCTTCAAAGGTGATTCCCAAATCCTCAGAAGAAGGTCCTGCAAGGAATGATGTAAAGGAAGCATGATGGTTCCCTTTTCAGCAGAATCTTGGGTAAGGGTAGGGCCAGGAATAGGAATGGCAAGAAAAGCTGCCATGTCAAGGAGAAATTTCTGAAATGAAGGATCTCCCAGAGGAATTATTCCCGGGTCGGCTGAGGCAGAATGAGGAGCGTGAACACCAGAAGACCTACGGGACTGGTGCAGAGAAAGTCGTCTGCCATATGGGGGACGATACTGACAGCTCCGATTCGAGGCAGTCAGTACTGCATCATCGGCACCCGGTATCGATTCCAAGCTAGGCATAGAAAGGATCGATGGCACCGATGGAACTGCAGGAATCGACATCGATACCGGTACCGGCATCGGTGCCATCGGAGCAGGTAGCGAAGGTTGCCGAAGCGGCACCGAGGTAACCAGAGAGCTTTGGAGATTATCCTCGGTACTGCGTAGTCGGAAACGACCTGGACCGGTTCCCCACCGCGTCAGAATCGAATCATCCAGACTGGATATCGATTCTAGACTGGGCATCGAAGAGAACGAGGCTATCGGCGCATGCCGAGAAGACACCGACGTCGGTGGTGGTATCGGCGATGCTGCAACCAAGTCATCTAGACTGGATATTGATTCTAGACTGGGCATCGAAGCGAGCGGGGCTATCGATGCACGCCTAGAAGGCACCGACGTTGGTGGTGGTACCGGCGATGCCCCCACATGAGAGTCAATCGGGATCGAATCGGTCGGTGCCGAAGACGATGCCCCGGGACGAGAGGAACACTCGACACCGGCGCCGGGGCATCGGTACCGCTTGAAGCCGGTACCCCCCCCCCCAAACATGGCGTAGATAGAGGGACGTCCCTCTGGGGCGTATCGATCGGCTCCGACCAGGAAACCCGATGACGAACCCCGGTGAAGAGAGGGACACCCGACACCGATGCATCTGTAGCGCTCGAAGCCGGCACCAACCCCGCGGCTGGCCTGGATACAGGAAAGCTAGCCTGGTCCGTGTCGATCGGTCCCGAAGGTACCGGGGATTCCAGACGATGATCTCTGGTGAAGAGCGGAGCACTCGACACCCGTGCCGATGCCGGGGGGCCGGCACCGCTCGAGGACGGCACCACCCCCGCGCAAGGCTGGGAGGCCGAAGAGCCAGCCCAGGTCGGATCAAACTGTCTCGGGGTTACCGAGGACACCAGACGACCACCCCCGGTGAAGAGTGGAGCACTTGACACCGGTACCGATGCCGGGGGAGCGGTACCGCTCGAAGCCGTAACCCACCCCGCGCATGGCTGGGATGCAGGAAAGCCAGTCTGGGTCGAATCGATCAGCCCCGAAGGTACCGAGGACACCAGATGACGATCCTCGGTGAAGAGTGGAGCACTTGACACCGGAGCCGATGCCGGGGGAGCGGAACCGCTCGAAGCTGGTACCACCCCGCGCATGGCTGGGATGCAGGAAAGCCAGTCTGGGTCGAATCGATCGGCCCCGAAGGCACCGAGGACACCAGCTGACGATCCTTGGTGAGGAGTGGAGCACTCGACACCGGTGCCGATGCCGGGGAATCGGTACCGCCCGAAGCAGATACCACCCCCGAGCATGGCTCAGGTATGTTCTGTGAGGAGTGAACCCCAGGAACAACCTGAAACCCCGTAAATGCTTTGGAGCCCGAAGACTCCCGCCGGGGTCTTATTGCCAATGTGGTCTTGAGGGTAAGGCCGGAGCCGTCATCATGCTGGGCATGAGACTTGCCCTTCAAGGATTGGCTAGTCTTAACAGACTGTTTGTGGGTTACCTGATCCTGGAGGGAAGAGTAAACCGAGGACCTCACCCGAGGAGGAAAAACGGCATCGAGGGATACTCGAAAAAGAGAAGGTCTTCTCCCGATGCTAAGGCCCCATGGACCCGGGGAAAAAGGGTCAGGGCCCAAACAGGATAGACACCAGGCCTTGGAGTCTAAAAAGAAAATCAAGTCTCCACAGTGAGGGCACTTCAAAGGGGAAGAAGGTTCCATGTGGGAAAGGCCTAGTAGGCCTCAAAAGATAAAAAAAGAAAAAAACTGACGAGGGAATTATTTCTCTAAAGGAAAGAGAAGAATGAAGCACCGGTGAAACCGGTATCGACGGGGAAGACCGCCGCGACAACACAAAACAAGAAAATAAAGAATATAAAGAAAAAAGTTTCTGCGGTTACAGGAGGTACGTCCTGTTGGCTCCGCGGAAAAACGAAAACTGAGGAGAGACTGTTGGAAGGGCGGGAAGTCACCGCGCAGGCGCGGGGGATGCTCCCAAAGGCTTTCTGATTGGATGCTGGGGAGCATTTCCGTGCAGGCTCCGTCGGCGCCGACGTACCCACATGTGAAGAATCATTCCTGCTTGTTCCTGGAGATTATGAGTATACGCATCCTTGTGATCTAGAGAACAAAGCCAATCCTGACTTTGAAGGTATGGCAGGAGAGTTCCTAGAGACCATTTTGAACTTCTCTTGGAACAGATATTTGTTAAATTCTCTGAGGTCTAAAATGAGCCTGTAGCCTCCTGTTTTCTTTGGAATAAGAAAATAGGGGGAGTAGAACCCTGTACCCTGTTGCGGAATGGATACTTCCGCTATTGCTCCTTGCGCAAGGAGTGTTGTGACTTCTTGACCTAAGAGACTGTCGAGAGAGGTATGAGAATTGAACTGTCTTAACATTGTAGGAGGGGACATGCTGTGAAAATGAAGCTTGTATCCCTCTCGTACAATGGACAGAGTCCAATTTTCTACTGTTATTTGGTACCATCTGTGGGCAAAATGACATAACCTGCCTGGGATGTTCAAGGGTTCTGGACCCTTCAGGGGCATGAAGGCGAAGTTCTCTAGAGAGGACTCAAAGCCCCTAAGGAGGCTGAGCCTGCTGAGCTGGCTGAGGTTTTATCGCTTTTGGCTTCTTTTGTTGTCTAGGTTGTTGCTGTTGTCCCTTTTGGGCAGGCTGACCTGGATGGTGTCCCTGTTGGATATAGGAAGAATAAAACTTATTTTTCTTATTGAAAAATGTTTTTTTAGAGGATCTTTTCCTTGCAAGATCGGCTGTAGATTTGGATAATCTATCCAAAGTGATATTGTCTGCATCTATCTCATTAGCCTTCTCCTACCAATTCTTGCCAAAGATTTTCTCCTATGCAAGGAATGTTTCCTAATTTGTCCTGTACCCAAATTTCCAAGTCGGATGCCTGAAGCCAGGCAAGCTGACGTGCACCAATGGCAATAGCAGAGGTTCTGCTTATGCACTCGAAACAGTCAAAGGCTGCACGATTTACAAACTTGGAAACATCCTGGGCATGTTTGACAAGAGTAAGATAGTCCTGTCTTTTGTCATCAGGAAGAAGGAGGCTCATAAGCTCCAGGTCTCCTGTGACCTCTTTAAGTAACATTCCCATATACAAGATATAGGAACTGATCCTAGCTGAGAGCATGAAAGCTTGAAAGCATCGACGCCCAAAGGCATCGAGAGTCCTGGATGCATGTCTCTTTGCACTTTTCATCCTATGCATGGCTGATTCCACTACCATTGAATGGTGTAGTAATTGAGTTTTTTGAAAGCCAGGACAAGGTGTAACTCGATACATAGTATCGAGTCTCCAAGAATGAGGAGATGTGGTTAGAGGTGTTTCCCACATTCTTAGCATAAGATCATGTAAGATCTCATGAATAGGCAGAGTAGCTGCCTCTTTGGGAGCCTTAGGGTATTGGAGAATCTCCAACTCCTTTGCCCTAGGCTCTTGTATCAGCAGAGTCTTCGGAGTCATCAGACTCAGAGGATTCAAAATACCTCCGATCCCAGTGATCGTGCAGCGCACGGTACCGGTATCGATCGAAGTCGGTATTGGGTTGCTCCAGTACCAATCTGTCGATGCCAGAGACAGACGCATGACTCAGTATGGGTGGCATACCCATCGGCGTTGATGCCGTTGGTACCAGTATCAGTTGAGGTGTCTGAAACAGTTTCAAAGGTACCGAAGCCATGAGAAGAGCCGCTAGACTGCGTTCGATAGCAAGAAATCTCTGATCTATCGATGCTGCCGATGCTTGGGTGTCGGTACCGGTAGAAGCGGCTTCAACCCCAGAGCATGGCGCCAGTAGTTCTGCTGAGGTTGAGGCCTCGAGAACATCCTGGAGCCCCGTTGATGCTTTGGAAGACAAAGCTTCCCGCCGGAGCAGTTTTGCCAGTGAAAATTCCTCAAGGGCAATGCCAGTGGCATCTCGATACTTAGGAGGAGATCTACCCTTTGAGGACCAGCTAGATTTATGTTTAGTTACCTGAGATCCATGGGAGGAAGATGAGGCCCTGGAGGACGTTGATGCAACAGACACCGCGTCTGAGGGAAAAAGCGTGCTAAGCTTTGCAGCTCAATTCTGCCGACCCCTTTTTGACATCATTCCACAGGAGAGGCACTCCGAAGTAGAGTGGCCAGGACCTAAACATTTGAGACACCAATCATGGGTGTCGGTGACAGAGATGGTACCACCAGATGTAGAACATTTTTTTAAAACTAGATGTTGGTTTTTTCCATTTTTAAGGAAAAATTGGGCCTAGTGCCAAAAATGGCGGCTAGCACCAAGGAAAAAAGTTTCTGAAGTAAAATAGCTTAGAAACTATAGTTTTTGTTTTGTTTTGTTTTTAAGAAAGAAGACTGAACCGGCGGTACCAGTATAGCATTGAGGGAAGGCAGACGCGACCACAAAAACAAAGATTAAAGATGAAAATTTTCTGCGGTGACAGCGTATGGGACCTGTCGGCTCCGCGGAAAATGAAGAACTGGAGAGGGACAGTTGGAAAGGCGGGAAGGCAGCACGCAGGCACTGTGGGATGCTCCCAAAAGCTTTCCTATTGGACGCTGGGGAGCGTTCCCGTGAAGGCTGTCGGTACCGACAATACCCATATGTGAAGACTACATTCCTGCTTGTTCCTGGACAAACTGTTATTTGTTATTTCCAAAAGAAAAGGATGTAGATCTGTTTCTGTATTTTTATAAAAATAGGAGCAAGAGGGGGATCATGTGATGCACTGAACAAGAGAATAGCAGTTCTCCCTTACTCCCAGCACTTCTGGGCAAAATCGACCGCATCCTGTTAATTAAAATTGGGCTGAAAGTTTCTCAACTACATTATATTGAAGGATTACATCGTATGGACAAACAGATCCAAAACTCTGCAACCAGAATGGATATGAAAGCAGTTAAAGATAAAAACAAAGAGAAGCCTATGGAGCTTAAAATGGCATCTCAAGGAGAGAATAATCAGGGCCTAAACCAAGTGGTAATACAGCTACTCACCGAGGCTGTGGTGCAAGCGCTAGATCAGTGCTTTACTCAGCAGGGTGAGTAATTAGTGACAATTTTGATCTCGGACTTTAGCACCCATGTTACTGAAGTGAATGGATGGTGTCAGACGCTGCCTGGGTGAGAATCTTCACAGTCTTGGCAAGTGCATATATCTATATGATTTGCAAGGGATTGTGGGCAATGTAGTTCATTCACACCAGACACAGCTACTGACAATAATTTAGTTGTGCTCAAGTGTTAAAGCCAATAAGATATTTATTTATGGGGTTATTTCTCCCAACACAGATATGCTTGGTAGCACATAAATCAGGTTACTTGCTTCCAGTGTTTAACTTGGAAAAACAAAGTCAAAATCAGGAAAACAACATTCAAACTTGTCAGGCATTAGCTAATGTTTTCTTAGCATATATCAAACAACAAACGAAAAGCCACAAAGAAAGAAAAAAACTGTTCTTTTCAGGTTAACTTCTGATAACTTCCCACATAGATTCAGAAGTGATTCTCTCCTAGCTCACAAGCAATTAGGTACGGCTCAATTGCTAGCAGTTATCCAGCTGAAACCCCTTAGCTGGCTTGCTTTCTACTGTGTGGGTCAAATCCTGCTTCAGGAGCTTTTCTGAGTAGATTAAAGAACAAGTTTGTATTTCTTTGTGATGGTTGCTGTACTTTATAACAGAAAATCACCAAAGGAGTTTGGACAGAGAGCAGTCCATATAAACACATTCTTCATCTGCAATCATTCCCCCTTCTTCAACAAGCATGGGTTCAATATCATGGATTGACACAGATGAATCTCTCAATGGAGCACTTTCAGGAGAATACTTGTTTCCCTGCTGTCTTTCAAGGTTATAGCTAGGGCATAGATCAGTGTTCATACCTGAGCTTCCATTGCTGTTAGAGTTCCTCTCTATATAGCCTGGCCAGTATGTAGTCCAGTTCTTATGTCCAGCCTTCCAATCCAGATCCCTGGACACTGGATCTCTCTTCACATACCTTCTGGCACGGGTCTTAGGGTCCCTTCCACGTGCAGCCGTCTCCCTCACAGGTAGCGTCTGGAGTTTCCTAGCTCTGCAGCACCATTCCTCTGGCTTTCCCCAGTCCAATGGTGTATGCTGGCCCTTGAAATGCCTCCCAGTATACGTACTGCTCTGGACTCTTCTAGACCTCTCAAAGGCTTTTCTCTTCCTTCTTCCAAAGGGTTTCTTTCCTTCTCTGTCCGTCCGGTTTGGCTTCTGCTTCTGATGATCCTTCAGATGAAACTGATGATCAAGCTCAAGCTGATTCTCAGGATAATGAGGATAATTCTCTGTAGAATAAACTCCACCTTTATTCTGCCCAGATGAGTGCTCCCCCCTAATACAGCGCAGCTGTGCTGAATCAGGCCCTGCCCTTTGAGATGAGTGCTTAGGGATTACCTCATAGCCCTCCTGATTGAACACACGTTTTCCCACTTCAGCTCCTCTAATGGCTGTTGGAAACCTGGTGCATTCTGGGACTGGTAGTCTTTTATGGGAAAATTCTTTTTTTTATTTCTACCAGAACTGACAGGTTGCTTGTTTGGAGTCACTTCACCTTTTCTATAGCTCCTTCCTGAGCTATGATAAGCTTCCTTATCACAATGGTCGTAGGAGCAGAAGATTTGCTGAACACGGCCCTGGCCATGTTACAAACCTCAATTTCTAAATTTGAGGCCAAACTCAAATATTTGGAAAATAGGCCAAGATGTAATCGCCTCCGCTTTGTGGGCTTAGCAAAGACCTTGGCCAAGGCAGAACCGTTTGTCTTTTTTGGAGCACTGATTACTAGTGGAACTCTCTCTGCCTGAGCTTGGGCCTGCTCCATATTGAAATGGTTCATCAGCTAGGCTGAAGAGGTGAAGGGGAGAGTATACCTCAGGTCGTCCTAGCCAGAATTCTGCATATAAAACAGCGATTATGCAACAATATTGATTGAAATCAAGCCCAACTTATCAAAATCAGCAGGTACTCATTTTTCAAGACTAAATTTCTCTTTGCAATACCAAGTGAGTCTGTGGGTCCAGCATGCTGGCCACAGTCCACACCTTTACCAAGTCTCAATGGATGATATGGGCAGGCTGGGAGACAACAGATGCAGCCATCTGAAAAGGAGAGTCTGGGTAATTGGTTGCAGGAAGCTGGGGGGGAGGACATAGATGCAGGGTGGTGTAAGCGATTACACAGGTACACTAAAAAATTTTGTTTTTAAACTGCCTCTAATGTTTCGATTGATTTTTACGTTTTTTGGTGCGCTGAATCCAAATCTGGTAACCAATTTGCTCCATCACGTACAGATTTTTTGCTACATTGGGTTAGCAGTTTGAGGTGAACGTTTCAGATTGAGTGCGATCGAGATAAAAGTTTCTTGGATGAATTCTTTATACTAATTGTTTAGTAGTTATTCAAATAAGAATAAAGAAAATTGTAACAAGGCAGCACATAAGAATAGAGTAATGTCAACAAAACACACTGTGATGGTAGCAAAATTGTCTGCACTTAAAACAGCCACATACATGTGCACAAACATTGAGCATATAAGAGCGAGGTTAGACACAAAGCAAAGCAATGAAATGTGCAAAAAATGTTGTACAGGTATGTATGTAAGAATAGAAAACGCACACCGCACCATTGCAATACATGAAGACAAACACCCGATGGTGTGAAAATAAAATTCTAATAAATGAGATCCGACACTGTGGTAATAACTAGCAAATTTTTATTTCAAAGTTTAGTAAAAACACGATATTTGTCAACACAGTTTAGATTTTAAAGTCATTCTTGGGTCAATCAATCTCCTGGTGGGCCCGTTTCTTCTTCCCCCGAATGCTTCTCTTGGTGCGCTGCTTGGCGTATTTTTCATCTGGGGTTTCCCGCAGCAGCAACCAGCAGAAATCAGCCATCATAGTGGTGTTCCATCTTCCTTGGTACCTTCTCTCTGCGTCCTTGATGTCCTGGTGAAACCTTTCACCTTGTTCTTCACTGTACGCCCCCAAGTTTTCGGGAAAGTAGTTCACATGGGAGTGCAAGAAATGGACTTTCAGGCTCATGTTACAGCCTTGTTCTTTGAAGGCATTGAGCATCCTGGCAACAATATCCTTATAGTTCTCATCCCGCCTGTTCCCCAAGAATTTGAGAACAACATCCTTGAAGGAATCCCAGGCTTCTTTTTCCTTCTCAGACATCGTTTCAGCGAATGCTCCATCTGAAATGAGTTTCCTTATATCAGGGCCAACAAACACTCCTTCCTTTAGCTTTGCTTCAGAAAGTCGGGGGAACTTTGAGCAAAGGTACCGAAAGCACTCACCATCTTTTGGAAGGGACTTGATGAATTGCTTAATGAGACCCAACTTAATGTGGAGAGGTGGTAATAGAATTTTATCACGAGGTACCAAGCTCTCATGAAGAACATTTTTCAAACCGGGTCTCAAATACTCCCGAATTGGCCAGTCTTTTTTCCCCCAGTGTAGGTCGCGGGCCCGGCTATCCCACAAGCAAAGGAAGCAGGGATATTTGGTGAAACCGGATTGCTGCCCTAATAACATGGATAGAATTTTAAAGTCTCCACAAATCATCCACTTATGCTCATCATAACGAATCTTCTGAAGAATCAGGGCCAAATTCTCGTATTTTTCTTGGAGAATAATAGAGTGAGCAATAGGAACTGAAGCAAATGTGTTGCCATTATGAAGAAGAACACCTTTTATGCTGTCTTTTGACGAATCAATGAACAGCCGCCATTCAGCAGGATCATACTTGAGTTTAAACTTTTCCATCACTCGTATATATCGTTGCAAAATACCAAATCTTCCTCTTTGCTGAAATACTTCAAAAATTGTGTCTCGCGGTTGCGGTACCAATAAAAGTTGTTCCTGGTGACAATAGATTTTTCTGTTTAAGCCGAGAACCTAGCAGTTGGGCAGCATCTTTTGGGAGTCCTAAATCCCGGACTAAATCATTCAATTCAGCTTGAGAGAAAAGTTCAGGTTTCGGATCTGGTTCAGTTTCAAACTCGGAAGTACTGGACTCATCGGGAAAAGCCATCTGATGAGTCTCATCATGATCAGAACCGTCCACACAAATATGATCCAAAGATTTTAGTGGTTCAGGCACAGGTACTTCGTTGCTATGAGGCATAGGCCTAATTGCTGAGGGAAGGTTGGGGTAACTTATTACGCTCTTATTTTTAAAGTTGTATCCCTTCACAATGCAAGAGCAAAAATAGCAGTCACTGCTGTGGTCTCTTTGTTCACGCCACATCATAGGTATTCCGAAACAAAATGCTTGTTTTTTACCTTTCATCCATAAGCGTAGATCTTCCTCACATGTCTTGCACACTTTGTGAGGAGCCCACGGTTTGTCTTGATCGCCTAACTTCAAACCGAAATAGGCGAAATATACTTTTTTAATAAATGCAGAAATGTTCCTCTGCCGCTTTTCACGGTATATTCCCCACAAATAAAACAAAAACTGTCCGGAGAGTTGACGCAACCTCTGGCTCTGTGAGCCATCACAAATACACAGCACTGCAAACTACAACTGTAGTGAACCACTTCGGAATAAAGCTGGATTACGACTGAGCAAACAAAAGGTAATAATGAACTTGCAAGAAACTAAAATTTGACAGGAACGTTCATGTCGCAACCACCGTGTTTGAGCGAGCGAGCGAACGAGGCGAGGCGAACAGGAAAGAACATGCGCCAGCGCGAGTACTGGATTTAGCCCCCCGCCTCCCAATTGTCCTGTTAATGTATAAAATGAATACAAAACACTCTAAAATATCATGAGGGAGTGTTTCTAGTTAGTTAACCATTACAACCTCTATTTTGGGCCAAGAAAATAAACTGCAGTCGGCTAAAAAGAAATTATGTGAACATTCCTTATATGGGTAAGAAATCTAATTTTGCAAGAAAACGTGACGTGATGGAACATTTTGGCTATTTTTCCTGGATTCAGCACCCCAAAATCTATAGGAATCAGTTGCAAAACTGGAGGCAGTTTTTTGGTAGTGTACCTGTGTTATTTATGGAACAATAATATTCGATTTGGTGGTGAATAAGATTTTTGGGGCTTGTTGAAATAGCTCCTACAGGACAACACTGATGGACTCACTCAGTGAAATGGGAGATATTCCTCTTTTTCGTTTGGCTTATGTGAACTTTTTTTTTTCTTTTTGAATATTGCTGTTTTTGAATTGCCTCTTCCCCCTTACTTTTTTTTCCATGATTTCACCTCTCCATTTCCTCACTTTTCTTTTCCTTCCTTTTTCTCCCTTGTTTTATATTTTTCTTCCTCCTTTTTATTTTAATGTTTTTTTCTCCCACTACTCTGGTGCTGATGCATAGTTGAATATAATGAGGTTATAAAGAGTTCTCATAGACATCCTATCAAGGGGTCAGAGGCAATTACGAGTCCAGAAGGAAGTATGTATGTGGTGAAAATGTGAAAGAGTGCCTAAGAGTGAGATGGTTAGATGAATGAGAGTATATGGGGGATAAAGTAAGTTGGATACTATGTAATTATCTCGGGGGTTGAGAAAGCAGTTACTTACCTGTAACAGGTGATCTCCGGAACAGCAGGAATTAGTCTTCACATATGGGAGACATCGCCGACGGAGCCCGCACGGGAATGCTCCCCAGCATCCAATCAGAAAGCCTTTGGGAGCATACCCCGCGCCTGCGCGGTGGCTTCCCGCCCTTCCTACTGCCTCTCCCCAGTTGAGTTTCATAGCTGAGCCAGAAGGAGAGGAGAGGAAGGAATAGAGAGAAAGAGATACAACTCCTAGGGGAGGTGGGTGGGTTGTGAAGACTAATTCCTGCTGCTCCGGAGATCACCTGTTACAGGTAAGTAACTGTGCTATCTCCAGGAACAAGCAGGAATGAGTCTTCACATATGGGGACTCCCTAGCTGAGGATGCCCGGGGGAGGTCCCGTAAGCGCAGCCCAGGACGGGATGGCATTTGCCCAACCTGAATCCCCGGCATCCCCTGAGGGATGGAGGGTAGGAGTTGAGAAGAGAGGAACAGCAAACCCCCAAAACTACCGAGAGAGTAGTCATTAGAATGCACGTGAAGCATCATTAAGTATTTAATGAATTAAAGACTTAGTACCATGCAGAACTTACCTACTGAGTTGTAGGAAGTAGAACTGTGATGAAGGTACTGTAGACGCAGTAGCGAGGTCTTCAGGGGAACTTCACCGCAGCGAGGAGGAAGTTCCAAATCTGGAAGGCCAGGAGATCCAGGTGTCAGCTGGGTCAGGAGAAGGACGGCAGGTCTTCAAGGAAGCTTTATGCAAAGCGGAGCACTCCCTTAGGAGCAGAGTCCATAACTCAGAGGACTAATAGTAGAAGACTGGCCGAACTAGACAGCCTATTCCGGAGAAGAGTAGGGGTGTACCCCGAGGCAGAAGGAGTACACCATCTGCCCTAGCAAAGAGATAGGGAGACAAGGGTCTGAACCTCCGGGAGGAGGGCATAACGGAAAGTAGGAGCTGTTGACTTCACAGCAGTAGAGTACAACCAGTCCGAGGGCCGATCAAGGAATAGGCGGGCGGACTGGCCGGACCCTGGGGGGGGGGGGGGGCGTGAGTACCGGCCATAGGGAAAAAAATAGGCGGTAGAACACAGGTACTGTGGGCATCCCCCAATATGCGCCTATCGGGCAGGTGATATCTGGTATATCTAAGCCGGAGGGCATGAAGAACGCCCACCCGGCACTAACACAGGTACACCGAGGAACCATTGATCCACAGAACGTCCACCTGGGGAGGTGGCATCAAGATCCGTCCAGGGGAGGGATCTATTCCGGGGGAACAAGGGCAGATCGGCAGACTAACAGCACGGTAGCGTGGAGGACAGAGGCTAGCATCAGTCCGGTAGAACACATCGGGGGTGCTTGAGGCCCTATATGTGTCCCCAGGACCTGCACGCAGAAAACTCGCCCCCCTGCACTAATCGGGGGACATGAGGGTATAGTCCTTGGTAAGCATTGGGGGACTATAGCAGCTGGAAGGGGAATTCCGGCACAGAAGCAATCAGCAGGGGAATACCGGCTGAGAAGGGTTCGGGGACGTACCTAAGGGTAAGTCAGTTGACCGTGGGCCATAGCCATCACGGAGGAGAGGCGGTCTCCCTCTTCCAGCGGAAGGAGAATACCTGAACCCCTGGATAAGTCTCCGAACCATTTGCCCAACTGAACGAGCCCCAGAGTAGAGCTCAATTTAAACTTCTGGTAAGAAGGTTAGGTGCAGGCAGCCGCCCACCAGAGCCTAAAACTGCTTAGTATGAGAGTCCTGGCGCGGGCCCGGGAACATCAACCCAGGGTGAGAGGTCCCTTGCTTGGGCGCGCCTGGCGGGTGGGCGGAGGGCTGACATTTCCTCTTCCTAGGGAAGGAGAGTCTGGAGAGGCGTTTACCACCGCCGGGGGGGAGCCGGGCCCTAGGATGGCTGCTAACGCTGGGAAGGTTAGCGAAGCACTGTGCGACCTGACGTAAGGCTTCGCTATTGAAGAGGTGATCTCCGTCACAGGGAGAATTACCCAGGTTATGCTGTGCCCGTCTACACAACTCGGACGCCTGCAACCATGCTGTACGGCGTGCTCTAATGGCAACAGCAGAGGATCTGCTGACCGACAGGAAGGAGTCTAGAGAAGCACGAGAAAGGAACCCAGAGATATTCTTGCAGTGATAAAGAAGCAAGGAATATTCAAAGGCCTTGGTTGCAGATAAGAAGGGAGATAACAGAGATAATCTCTCGGTGACCTCCCGGAGCGACAGACTCATATAAAAATATATATGAAATAATTCTGGACGCCAGCATAGAGGTTTGGAAGGTTTGACGTCCTAGGGTATCTAGCGTCTTCGAGGCGCAGCCTGGAGGGCGATAAGAATGCTTTTCCTTGCTTCCGGCCTTCCTCAGCGCCGATTCGACCACAATGGACCGATGTGGAAGCTGGTGCTGCCGAAAACCCGGGGAGGGGGGCACCCGATACAGAGCATGCATCGCAGTCGACAGTGCCGGAACCCTCAAAGGCGACCGCAAAGCCCCCAGCAGGAGGTCCTGCAGGGAGGGATGCAGAGGAAGCATCACGGCTGCCTGTTCCGCAGGGCCTGGATGTAGGTCCAGGATAGGGATGGCCAGCAAGTCCGCCATGTCAAGGAGGAAATTCTGAAAAGACGGCTCTCCCGGAGGGGTTATGCCATGGGAGGCGGTGGCGGGAGAGGCCGCCAGGGCACCAAGAGGCCGCTTGGGCTGATGCCCGCTGGGCAGAGGAGGGGACCAACAGGCCTGGACCGGGGCAGTCAACATGGCGTCGTCGGCTCCTGGAATTGATTCCAAGCTAGGCATCGAAGGGGTCGATGGCACCGCAGGAATCGGCCTCGGCCCCGAACCCGGGGGCGGCGCTGCTCCCGGCAACTGAAGCGGTTCCGCGGCAGCCGGAGGGCAAGGGCCAGCGATCTCCGCTCTGCGTCGCAGGAGGGGACAGGGGCCAATCCCGAGACGCGTGGTGGCCAGGCCTTCGAAGCTGGACACAGATTCCAGGCTGGGCATCGAACCGAGCGAGGAGATCAACTCCCTTCCAGAGGGCCCCGGCGGGAGCGACCGTGCCGGCGGTGGTGATCCCGTGGAGCAGATCGGAACCGCGCCGATCGGCATCGCGAGCATCAAGGGCCCCCGAGGACGGAGCTCGGTGGAGAGGGGTCATCTGACGCCGGCACCGATGTCGGGCGGCGGGCACTGCCAGATGCCGGGCCCCCTCTCGAGCCCGTCCTACCCGGAGGGAAATCCTTCCGGGGCATACGACCCGTCCCCGAGGGTACCTAGGTCGCCCGACGGCGAGCCCCTGCGGGGAGGGAAGTGCAAAGCTCCTGCGCCGGCGTCGGGGTACCGTTGCGGGGCGGCGCGGATCCAGGTTGGATCGAAGCGATCGAAGACCCCGAGGTCCCCCTTTCTAGGAAATGGCGGGGGTCGCCCGTCTGGGGCTGGTCGACATACCCCGAGGTCCCCGTGGAAGGTCGACGGGGGTCCCTTGCGCTTGACACCCCTGCAGTCTCCGGCGGAGCGGCGCCGCTCAAACCCGGTACCACCCTCGCGCAGGGCTGGGATACCGGCAACCCAGCGCGGGTCGAAGCGAGCGGCCCCGAAGGGAGTGAGGCCAGATGACCATCCCCGGCGAGGAGTGGAACCATCGACGCTGACGCGCCCGAAGCGGGTACCACCTCTGCGCATGGCCTGAATGTAGGGCCGCCAGACTGTGTCAAGTCGATCGGCCCCAGAGGTGCCGAGGGCAGTGGCCAGCGATCCCCGGTGGGGAGCGGGTCACTCGACACCGACGGGTCGGCACCGCCCGAAGCGGATACCACCCCCGTAGGAACGCCATACCGGCACGAGTCGGTCGGCCCCGGAGGCGCTGAGGACTGCGGCTGCCAACCCCCGGTGAGGAGCGGGACGCTCGACACCGACGGGTCGGTACCGCCCGTAGCGGATACCACCCCCGCGCATGGCAGGGATGGAGGAACGCCAGACTGGACCGAGTCGATCGGCCCCGGAGGCGCCGAGGACAGCAGCCGACGATCCTCGGTGAGGAGCGGAACGCTCGACACCGACACGATGCCGGAGGGTCTGTACCGCCCAGAGCGGATACCACATCCGAGCATGGCTTGGATGTAGGGAGGTCAGACTCGGTCGAGTCGATCGGCCCCGGAGGCGCCGAGGACACCAGCTGACAATCCCTGGCGAAGAGTGGAACACTCGACGCCGGTGCCGATGCTGGGGAATCGGCACCGCTCGAAGCGGGTACCTCCCTCGAGCATGGCTCAGGAATGTTCTGTGAGGAGCGAACCCCAGGAACATCCCGAAACCCTGTAGATGCTTTGGAGCCCGAGGACTCCCGCCGGGGTATATTAGCCAAGGAGGACTTGAGGGGTTGGCCGGAGCCGTCGCCATGCTGCGCATGAGACTCGCCCCTCAAGACTCAGCTAGTCTTAACAGACTGTTGTGTGGTTACCTGATCCTGGAGAGAAGAAAAACCCGATGACCGCGCCTTGGGCGCGAAGACGTCATCGAGGGATACCCGAAAAAGGGAAGGTCTTCTCCTGACACTGTAGCCCGGAGGACCCGGGAGGAAAGGGTCAGGCCCCAAACAAGAGAGGCACCAGGCATTGGAGTCCATGAGGAAAATTAAGTCCCCACAGTGAGGGTACTTCTGGGGGGAAGAAGGCTCCATGCTGTAAGCCCGGTAGGCCTCGGCACCCAGAGGGGAGGGTCCCTCTAGGCGACGAAAAATTAAATGAAAAGGAAGAAAACAAAAGGGGCACGGAGGTGCCGCTGTCGGCGGGAAAAAGCCGCGACTACAGAAACAAGGGAAAAATTTCTGCGGTGGCATGAGGGACGTCCTGTCTGCTCCGCGGAAAACGAAAAACTGGGGAGAGGCAGTAGGAAGGGCGGGAAGCCACCGCGCAGGCGCAGGGTATGCTCCCAAAGGCTTTCTGATTGGATGCTGGGGAGCATTCCCGTGCGGGCTCCGTCGGCGACGTCTCCCATATGTGAAGACTCATTCCTGCTTGTTCCTGGAGATTGCCTGAAATCCAAAAGCGTACTCCATGATCCTGTGGAATGAATGGATTTAGTGTGGAAATAGGGCTGGGGATGGGTGGGTGGGGATAGAGAGATGGGAGAGGATGGGACAGAGTGATACCAGTGGTGAACTGGGGTGTACAGGGAATGGTGCCTATAATGAGAGCAAGATGTGTTTAAATATCTATCTTTATTAAGTATTTGATACACTGCCCAGGCGGCCCTGGCATTAGAGCGGTTTACAATAATATTAAAAAAAAGTAATGGCTGTAGGACAGGTGAAAAGGAACGCTAGAGTTGTGACAGGACAGCATATAAAGAAAAGAGCAAAGGAGAGAACAGAAAGTGGCCAGTGGAAGCATAGGGGAACTGCATCATGACGAGGAGGGGAGGGAAGGTCTAAAGATGTCCTGCTGGGTGTTGAAGTGAGAGAGATCGAAAGCAGCATGGAAAAGGTGGGGTATTAGCAATGCTTTAAACTTGGAAAATGAGGTTTCGGAGCGTAGGGCATGAGGCAGAGAGTTTCATAATGTAGGGCCCAGGTAGAAGAGTGCAGATTTCAGTGTTTGTTCCAGATGTGCCTGAGTGACAGAGGAGGACTCAAATGGTGCTGGCCTCTATATATGCCCCAAATGTGTTTAAATGAAATGCTTTTAGGAAATTGTATGATCAGTGTACAAGTCTGGGGATCTGCCAGAGATTTCAACATGGTCACAGATGGGTCCATGGATAGATCCATGCCTTCTGGGAGAAGAAAGATACAGTGACATAAGAGGATTCCTTATCTGTGTGAGCATTTAAATTTAGTAGATACATAGCGTGTGCTCCACCCAAGGGAACAGGATTACTCCAATCTCTCTCGAGCACATGGGACAATGTCACATATAGACTACATTTTAATTTCTAAGGAGTTATTTTCTCAGACATGCGATGCTAGAATTGGGTCCTTGGAGGTCTCAGACCACATGCTAATATGGGCAGATATTGGACAAGACTTCAGGCAGCAGGCATTTTAAAGACTTTGGGACCGATATTCAGCAGCAGCAGCTAGCGGTGCTAAAGCGCATAGCAGTCACTGCTGAAGTTTAACCCCAGATATTCAATGCCAGAACCATATCTTAAGATAGATAGGCCATACTGGGTCAGACCAAGGGTCCATCGAGTCCAGTATCCTGTTTCCAACAGTGGCCAATCCAGGTCATAAGTACCTATCAGGTTCCCAAAAGGTATCCAGATTCCACACTGCTTGTCCAATGGGTAAGCAGTGGATTTCCTTGGTCCCTTTTAATAGTGGTTTATGGACTTTTCTTCCAGAAACTTGTCCAAACATCTTTTACATACAGCTACACTAACAGCTTTTACTACATTCTCTGGTAACAAATTCCAGAGTTTGATTATGCATTGAATGAAAAAATATTTTCTGATTCATCTTAAATATGCTACACTATAGCTTCATTGCATGTCCCTTAGTCTTTCTACTTTTTGAAGGAGTAAAGCATAGTTACTCACCTTTAACAGGTTTTCTCTGGGAACAGCAGGAATCAGTCCTCACATATGGGTGATGTCGGCGCTGACGGAGCCCGCGCGGAGCATTTCTCCAGCTTTCAAAGAAAGGCTTTAGAAATGCTACCACACATGCGTGGTCTCCTTCCCACACAAGGGTGCCATCTTGCTCAATCACCGACTTGTATAAGACAGCAGAAAAAAAAAAAAAAAAGGTAGGGAAGGCAACTCCTAGGGAAGGAGGGAGGTTTGTGAGGACTGATTCCTGCTGTTCCCAGAAAAAAAACTGTTACAGGCGAGTAACTAAGCTTTCTCCAGGAACAAGCAGGAAGTCAGTCCTCACATATGGGACTCTCTAGCTCCAGGTTGCCAAGGACCGAACCACGACAGTACCAACGGCAACCGGTCGGGTGGCTGCGAGTTGCAGAAGGTGAGACCTGGATGAGAGGCTCTCTAAGACCCTAGCATCCAGCAACACTATTACTCTGGCAGCCTGAACAAAGAGGGTCGGAGGGCAGGAGTTGCCTACACTCCAAGAATATTATGCAGAACTGCCTGACCAAAGGCACTGTCCCTGCGGGACTCACTTTCTAGGCAGTAGTGTACATGTGAATGGATGACCAAAGGGCGGCTCTGCAGATTTCTGTCACCAGCACAGAACGGAGGTGGGCCAACGTGATGCTCTGTGAACCGCTCAAAGGCGAGGGCAATGCAGTCTGCCACCCAAGAGGATAGGGTATGCTTGGCTACAGGGAGCCCCAATCTGCTGAGGACATGGGACACGAAAAGCTGAGGTGCTTTGCGGTAGCCCAGAGTCCGCTGTAGAAAGAAGGACAGGGCCTGTTTGCAGTCCAGCGTGTGGAGTATGAGTTCCTCCTGCCGGCATGAGGCCGCAGATAGAAGGTGGGGAGTACTACCTGCTGGTTGAGGTGAGAAGGGGATACAACCTTTGGGAGGAACTCAGGGTGAGCACCATTCTGTTCTTGAAGAACTTTGTATGGGGGGGGGGGGTCCGCCAACAGCGCTTGGAGCTTGCCGACTCTGCGAGTGAAGTCAGGGCCACCAAGGCGGCCACTTTCTAAGATAGGTATATGAAGTGGCAAGTGGCCAGTGGCTTGAACGATGGCCTAGTCAGCTGGGAAAGCACCACGTTGAGGTCCTATTATGCCACTGGAGGGCAGACAGGGGGCTTAGAAAGCAGAAGGCCTTGTAGGAATTGGGAGACCAGGGGCTGGCTGGATAAGGGTTTTCCCTCCACTGGGTGGTGGTGAGCGGCTATGGCACTCAGATGCACTCGGACCAAGTTCGATTTCAGCCCGGTGCATGACAGATGTATGAGGTACTGCAGTACCAGCTGGTCGTGGAAGGAGAAAGGGTTCTCCATCCTATCTGTGCACCACAGGGCGAACCTGTGCCACTTAAAGGCATAAGCCCTCCTCATCGAGGGCTTCCTGGAGGCTAGCAGGATCTCCTCAACCTCTTGTGGCAGGCTGAGCGGGGCCAAGTCTACCCCTCTCAACAGCCAGGCTGTTAGAGTCAATGACCCCACACTGGGGTGCAGAAGGGAGCCCTCCCTCCCGAGTCAGGAGGTCCGGGGCTCAACCCAGGGGTACTGGGAGTGTCACCGCCAGCGAAAGCAGTAGTGGGAACCAGGGTTGCCTGGGCCAGCTGGGGGCAATCAGTATCGCCCTCTCGTTCTGAATTTTCAAGAGTCTTGGTGACCAGGGCAGAAGGTGGGAATGCATACAGCAGACCCTCAGACCATGAGATTAGGAGCGCATCTGCTGCTACCCTCTGTGGGTGCAGCTGCCTGGAGCAGAAGTGAGTCAGCTGCGCAATGTCCAGAGAGGCGAAGAGGTCCATCTCAGGCCAGCCCCGAAGGCAGAAGGGTCTCTTCGCTACTGTAGGATCGAGATGCCACCCGTGAGGGCGCAGGACTCTGCTAAGTCTATCTGCCAGGTAGTTGTCCTAGCCCGGGAAGTAGGCTGCTCGCAGGAGCATGCCGTTGCACAGTGCAAAGCAGAGGAGGGCTACAGCCTCCTGGCAAAGGGAGTACGAGCCTGTGCCTCTCCCTGCTTGTTTATATAGAACATTGCGACCCGGAGCTCCAGGAGGTTGATCTGTAAGAGTCTCCTCCTTGGACCAGCAACTCCGAGTGCGGTGAACTCTCCAGTGAGCTCCCCAGCCCTAAAGAGAGGCATCTGTTGCCAGGGTCCCCTGCGGTGGGGGCGCCTGGAAGGGCATCCCTGCCCAAAGGAAGCCGGTTCTGCCAACAGTCGAGGGATCTCGCCAGCTGGCAGGAGACTCTGACCCTGTCCTGGAGTCGGCCCATGGCCTGGGACCACTGAGAACGCAGGCATCACTGGGCTGTCCGCATGTGCAGGCGGGATAGGGGTGTGACATGGATCGTGAAAGCCATGTGTCCCAGCAGGAAGAGGAGCCGGCGAGCCGGCACCGTTTTGAGGTGTTGGAACTCCCCTACCAGCTGTTCGAGGTGTTCTGCCCTGTCCTGAGGGAGGAGGGCTCTGGCCCGCAGTGTGTCCAGCTCAGCACCGATGAACTCTAGGTCTTGCACCAGAAAGAGATGTAATTTGGGGTAGCTGATGACAAACCCCAAGGGCTGCAGGAGGAGGATGGTATGTTCTGTGCCCTGGTTGACCTCTGCGGCTGTGCTGCCAAGTAGGGGAAGATGAAAACCCCCTGTAGGCGCAGATGGGCAGCTACCATTGCCAGGCATTTTGTGAACACTCTAGGGGAGGGAAGGAGGCAAGGCCGAATAGAGAAGCATCCTGTATTGGTAATGGCCTCCCCCTACCATGAATCTTAAGTATTATCGGTGAGACAGGTGGACCAGGATGTGTGTGTAGGCATTCTTAAGGTCCAAGGAGCAAAGCCAGTCTCCTGGTGGAGGTAGGGCAGCAGTGTCCCAAGGGAGAGCATTTTGAACCAGGAACTTGTTCAGGTCTCGGAGGTCCAGGATGGGCCTGAGACCCCCGGTTCTTTTGGAGGCAAGAAAATACCTGAGTAGAAGCCCTTGCCCCAGAGGTGCTGGGGAACAGGCTCTACTGTCCTGTACCTGAGAGCAAGAGAGCCTGGTGAAGGAAAGGTCGCAGTGGCTCTCCTGGAAAATGCCCCAGAAGTGGCAGCTGGAAGCGGAGGTGGTAACTCTCCTTCACCACCCAGAGCGCACACTGGTCCAAGGTGACCTCGGGCTACCTGTGGGCGAAGAGTGCCAAGAGGCCCCCTGTGGGCTGGTGAGGGTCTCCCAGAGGGAGGGAGGCTGCCCTGGGAGTCAAAAGCTCTAAGTTGAGCTGGAGCTGGTGTCTGTGTTTTGGGGGCCTTTGGCTTCTTAGGTCCATGCCCCTGGCCTTTGGGCTGGAATCCCTGGTGCTGCTGGCTTGGAAAAGCTTGGTAGTGGTGACTGATGGAAAGGGCCCTTCTTCCTTGAGAAGGTTGGCCTTTTCACCAAGGTTTTCTTATGGGGAAGGGTAGAGGTCTTCTTCAAGAGCCTCTGCCTGGTCACCACCTCTGCCTCAATCTCAGCCACCTAAACAGATTCTCCCCAGTGCAAGGGATATCCAGCAGCTTTTCCTGGACCCATTGCTCGAGATCAGAGGTCTGCAACCAGGCCTGGCACCGAGCAGCGATGCCTGTGGCTGCTGTCCGGGGTTCAGCCTCGAACCTATCGTAGGCAGCCTGGGAGGAACTTGGAATAGTCCCGGATGGTGGCCACCAAGGTCTGGAACAGTTGCAGGGGTTCCCCTGAGAGCCCTGCTGAGAAGCCAGCGAGCTCCTGGATGAGGCTCTTAAGATACATCCCTATGTAGAGCTCAGAGGTTTGTATGCAGCAGCCCATCATGGACCCTTTGGAAACAGTTGTCAGGGCAGATGCAGATGAACCTGACATCGCCTGCTGCATGGCAGAGATACTCTGTTCCAGGACTGCCATTCTAGCCTCGATGTCAGAAGGCTCCGCAACTTTCAGCACAGGCACCGAGGGTTTCGAGCCTGGCGCTGGCACTCTGGTGAGCGTGGTCTCAGGGAGCCTCACGCTGTCACCGCTGGCTGGGGACTCCTTCCTAGAGACCTTAGGGGGTGCTGCTCGGAGTCGCCCGAGTTCCGCTGCGTGACCTTACCGGGTTTCCCCGGTGGAACCTCGACTGGCTTCGAGGATTTTTTTTTCTTGCCAGGATCCAGTGTCTTTCTGGAGGAGCTGCCACTGCAGGACTCCCAAGATGCCCAGGTCTCATGGGAGGTGCTCGGCTTCGCGCTCAGCATCGGGAAAGCTGGAGCAGAGCTGGACCGTAGGAACATCTTCTCCTGCAACTCCGACCTTTTCTTGTTGGTCCAAAGGGTCATGGCCTGACACAGGTCGCAGGAGGTACTGTTGTGGTCCGGGCCAAGGCAGTGCAAGCAGCAGTCGTGAGTGTCTGTGACAGACATAATTTGACTGCAACGATCACACCTTTTAAAGCCACTGGGAGACATGGTGGATCACACCCGAACGTGTCTGACAACCCCTGGGCGAAAAAGGGCACAAATGCCGGTCGAGACAAGCTTCAATGAAAAAAGAGAGAGGAGCCAAGAACAGCACCAGAGACGGCGTCGGCTCGAGGCGGGAATAGGAACTGGTATGCAAAATGGGAAAAACTCAAGAGGATAATTTTTTAAGGTATTTTTCTGAGGAAACAGGACATGCATCTGTTGGGCTCCACAGAAAAAAGGAGACTTGGCAAGATGGGTGGGAAGGGGACTACGCATGCATAGTAGCATTCTCAAAGGCTTTCTTTAAAAGCTGGGGAAACGCTCCACGCGGGCTCAGTCGGCACCGACGTCACCCATATGCGAGGACCGACTTCCTGCTTGTTCCTGGAGAAATAACTGATCTACATTTAACCATTCTACTCTATTCATTATTTTATAGATCTCTATCATCTCTCCTCAGCAGTCTCTTTGAAAAGCTGAAGAGCCCTAACCTTTTAACTCTTTCCTCCACTTTACCATTTTTGTCAATCTTCTTTGTACCTTTTCTGCTATATCCTTTTTAAGATATGATGACCAGAACTGCACACGATATTCAAGGTGTGGGTGCACCACTGAGCAATACAGAGGCATTGTATGTAATATCCTTTGTTTTATTCACCATTCCTTCCTTTACAATTCCGAGCATTCTATTTTCTTCTTGACTGTTGCTGCACACTGGGCAGAGGGTTTCAACATATTATCCACGATGACGCCTAAATCCTTTAGTCCTGGGTGGTGGTTCCTAATGTGGAACCTTGCATCGTGTAATTGTAGTTTGGGTTGTTCTGCACTAAATGCATAAATGATAATTACACTTACCTGGTAATTGTAGTTCCTTGCGTGGTGACAGTTCAGTCCTCTTCCTCTGGGTTGTCAACCTCCTCCTGCAGCTTGGAGACTGGTATGTCAGAATCATGACATCACTGGATATAGTCTGCTGATCTCTCTCCTCAGCCCCCAGTGTGAACTATTAACAAAGCAGACTCAAAGGAGCTGCAAATAAGTAGCTAGAATACACCTTGCAACCTAACCTAAACTAACACTAAAACTATGTAAACCTGCAGACAAGGCTTTCTTACGCCCTTCACTGCCACACCCAGAATCAACTAGAAAACACAGTGAACTTAAACATATCGAGGATCGACCTACCTATAGTGGTTTTCCTCGTGCCAGAAATCTCTACCCCTCCTGAAAGAACTCCGGGCGGGATTGAGGACTGAACTGTCATCACTCAAGGAACTACAATTACCAGGTAAGTGTGATTATCATTTCCTTATCGTTCCTCCAGTTCAGTCCTCTACCTCTGGGATGTGCCAGAGCAGTAATTATTGGGAGGGACCCTTCCAGCCGGCACGCAACACCGCCGAACCGAAACAGGCATCATTAGCCGCTGCGACATCAAGACGGTAATGCTTACTAAACGTATGCAGAGACGACCACGTCGCCGCCCTACAAATCTCACCTGGAGGGACCAAACCGTGCTCCGCCCAAGAAGACGCTTGCGCCCTGGTGGAATGAGCTCGCAAATGTTCGGGCACGGATCGACGTTAAAGTATATAGGCGGAAGCAATCACCTCCCGAATCCACCTGGCAATGGAAGCCTTTGATGCCGCCTCTCCCTTGCGCATACCTCCGAACAACACAGCCGGTCCAACTTGCAAAAAAACTTTGTGACCTTCAGATACTGTCACAATACCCGCTTAATGTCCAAACGACGCAAACTGCAGTCCAAGGCGCTCCCTTCTAACGACCCTAGAACTGGCAATCACACGGACTGATTCAAGTGAAAGGGAGACACAACCTTAGGCAAGAACGAAGGCACTGGACGCAGAACGACCTTTTCCCTCGAAAAGGACAAAAACGGTTCCCTGGAAGACAACGCTTGCAACTCCGAGATGCGCCTAGCTGAGCAGATCACCACCAGAAATACGTTTTTTAACGTTAAGTCCTTCACTGACGCCTGATGCAACGGCTCAAAAGGTGGTTTGGACAGCGCTGTCAACACCAGATTAAGATCCCAAGGCAGAACCGTCACTCTACGCGACGGCCGCAACCTAGCAACTGCCTTAAGATAACGCACCACATCAGCATGAGCTCCGAGAGCAACTCCCTGAACCTTGCCTCAATAACAGGAAAGAGCCGCCAATTGAACGCGTAAAGAACTAGCTACTAGACCTTTCTCAAAGCCGTCTTGCAGAAAGTTAAAATAGAAGGAATGGTGACTGTGGATGCCCGAATCTGACGCCTCGAGCACCAATCTTCAAAAATACGCCAGACCCGCACATACGCCAAGGATGTGGACTGCTTCTGTGCCCTAAGCAGCATAGCAATGACCGACGCTGAATAGCCTTTCTTCCTTAGCCTGGCCATTTCAATGGCCATACCGTAAGCGAGAATCAATCCACCTGGAGCATGAAGAAAGGCCCTTGCAGCAACAGGTCCGCCCTTGCCGGCAGCCACCAGGGTTGTCCGTCAAGGAGTCGCACGAGATCTGCGTACCACGGGCGTCTCGGCCAGTCGGGTGCCACTAGAAGCACCCTTCCCGGATGAGCCTCGATTCGTTGAATCATTCGGCCTATCAACGCCTACGGCGGAAAGACATACAGGAGACCCGAGGTCGGCCACCGCTGTAACAGCGCGACTATGCCCTCCGACATTCTTTCTCGTCTCCTGCTGAAGAACCGGCTGACCTTCGCTGACTGAAAGGTCACCATTAAATCCATTATTGGCATCCCCCAACGAACTATTTTTTATTTATTTTAACATTTCTTTTATACCGCGCTCTTTATCATCAGTGCGGTTTACAGTTAACAGAACGACTCGAGGACCGCAGGGCACTCCCGAGTTTACATCGAACAGGGAAAATAACTTGGAAAGAACAGGGGAAACTATGTACAATTTGCATGTTGCTGTGTCAATAAAATAATGTTACAAGGGTAGAACAGGGGAGTGTGAAAAAGAGTGGACCGTATTCCATTTACAGACCACTTCCTCTTATCAAACTTGTGTTTGCTGATAAGCTATCAGGTTGTGGAATGGTATGGGTGAGGGTATGAGGCGTGGAGGAATTACTGTATTGTGGAAAGTAAGTAATGAACAAATGGTGCTTGAGGGCCTTTCTAAATTGAATGATGTCCTTGATTGCTCTGATGTCATGCGGGAGGTTGTTCCATGATCTGGGTGCGTAGGACACAAATGCCTGTCTGTTGGTTGATTGTGCCCATTTTGTGGAAGCTTTTCGAATAATAAGTATGTTGGCGGAATGCAACCTCTTGGATCTGTTGTTGGGGGGGTTGGGAGAGGAGCATGGAGATTGAGGGGGGCGCTATATTGTTTATGGCCTTAAAAGTGATTAAGAGGGCCTTGAAGGAGATCCTACAGCTTATCGGGAGCCAGTGTAGATCTCTTAGGACGGGAGATATGTGATCTCTTCTTGATGTCCCACACAATACACGGGCAGCAGCATTCATCGCAAATTGATGAGGATTAAGTGTGTTTTTAGGGAGGCCTTGAAGTATAACGTTTGCGTAATCAAAGTGGGGTATGACAAGTGCTTGGAATATTGTGCGGAAGCTGTCATGGGTTTCAGGTGGCGAAGGGTCTTGATCTTGTAATAGACAGACTTTACTGTGCGGCTTATGTGCTCTTTGAAGTTTAGCTGCTGATCTAGTGTCACACCCAAGTAGCGTATGGCTGACTTGATTGGTAGTTCCGTATCTCTCACTATTAGGGATGTAGGAGGAGAGACGTTTTTGTTTCTTGTAATGGTTAGGACTTCAGTTTTTTTGAAATTTATCCTTAGGTTCTGGTTGAGGAGCCAGTCTGTTACTGCGTTGAAGCAATCAACTAGTGTCATGTAATCTGGAAGTGTGACGTTGAAAGGTGAATACATCAGCACGTCGTCTGCATAGATAAGGCATGATATTCCAAAGGCACGGGTAATTTCGCAGATTGGCTGCATGTATATGTTGAAGAGTAGCGCGGAGAGGGTACTCCCTGCTTTTGTTGGAACGGTTCTGATGTATTAGAGCCAATCCTAACTTGCTGCCATCGGTCTTCAAGATAAGATTTACACCAATCCCAGGCTAGACCCTGGATCCCCTTCTCGTGGAGACGAGCTAGTAGTTGATCATGATTGACGGAGTCAAATGCTGCGGCGATGTCCAGGAAGATCAGCACAAAGCCCGCTTTGATATTGTCTAAACCACAGACGAGAGTGTTAATTAGTGAGGTCAGGAGTGTTTCGACACCATGAGCTTCTCTAAACCCGTGTTGGCAGGGGTCTAGGGGGGATGAGGTGTCAATATGTTGTTGGATTTGCCTTAGAGCCGCTTTCTCTAGTATTTTAGCTAGCAGCGGGATGCTGGAAATCGGCCGGTAGGACTCTACCTTCTCCGGGTCAAGCTGATTGTTTTTTTTTTTAACAGGGGTCGAATGGAGGTCTGCTTAAGCGTTGTTGGGAACTTTCCTGTTGTGAAGGATCGATTTACAATTTCTGCTATAATTGGACTGAGTTCTGATCGCATTGCTCTGATCCAGTGTGCAGGGCTGGGGTCATTTGGTGCCATGGTGGTGTTGATGCTGGTAATAATGTCTTCGATGTTGGTCACTAAAGGAGGAGAGAACTTGACGAGTGGCTTCGGAAGCAGGGAAGATTGAGGTGTTCCTGGGCTGGTGGCCATAACTGATTTGATGGTTTTGGATTGCATATAGTTGGCATATGACTGGGGTTGTAATTGCTCATTCTGTGGTGGAGAAGGTTCTTTGGTTAAGGATTTTACCAAACTGAAGAGCTCTCGTGGCTTGTTTAGAGAACGACTGAGGAGCTCTGGGTGGAATTCCTTCCTCTTGTCCCAAATTGCTTCTTGATGAACTTTCAAATAGGCTAAATAGGTGGTTGATCATCTGCATTATGGGTGTGCCTCCAGTTTCTCTCAAGTTTTCTCAGGTGAAGTAGGGACTTCTTTAGTTCAGAAGAGAACCAGGGGGCTGTTTGCCTTTTGGCAGCATTGTTCTTGGGTGTAGCATGATAGTTCGACGGAGGCTGGAGAGCGTACAGCTTTACAGTGTCATTCCAGGTGGAAACCATGTCATTGAGGTTGTTCGATGGCTGAGAGAGTTTTGGGATGACATGTTTAGCCAACATTTCCTTATCAAATGGTCTGAAGCGACATGGGTTTGTTACGTTCTTTGTGCTTGGTTGGTCACGCGTGTCGTGAGGAAATGGGACCTGAAATGTTATCAGGCTGTGATCTGACCAGGGGACCAGATTGATGGCGAGATTAAATTGGTCCTTCCTGTCTGTGGCGAAGACTAGGTCAAGAGTGTTCCCAAGTTGGTGGGTGGGATCGGTTACGATCTGAGTGTAGTTAAGGTTGGTCATTGCTTCTAGGAATGTGTTGGGACAGAGTGGGTTGTGCAGAGGCCAGGTTAAAATCCCCCAATAGCCAGTTTGGTTTGGAGGGGTTTTCAGGGTTACAAGCTAAGTCAATTATATTGGATATTTCATCAGAGGTAGCGCCTGGTGCCCTGTAGATAAGGTTGAAGGTATTGTGTTTATTTGCAATGGTGATTGTGTCTAACTGTTGCATACTTCTAGTATGGACTGTCTGGTATTGCAGCTCGTTTTTTGATAGTATGAGGACCCCGCCCCCTCTCCTGCTAGCTCTGTTGCAAGTGTGGATTGAGAAGTTAGGGGTGTAAGTTGGTTTAAAAGGGCAGTGTCTGTGTCTGTGAACCATGTTTCAGTGATCATCAGGATGTCTAGGTTAAAGGTGGTTATTAAGTCTGTAATGACTGGCCATTTGTTGCGAGCAGAGCATGCGTTAATGAGAGCGCACCTGATGTCTTGGTGCACTTTCGGCCTACAGAATCTTTTGTTGGTTGTGTGCTCCAAGGTAACATACAGCAAGTGTGGCTGTCTTCTGTATTGTGTGTGTCCTGGAGGTTGGTGTTGGTTATGGTAGTGTTTTTCATTCATGTTAATGAGTTTTGGTATGGGGTTATGGTTGTGTGTGAGAGTGCAGTGGAGTAGTAGAAGGTGCATGAGAGGAGGTAGAGGAAAGTAAGAGCTAGCATGGAGATGGCCATGATTAGGTGTAGTGTGTTGCTTTGAGCTAGGTTGTTGTGTTGTTGCCACAGACTAGAAGACGATCACAGGATAATTAAATTTGCTTTCCTACCACATTTAAAGATTTAATGTTGCAACAAACTCTTTTGCTAGGAAGCTCATATTCACAGGGAAGTTACTTTGTTTCCTGTCACATTTAGGCTTCAATGTTGCAATGTGGCTAATACTTAGTTACAAAGCACAGACATCAAGACAGTCTGATAAGCTAGCATAAGGTTTGAGTCTTCTGTTCATGCGTCCGTATTTCTATTTCTGGAAAGATGCAGCAAAGATCCCTGAGTCATAGGGCAACCGAAAATAGACTATTCCTGATGCAGGGGAAATGGGGATGAGAGTTCGTTGGCTCATCGAGTTACCTTATCTTTGCAGAGGTGGAGCTTGGGTAGCTGTAGTTTAGTTGTCCTTTATTCGTCTATCACTCCGGTGGGGAAAGCCGATGTGGGTGGAGAGCTGGAGAGCGACCCTCACAGTGGCCGAGGGCTTCTCCTTGAAAGCAGGAGTCTGCTTCGATTGAAACGGACTGTGAAATGGCTGCTGTTCCCACCACTGTCTCGGGAGCACGCTCTGTCCGCTGTGTGGGAGAGCTGCTGGGGATGGCATGCAGAAAAGGTTAAATAATCCCTTATGGTTCCACTTGTGTCTGCTGGAAACTTTACATTTATATATCCATGGAGGGATTGATGCACTCTGGTAGATTCAGATGTGGATTGCTGTGCAGTGTGCCGGCATTCGAGTGGATCAGGTCGGACGGTTTGGGCACGGTCTCTCACGCCACGCTGAAGGGCCACGCCAAAGGGTCCTCTAACGAGGCACTCTGGCATGGGCCCGCCTGGCGGCGGCTTCCTTTTAGGTAAGCTGCTCCTCCTCCCACAGCCCCAATTGGGCTGGAGCTCCTGAGCGGGAAGGCTTGCAGGCCCGCTCAGGTGCTCAACCCCGATCGGGGGAGTCTGGTGATGGCGGCGTGCCATCTGCGCAAAGACTTCGGGGTGCAATTCCCACTCTCCTGCATCTACCCAAACTCTGCTGAAGAAGTCTGCCATCACATTGTCCTTTCCTACAATGTGCGCCGCCGAAATTTCCGTCAACCGATTCTCCACCCAGGCAAACAGCAAATCTGCCTCCTCTTCCATTGCTGCACTCCCCGTGCTGCCCTGACGATTGATGTAGGCGACCGTAGCCGAGTTGTCAGACAGAACACGAAGTGGGCGACCGTAGCCGAGTTGTCAGACAGAACACGAAGTGGGCGACCTAGCACCAAGTCCTCAAATGCCTGAAGCTCTCGGGCAACTGCTCGATGTTCCAAACGATTTATCGACCAAAACCCCTGCGAGAACCTGCTCCCGCAATGGGCTCCCCAACCCGCAAGGCTGGCGTCCGTCAATAACGGAAGCCACTCCGGCTGCTCCAGCGGCATTCCGGCCAACAACGAAGATGGGAGCAGCCACCACTGAAGAGACTGCCTTACCTTGTTCGGACACAGAAGCCGCTTGCTCAAAGGATCCGCCTGATGCGACCAGCGGCGAAGCAGAGCCCTTTGTAAAGGCTGCATATGCCCAAGGCACCGCCTCCAGAGTCGCTGCCGTTGTTCCTAGCACGCGAAGATAAGTCCATGGAGAAGGAGCTGGAGTGGCTCTGAACTTGCGCACCAGACTGCGAAGCGCCTGCGCTCTCTTGTGCGGGAAAAACACCTGTCCTTTGTGAGTGTTGAACCGAACTCCCAGATACTCGAGGACCTGAGAGGGTTCCAGACGGCTTTTGGTCAGATTGACTACCCAACCGAGACTCTGCAAGAACTCCACCACTCTGTCACCTGTATGCTCTCTCTGCCTCGGATTTCGCCCAAATCAACCAATCGTCGAGGTACGGGTGCACCAGAATTCCTTCCTTGCGCAACGCTGCCACCACTACCACCATAATTTTGGCGAAAGTTTGCGTCACCGTTGCTAGACCGAAGGGCAACGCCTGGAACTGATAGTGTCCCCAAGGAAAGGCGAACCTTAGAAATCTCTGATGTGCCACCCGGATGGGTATGTGCAAGTAGGCCTCTGTGAGATCCAGCGACATCAAGTACTCTCCCTGACGCACCGCCACAATGACCATGCGGAAATGCGGCACTCGCAGGCAATGGTTTGCACCTTTGAGATCTAAAATGGGCCGCAGTGATCCGCCTTTCTTTGGCACCACGAAATGGAGCACCGACCCATACCATACTCTGCTTTCGGAACCTTCACGACCGCTCCTAATCGCAACAGTCGCTCCAAAGTGCTGCGGATCGCAAAGGTTTTCTTTTGGCCCCTGCAAGGTGACATGACGAAGGAATCCCGCACGGGTCGCGCCAGCTCCAGCGCATATCCATGTTGAATTATCTCCAACATCCGCTGGTCGGAAGTAATGAGGGTCCAAGCAGAAAAACTCCCGGAGCCACCCACCTATGGAAGCTGTTTCCGCCGGGACCCACCTCATCTCATTGCGCCTTGCGAGCTGCTGTTGCGGGGCCTGAGGAGAAACCTCTATTAGCTCCCCGAAACCCTCGAAAGCCTTGGGCTCGAGACGCAAATCGGTCCCTTTGGAAAGATCCGAACCACGTAGTACGAAACCTCCAGAAATCCCGAAACTGGCCCCGAAAGCCCTGACCAGTCTTTCCCTGTTTCGGCTTATCTTCTGGAAGCCTACCAGTCTTGGACTCCCCGAGGTCCTTTACCAACTTATCCAGATCTTCCCCAAACAGTAACTTCCCTTTGAACTGCAACTTACTAAGTCAAGACTTGGAAGAACCGTACGCTGCCCAATTTCGCAACCACACAGATCTGCGGGCAGCCATCACGGAAGCCGTGCTATTTGCGAGCGCTCTGATCAAATCATAATGCACGTCCGCTAAATACGCCGTCCCAGACTCCAGGCGACCCAGCTCCTTGAGCTCCTCGAGATCCAGGTGCGTCGAGTGGCGCAACCGCTGCACCCAGCACAAGCAAGCCCGCGCCACCCAGGCTCCACAAATAGATGCCTGCAACAAAAGCGAGTCGGACTCAAAGGTTTGCTTCAGTAGCCCGTCAACTCTACAGTCCTGAGCATCTTTCAAGGGTGCACTGCCCTCCACTGGAATGGTGGTCTTCTTCGTAACTGCTGATACCACCGCGTCCACCCGCGGCGCCCGAAACCTTTCCTTATCCTTTTCAGCCAGAGGATAAAGTCTATTCACAGTGCGTACGCCTCTGAGCCCTGCTTCTGGCTGGTTCCATTCTTCTTGAATCATCCTGTCGACTACCTTGTGCAACGGAAACACCACCTGTGTCTGTCGAACCGCCTGAATAACAGGATCCTCAACCTCCTCCTCCGCAGATGTCTGCGTAGCAAGATTCAACATCTGCATCGACTCCGTGATCAATGCCGGAAGCTCTTCCCTACGGAAGACCCTAATGATCTTAGCCTGATCCTTAGGTTCCAGGATCTCCCCTTCTTCCAGATCCTGACCCTCTTCATTCTCCCAGTCGGAATCCGCGACTTCCGGCCAATCGCCTTCCGCATATGATGAAGCTCAGGCCCTAGCTCCCTTAGGTGCTGACGGTCCCTCGCCAACCTCTGCTGGTCCCACCAATTGTGTAACAGGAACCGCAAGCGGCAAAGCTCCTGGAAACTTACCCTGACGCCACAAACAAAAGGCTTGGTGCATCATTAAAATGAACTCAGGACAGAACTCCCCGAAATCCGCCGACTGCGTCTCTGGCAGAGCTGCTGAGGACCCTGCCGGCTCCTCCAACGGGGACCCCTGCCCGAGAGGCTGCAGAGACTCAGCCAGAGCCCCTGCCGGCGCCCCCTGCGCCTCTGGAGACTCTTTAAAGTCCATCTGCTGCTCCACCATGGACGAAAGGGAAGCACAGCCGTGGCACACTCCGGAATCTGCCACCGTGCTCCTCCGGATGCCACAGACAACACACTGTGGTCGCCCCGCCATAAAGCAGTCAACCACACTGACCAAATGAGTTACCCCCCCCCCTTTCTTTTTGCCTCTTCCGTTTGTTTTGGGGTTTTTTTGAAACCCCGAGTAAAGGAAAATTAAACTCTAACTGAAGTCAGGGACACCTAGCAGCCAGGACTTTAACTGGCTAGAATTTCCCCTCCGTCTCTGCGCGGGAAATTCCCCTGTCTACAGTGTTGGACTACTGGAGCCACAAGAAGGACCCCTCTCCCCCGCTCAGCGGCTTCATAAACAAACAAAATAAAATAAAATAAAGCAAGCAAGCAGTGTAATAAAATTAAAACGGCATTAAAACTAACAGCCCCGGTTCCTTAGTTTTCCAACAGCTATGCGGCTTCCTGCGCTGCACAAAATGGCTGCCGGGAACCCCAGAGAAGAAAAGAGCACCAAAAGAAAGGTCGGCCCAGCTCTCCGAGCTTTGGCTGAGCTCCCCCCTCTGCAAATGCAGCCTGCCACCGGTGACAAGCTTACTGGCCAGGTCTGCGTCATTATCCGATCTCCTCTGGAGCTGTGCAGCACCCCCGGGTTAAGCAGAACAAGCCGCGGCCAAACGCTCCGGCTGCTCAGCTGATCCGCCGGTCTCCCGGAGCCGCGACTCTGCAGTCTCCGCGGCTTGGGAAGGAGAACACCCCCAAGGGGCTCTCCCCCATAGAGGCCAGGGGGAAGAGATCCTCTGGCTATAGGCAGACTAAAAGTCCTCCTTGTCTACCGTTTCTTTTTTTTTTTTTTATGGTAACAGGCAGGGAGCAATAAAGCACAGTTACTTACCTGTAACAGGTGATCTCTGGGAACAGCAGGAATTAGTCCTCACATATGGGTACGTCGGAACCGACGGAGCCTGCGCGGGAAAGCTCCCCAGCTTCCTAGAATGGAAGCTTTTGGGACCTCCCACTGCACATGCGCGCTGCCTTCCCGCCTTCCTGAACAGCTCTCCTCAGTTTCGAGTTTATAGCTGAGACAATAGAGAGAGGACAGGAAGACAGATAGATAGAAGATACAACTCCTAGGGGAGGTGGGTGGGTTGTGAGGACTAATTCCTGCTGTTCCCAGAGATCACCTGTTACAGGTAAGTAACTGTGCTATCTCCAGGAACAAGCAGGAATAAGTCCTCACATATGGGGACTCCCTAGCTGAGATGCCTGGGAGATCCCCCTCCAAGGGTTCGCCATCTTCGTATGGATCTCAGGCATCCATCCTGGGAAGGTGGGCAGGAGTTGTCTAAGAATGGAACAGGTGTTTGAGGACAGCCTGGCCAAACAAGGCATCCCGGCGGGAGTCCTTGTCCAAACAGTAATGGGCTGGAAAGGTATGAACCGAGGCCCAGGTAGCGGCTCGACAGATCTGATCAATGGAAACAGAGTGCAGATGAGCCATAGAAGTTGCCATGGCTCTCACATTGTGAGCTGTGACATGGCCTTCCAGAGAAATGTTTTTACTCTGGTAAGCAAAGGAAATACACTGAGCAATCCAATTGGAAAGTGTACGCTTGGAGACTGGAAGTCCCAAATGTGAAGGATCAAAAGCCACGAAAAGTTGAGAAGACTTTCGATGTGGCTGAGTCCTATTAAGGTAAAAGGCTAGAGCTCTTTTATAATCCAGAGTATGAAGGTTCCTCTCTGCACTGGATGCATGAGGAGCCGGAAAAAAGACCGGTAGATATACCTCTTGATTAAGATGAAAAGGCGAGACCACTTTGGGCATAAAGTGGGGATTCGTCCTAAGGACCACCTTGTCATGATGAAATCTTGTATAAGGTGGATTAGCCACTAGAGCCTGCAGTTTGCTGATGCGGCGAGCGGAAGTGACTGCAATTAGGAATAGTACCTTCCAGGAAAGAAATTTCAAGGAGGTAGAAAATAACGGCTCAAAAGGTGGCTTCATAAGCTGACCAAGCACTAGATTCAAATCCCATGCGACCGGGGGGGGGGTCTGATGGGAGGTTTAGTGCGAGTCAGGCCTCTCATGAATCTTGCAACAAGAGGATGAGAGGAGATAGGTTGTCCATTTATAGGTTTCAGGGATGCTGAAATAGCACTTAAATGGACTCTTACAGAATTCGTCTTAAGGCCTGCATTGGAAAGATGCAGGAGATAGTCTAAGAGGGAATTCAAAGGAAGTGCCAGAGGGTCAAGGCCCTGCTGAGCACACCAAATGGAAAAACGTTTCCATTTGAAAGCATAAGACCGCCTCGTGGAAGGTTTCCTAGAGGCATGAAGGATATCTTTCACAGGTTGAGAAAGATTAAAGTCTTGAAGACTTAAGCCTTCAGTAACCAAGCTCGGAGATGTAGGGATTTGGGGTTTGGGTGCCACAAAGTCCCCTCCTCCTGAGACAGAAGGTCTGGTGCAGCTCCTAAGTCCAGGGTCTATGTCCGGGGTCCCCCATTCCTGAAAGATTCTGCTTATCTGGTCCACGTGTAGGGACCACTCGTGTGGCAGCAGAACTCGACTGAGCCTGTCTGCTCGAGAGTTTTGAACTCCTGGAAGATACACTGCTAGCAGATGAATTTGGTGCTCTCTGGCGAAGGCCCATAATCTGAGAGCTTCGTTGCAAAGCGACAGAGAGCCCGTCCCTCCTTGTTTGTTTATGTAAAACATGGCCACCTGATTGTCTGTCTGAACCAGGACAGTCAGGTTGGCAAGGAGGGTATAGAAGACCTTGAGGGCAAGGTAAATTGCTCGCAGTTCCAGGAGGTTGATATGAAGGGTGGCCTCCTGTGGAGACCAAGTGCCCTGAGTGGAGAGAGTTAGCAGATGGGCTCCCCACCCCAATTGGGAGGCATCTGTTGTGAGGGTTGCTTGGGGTAGCAAGGGCTGAAAGGGAGCCCCCAACAACAGATTCTTGGTGGATATCCACCAATGGAGGGACCAAGACAGACGGTTTGAGGTTTGTATTTGGTCTGAGAGTGCTCCCGACGCCTGAGTCCACTGGGTGGCCAGGGTCCATTGAGCTGCTCTCATATGAAGACGAGCATAGGGCACCACATGTACTGTGGAGGCCATATGGCCCAGGAGGCGTAGCATTTCCCTGGCTGTCAAGTGAGTACTGGACTGGGCTTGGGAGGCCAAGCTCAGCAGACGCTGACCCCGAACCAGTGGAAGGTAGGCTCTTGCAGTGGTGGTGTCCAACTGGGCCCCTATGAATTCTAGAGACTGAGTAGGGCTGAGTTGAGACTTGGGAAGGTTTACCACCAGTCCCAGATACTGCAGAAGGCTCCTTGTGCGGTCTAGGGAAATCTGGGCCTGCGACTGAGTTGGAGCTCGAATGAGCCAGTCGTCCAGATATGGGAATACGAAAATCCCCATGCTTCTGAGAAATGCGGCTACGACTGCCATGCATTTGGTAAAGACTCTTGGGGCAGAGGCGAGACCGAAGGGAAGTACTCTGTATTGGTAATGACTTCCCCTGAACAGAAAGCAAAGATATTTTCTGTGGGATGGATGGATGAGTAGATGTGTATACGCATCCTGCAGGTCTAGAGAACAAAGCCAGTCCTGACTCTGAAGGTATGGAAGGAGAATGCCCAAAGAGAGCATTTTGAATTTCTCCTTGTACAGAAATTTGTTCAATTCTCTCAGATCTAGGATTGGTCTGAATCCCCCTGTCTTCTTTGGAATGAGAAAATAGGGGGAGTAGAAACCTGACCCTTGTTGATGAAGAGGAACCTCTTCTATGGCCCCTTGGGCAAGCAGAGAAGAGATCTCCCGACCCAACAGGGCTAGGAGAGGAGATGGAGAATTGAAGGGTCTCACCATGTGATGAGGAGGAAGGTTGGAGAAATGAAGTTTGTAACCCTCTCGGATGATAGAGAGGGTCCATTGCTCTGTTGTGATTTGTTCCCATCTGGGAGCAAAGTGAGCTAACCTTCCAGGTATGGTGAGAGGTTCTGGTTGGTCCAGAACCAGGAATGGCAAGTTCTCTAGGGGCAAGTCAAAACCCCTGAGGGGGTGGAGCCTGTTGAGCTGCAGTAGCTGCTGCAGGCTTTGCTCTTGCTTGTTTCGTTTGCTGACGTTTAGCCGCAAAACGAGGTTGAGAAGATTGCTGGCCAGTATTGGAAGCATATCTGGCCTTCTTATAATAAGGCCTCTTGAAAGACTTCTTCTTAGTGGGAGTAGAAGTGGACTTAGAAAGTCTCTCTAAGGTGGCATTTTCAGCGTCCATTTGAGTGGCTTTAACTTGCCACTCTGCACCGAATAAGTTCTCACCTGTACAGGGCAGATTCCGTAAGCCATCTAGAACCCAGGGTTCCAGATCAGAAGCCTGGAGCCAAGCCAGACGTCTGGCTGCAATAGCAATGCCAGAAGCTCTGCTGGCTCCCTCGAAGGAATCAAAGGCAGCTCTGTTGGAGAACTTAGAAACATCTGAAAGTTGTTTCACTACAGAAAGGAAGTCCTCCTGTTTATCCTCAGGGATAAAGGGGGCAAAATGCCGCACTTTCTTGGCAAGTTCCCCTAGGAACATGCCCATATAGAGGCTGTAGGAATTAATCCTGGCTATAAGCATACTAGCCTGGAAGATTTTCCTACCAAAAGAGTCCAGTGTCTTACATTCCCTTCCTGGAGGTGTAGAAGAGTGCCTTTTAGTACTCTTGATCTTTTTCATTGCAGACTTTACCACAATGGAGTGGTGAGGCAATTGAGTTTTCTGAAAACCAGGAGAAGGAGGGACCCGATACATGGTGTCCAACCTACGGGAATAAGGAGACAGAGTTAAAGGGTTCTCCCAGAAATCCATCAATTGTTCCTGAAGGATTTCATGGATAGGCAGGGTAACTGCTTCTTTAGGAGACTTAGAGTATCCTAAAATATCCAATCTTTTTGACCTTGGTTCCCTTTCAGAGGAGGTAGTGATAGAAAGGCCTTTAGCCATTTCTAAAATAAAGTCCTGAAAGGACAAATCCTCTGGAGGAGACATTCTCCTCTTTGGAGAAGAAGGTTCCTCAGGAAGGTCAAGGGAGAGCTCTGCAGACTCATCGGAGGAGCCAAAATCCTCAGAGGAATCGGTGTATTCTCTAGTTTCCTCCAACGCACGATACGCATACCGATCGGTATCGACATCGGGCGTACCGGGTATGGAAGCGGTATGGAGCGAAAGCCCATACGGTACCGATTTGCGTTTAGAAGAGGAAGGCCTGGGTTCCGGCATGGCGGACGATACCGGAACCGGGCCCGGAACCGCTGGAAGCGGGTACCGATGGCGTTGCAGCTTTAATGAAAGCCATGACGGCCTGCTGCATGGATTGGACAGTATTGCCCATAGACGCCACGGCTGCCTGGATGTCGGTACCGGTATGGGCCGGTACCCCAGAGCAGTCCAACAGGTGATCTGTCGAGGCCGTGCCATCGATGTCAACCTGTAGCCCCTGAATTGGCGTTTTGGAAGGCAGAGCTTCCCGCCGGGGCTGTTTGGCTGGGGCAGGGTCCTCAAAACTAAGAGCCTCTCGATGCTTTGAAGGAGATTTGCCCTTTGAGGACTTGCCCACAGAAGGTTTGGTTACCTGAGATCCATCCGGAGATGATGACCTGGATGACTGTGATGTTGGATTCTCTGAAGCAAACAGCACATGGAATTTGTTGGCCCGGTTCTGCAGCCCACGCTTAGACATTTGGGAGCAGGAAGGGCAGTCCGGAATGGAGTGGTCAGGCCCCAAACATTTAAGACACCATTCATGGGTGTCTGTGACTGATATTACAGCAGTACACTTGGTACACTTCTTAAATCCAGGGGCTGGCTTCTCCATGTGGAGAATTCAAGTAGGCCTGAAGGCCTAACTGAAGTGACCAAGTGCTGAAAAATAATAAAAGAAAAAGAAAATAATTTTTCAAGAAAGAAAAAGGAAGACCGGCGATACCGGTATCGGTATGGGAAGGCAGGTACGCGGTCTAAAGAAACAAAACAAAAAACTACAATTTCTTCAGCGGTGACAGGATACACGACCTGCTGGCTCCGCGGAAAAAGAGAAACTGAGGAGAGCTGTTCAGGAAGGCGGGAAGGCAGCGCGCATGTGCAGTGGGAGGTCCCAAAAGCTTCCATTCTAGGAAGCTGGGGAGCTTTCCCGCGCAGGCTCCGTCGGTTCCGACGTACCCATATGTGAGGACTTATTCCTGCTTGTTCCTGGAGATATGCCAATCCTTTTTTTTTTTTTTTTTTTTTTAAAAGGATAGTACCCAAAAATATTTGGAAAGCCCAATAAATAACCCAAACTACACTATCCTACACTCTCCTTATCTGTTCCTCAAGTGAGCCCCATCCAAGGCTCACAACGTCCTCCTGCTGCATGGAGAATGGTCACACTGGGGGCTGAGGAGAGAGATCAGCAGGCTATATCCAGTGATGTCATGATTCTGACATACCAGTCTCCAAGCTGCAGGAGGATGTTGACAACCCAGAGGTAGAGGACTGAACTGGAGGAACGATAAGGAACTTTGCACTTGTCCACATTAAATGTCATCTGCCATTTGAATGCCCAGTCTCTCAACTTATCAAGATCCTCTTGCAATTTTTTTTTTTTTACAATCCTGTTGTATTCTACCAACTTTATAATTTAGTGTCATCTGCAAATCTGATCTGCTCACTCATCCTCATTTCCAGGTCATTTATAAATAGGGTAAAAAGCAGTGGGCCCAGCATAGATCCCTGGGATACTCCATTATTCACCTTTCTCCATTCAGAAAATTGGCCATTTATCTCCACTCTGTTTTCTGTCTTTTAACTAGTTCCCAATCCATAATAGTACACTGCCTCCTATCCCATAACTTTTTAATTTCCTCAGTATCTTTCATGAAGGACCTTGTCAAAGGCTTTCTGAAAATCCAGGTACACTAATCAACTAGCTCACCTTTACCTAGTCATTTAGTCACACCTTCGAAGAAATGTAACAGATTAGTGAGACAAGACATTCCTTGACTAAATCCATGTTGACTTCCTGCCACTAAGCCACAACTATTCCCATGTTCAGTAATTTTGTTCTTTACAATGGTTTCTATCATTTTGCCTGGTACAGACGTGAAGCTCACTGGTCTTTAGTTTCCTGATCACCCCTGGAACCCTTTTTAAAAATTGATGTTGCATTGGCCACTCTCCAATCCTCAGGTACTACAGATGATTTTAAGGATAGCTCACAGATTACTAAAAGAAGGTCTGTAATCTCACTCATTTCAGTTCTTTCAGAAACCTGGGATGTATGCCATATGGTCCAGTTAATATGCTACACTTTAGTTTATCAAATAGCTGCATTACATCTTCCCGATGTATCAAGATTTGGTTTAATTTCTCTGATACATCATCTTTGAACACCATTTCTGGCACGGGTAAGTTTCCTACATCTTCTTCAGTAAAGACTGAAGCAAAAAATTCAGTCTCTCCACTATGACCTTGTCCTCTCTCAGTGCACCTTTTACCCCTGCATCACAGGTGCTTTTTATGAATATATTGAAAAATGTGAAATTAGGTCTTACCTGCTAATTGACTTTCCTTGAGGACTTCCAGTCCAGTCCCGGTACTTGTGGGTAGTCAACTCTTACCAGAAGCTTGGAGACTGAGCATGTCATCTTTCTTGATATCAGCATCTATAGGCAGCTGGCATCCTCCATCTGCCCCAGTAACTACTGACAAAGCAAACTGACAGGAGCAACAACTAAGACGATGGGAACTAAACATTCCAATGCCCCTCCCAAAACAAGGGAGACTGTCCCAACAAACTATGCAGACGTTCCCATCCCCACCAAGAAAGGAACCCCGCTACAACAGGACCGATTGAGCGACTAATGGATTGTCCCCCATCACTCCAGTCCCTACTGAACAATTCTTTTTGTATACTTCCTGTATCTACACTGCACAGCCCCCTTAACTTACCCCAAGACCAACTTAGTTGGCGATAGATCCGGGTTTGCCAGCACAGAAGAATAAGGGAGAGCCCAGGACTGGACTGGAGATCCTCAAGAAAAGTAAATTAGCAGGTAAAACCTAATTTCGCCTTCCTTATTGTCCTTCCCGGTACTTGTGGGAAGTACCATAGCAATACTATCGTCAGGAGGGACCTGCGAGCCCAGCCTGAAGCATCGCTGCCTTGAACCTCGCATTCCCCACTGCTTGCAAATTCAGGCGATAATGCTTGACAAACGTATGCAGCAACGTCCAGGTGGCCACTCTGCAAATCTCAACTGACGGGACCCATCGAACCTCTGTCCAGAAAGCTACCTGCACTCTTATGGAATGAGCTCTGAACCCCACCAGTACCAGCTTGTGCCGTAACAGATAAGCCGAAGAAATGGCTTCTTTAAACCCTCGAGAAACTAAGGCTTTAGAAGCAGCCTCCCCTTTATGCGGTCCCCCAAACAGAATAAACAGGCGATCTGATGCCCTAAAAGGCTCCGCCCTCTTCAGGTACCATTTCAACGCCCTGCGCACATCCAGAAGATGCAGGGGAGGATCCTCCGGTTCCCCCATGGCCCCGGAGAGGACCAGCAGAGTAACCAGCGATTCAAGTGAAACGCTAAGAACATGTTGGGGAAAAAAAGAAGGAACCACCTTCTCTTTAGAGATGAACAGGGAAGGCTCTATACACAAGAGCACCTGTAACTCCGAAATCTGCCTCGCGGAACAGATAGCCACCAGGAAACCATCGTCGATATCAGATCCTTCAGGGAACATTCCCCTAGTGGCTCAAAAGGCGCCACTGTCAGCGCCAATAATACCAAACTGAGGTCCCAGGGCAGCACCACCGCCCGCACAGGTGGTCGGACCTGCTTGGTCACTCTAAGAAAACACAGCACATCCATGCGTACTCCCAAGGAAACTCTGTTGTACCACAATAACATAAAAGCACCGCCACCTGCACCTGCAGGAACTGCAAGCAAACCTTTTTGCAGTCCTACCTGCAAAAAAGCCAACACCTGTGTTACAGATGCTGCTAGAGCACGGCAGTTATTGTCACCACACCAAGTCTCAAATATCCTCCACACGCGGATATAAGACAGTGAAGTGGAATGCTTGCATGCCTTCAGCAAGGTCGAGATCACCTGTGCCGAATAACCCCTTTTTCTTAGCTGCGCCCTCTCAGGAGCCATGCCGTAAGCAAGAATCGATCCATCTGCAGCATGAAGACCAGCCCTGTGAGAGAAGTCTGGCCTCACCGGCAACCTCTAGGGCTGGTCCGCTATTAATCTGACCAACTCTGCATACCACAGCCTCCGCAGCCAATCCAGGGTAATGAGAATGACGAGACCCCTGTGTGCCTATCCTCTGCACTATGTGGCCTATGAGAGCCCACAGGGGAAAGACATAAAGCAGACTGTTCATGGGCCAACACTGCACGAGAGCGTCCAATCCTTCTGACATTCGTTCCTGTCGAGTGCTGAAAAACCTTGGATGAGTCGAACATGGTCATCAGGTTCATGATCGGGGACCCCCAGTGCCGCACCACTCGAGCAACCACTGCTTCACTGAAAGACCATTCCCCGGGATCCAGACGGAACTGACTAAGATAAACCAGCCATTAGGTTCTCTGTGCCTGCTACATGCACTGCCAAGATCACCTGCAGATTCTCTTCCACCCAATCTAACAGCCCAATCTCACTTTCGAGCTGCATGCTGATTCTGCCCTCTTGCCAATTGATGTACGCCACTGTCATGGCATTGTCCGAGAAGACCCGCACCACCTTTCCACACAGCAGTGGGCAGAATTTCTGAAGAGCCAGAAACCCCATTCTCATTTCAAGTCGACTGATGGGCCACGCATTCTACTCCTGGGACCAAACACCCTGGACTATCCAATCTGGACAATGGGCTCCCCGGCCCGAGAGACTGGCATCTGTCATCATCGGGATCCAGACTGGGGACTCCAGCAGCATCCCTACCAACAGCTTCTCTGGTCTAAGCCACCACCGAAGGCCCAGCTGCGCTGCCCTCGGACAGGGCAACAGCTATGTGAGAGGATGATGTTGCGCCAACCATCTCCTCAACAGCACCATCTGCAATGGTCGCATATGAATCCGGGCCCAGGGCACCAAATCTATAGCTGCTGCCATGGGCCCTAAGAACTGCAGTTAATGTCAGGCCATTGCTATGCCCAGACGGAAGAACCTTCTCACTTGTCGCTACAATGTCTGAAACCAGGCTCAGAGGTACATGAAGTCCTGCGATGGCACAACAGACTCTTTGTAAAATTGATGACCCAGCCGAGACTTTGCTTGCTCTCTTCCGCAGTCTTTGCTCTGATAAGCCAATTGTCTAGGTAAAGGTGTACTAGAATGCCCTCTTGACGAAGAGCTGCTGCCACTACCACCATTACCTTGGTGAATGTCCACGGCGCCATCGCCAGACCGAAAGGCAGCGCTTGAAATCAGAAGTGTCCCATGGGTACTGCAAAGCGAAGATACTGTTTATACTCGTCCTGAATTAGGATATGCAAATAGCCTCTGTGAGATCTAACAAGATCAGAAACTCGCCTGCTCTGATGGCCACTATGACGGACCAGAGGGTATCCACGCGGAACCGGGGCACTCACAAACACTGATTCACCCGCTTTAGTCTAATATGGGCCGAAAGGACCCTTCCTCCTTGAGGACCATAAAATAAATGGATCATCGACCGTAGCTGCATTGGTTTAAGGGCAGCCTGACCACTGCCTTCAACTGTCACAAACGCTCGAGTGTGACCCAAACTGCTTTGAACTCGTCTGTTGCCTTGCAGGGGGACCGAACAAAGGCCTCTGCGAGAGGACGCACAAACTCCAGCATGAACCTGTCTCTGATGATTTCTAGGCCTGGTAAAACTCCTGTAGCCGACTCCCTACGGGAATCACCTCTAGCCTGGTCAGCCTTGTTTCATTGTGATTTCTTAGCTGCAGCGGAGGACAAGGAGTAGAAGCCTCTTTCCAACTCCTTAAAAGCCACAAAAAGCCTGTCCTCAGGACAAGTAGTGCCCCCTTTTATAAGACGCAAATCGAACCGCCCTGAAGCGGTGAAAATCCCGTGGCTGCCCTTGAATCAGGAAAGAACAACATCCAGGCTTTAGAAGCCTGCTGCCCTTACAATTCCCCAAGGTCCTTCACCAATTTGTCAAGCACTTCCCAAACAAAAGCTTCCCCTTAAAGGGAAGTTTGCTGAGCCTGGACTTGGACGAGAAGTCCGACTAACTGCACAACCACAGGTATTTACACGTGGTCACCACTGAAGCCATACTCTTAGACAGGCCCCAAATGAGATCATAAAAGGCATACTTGGCAGATGTCGCCCCTGATTCTAACTTTGCTGCTTCGGGGGGGGGGGGGGGGCAGCACTCTGCACCTCGCTCCCAGTGTCCAAGAGACCCTGAGCCCAGGGCAAGCAAGCTCTGGCCACAACCACCCCTCAAACCAACACCTGCAATGACAGGACATGAATATCGAAGGCTTGTTTTCAGCAAAGTTTCAAACTTCCTGTCCTGAACATCCTTCAGAGTGGTATTGCCTTCCATGGGAAATGTGGTTTTCTTAGTCACGGCTGCCACCGTGGCATCTACTGCAGAAGAACACAGGATCTCCTTTTCTTGCTCCAGCAAGGGACAGAGTCAGGACATGGTCCGAGTGCCCCTCAAGGCCACCACCAGCATCTCCCACTCATCCTGTATCATTTGCTTTATAATCTTATGGAATAGAAAAACCAACTGGATCTTTCTGACTACCTGAAAAAGCGGGTCCTCCAATGGGTCCTCCTCTTGCGACTCCCCCTGCCACCATTTTCAACACCTTTATGGAACTCGGAGATGAACACTGCCAGCTCCTCCCTTCGGAACACTCAGACAATGCGGAACTCCTCCTGCAGAAGCTCCCCTTCCTCTAGCTCACTCGGGCTCAAATGTAGAGACCCTGTTTCTTCCCAGGCAGCCCCCTACATGTGCTGTCTTCTTGCCACGGGCCTCCAGGAACACCCTCTACACCTGCTGCCCTGGCACTGGTGAAGCCGCAGCTCCCTTCTGCTTCATGCAAAATGCTCTATGCAGGAATAGCATGAACTCCAGAGAGAAGGGCCCCTCCCCCCCGGTCACTGCTCCTAGGCGAATCTTGCAACGTGGACGATCTCGGGACAAAAATACATGCCCCCACGTTCCAGCACCAGGGGGGGGGGAGGGGACGGACTTTGGCCCGCGTCGTCCTCTGTGACTGCAAGACTAGCCATTGGCGAAGAATGTTCCCCTGCTGACTACGAGGTCTCCTCTACTCCTCCAGAGGAAGCTGCTTGCTCAGTCTTCAGTACCTTGTACACTAATCCTTTTTCTGCAGACTGAGACTCCGCCTCACAGATGCGGCAAAACTCCACAGCCAAGATGGAGTCCCTTCTGGCTCCACATGCAAGGCACATGACCTTAGCTGGCATCTTGCTGTAGGGGAAGGCAAGGGGAAAAAAGCTTGAGGTTCTACCTCTCCCTTGCTAAATAGCTGACAGGAGTGACAGGCAATGCTAACCCTGCCAGCTGTCTCAATCAATTTTTTTTTATACTAGCTACAGCACCAATACTAGCAGGGACCCAAGAAAAAAAAACAAAAAACAATAAAATGCGTAGGAACAGATCACCCCAACGTCCAAGAAGCATCCCTTCCCACACTAACCCCTACACTCCCTCAGCAGAAAATGGAGCGAGTTCCTATGCTGCAAAGATAACACTGCCGCCATGTGGCTGACAAAATGGCGCTCAGTGCTGGCGGTGCCATCCTCACTCTGCAGCTAACCGCCAGCTTTGTCCTCCTGCCTGTTAAATCCCCTCTCGGCCCTCTGCACCCACCTGGAGAGTTGGGCCTGCTGTCAGATTCCCACGCTCAGCTCGGCCCAGAGATGCAGCTTTGGCTGAACGGTGGGAGGAACACTAAGCCGGGGGTATCTTACAGTGTGGCTCCTCACTCTCTTGCGAAGTCGGGAGCCATTGTGTCTGCCTTCTGGTCGTTGGTGAAGCCTCCCTTTCCAGCCAGGCCTCACCTGAATGCCATCCGACACCCCCCCACTTTTTTTTTTCTATTACCACTTTTCTCCCCAGGCAGACTGGCAGGGAATCAAATCCCTTAACATTCAACACTACCCAGTGAAAACAATAGAAAAATAATGACAAACTGCTCCTTAGTTGTCCCTCAGTGAGCCAAGCACCCTGGGCTCAGCTCTTTCCAGCTGCTTGGAGACTGAGTTACTGCGGCTGGTGGAGGATGCTAGCTGCCTATAGGTGCTGATGTCATCAAAGATGACATGCTTAGTCTCCAAGCTACTGGCGAGTGTTGACTAACCACAAATACCGGGACTGGACTGGAGGGGACAATAAGGAAATTCTTATTATGCACTTTTGCTTCCATCACAAGCTTCTTTTCAATTTTTCTCTTTGCTGCCTTATTAATGCCTTGCCAAGAGGGCTCCTACTGCTGGGAAGAAATCTGCACTTGTAAGTACTTACCTCCTGAGACATTCTCTAAATGTTGGGGAATAGGGAATTCTTTGGAGTATAACTGATAAAATCTGTGTATTTTAAAATTCAATGTTTTATTAAGTCAGTTAGGGCATAGTATTACAAGCCAGCTTAGGTTAGAACAACAAGACAGTTTTTCAGTGAAATTACAGCCAGGGCTGTGGGCCTTGGGGTCACAGCTCGATCTGGAAGAAGCCTATCTCCCAGTGGGAGACGATCTGCGGATTGTTTGACTATTCCATAAGGAAGAACTAGGGGCTTTCATTGCACATTCTCTGAATGGGTTCAATATACCCTTTGAAGCTCAGGATCCATTGCTGAAGGATCCCTTATTTCAGGGCCTTCCCTAACCACCGAGACATCAAATAGATGATTGAGGCTGAGTGGGGAGGTTCCAGAGATTCCAGAGGCTGGTCTTCGTGGTGGATGGGTGATGGACTGTTTCTACAGGGGCTATATAGTTCAAACAAAGGTAAGAATTTGAGGGTTTATTTTTTTTAATTGCTAGCTCTGACTGGGAGCTCTTAAAAGGGTTTTGGTATATTTTTAAACCAGTTACATTCTTTTTGGTGCTTTAGTAGAAATATTTTCTTTAGTGGGGTAGGTTTAAAACTGCTTTGGTAACTTTCTCAGGTCTTGGGAGCTGCTGACACCTAATCAGGTGTTAGTTCCCTCCCTACTCCCCCCCACCACCCCTAGTGAGCAGTCTTGCTTTATAGGGCACCTCCCCATTTAATAAAACACAGGGACTTGGAACAGTACATTTTGAATGTAATTAAAAAGATTTAACTGCTTTTTCTCTGAAAGGACAGCTGGGAAACCGGCTGGCACTTTGGTAGATCTCTCTCTTTGCTTTAACAGATACCTAAGCTTCACGAACAGAAAAATAGCTGCGAAAAATCGTATCGCTAAAGCTGTTGCCCCCGTTACAGCTTCTGCCTCTGTCCAGACAGAGGTCCCAATGCCAGTTGAAGGACCAGCTCCATGTGCAGGGTGCCTGCATGCTGAAGCTCTGAGGAAACAAGTGGAGGAACTCAGAGGTAGCAAGGCTGAGGAGCATTCAAGACAGTGATAAGTACATTGATGAGATGCTTCTTGCAGCAACCAAGCTCTCCAGCACAGGAGAAGATGGGTGCCTACAGAATGACGAAGGTTAGACACAAGTCACCAGGGCCTGCAGAATCACCAATCCAACTTCTACAGCCCTTGAATTGAAGAACCATCATGCAGCCCTGAAAGTGGAGGAGGTGAAAGCATCCCTGGAAAGGGAAGAACCAGAGCTCAAGTACCCCAAAGTTGCAGAATCAGTGATCAAAAGGAAGCGAAGGGTAGTGGTGGTTGGTGACTCTCTTCTGAGGGGTACTGAGGCGTCCATCTGCCGACCAGACTTGATGTCCAGAGAGGTCTGTCTGGTGCCAAAATCCAAGATGTTACGGAGAGTTTGCCGAGACTCATCAAGTCCACCAACTATTACCCAATGTTGTTAATCCATGTCGGAACAAATGATACTGCCAGACATCCCTCTGAGCGTATCAAAAGTGACTTCATGGCTCTGGGACAGAGGGTGAAGCAGTTAGGTGCACAGGTGGTGTTCTCTTCAATCCTCCCTGTTGAGGGCAGAGAGGCTCACATCCTGGAGATGAATGCATGGCTGCGTGGATGGTGTCATCGAGAGCGTTTTGGTTTCCTGGACCATGTGATGCTGTTCCCAGGGTGGCAGAGCAGAAAATGGCATCCACCTGTACAAGAAAGGTTGACGCGTCTTCAGTAGTAGACTGGCTAATCTACTGAAGAGGGCTTTAAACTAGATTCGTTGGGCATGGGTAAAGAAAGCCCCCAGGTAAATGATATATTAAATATCTTATAGAAATGGGTAAAAGGGGTAACAAATGGCAAGTAGTGTGTATAAATGCCCGTAGCATGGCAAATAAGATCCCTGATGTTAAAGCTTCAGTGGGAGTGGCCGACTTGGATTTAGTGGCAGTTACAGAAACATGGCTTACAGAAAACCATGACTGGGATGTAACTATACCTGGCTATATTTTATTCAGAAAGGACAGGGTAGGAAGAAGGGGAGGAGGAGTGGCACTATATGTAAAAAATACTATTAAAGCTTTAGAATTACAGAGCTTAAAAGGGAGAGAGGAGGCATTGTGGGTTAAACTAGAAAGAGGGAAAGAGAAATCTATTAGCATTGGCAAGAGATACAGACCTCACAAGAGGAAGAGGTGGACAGAGTTAATTGAAGACATACGCAGCATTGCTAGGAAAGGGGAAGTGCTACTGATAGGGGATGCCAATATGCAAGATGCTGATTGGCACATTCCTGCTACAGTATCATCTAAAAGTAAAGAGATCCTGGATTCTCTACAGGGAGAACTATTCAGGCAATTGGTAACAGACCCCACACGTGAAGGGGCCATACTGGACTTGGTGCTTACCAATGGTGAAAGTGTTTCTGATGTTGTAGTGGGAGATCATTTTGCATCCAGTGATCACCAGATGGTGTGGTTCAGTATTAGGATTAGGGCTGTTAGAATCCATTCAAAGGTGAGGGTCTTTGCCTTTAGAAAGACTAATTTTGCCAAGATGGGCCAATACCTCAGGGAGTCGTTAACGGGATGGGAACAGCTGGGGGATGTAGATAAACAGTGGGCAAAACTGAAAGGGGATATTTTAAGGGCAAACAACCTTTTAGTTAAAATGGTAAATAAAGGAAAAAGGAAAAGGAGACTGCTATGGCTTTCGAAAGAAGTGGCTGAAAAGGTGAAGAAAAAGAGGGAGGCTTTCATGAAAAAACAAGAGATCACAGAGAGAGGAAGACAGGCATCTATATTTGGAAAAACTTAGAGAAGCTAGCAAAGCAGTCAGAAAAGCAAAAGATTCAAAAAGAGGAGGAAATAGCCAATGCAATAAAATGGGGAGATAAGACATTTTTCAGATATGTTAGTGAGAAGAGGAAGGGCACAAGTGGTATTGTCAGACTCAAGGGTGAAGGGGAGGAATATGTAGAAGCTGATGAGGATAAGGTGGACTTGCTTAACAAATAATTATGTTCTGTGTTCACAGATAAAGAACCAAGAACAGGACCTCAGAAAACACCCACAAATAGGAACACAAGTGAGGGACATACTGAACAATTTTCAGAAGACTGTGTTTGTGAGAAACTAGCTCAACTTGAAGTAGACAAAGCGATGGGACCGGATGGGATACACCCTAGAATACTGAGAGAACTTGGGGACGTTCTAGCAGCTCCACTGACTGACCTTTTCAATGCCTCGGAGTTGGGAGGGGTGCCAAAGGACTGGAGAGGGGTTCATGTGGTGCCTTTACACAAAAGCGGAAGTAAGGATGTAGTTGACAACTACAGGCCAGTTTGTTTAACTTCGGTGGTGAGTAAATTATTGGAAATGCTGCTGAAAGAGAAAATAGTGAGGATTCTGGATTACAGGATCCGAGGCAGCATGGATTCACCAGAGGCAGGTCTTGTCAGACAAATCTAATTGATTTCTTTGACTGGGTGACCAGGGAGTTGGACCGAGGGAGAGCCCTAGATGTGGTGAATTTAGTTTTCAGAAAAGCCTTTGACACCATTCTGCACAGGCAACTTGTAAATAAACTGAGCACCCTAGGGATGGACCCTAAAGTTACTGCTTGGGTTAGAAATTGGTTGTGCGGGAGGCGACAGAGTACAGGTAAAGGGAGCTCACTCTGAGGAGAAGGACGTTACCAGTGGTGTGCCCCAGGGATCTGTCCTTGGTCCGATTCTTTCTAACATCTTTGTTAGTGATATAGCGGAAGGACTGTCAGGGTAAGGTTTGCCTCTTTGCGGATGATACCAAAATCTGCAATAGACACCCAGGAAAGGGTACTTACTTACCTGTAACAGGTGATCTCCGGGAAAAGCAGGAATTTAGTCCTCACATATGGGTATCGTCGGTAGCGACGGAGCCTGCGTAGGAACATTTTTGGGAGCATCCCTCAGCACATGCGCGTTGCCTTCCCGCCTTTCCAACTGTCCCTTTTCAGTTGAGTGAAAGGATAGAGGGAGAGAGGAAAGAGAGCGAGAAAGAGACAACTCCTAGGGGTGGGTGGGTTGTGAGGACTAAATTCCTGCTGTTCCCGAAGATCACCTATTACAGGTGAACAGCAGGAATTTAGTCTTCACATATGGGTATCGTCGGTACCGACGGAGCCTGTGCGGGAACGCTCCACAGCGTCCAATTAGAAAGCTTTTGGGAGCATCCCACAGTGCCTGCGTGCTGCCTTCCCGCCTTTCCCAACTGCCTCTCTCCAATTTAGTTTTAAAGCTGAGACAAAGAGAGAGAGAGAGAGAGAGAGAGAGAGGGAAAGAGAAAACGAGAGAGATAGAGAGATACAACTTGTGATAAGAAAGCTTATCATAGCTCAGGAAGGAGCTATAGAAAAGGTGAAGTGACTCTGAACAAGCAACCTGTCAGTTCTGGTAGAAATAAGAAAACAGAATTTTCCCATAAAAGACTACCAGTCCCAAAATGCACCAGGTTTCCAACAGCCATTAGAGGAGCTGAAGTGGGGAAACGTGTGTTCAATCAGGAGGGCTATGAGGTAATACCTAAGCACTCATCTCAAAGGGCAGGGCCTGATTCAGCACAGCTGCGCTGTATTAGGGGGGAGCACTCATCTAGGCAGAATAAAGGTAGAGTTTATTCTACAGAGAATTATCCTCATTATCCTGAGAATCAGCTTGAGCTTGATCATCAGTTTCATCTGAAGGATCATCAGAAGCAGAAGCCAAACCGGACGGACAGAGAAGGAAAGAAACTCTTTGGAAGAAGGAAGAGAAAAGCCTTTGAGAGGTCTAGAAGAGTCCAGAGCAGTACGTATACTGGGAGGCATTTCAAGGGCCAGCACACACCATTGGACTGGGGAAAGCCAGAGGAATGGTGCTGCAGAGCTAGCAAACTCCAGACGCTACCTGTGAGGGAGACGGCTGCACGTGGAAGGGACCCTAAGACCTGTGCCAGAAGGTATGTGAAGAGAGATCCAGTGTCCAGGGATCTGGATTGGAAGGCTGGACATAAGAACTGGACTACATACTGGCCAGGCTATACAGAGAGGAACTCTAACAGCAATGGAAGCTCAGGTATGAACACTGATCTATGCCCTAGCTATAACCTTGAAAGACAGCAGGGAAACAAGTATTCTCCTGAAAGTGCTCCATTGAGAGATTCATCTGTGCCAATCCATGATATTGAACCCATGCTTGTTGAAGAAGGGGGAATGATTGCAGATGAAGAATGTGTTTATATGGACTGCTCTCTGTCCAAACTCCTTTGGTGATTTTCTGTTATAAAGTACAGCAACCATCACAAAGAAATACAAACTTGTTCTTTAATCTACTCAGAAAAGCTCCTGAAGCAGGATTTGACCCACACAGTAGAAAGCAAGCCAGCTAAAGGGGTTTCAGCTGGATAACTGCTAGCAATTGAGCCTTACCTAATTGCTTGTGAGCTAGGAGAGAATCACTTCTGAATCTATGTGGGAAGTTATCAGAAGTTAACCTGAAAAGAACAGTTTTTTTCTTTCTTTGTGACTTTTCGTTTGTTGTTTGATATATGCTAAGAAAACATTAGCTAATGCCTGACAAGTTTGAATGTTGTTTTCCTGATTTTGACTTTGTTTTTCCAAGTTAAACACTGGAAGCAAGCAACCTGATTTATGTGCTACCAAGCATATCTGTGTTGGGAGAAATAACCCCATAAATAAATATCTTATTGGCTTTACCCAAAAGCACAACTAATTATTGTGAGCAGCTGTGTCTGGTGTGAATGAACTGCATTGCCCACAATACCTTGCAAATCATATAGATATATGCACTTGCCAAGACTGTGAAGATTCTCACCCAGGCAGCTGTCTGACAAACTCCTAGGGGAGGTGGGTGGGTTGTGAAGACTAAACTCCTGCTGTTCCCGGAGGTCACCAGTTACAGGTAAGTAACTATGCTATCTCCAGGAACAAGCAGGAATGTAGTCTTCACATATGGGGACTCCCTAGCTACAGATGCCAGGGAGAGACCCCAGAAGTTGTGTGCCCCTGTGAAAGGGCTTCACTTCCCCCCGTGGATGTCTGGCATTCTACCAGGAACGGTGGGTAGGAGTTGATTAAGTATGGAACTGATTTCGTAGAACAGCTTGACTAAACAAGGCATCCCGGCGGGAGTCGTTGTCCAAACAGTAATGGGCTGTGAAGGTATGAACCGAGGCCCAAGTAGCTGCTCGACAGATGTCATCAATAGACACAGAGTGTAGATGAGCCATTGAGGCTGCCATGGCTATCACATTGTGAGCTGTGACATGGTCTTCCAGAGAAAGGTTTTTACTCTGATAGGTAAAAGAAATACACTGTGCAATCCAATTGGACAATGTTCTCTTGGAGACTGGAAGTCCCAAATGAGAAGGATCAAAAGCAACAAAGAGTTGAGAGGACTTTCTATGTTGCTGTGTCCTTTGTAAGTAAAAAGCAAGTGCTCTTTTACAGTCCAAAGTATGAAGACTCCTTTCTGCATTTGAAGCATGAGGCCTTGGAAAAAATACAGGCAGGTAAACTGCTTGGTTTAAATGAAAAGGTGAGATCACACCTTTGGCATAAAGTGTGGATAAGTCCTAAGGACTACCTTATCATGATGGAACCTTGTATAAGGAGGATCAGCCACTAATGCTTGTAAATCACTAATGTGGTGTGCTGATGTGATTGCAATGAGAAAGACAACCTTCCAGGAAAGGAATTTCAAGGAGGTAGTAGCTAGAGGTTCAAAAGGCGGCTTCATGAGCTGTCCAAGAATCAGATTTAGGTCCCATGCTACCGGTGGTGGCCTAATGGGAGGCTTAGTTAGAAGGAGGCCCCTAATAAATCTCGCTATAAGAGGATGAGAGGAAATAGGTTGTCCATTTAAAGGCTTGAAAGAAGCTGAAATAGCACTTAAATGGACTCGTACTGAGTTAGTCTTAAGCCCTTCATTAGATAAATGAAGGAGATACTCCAATAATGATTCCAGAGGTATTGCCAGGGGGTCAAGACCCTTCTGGGAACACCATATGAAAAACCTTTTCCACTTGAAAGCATAAGAGCGTCTTGTGGAAGGCTTTCTAGAGGCATAAAGGATATCCTTTACTTGTTGAGACAGGTTAAGACCATGAAGGTCTAGGCCCTCAACAACCAGGCCCTGAGATGCAGAGAGTGGGGATCGGGATGCCACAACTTAAATAGGGTTTTGGGAATTAGGGGAATGGGTGGAAAGGCATATAGGAAGTCCTGACCCCAATGGAGGAGGAAAGCATCCCTGGCCTGAGAACCCTGAGCCGGAATTCTGGAACAGAATCAGGGAAGTTTGGCTTTCAATGGACTTGCAAAGAGGTCTATGTCCGGAGTTCCCCAAATTTGAAAAATTATTGCTACCGGGTGTGCACGAAGAGACCACTCGTGTGGAAGCAGAACTCGACTAAGTCTGTCTGCCCATGAGCTTTGAATGCCTGGCAGATACACCGCAAGGAGATGAATCTGATGCTCTCAGGCGAGGGCCCATAGACGCAAAGCGACAGAGAGCCTGTTCCTCCCTGCTTGTTCAGATAGAACATAGCTACTTGATTGTCCGTCTGAATTAGAACGGTCTTGTAGCTCAGCTGGGTGTGGAACACTCAAAGAGCAAGGAAGATTGCTCTGAGTTCCAAGAGATTGATGTGTAGATGGGTCTCTTGTGGAGTCCAGGTGCCTTGGGTAGAGAGACCTTGCAGGTGAGCTCCCCAACCCACCTGTGAGGCGTCTGTTGTTAGAGTGACCTGGGGTGGGGACTGTTGGAAAGGGGACCCCACCAACAGGTTTTGGGTTGATTGCCACCATTATAGGGACAAAATAAGGCGACTTGAGTTTGCTATTTTTGCTGATAGGCAGCCTGATGCTTGAGTCCACTGACTGGATAGAGTCGATTGGGCTGCTCTCATATGGAGGCGAGCATAGGGAACCACATGCACAGTAGATGCCATGTGGTCTAGCAATTGTAACATTTCCCGAGCAGTGAGATGAGTTTTTAACACTGCTTGGGAAGCTAACTGCACAATGCGAAGGCAGCGGGGCTGTGGAAGATAGGCCCTTGCTTTTCTGGTATCCAGCATAGCTCCTATAAACTCTAGAGACTGAGTGGGAGTTAGGGTGGATTTTGGGATGTTTATGACCAGGCCCAAATATTGAAGTATACGTATTGTGCAAGATAAAGAAATTCTGGCCTCTGATTCTGATGGGGCTCGAATGAGCCAGTCGTCTAAGTAGGGGAAGACGAATATTCCTAGAGTACGAAGAAATGCTGCCACTACAGCCATGCATTTCGTAAACACCCTTGGTGCTGAGGCCAGGCCAAAAGGAAGAACACTGTACTGGTAGTGCTTCCCCTGAAATAGAAACCGAAGGAATCTTCGGTGAGTTGGATGGATGAGAACATGGGTGTACACATCCTTGAGATCGAGAGAATAAAGCCAATCCTGACCCTGAAGGTATGGCAGAAGAGTTCCTAGAGAAATCATCTTGAACTTCTCCTGGAACAGGAATTTGTTCAATTCTCTGAGGTCTGAAATGGGTCTGTGTCCTCCTGTTTTCTTTGGAATAAGGAAATAGGGGGAGTAAAACCCTGCACCCTGTTGGGAAATGGGTACATCTTCTATTGCCCCATGGGCAAGAAGTAAATTGACCTCTTGACCTAACTGATTTTCGAGTGAAGTCTGAGAATTGAACCATCTTACAACTGTAGGAGGGGGCATGTTGAGGAAATGAAGCTTGTACCCCCTCCTTTACAATGGAGAGAGTCTATTCTTCTGCTGTTATCTGCTCCCATCTGGGGGCAAAATGACACAACCTTCCTGGAATGGTGGAGGGCTCTGGCCCGTTGAGGGCCAGGAAGGCCAAGTTCTCTAGATGGGTATCAAAGCCCCTATGGAGGCTGAGTCTGTTGGGCCGGTTGAGGCTTAGCAGATTTTGTTTTTCTTTGTTTTGGTGGCTGCTGTCCCTTTCGGGCAGACTGACCTGCAGAATGCCCCTGCTGGGTATAGGAGGGGTAAAACCTCTTCTTTTTAGAGAAGAATGGTTTCTTGTAGGATTTTCTCCTTGCAGGATCAGCTGTAGCCTTGGATAGTCTATCCAAAGTGGTGTTATCAGCATCCAGCTCATTAGCTTTCTCTTGCCAATTTTTGCCAAAGAGATTTTCACTTGTGCAAGGGATATTCCAGTTTGTCCTGTACCCAGAATTCTAAGTCAGATGCCTGGAGCCAGGCAATCCTATGAGCACCTATGGCAATGGCAGAGGTTCTGCTTATGCACTCAAAGCAGTCAAAAGCTGCACAATTAAACTTGGAAACATCTTGGGCATGTTTGACAAGTGTAAGATAATCTTGCCTCTTATCATCAGGAAGGAGAGGGCTCATAAACTCTAGATCTCCTGTAACCTCCTTAAGGAACATTCCCATATATAAAATGTAGGAACTAATCCTGGCAGAAAGCATAGAGGCCTGGAAGGTTTGACACCCAAAGGCATCAAGAGTCCTACATTCATGTCCTGGCGGATTAAATGCATGTCTTTTTGCACTCTTGATCCTTCTCATAGCTGATTCCACTACCATGGAGTGGTGTGGTAACTGGGTTTTTTGAAATCCAGGACAAGGAGGTACTCGATACATGGTATCAAGCCTACGAGAATGAGGAGAGGTGGTAAGAGGTGTTTTCCCACATTCTTAGCATGAGATCGTGCAAGATCTCATGAATAGGCAAAGTAGCCGCCTCCTTGAGAGCTTTAGGATATTGTAAAATCTCCAATTCCCTTGCTCTGGGCTCTTTTTCAGGAGCCACTGTGATGGAAAAACCTCTAGCCACCTCCCGGATGAAATCCTGAAAGGATATATCCTCTGGAGGAGACATCCTACGTTTGGGAGAGGAAGGCGCCTCAGAGAGAAGCACTCTGGTATCAACAGAGCTGTTAGAATCCTCAGACTCCTCGGAGGATTCAAAGTATCTCCTGTCTGGGTGCTCTTGCCGGTACTGGGAGGGGTCCGGTACCGGCCTGTCGATACCGGAGGAAAGAGCATGACTCGGTGTCAGTAACAGTCGCCGATGTCGATGCTGTTGGTACCAGTACCAATATCGGTGCCGGAACCGGTGCGGATACCGGTTGAACCGTCTGAAGCGGTCCCGAAGGCACCGAAGCCGCAAGGAGAGCTGCCAGACTGCGTTCAATAGCCAGGAACCTCTGGTCTATTGACGCTGCCGATGCCTGGGTATCGGTACTGGACGAAGCGGCCGGTACCCCAGAGCATGGCACCAGTAGTTCTGCCGAGGTTAAGGCCTCGAGAATATCCTGGAGCCCTGATAGTGCGCTTTGGAAGCCGAAACCTCCCGCCGGGGCAATTTTGCCGGTACAAGTCCCTCAAGGGCAACGCCAGAGGCATCTCGATGCTTGGAAGGAGATCTACCCTTTGAGTACCGGCCAGATTTATGTTTGGTTACCTGATATCCATGGGAGGAAGACAAAGCCCTGGAAGACATCGATACCACGGATGCTGCATCGGAGGGAAAAAGGGTGCTAAGCTTAGCAGCTCGGTTTTGCCGACCCCTCTTCGACATCATCCCACAGGCAACACACTCCGAGATGGAGTGGTCATGACCTAAATATTTAAGGCACCACTCGTGAGTGTCGGTGACGGAGATAGTACCACCACACTTGGAACACTTTTTAAAACCCGAGGCGGGTTTTTCCATTCTGAAGGAAAAGTTGGGCCTAGTGCCCAAAATGGCGTGTGGCACCTGACAGAAAAAAAGACTGGAAAGTCCAGAAAAAGAGATTACAACAATTTTTTTTTTTTTTTTTTTTTGAAGAAACAAAGAACCGGCGGTACCGGTATAGTGTCGAGGAAGGCAGACGCGACCACAAAAAAGAATGAAAAAAAAATGGGATAATTTCCTCGGTGACAGGAAAAATGACCTGCTGGCTCCGCGAAAAACGAAGAACTGGAGAGAGGCAGTTGGGAAAGGTGGGAAGGCAGCACGCAGGCGCTGTGGGATGCTCCCAAAAGCTTTCTAATTGGACGCTGGGGAGCGTTCCCGCGCAGGCTCCGTTGGTACCGACGATACCCATATGTGAAGACTACATTCCTGCTTGTTCCTGGAGATGCTGGCAGACTGGAGGTGGGACTTCAGGACTACTGTATATCCCTATAGGTCTTGTCTATGTATCTCTGTCTTCCTTATGTCCTCCACGTCTGCTACTCTAGCCACCAGAGATCAGACTCGTTCCATGAGAGTAAAGAGCTCCTTGCACCTAGTGCACATGGAAGACCCCTCACCAACTGGGAGAAAATCATACATGTGACACTCAATGCAAAAGACTGGAAAACCCCCATCTTGCTGCTGGACTGCTATCTGCATCTTAGTTTTAAGGTTGTTTTTAGGTATTTAAGTTCTTTACTTACTAAGGGTTGCTAGGGATAGTTATACTAATAAAAGTAGTAATTACACTAACCTGGTAATTGTAGTTCCTTTAGTGACGACAGCTTAGTCCTCCACGTCTGCTTAGTCCTCCACGTCTGGGTTGTGAACCTCCTCCTGCAGCATGAAGACTGGATATGACAAACTTATGACATCACAGGATATAGCATACTGGAACCTCCCATCAGCCCCAGTGAACTACTGACAAAGCAGACTCAAAAGAGCAACAAATAAGTAGCTGAGTATCAAACATAATGCCATAACACTATCCCAAACAAAAAATTCTAGAATTAATAAACTAGAAGCGATAACTAGTCGGCCCAGCCAATGCTCTATCGAGCTAAATGACTTGCGACTGCATCCGTACTGCAGCTCCTCTGCCACACCAAAGACGGAAACCAGAGAGCACGGCACAGCCAGGAAGAACGTGACTACTTACCTGACAGTTTCACTGAAGTTCATTGAACGCGTTCCGAGAACTGGTACTCTCCAGGGTAGGAAGGAGGACTAAGCTGTCGTCACTAAAGGAACTACAAATTACCAGGTTAGTGTAATTACTACTTCCTTAGCGTTCCTCCAGCTTAGTCCTCCACGTCTGGGATGTACCAGAGCAGTACTAACAGGCGGGACCATGCCATCCGGAGCGCAATACCGCCACCCCGAAACAGGCATCATTTGCCGCTAACACATCCAGGCGGTAGTGTTTAATGAAGGTATGGAGAGAGGACCACGTAGCCGCTCGGCAAATATCCACCGGTGGAACCAAGCCATGCTCAGCCCAGGAAGCCACCTGCGCTCTAGTGGAATGCGCCCTCAAACCCACTGGCGCTGACCGCCAGCGCAAAACATAGGCGGACACGACAGCTTCTTTAATCCATCTGGCGATAGTCGCCTTTGCAGCCGCTTCTCCCTTCCGCGGACCTCCGAAGACCACGAAAGGTCTATCCGACTTGCGAAAAGGTTCGGAAACTTTCAAATAGTGTTTCAATACTCTCTTGACGTCTAGGCGGCGCAATCCCCGATCTGAAACATCTGCTCCGCCAGCCCCAAGAACCAGCAAAGAGACCGCTTGATTTAAATGAAACGGGGAGGAAACTTTCAGCAAAAATGATGGAACCGTGCAAAGAACCATCTTCTCCTTAGAAAAACACAAAAAGGGCCCCCTACAAGAAAGCGCCTGTAATTCCGAAATACGCCGCGCCGAACATATGGCCACCAAAAAGACCGTCTTCAAAGTGACATCCTTAACTGATGCTTGACTCAAGGGCTCAAAGGGCTCCTTGACAAGGGCTCCCAAGACCAGATTAAGATCCCAGGGCGGGACCGAAATCCGACAAGCCGGCCGCAATCTGGCCACCGCTTTAAGAAAACGCACCACATCGACATGCGTTCCAAGAGACACCCCTTGAACCTTTCCTCTATAACAGGCTAGTGCCGCTAGCTTAACCCTTAGAGAGCTGGCCGCTAAGCCTTTGTCGAAACCATCTTGCAGAAATGCCAACAGCACCGGAACAGAGGCCGTAGCTGCACGACACTGCCGACACGAACACCAAACACGCACATACGCCAACAAGGTGGAGCGCTTCCACGCCTGAAGCAAAGTGGAAATCACCTCTCTGGAATACCCTTTCTTTCTCAGACGCGCCCTTTCAATGGCCAAGCCGTAAGCGAGAATCGATCCACCTGAGGCATCTGAAGTGGACCTTGGATTAACAGCTTCTCGGACACCGGCAACTTCCAGGGAACTCCGTCCAGCAACTGCATGAGATCGGCGTACCAAGGGCGCCTCGGCCAGTCCGGAGCCACCAACAGCACCCGACCCCGATGCGCCTCGATCCGCTGAAGCACCCGACCGATGAGCGCCCAAGGTGGGAAGACATACAGGACCCCACCGTCGGCCACGGATGCATTAACGCGTCGATGCCCTCCGACATACTCTCTCGCCGTCTGCTGAAGAACCGCGACACCTTTGCGGACTGAAGAGTCGCCATCAGATCCATGATTGGCGGGCCCCATCTCTGAACCAGCTGCTCAAACACATCTGGATGCAGCTCCCATTCCCCCGCATCCACTTGGACTCTGCTGAGGAAATCGGCCTGCACGTTGTCCTTTCCTGCTATGTGCGCTGCCGAGATGGCCGTCAATCGAGACTCCGCCCAAGAGAACAGATTGTCCGCTTCCTCTTCCATCGCAACGCTTCCTGTACCTCCTTGCCGGTTGATGTAGGCTACCGTCGCCGCGTTGTCAACAACACCCGGACCGCCCAGCCCGTCACCTGTGGCTCGAACCGGTCGAGGGCTAACCAGACCGCGTGGAGCTCCAGGCGATTGATCGACCACCTGCTCTCCTCCAGAGACCAAACGCCCTGCGCGAAAAGCTCCCCGCAATGGGCCCCCCAGCCCATCAGACTGGCATCCGTCATCAAAGGGAGCCACTGCGGCGGCTCCAAGGGCATGCCCAAGGACAGGGACTGGGGCATCAGCCATCAACGAAGGGCCTGCTTGACCTTGGCCGGGCAAGGAAGGTGTTTGCTTAACAAATCCATCTGATGCAACCACCGGCGCAGCAAGGACCTCTGTAAGGGCCGCATATGGAAGCGGGGCCACGGTACCACCTCCAGGGTGGCCACCATCGTTCCCAGCAACCAAAGGTAACTCCAAGCCGAAGGCGCTGGAACCAAAAGGAACTGCCGCAGGAGACTCTGCAGTGCCGCTACCCTGCGATCCGGCAGGAAGACTGCTCCTCTTTGCGTATCGAAACGTACTCCGAGGTATTCTAGGCTCTGAGTCAGCACCAGCTGGCTTTTGAGTGGATTGATCACCCACCCAAGGCTCTGAAGGAATGACACCACCTTGGCCGTGGCCGCCACGCTCTCGGCTTCGGACTTCGCCCTGATCAACCAATCGTCGAGATAAGAGTGAACCAGAACCCCTTCCTTTCGAAGAGCTGCCGCGACCACCACCATGATCTTGGTAAAGGTCCGCGGAGCCGTCGCTAGTCCGAAAGAGCCTGGAACTGATAATGCCCCCAGGGCAACGCGAAGCGCAAATAGCGCTGATGGGACGCTCTGATCGGGACATGAAGGTAAGTTTCCGTGAGATCGAGGGACGACAGAAATTCCCCCTGCCTCACCGCCACGATGACCGACCTGAGAGTTTCCATCCGGAAATGCGGGACGCGGAGAGAACGGTTTACCCCCTTGAGGTCTAGGATAGGCCGGAGGGCACCGTCCTTCTTTGGCACCATGAAATAAATAGAATACCGACCCGTGCCATACTTTTCCAACGGCACCGGAACCACGGCTCCTAGCTGCAGAAGCCTGTCGAGTGTCTGTTGAATTGCTTGGGTCCTGACAAGGCTTCTGCAAGGAGACAGCACAAAAGAGTCGCAAATCGGCCTTGCCAAGTCCAGAGCATAACCGTTGCGAATTATCTCCAACACCCACTGATCCGTCGTAATTTGAGCCCAGACAGAGAGAAACTCCCGAAGGCGCCGCCCTACGGAAAGAACCTCTGCCTGAACCTGCCTCCCTTCATTGTGGTTTTCGGGCGGATCCAGCGGACGACGCGGCGAAACCTCTGGTTGCTCCGCGAAAGCCACGAAACCCCTGCGCTCGTGAAGCAAACCGTCCCCCCTTTGGAAACCACCCAAACGAGAAGACCGAAATCTCCTGAAATCTTTAAACTGACCTCTGGAGGCCGGGGAGAATTTCGCTGGCTTAGGTTTGTCCTCTGGCAGCCTCCCGCCCTTGGACTCCCCCAAATCCTTGACCAGCTTGTCAAGGTCCTCTCCAAACAATAACTTTCCCTTAAACGGAAGTTTACTCAACCTAGACTTGGACGCCCCATCTGCCGCCCACTGCCTGAGCCAGATAGACCGGCGAGCAGCTACAAGTGAGGCCATGCTATTCGCCAGCGCACAGACTAGGTCATAGTGCACATCTGCCAAATACGCGGTACCCGTCTCCAGCCGCTCAAGCTCCCTCACACTGTCCGGGTCCAAGGTAGCCGATTGCCGTAAGTGCTGCGCCCATCGGAGACAGGCCCGTGCCACCCAAGCACCACAAATGGAAGCCTGCAAGGATGCCGCATCCGCCTCAAAGGATTGCTTCAACAAGCCATCTACCTTACGATCCTGAACATCCTTTAAGGCCGCACTACCTTCCACCAGAATAGTGGTCTTTTTAGTAACTGCAGAAACCGCAGCATCCACCCGGGGAGAGCGGAACTTTTCTTTGTCTTTATCCGCCAAGGGATACAGCTTATTCATAGTCCGAATCCCTCGGAGCACGTGTCCGGGCAGATCCCACTCATCCTGGATCATCTTATCCACTACCTTGTGGACCAGAAACACTACCCGAGTCTGACCCACCGCCTGAATGATAGGGTCCTCACCATCGTCCTCCACAACCGGCGGAGCAGTGGCGAGCTTCAGCGTCTGGAGAGATTCCGAGAGTAATGCTACGAGCTCCTCTCTCCGGAATACCCGAATAATTTTGGACTGATCCTCGGGCTCTGGAATTTCGCCTTCTTCCAACTCTTCCATATCAGCATCCACATCTAGATCTATGTCCTCCATCTCCTGCCACCCGAGCTCCGAGGAGGGCTGGTCCAAGGGCCGAGACCTCTTTGTCGGCCGTGGAGAACGAGCCCCACCATCCATACCAGCTACCAGCAAGACCGCCGATGGAATCAGAGAGGCCTCTGGCACCTTCCCCTGACGCCTTAAACAAAATGCCTGGTGCATCAACAGGATAAAGTCAGGAGAAAAATCCATCTGCTGCGCATCCGCTCCCGCTCCGGGGGACGGTGAAGGACCCCCTGCTGGAGCCTCTGGCGCCACCGCCAACGGAGGAGACCCCCACTGCTCACCCTCCCCCGCAGCCGTGGCCCCCTGCAAAGGCAGGGAAGCAGCGCTGTCCATCTGCTGCTCTACACTGACAGATACTGCAGCACAGCCCCGACAAATGCCAGTATCTGCCACCGTGCCTCTGTGTGTTCCACACACCATGCACGGAGGGCGCAGCGACATGTGCTGACTGAGCAATACACTGCCCTGTGATTGAGCGTTTGCTTGACTGTGCCCTTTTCTTTTTTTTTCTTTTTTTATTAAGGAGCCCCAATCAATGAAAAAAAACAACTCAGCTCCCGAACCGCTAATTCCTGCTCCGCAAAGCGTCAGGCTAACAAGAGTACCCTGCCATGAGGGAATGTGCACAGTGCTAATCCACGAACAAAGTAAATGAGAGGTAACTAAAAAAGTAAATAAAAGTAAAGTAAAAGAAAACCCCATGAGAGGGAACAAGCAGTAACCGAGAATTTGCAACCACAGAAGAGTGATTCCCGCACCCTGCTGGCAAAGGCTGCACGCGGGGAAAAGACCGCGACTCTAAAATGGCCGCGGTCTCACATGAGAGGCAACTTTGGCGCCTTTTTCCACCGCCGCACCGTTCTGCCCTCCTGACGGGCCCCGAGGAATCCAAAATATGCACTCACCGGAAGAACTCCAAGCTCTGCCAGCAACGTTACCCCGACCTAGGGGCAACGTTCGCCACGAGAGTTTACCGCTGTGCCAGCACTGCCGCCGCCGAACACGCTCCCGGTCAGGAATCAGCACGTCGGGGCCGCGCAGAAATAAGGCGGTAATGCACAGGAACAGGCAATGTGCCTCAGGGGCCCTCTCCCACGCTGTCCGGGGAGAGAATACCCTAACGATCTGGAGGTCTTGGTGTGACAGGGGAACCGACCAAACCCCCCCCCCCCCTCCAATTCTGAATGTCTTCCTGATATCTCGTTTCCCCTTCTCTTTTGTTTTTTGTTTTTTTTTACAGCCAAAATAAAGAATGGTATAGAGTAACCCCCCCCCCCCCCCAAAAAAAATTCTAAACCTAATCCTAAACTACTCCTTATCCGTTCCTCTAGTGAGCCCAGCACTTAGGCTCACAAGTTCTCCTGCTGCATGAAGACTGGACACACTGGGGCTGATGGGAGGTTCCAGTATGCTATATCCCGTGATGTCACAAGTTTGTCATATCCAGTCTTCATGCTGCAGGAGGAGGTTCACAACCCAGACGTGGAGGACTAGGCAGACGTGGAGGACTAGGCAGACGTGGAGGAACGCTAAGGAACTATATGTTTCATGTACTTTTTTCACCTGAAGCTTAATTAATCTCAGGCCCTTAAAATATGCCTGATGAGGATAAACAGATGAACCTGAGAGTGAATATGGCATCTCCTTTCCTTTAAGAGATTTAAGCACCTATAAAGCTACGGTTATCCCAGGGGTGGGGAGGGGAGGGAGGGAAAGAAGACTTATTAAAAACTGGCTGCTAGACAGTACCCTGTCCTGTGCTTCTAAGGTAATCTGTGACCAATTTCCTGGGTTATCACATAGACCTTGCTTGGACAGAGGGAGTCCTGGGTTCTAAATTTAACCGGAAAACTCTCTGCTGAGTTTTAAACTTAAACTGAAAGCTACCTGTTGAGTTCTTAATTTAACTAAAAGCTATTTTCTGATACTAGGCCCTGACTGATTTAACAAATACACTGGATTCACAGATTAATCAGCTTTAATCTAAAGAATTTTTTTCACCAAGATATAGAAAAATTCCCAGAAGTAAATACTTACAATTGCAGATCTCTCTCCAGAAGTAGCAGTTCCTTTTTGCAGCCCTTCAAGACTAAGAATCACAGAGCTCTGGCTGAATTATTTATGCCTGTGCTTCTGAGGTAATCTATGACCAATTTCCTGGGTGATTCACACAGCCCTTTGCTTGGATAGAGGGAGTCTTTCAAAATAGCCCTTTGATCTCTCACTTGGCTTTAACACCAATTTAAAACAATTTCACAGGTCTCTTGCCCTCTATCTAGGCCTCTTTGTAAAGGTCTCTAGAAATAATTTATTGTTTAAAAAATACTGACCATTTTTCCTTTTATGCTAAGTTATACTCTGATTTGATTTAAATTAAAGCTCTTTGCTGATGCCAGACCCTGACTGAGTATTAAAATTAAACCAGAAGCTCTCTGCTGTGTTTTAAATTATACTGAAAGCTCTTAGCTGTTACTAGGCCCTGACTGGAGTATTAAATTTAAACTAAACACAACAAGCCTCTGCCAACTTACCTTCTCTGGCACAGGAGCGGCACAAGCCAGTGGTGGACAAAGAACTGCATTTATTGCCACAGGCAAAGCAGGGAGCATTAAGTGCCTGCATGTATTCCCGCTGAAAACGAAAGGGATCGGAGGAGGAGGCTGCGATAGAGGAAGGTAGTATAACACTCACCCAAACAGCAGAACCATTGTCACCGAATAGAAAATACAAGAGAGCACTACAAGTACACAGTCTGTAAATCTCTGCACTGGAGAAAGCACAGTTACTTACCTGTAACAGGTGATCTCTGGGAACAGCAGGAATAAGTCTTCACATATGGGTACGTCGGTACCAACGGAGTCTGCGCCGGAACGCTTCCCAGCATCCAATCAGAACGCTTTTGGAAGCATCCCAACACGCCTGCGTGCTGCCTTCCTGCCTTTCCCAACTGCCTCTCCTCAGTTAAGTTTTAAAGCTGAGGCAAAGAGAGCAAGGAAGGGAAAGATAGAGATAGAGAAATGCAACTCCTAGGGGAGGTGGGTGGGTTGTGAAGACTTATTCCTGCTGTTCCCAGAGATCACCTGTTACAGGTAAGTAACTGTGCTATCTCCAGGAACAAGCAGGAAATATAGAAAATATATGAGAGAATTATTGCTGAAAGCATGGATGCCTGGAAGGTCTGGCATCCAAAGGCATCTAAAGCCTTAGACTCACGACTTGGCAGATAAGAAGAGTGCTTTTTAGTACTCTTAACCCGCCTCATTGCTGATTCTACAACAATGGAATGATGAGGAAGTTGAGTCCTTTGAAAACCTGGAGAGGGGGGCACCTGTTATAGAAGATCAGTTGCCCTAGAAGATGGGGGTACCGTTAAAGGAGCTTCCCACATTCGTAGAAGGAGATCCTGCAAGGAATGATGCAAAGGAAGCATGATGTTCTCCTTTGCTCTCCCAGGACTATACAGGGATTCTGTATTCCCTTGTGTAGGACCCTGTCCAGGTATGGAAATGGCAAGTGATTTTGCCATATCCAGGAGAAAAGCTTGAAAGGAAAAATCCCCAGAGGGAAATCCTTTTGGACAGATTAGATCTTTTGAAGAACTAGCATTGACACCCAGGGATCTATCCAACTTTATAGGAATATAAGATCCTGAATGGTGGAGTATGGGATCCTTAGAGGATGGTTGCCGGTACCGTAGGAGGTCGGGACCAGCAACAGTCGGTAGCATATCGTCCATGCCAGGAATCGATTTCAGACTCGGTATCGAGGGAAGCGAGCTTAATGAAAGAAGCATGGAAGGTACCGACAATGATGGTAAAAAGGATACCGGTACCGACTGCGGTACCGTATCCAATACCAGTGGAAGAAGGCCAGCCGGTGACAGCTCTAACGGTATCGAAAGAACCGTCGATGCTGAACATGGACCATCGGAACTGTGCCTTCGGTACCGTCTGATGTCGGTACCCAGTCCTCCAGACTGGAGATCGATTCCAGAATCGGCATCGAAGGAAGCGAGTCTACCGATGCACATCTGGAGGGTACCGACATCAGTACTAGTACCGGTACCGGGATCGATACCAATACTGGAAGATCAGTCTGCAGCGTATCCAATGGCCCCGTAGGTACCGAGGACGCCAGACTACGATCCTTGGTGAGGAATGTTTCATCCAACACCATTGCCAATGCCGGGGTATCGGTACCGCTCGAAGCGGATGCCACCACCGAGCATGGCTCAGGTATGTTCTGTGAGGGGTGAACCTCAGGAACAACCTGAAACCCCACACAGGCTTTGGAGGCCGAAGACTCCCACCGGGGTTTTAGAGCCAGTGTGTTCTCGAGGGCAAGGCCAGAGGCATCTCTATGCTGTGCATGAGATCTACCACTCGAGGACTGGCTAGTCTTAAAAGACTGTTTTTGGGTTACCTGATCCCCTGTAGAAGAAGAGTTGGCCGTTGCCCTGAAGTTGGATGGGGACCGCGTATCAAGGGGAACTCTATGCTGAAGACTTCTTCCCACAATACTATTACAGGAGGGACACTCCAGAGGAAAATGGTCAGGACCCAAGCAGGATAGACACCAGTTATGAGTGTCTAAAATAAGTTTTTTACCGCCACAGTTTGAACATTTCTTAGGAATAGTGGCTGGCGTTTCCATAAGGAAAAAAGGGGTAGGCCTAGAAGGCCGGGAAACCCCCGTCAGGCACTAAGAGGGAAAAGTTATTCCCTAACAGGAATAAATTTAAGGAAAAAAAAAAAAGAAAAGAAACACCGGCGGTACCGGTGGCGTCGGGGAAGGCAGCCACGACCACAAGAAAACTAAAAAATAAAAGAAGAATTTTCTGTGGTGACAGAAGGACGTCCTGTCGGCTCCGCGGAAAAACAAAAACTGAGGAGAGGCAGTTGGGAAAGGCGGGAAAGCAGCAAACAGGCGTGTTGGGATGCTTCCAAAAGCGTTCTGATTGGACGCTGGGAAGCGTTCCCGCGCAGACTCCGTCAGTACCGACGTACCCATATGTGAGGACTCATTCCTGCTTGTTCCTGGAGATCTGGCTTCCACCATCTCCGGTGCTAGCACTGCTCTCCAAACTCCCCCCCCCCCCCCCGCCTTTAAAGATACAGAGCATAAACACGGGGGTTATTGTCCTTTATGGGAAAAACCAGAGTATGCCAACTCAAAGGGTACTGGAATTTCCAGCTAGGGGAGGAAGCGACCTGGACCACTGGGCTTTTGACACAACACCCTCTCTGATCAACCAAATGGCCTGAGAATAAGAAGAGCAGACAGTACACCCTGCTCCCTCAGATATGTACAGCCACCAAACTACTTCCCAACCCAGGCTCAGCAATACTGATTGTGCAGGCCCATTCAAATCTCTTTATCTAAAATGTAGTATTTTGAAGCATTGAGTCTTTTTAATATGTGGCGTCCAGACAAAGCTTGTGAGGGAACAGGTGGGAACTCTTCAATGCTGACATCACAAACTTGGACATGCTCAGTTTCCAGCTGCTGGTGGAGGGAGATAACCCACTCGTCTGGACTGGATTGCAGGGATGTGATAAGGAAAGCGTAGTTACTCACCTGTAACAGGTGTTCTCCGGGGACAGCAGGAATCAGTCCTCACATATGGGTTACATCAGCATCAACGTAACCCATATGTGAGGACTGACTTCCTGCTTGTTCCCGGAGAAATAAGCTTTTCTGCTTTTTCAACCCTGCCTACAAAATGTCTTTAAGTTCTGAACACACTTGGTCAGCTCCATATAGATTTTATTAAGCTATTTCATTCCATCTTTAATAGTATTCAAGATTGCGTATATGTCTAAGGCCTTCACCTGCAAAGTATCTATCAGTGGTGAAACACAAAGTGAAAAGCCAACCGACGCTGCATTTACAAGACATACACAGCGCTGCATAAACACATATAAAAGACTGTCCTTGCTCATCAGAGCTTACAATCTAGTTAAGACAGACAACACAGTAGCTGTAGACATAGGATACAGCTAGGGGGAAATGGTAAGGAAACACAAAGGAGATCAGGTGAGTCAAGAACTGAAAGCAGCAGTGAAGAGGTGAGTTTTCAGTCTGGATTTGAAAAGGTCAAAGAAGGTGCCTGATGTACAGACTCTGGTAGTTTGTTCCAGTATAAAGAGCAAGGTGAAAGGAGCAAAAGTCTGGAGTTAATAACAGAAGAGAAGGGCACAGATAGAAGCAATTTGCCAGAAGAGCAGAGTACCCGAGGAAGGGTGTAGGGAGAGATAGGGTAGTGAGGAGCTGCAGAGTGAATGCACTTATAGGTCTGCAGGAGAGGTTTGAACTGTATGCGGAAACGGATAGGGAGCCAATGAAGTGACTTGAGAAGAGGGATAATACAAGCATGACAAGGCTGGCGGAAGATTAGCTGTGCAGCGGAGTGTTGAACAGATTGAAGGTGAGATAATTCAGAGGGAGGCCAGCAAGGAGTAGGTTACAATAGTCTAGACAAGAGGTGACTAAGGAGTGGATAAGTGTCTTAGTAGTGTGTTCAGAAAGGAATGGGCAAATTTTGTTGATGTTGTAGATAAAGAAATGGCAGGTTTTAGCTATCAGCTGGATGTATGTGGAAAAGGAAAGAGGAGTCAAAGACGATCCCAAGGTTGTAAGCTGAGGAAAACAGGGAGGAGTAGAGAGTTATTCACAGGGACTGAAAGAGGAGGAAAGGGAGAGTAGAGTTTAGGGGGGAAAAATAAGAAACTCAGTTTTGGCAATGTTCAATTTCAAGCGGCGGTGAGACATCCAAGCAGCAATGTCAGAAAGGCAGGCAGAGATCTTGGCCTTGATTGCCAGAGAGATTTCAGGTGTAGAGAGGTAGATCTGGGAGTCATCAGGGTAAAGATGGTACTGAAAGCCATGGGAAGAGATGAGCGCACCAAGGGACTGGATACAGAGAGAGAAAAGGAGTGGATCCAAGACAGATCCTTGGAGTACACCAACTGAGAGCAGGATAGCAGTAGAGGAGGATCCACCAGAACAAACACAGAAGGAGCGATGGGAGAGATAAAAAGAGAACCAGGATAGCACCGAGCCCTTAAAATCAAGTGAGGACAAGTTATCAAGGAGAGGATTGTGGTCAACGGTGTCAAAAGCAGCAAGAAAGGTGAAGGATGACGATTGGGTAAAGGCTCTTGGATTTTTACCAGGAACAGGTCACTGGAGACTTTGGCAAGAGCCGTTTCGATAGAATGTAAAAGACGAAAGCCAGATTGCAGAGAATCCAGAAGGGCTTGAGAGAGGCAATGGCGATGAACCGCATGTTCAAGTAGTTTAGAAACTAAGGGGGGGAGGGAGATGGGTCGATAGTGAGAAGGACAGAGCTGCCATCTGGAACGAGTATGCACTCCTGCATTGTCGCACTGATTTTACTGTGTTAGCATCTGTGCCATCACTTTAGCTTGTTTCTTACTCTTTGTCAAATTGCCAAATTTTGCTGCATCTGCCAAGATTCTCACAGCAATCCAAATTATATAAATTAAACCTAGGCCTGCTCAACAGGAACTCCTCGAGATATGTCTGCTCTCTCAGCCACACATCATGTGAATAGGGTCTCCTTCAGGGGATTCTGCCTCCATCAGATCCATGATCTGAAGTGCCATCATCTATAAAATCAATGATACCAGCTCCTGCTACTCATCCATCTCTGCAGCAGATAACTCCCCATATACAGGAAGCACTGACTAGTAAACTTCCAACACCATCCAAGTCTTCATCATTTACCAGCTTCAATGACAGGGACGCTTCTACAGCTGTGCTCTCTTATACAAGTCAAGATTTCATGGACAGGACTGACCATCTGTAGCCTTGACTCACCTTCTCTCCCCCCCCCTCCCAGCTTCTGCACAGTGCAGAAAGCCTGGTGCAAAGGCCAAATTTCACAGAAAACTGAACTGGAGGAGGAATGCCCTTCCTAGAAGAGTCCCTGCACCAGGGGTCCCAACAGAGTCACCTGGGAAACAAGGTCCAATTTAGCAAAACATGCAGGGGCAGGAAGTCAGCAACTGCCAAAATAGCTGTCATTCTTGCCAAAAACTGCTTGATGTTTCGTAAGTAGCTTAAGATGTTGCTTTATCTTCAGGCATTGAGAGATGTTGGATCATGATTTTTTTTTCCGTTTTATTCTTTGTTTTTATAATGTCTTTTAGTGATTGTAAATGTGTTTTATATATTGTTTTGTGTTATCACAAGATATATTGTATTCCACTAAGACTGGGCACATGCTTGAATTATGTGGAAGATAAATTGAATTATTATTATTGCTATTATATAAATATGGCTCAGACTGTCAAACTATCCAAATTACATTCTATGATGATCCTTACTGCAGGACTTCCTAAACCTATTCTAGAGATCCAACAGCCAGTTGGCTTTTTAGATATCCACAATGAATATACATGAAACAAAATTTGCATATACTGAGTTTCTAATACATTTTCATGCATCTTATTCACAGTCCTTGTGCATAACAATACAACCCAACTAGCTGTGGGTTCCCTGGTTGGGAAATCCTGTCTCAGTATGCCACTAGCCCACCAAATATTTAACTGGTATTTACTTCATAATAAAGGCATATCTAAAAATAAAACATTTGGAATTTTGCATGACCATACTTTCTTGATCCCAAAATATAAGAAATTTAGATCTGCAACGTTATAAATTTATACAATTTTACTTCCTCCCACCCTAGCCATCAATGTTAACACTTACAAACATTTTCTGGGATAGTTTTAATTTACCTACCTCTGCCACTTTTTTCTGTCTTCGGACCATGTCCAGCATTGCCAGGGTTCTATGGAGTTCTTGAGTATTTCCTTCTGCAGTCACCTGTTGAGCTCTTGCCGTTAGTTTCTCAATTTCTACATTAAACTCATGAACCTTTTCAGCCTGGCAAAACAGAAAAATGAGAGCAGCATTATTTTAAAAACTTTAAAACCTCTTCAGGCTTCATGCTGCCCAGTAAGAGTAATTACTCACCTGTAACAGGTGTTCTCCAGGAGCAGCAGGAATCAGTCCTCACATATGGGTGACGTCAGCGCAGACGGAACCCCCATGCAGAGCATTTCCCCAGCCTTCAAAGAAAGCCTTTGGGACTGCAGCACGCATGCGCGGTCCCCTTCCCGCCCAAGGGTGCCATCTTGCTCAGTCAGATGACATAGCTAAAGACAGCAAAAAACAAAATTAAATCATATGACTGCAACTCCAAAGGGAGGAGGGAGGGTTGTGAGGACTGATTCCTGCTGCTCCTGGAGAACACCTGTTACAGGTGAGTAACTACTCTTTCTCCAGGACCAAGCAGGAAGGCAGTCCTCACATATGAGACTGCCCAGCTTAAGGCTACCGGGGACCCAAAGCTGCAAAAATTGAGCTCCCTCTAGAGCCTCAGCATGTACGAAAAGAATCTTCTCTGAGAACGCCCCCGTACAGTAGCCCAACACCAGGGCCGTAGGGTAGGAGTTGCCTATACCTCAAAGAGATCACGGAGTACCGCCTCTACGAAAACACTGTCCCTTCAGGACTCTCTATCGAGGCAGTAGTGGGCTGCAAAAGTCTGGCTTGAAGACCAAGTAGCGGCCCAGCAGATGTCTGTCAACAGAACAGAGTGGAGATGAGCCACTGACGCAGCCTTCGCCGTGACACGGTGAGCTGCGACTCGACCCTGCAATGAGAGGCCGGCTGCCCTGTACGCCCAGGCGATACAGTCTGCTACCCAGATGGACAGGGTACGCTTAGAGACAGGTAACCCCAACTTATTAGGGTCAAAAGAGACGAAGAGCTGGACAGCCCTTCGATGCTCCTGCATACAGTCAAGGTAGAAGGACAATGCCCTCCTACAGTCCAGGGTATGCAAGACCATCTCAGCCCGGCTGGCATGCGGCCTGGGAAAGAATGTCGGAAGAACCATCTCCTGATTGAGGTGGAAGGAAGAGACAACCTTGGGAAGTAATTTAGGGTGAGTCCGTAGGACTACCCTGTTCCTATAGAACCTAGTGTATGGTGCCTCTGACACCAGGGCCTGAAGCTCGCTCACTCGCCTTGCCGAGGTAAGAGCTACCAAAAACAACGCTTTCCAGGAGAGAAAGCGCAAAGGACAAGTAGCCATAGGCTCAAATGATGGGCAAGTAAGCCGCTGCAAGGCCACATTCAAGTAAAAAGTAGGCCTCTGAGGAAGCGAGCCACCAAGGGGTGGCTTGAGAGAGACTGACCCTCCACCGGTGAATGGTGCGCAGAGAGAGCACTGAGATGGACCCTAACAGAGTTGGATTTAAGGCCCAGATTGGACAGGTGAAGCAAATATTGCAGCACCACTGGTACCACAGTGGAATGGAGGAGTGGCCTAGTGATTGGGGCAAGGTACTTCAGGCCGAAAGGTCGGGGGTTCAAATCCCACTAGAGGGCAGCAACCTTGGACCGGAAGGACTGGGGTTTCTAGTCACACAGGTGCTCCTTGTGGTCTTGGGCAAGCCACTTAACCCTCCATAGCCCATGTTCCCTGTAAAATAGTTATCTCCAAGTTATAATGCCCTGTTCAATGTAATTTCAGTTTGTTCAATGTAAACCGCACTGATGCAGAATAGCGCGGTATATAAGAGAAAGAGTAGTTACTCACCTGTAACAGGTGTTCTCCAGGAGCAGCAGGAATCAGTCTTCACTTATGGGTGATGTCGACGACGGAGCCCTCGCGGAGCAATTTCCCCAGCTTTTGCAGAAAGCCTTTGGGAATTGCAGCGCACATGCGCGGACCCCTTCCCGCCCAGGGATGCCATCTTGCTCAGTCTGATGACATAGCAGAAAGACAGCAAAAGTTAGCAAAAAATATGCAATAAGAATGACTGCAACTCCAAGGGGAGGAGGGAGGGTAGTGAGGACTGATTCCTGTTGCTCCTGGAGAACACCTGTTACAGGTGAGTAACTACTCTTTCTCCAGGACCAAGCAGGAAGTCAGTCCTCACTTATGGGACTCCCAAGCTCAAGGCTACCGGAGACCTCAAGCCTAAAGAGCTCCCTCAAGCTCAACAGTACAGAGGGAAGGAATCTTCTCTGAATACGAATCCGGCCGGTAGCCCAACACTAGGGCCGGAGGGAGGAGTTGCCTAAACCTCAAAGAAATTGTGGAGAACTGCCTGACCAAAAGCGCTGTCCCTGCGGGACTCCCTTTCAAGGCAGTAATGAGCCGCAAAGGTCTGGCCTGAAGACCAAGTAGCGGCCCGGCAAATGTCTGCCAATGGAATAGAGCGGAGATGAGCCACAGACGCGGCCTTCGCCCTGACCCGATGAGCCGTGACACGACTCTCCAAGGAGAGGCCGGCTGCCTCGTAAGACCAGGCGATAAAGTCGGCTACCCAGGAGGACAGAGTACGCTTAGAGACAGGTACCCCCAACCGATTGGGGTCAAAAGATACGAAAAGCTGGACGGCTTTTCTATGCCCTCACGTACGGTCAAGGTAGAAGGACAAGGCTCTTCTACAGTCCAGGGTGTGCAGCACAGTTTCTGCTCGGCTGGCGTGCGGCCTGGGAAAGAAGGTCGGAAGAACCACCTCCTGGTTGATGTGAAAGGGGGAGACCACCTTTGGAAGAAACTTGGGGTGAGTCCGCAGTACTACCGCAGTACTAGAAGACCCATGATGCAAAACACCCTAGAGGTCCCAAAAGTAATAACAAAATGCACAAGAACAACAACAAATAGGGCCTTTACGATTTACGCTCCCAGAGCATGGAATGCTCTCCCTACCTATATTCGAAACATCACTTACCTAACCCACTTCAGGAAGGCAATAAAGCAGCACCTGTTCACTACATACTACTATGAATCTAGCCTTAGTAACCATACATATGGCCCCCCAGACAATCTCTCATTACAAGTAAACAATCAGACTCAGCATGAAAAAGGATAATCAACTGATCGCTCAGAATGTACCCCAGTGTAAATAAAATGTAGATATGTTCTGCCTGAAATCAGGTACCAGTGTGATACAATGTATAGAGTTAAGAATGTACATAGTTTCCCCCAGTTACTTCCAAGTTGATCTCCCTGTTTATTGTAAATACAACTCAAAGTTCCTTGTGTTGTATAGTTGATGTTAAATGTAAACCGCTCTGATCTAAAATAGAGCGGTATAGAAGAACTGTTAAATAAATAAATAAATAAAAATAAATACCCTATTCTTGTAGAACCTAGTGTACGGGAGCTCCGACACTAGGGCTTGTAGCTCACTCACGCGGCTCGCGGAAGTGAGGGCCACCAAGAAGAGAGTTTTCCAGGAGAGAAAACGGAGAGGGCAGGTAGCCATGGGCTCAAAAGGCGGACAGGTAAGTGTTTGCAGAACCACGTTGAGGTCCCAGTCAGGGGCTGGGGGGCGCAACGGAGGTTTAAGCAGAAGGAGGCCTCTGAGGAAACGCGCCACCAAGGGATGGGAGGAGAGAGGCCGGCCTTCGACCGGTGAATGATGTGCAGAGAGAGCACTGAGGTGGACTCTGACAGAGTTGGATTTGAGACCGAGATCGGAGAGGTGAAGCAAATATTGCAGCACCACCGATACTAAACAGGTGAAGGGGTCCTCAGATCGCTGAGAACACCAGACCGAGAAGCGACGCCATTTGAGGGCGTACGACTTCCAGGTGGAAGGACGCCGAGAAGCTAGGACGACGGCTTCCACCTCCGGGGCTAGCCGTAGCGGAGCTAGGACTACCCTTTCAGCAGCCAGGCCGTCAGGCGTAGGGCCCGGAGGTTGGGGTGCAGAAGAGTGCCCCGATCCTGGGTCAGGAGGTCAGGCTGGGACCCCAGAGAAAGAAGGGTGTCCACCACCAGATGTAGTAGTAGAGGGAACCACGGCTGTCTCGGCCACCGAGGCGCCACCAGGATCACGGAGGCCCTGTCCTGGACAACTTTGAACAATGTCCGGGCCACCAGTGGCGTAGGAGGGAATGCATACAGCAGACCCTCGGACCACGGGATGAGGAAAGCATCCGGCGCCTCCCGAGAAGGATGGGGGTGCCGGGAGCAGAATCTGGGGAGCTGCCTGTTCAAGGGACTGGCAAAAAGATCCACAGTGGGAGAGAGCCCCACCGGCGGAAGATCTGCTGGACCACCTCGGGGTTCAGCTTCCACTCGTGCGGTAGCAGCATCCGTCTCAGCTTGTCCGGCAGGCAGTTGTCCTGCCCTGGCAGGTAAACCGCTTTGAGGAGGATGTCGTGATCGACAGCCCAAGAGCACAGCCTCTGGGCTTCCCGACATAGAAGGAGGGAGTCCGTGCCCCCCTGTTTGTTCACGCAGAACATTGCAACCTGATTGTCCGTCTGCACCAGTACGGACTGGCCGAACGTTGGGTGAGAGAAGGCCCGCAGAGCTAGGCGGATCGCCCGGAGCTCCAGGAAGTTTATCTGCTGGGCGGCCTCCCAAGGCGTCCAAAGGCCCTGAGTGCATGTCCCTCGACAATGCGCCCCCCATTCCAGGAGGGAGGCATCTGTCGTGAGCACCCGGGACGGTGGGGGAGACTGAAAAGGCATGCCGAGCACTAGGTTGGGCAGGTGAAGGCACCAGTGCAGGGAGGAGACCAGACGGTTGGAAATCTGTATCAGGTCCGACAGCCTCCCTGTGGCCTGACGCTACTGAGTGCGAAGGCTCCACTGAGCAGGCCGCATATGTAGACGGGCGTTCGGAGTGACATGGACCGTGGAGGCCATGTGTCCGAGTAGCTGCAGGAACTGTCTGGCCGAAGTCGGCGACCTGCCGCTGAACCTGCCGGCTAGAGCCGTGAGCCTGTTGGCCCTTTCCAGAGGCAAGAAGGCACGAGCCTGCCGAGTGTCCAGCCGTGCCCCTATGAACTCGAGGTCCTGAGAGGGTAGCAAAGCGGACTTCTCGAAGTTTATGATGAAGCCCAAGTGCTGAAGCAGTGCTGAAGCCCTGGAGCAGACGATGCCCGGATGAGCCAGTCGTCCAGGTATGGGAAGATGAAGAGGCCCTGAAGCCTTAGGAAGGCGGCCACCACCGCCAGGCACTTCGTGAACACCCTGGGAGCGGAGGACAGGCCAAAGGGCAGTACTCAGTACTGATAATGATTTCCCCGCCACCACAAACCTTAGGTATTGCCGGTGGTCCGGATGAATAAGGATGTGGGTATAAGCATCCTTTAGATACAAGGAGCATAGCCAATCTCCCCGCTGGAGGTAGGGCAGCAGGGTTCCAAGGGTAAGCATCTTGAACCTTTCCCGCTGCAGGAACTTGTTGAGCTTGCGTAGGTCTAGAATGGGCCTGAGGCCTCCTGTTCTCTTTGGAACCAGGAAGTACCTCGAGTAAAACCCGTGACCCCACAAGTGTTGGGGCACGGGCTCCACCGCCCGTTCTTGAAGCAGACTTTGCAGCTCCTGAAGGGGTAAGTCCCTGTGCAGAGGGGGTCTGGGAGGCTCCCCTGGGAAGTAGGGGGGAGGCACCTGGTGAAAATGTAGGAGGTAGCCTTTTCGAACCACCTGCAATACCCAGGCCTCGGATGTTATGACTGACCACCTGTGAGCAAAGTGGGTCAGCCGACCCCCCGTACCGGGCGAAGGCCCCTGAGGGGGAGGGGCTATGCTGGCATAGTCAAAAACCCCCGCCCTGCTGGGCCGGGGCCTGCGTGGCGGGTTTGGGGGCTTTCTGCTTCCGGGATCCGTTACCCTGTCCCTTAGGCCGCTGCCCCTGAAGGGGGGTTGTGGCCGGGTATTGTGGTTGGTGATGCGTATAAGCAAACACCTTCCTCGGGTAAGAAGGCTTTTTCCCCGAGCCCTTCTTCTTCTGTGAAGGGGCAGAGGCTTTTCGGCCATGGGTTTGCCGAAGAGGTTTTCCCCTCTGCAAGGGACATCGACCAACTTGTCCTGCACCCAGGGCTCGAGGTCGAATGACTGAAGCCAAGCCTGGCGGCGAGCCCCGATGCCGGCTCCGGCTACTCGAGCCAAGGCCTCGAAGCCATCATAGGCCGCTCGAGAAATGAACTTCGAAATCCCAGAGGACAAGGCTTGGAACCGCTGCAAGGGTTCCTCGGAGAGACCGGCAGAGAAACCCTGAAGTTCTTTCGCCAGGTCTCGGAGGTACATACCCATGTACAGCTGATATGTCTGGACCCGACAAGCAAGCATAGAGCCCTGGAAGCACTTCCTACCGAGGGCATCCAGGCTCCGGGCCTCCTTCCCCGGGGGCATCGAGGAGTGCATCTTTTGACTCTTAAGTCGATGCATGGCCGACTCCACCACCATGGAGTGGTGTGGAAGTTGCGCCTTCTGGAACCCGGGGCTCTTGCGGACTCGATACATGGAATCGATCCGCTTGCTCAACAGTGGCGTCGAGGCTGGGCTCTCCCACATGCGGAAGAGAAGCCACTCCAGCATCGGGGGAACCGGTACAGTGAAGGCCTCCCTCGGGGGGAAGTCGTATTGAAGGGCCTCGAGCTCTTCGGCTCGGGGCTCCTCCTCCGGATCCGCGGGGAAGGCCAAAGCCTTGGCCATATCCCTCATGAAATCGGAGAACCGGGTATCCTCCGAGGCTCCGACCCGGGCGAGTCGGAGGGGACGCACCGAGTCTGAAAAGAACCGGGTGACTCGTCCTCCTCCGTGTCCCAGCCCGACTCCTCCGAGGAGGAATCGAGCGGCTCCGTGCGGGCGGGGCCCGGGGGACCTCCGCCCCGATGCCGACGTCGAGGACCTCGGGCCCGAACGGGAAGCCGAGGGAGACCTAGGCCGAGGATCGACTCGAGCTCGTATAGACTCGAGGATCGGCTCGGCCTCCGGGGTCGACTTGAGCGTCGACGTCCCGGTGGTCGGGGCAGATGCACTGGCGAGGCCAGTGATCCATGCCCGCTGCTGGTCCATGAAGGCAGATATACTGCGCTCCAAGGTCATCAGTCTGAGATCAAGCTCAGAAGACCCAGCAGCCGTCGACTCGGGCCCCGACGGCGGCTCATCCATGGGGGAGTCCAGGAGGACTATATCACTCATGTGTCTAGGCGACTCCACTTCGAGACGAGGAATCTTCAACGGCCTCTCCTCCTCTGAGGGCCCGGGGTGTCGGACCGGGCTAAGCGACCTGGCCCTAGAAGGACCAGGCTCGCCGCCCGGTTCCACCCTCGTGGGCCGCTGCTCCCGCTGGTGCTTCCGGCTGGGGGAGCCCCGTTCAGAAGAACTCCTACGATGCTCCGAACCGGAGCCACGAGGCGTAGAGGCCTCTGACGAGGTCCGCGCGGAGTCAGAGAAGATCCGGTCCCTCTGCGACTGCCGACTCCTCAGCGCCTTCGAGGACATCTTGCTGCACGGGCCGCAGCTCATAGGGTCATGCTCGGCCCCAAGGCAGCGGAGGCAGCAGTCATGCGTGTCAGTAAGAGACATGAGCCTGACACAGCGATCACACTTATTAAAACCGCTGGCAGCCATTGGGGGGAAAAGGGCCCCTGCAAGGTCGAAAGACCGCGCTGCCAGGGATGAAGGGAAAAGTGGCGGGAACGCCAGTTGGGAAAAAACAAAACGTAAACGGGCCCAATAGGGGATAGCGAGGCCCGGTGGGAAGAGGAACACAAGAACCGAGAAAATTTTTTTAACAAAAACAAATCAAAGAAATCAACTTTTCAGCGGCGTTAACAGACACGTCTGTAGGGCTCTGCGGAAAAAAGAAGACTGAGCAAGATGGCATCCCTGGGCGGGAAGGGGACCGCGCATGCGCGCTGCAATTCCCAAAGGCTTTCTGCGAAAGCTGGGGAAATTGCTCCGCGAGGGCTCCGTCGGCGACATCACCCATAAGTGAGGACTGACTTTCTGCTTGGTCCTGGAAAATGTAAATAAATAAAATAAATACCAGGCAGGAAAAAGGATCCTGCTTGTGTTGAGCACACCAGGTGGAGAACCTACGCCACTTGAGGGCATAAGACCTCCGTGTGGCCTGCCTCCTAGAGGCCAAGACCACGTCCCTCCACTTCCCTAGGCAGCAGTAAGGGTGCTAGAACTACCCTTTCAGCAGCCAGGTCATCAGATTGAGGGACTGGAGGTTGGGGTGTAAGAGAGATCCTTGCTCTTGAGACAGGAGATCGGGTTGCATCCCCAGAGGAAGAGGAGTGTCCACCACCAGTTGCAAAAGAAGCGGGAGCCAGGGTTGCCTTGGCCACCTGGGGGCCACCAGAATCACCGAGGCCTTGTCCTGAATCACCTTGAATAGTGTCTTGGGCACTAGAGGCGTGGGAGGAAATGCATATAGGAGGCCTGTAGACCATGGAATGAGAAACGCATCCGCTGCTACTCTGAGAGGATGCGGATGTCTGGAGCAGAACCTGGGCAGTTGACAGTTCAGTGGACTGGCAAAGAGATCTATGGTGGGAAGACCCCATCTTAGGAAGATCTGTTGAACCACCAGAGGATGCAACTGCCATTCGTGTGGCTGTAGAATCCTGCTCAATCTGCCAGGTAATTCTCTTGTCCAGGGAGATAGACCACCCTGAGAAGAATGCCATGATTGACTGCCCAGGAGCACAGGTCCTGTGCTTCCTAACAGAGAGGTCAGGACCCTGTTCCCTCCTGCTTGTTTACATAGAACATAGCAACTTGATTGTCCGTCTGAACCAAGATGGACTGGTGAGAGAGGACATGAGAGAAAGTCCGCAGGGCTAAGTGGATTGCTCCGAGTTCTAGGAAATGTATCTGCTATGTGAACTCCCAAGGGGACCAGAGGCCCCGAGTGCATGCTCCTTGGCAATGTGCACCCCAACCTTGAAGAGAAGCATCGGTTGTCAGCACTTGAGAGTGTGGAGGTGCTTGAAAAGGCACCCCTTGCAGCAGATGTGGAAGATGAAGCCACCACTGTAGAGAAGAGGCTAGTAGCTTGGACACTCTGATCTTGTCAGTCAGATTTCCTGTGGCCTGCAGCCACCGAGTTCTGAGGCCCCACTGGGATGGCCTCATGTGCAGACGGGCATTTGGAGTTACATGTACCGTGGATGCCATGTGGCCTAAGAGCCTCAGGAATTGTCTGGCGGAGACCAGAGAATTGCTGCGGAACTGTCTGGCCAGATCCATCAGTCTGTGGGCCCTGTCCACAGGTAAAAAGGCCTTTGCCTGAAGGGTGTCTAGTCTTGCTCCAATGAACTCCATGTTCTGTGAGGGGCACAAAGCAGACTTTGCAAAGTTTATGACAAACCCCAGATGCTGGAGAACAGAGACAGTGCGGAGGGTGGCTTGATTGGTCTCCTGTGGAGATTGACCCCTGATGAACCAGTCGTCCAGGTAGGGAAACACAAAGAGTCCTTGAACCCTGAGATAGGCCACCACCATCGCTAGGCACTTGGTGAAAACCCTGGGGTGGAGGTTAGGCCAAAGGGGAGTAACCTGTACTGGTAATGGTTTCCTCCCACGACAAATCAAAGATATTGTCTGTGGTCTGGATGAATAAGGATGTGAGTATAAGCATCCTTTAGGTCTAAGGAGCATAGCCAATCTCCCTGCTGGAGGTAGGGCAGCAGGATTCCAAGGGTAAGCATCTTGAACTTTTCCCTCTCCAAGAACTTGATGAGATTCTGCAAGTCTAGGATGGGCCTTAGGCCTCCTGTCCTCTTTGGTACTAGAAAGTACCCGGAATAGAAGCCTTGACCTCTCAGGTGGTGGGGCACCGGTTCCACCGCCTGTTCCTTTAGAACAGGGGTCTCAAACACGCGGCCCGCGGGCCGCATGCGGCCCGCGAGACAACTTTGTGCGGCCCGCGACGGAGGAAAACAAAAAAACCCCAAAACCCTGGCTTCTGCCGCTGCCGCCGTGGCAGCGGCAGAATCAATTGTCAAATTTTTAAAAAAAACTTACTTCTGCTGCTCAAGCAGCAAAATCAGCTGTCCTGCGGCCCCTTCCCCTGTGCCCGGAGATCCGAGTCTGCTCTATCAGCGGCGTGCTTTTCAAGCCGCGAAGAGAGTATTCCCCTCTCGCGCGGTTTCAAGCCGCGCGAGAGGGGAATACTCTCTTCGCGGCTTGAAAAGCACGCCGCTGATAGAGCAGACTCGGATCTCCGGGCACAGGGGAAGGGGCCGCAGGACAGCTGATTTTGCTGCTTGAGCAGCAGAAGCCAGGTTTTTTTTTAAGTTACCTGGGGGGGGGGGGGTGTAGGACTGGAAATGGGCTATTGGCAGGGGGGGGGGGTATGACTGGAAATGGGCTATTGGCAGGGGGGGGGTTATGACTGGGGATGGGCTATTGGCAGGGGGGGGTTATGACTGGAGATGGGCTATTGGCAGGGGGGTTATGACTGGAGATGGGCTATTGGCAGGGGGGGGGTTATGACTGGAGATGGGCTATTGGCAGGGGGGTTATGACTGGTAATGGGCTAAGGTGGGGGAAAGAAATAAAAATGGGCAGTTGGGGGTTATGAAGGACTTGAGGTGGGCTGATGGGGGGAGCTAGGACTGGTACTGAGCTATGGAAGGGCTGACTGAAATGGGGTAATGGGGGTTAGGGCTGGAAGTGGGCTATTGGCAGGGGGGTTATGACTGGTAATGGGCTATGGGGGGGGTAAGACTGAAAATGGGGTGACGGGGGGTAAAACTGGAAGTGCGCTATGGGGAGGTTAGGACTGGTAATGGGCTATGGGGGGGTCTAGGACTGGTAATGGGCTGGGGGGGGGGTTGCTAGGACTGGAAATGGGCTGAGTGGAAGGGGGGCTTGAACTGCAAATGGCTTATGGGGAGGGGGGCTTGGAATGGAAATGGGCTGTGAGGGGAGGGAGCTAGGATTGGAAATGGGCTGATGGGGGGCTAGGATTGGAAATGGGCTGATGGTGAGGCTAGGATAGGACTGGAAATGGACTAATGGGGGGACTAGAAGGGAGCGGATGCTGGGTGGGGCTGGAACTAGAAGGGAGCTGATGTTGGGGGAGGATTAGAATGGGATGGAGCTGGGAAAGTGAAATGGAGAGGGGAAAAATATTTGTCTGGGAGAGAAGACAAATCTACAATTGGCCAGGTATTGGGAGAGTAAGTGGGATTGAGGATGGAGGGGTAAAATTTGAGTGGATGAAATAGGAATGAGGAAAGAGAAAAAGGAGAAAGATTAGTATGTTAAAGCAGATGTAGAGAGAGAATGGAAAAAAAACTAGGAGAGAAGAAAGGGCAAATGGACAGCAGACGATGGAGAGTTAGCAGAAGACATGAAGAAACCAGAAGAAAGTGGCTGGAACAATTGCAACTGAAAAAAATGCACAAAAGGTAGAAAAATATCTCTTTATTTTGAATTTATTAACTGGAATATGTCAGCTCTGGGAAATGTGCATCATTAATGTTTGCGCTTTGTTTAGTACAAGAGGAAATTAATTTATAGTTTTATTTCTACAGTGTTGTTGTACATTCCAAGTTTGGCTTTTGGGGTTCCCAGTTTAATTATTGTCTTCTTGTTTCTAAATCTTTTAGTCTTTCTTTATCCATACTCATTAAAGAGGCATGTTTACTAAAAGTTAGTGTATGGTAACATTATGCAAATATTTATGCAAATGAGGCCCCTTATGCAAATGAGGCCTCGCGTCTTATGCGGCCCCCGGGTTACTTTACAAGTCCTCATTTGGCCCTCAAAGCAATTTGAGTTTGAGACCCCTGCTTTAGATGATTTTCTAACTCCTGCAGGAGTAAGTCCCTGTACAGAGGGAGTCTTGGAGGCTCCCCTGGAAAGTAGGAGGGAGGTACCTGGTGGAAGTGGAGAAGATAGCCCCTGTAGACTATGCTGAGCACCCAGGTATCCCTTGTCACGGCTGACCACCTGTGGGCATACAGGGTCAGCTGGCCTCCTGTGCTTAGGGGGCCCAGCTATGCCACTGGAGTTAAAACCCCGCTCCCTGCTGTGCAGGAGCCGGAGCTGGTGGTTTTCTGCCTACGGGGCCCATGTCCCTGCCCCTTGGCCTGCTGACCCTGCTGGGGAGCTGTGGAGGCCTGAAAGTGAGGGTATGATTTGTAGGCAGACGAATTCCTCGGGTAAAAGGTCTTTTTTCCTGAGCCCTTCTTCTTCTGAAAAGGGGCAAAGGTTTTTCTGGACAGCCTTGTCCGGATGAGAGTCTCGGACTCGGGTTCGGCAGCCTTTTCAGGCATGGGCTTGCCAAATAGGTTTTCACCTCGGCAGGGGACATCGACCAACTTGTCCTGCACCCATGGCTCGAGGTCCGATGACTAGCCAGGCCTGACGGCGTGCACCGATGCCGGCCCGGCTACTCGGGTCGAAGCCATCATAGGCTGCTCGAGAAATAAACTTCGAGCACTCCCTGATCCCCGATGACAAGGCCTTGAACCTCTGCAAAGGTTCCTCGGAGAGACCAGCAGAGAACCCGGCAATCTCCTTTGCCAGGTCTCGAAGGTACATGCCCATGTACAGCTGGTAGGTCTGGACACGGCAAGCAAGCATAGAGCCCTGGAAGCACTTTCTACCGAGGACATCCAGGTTCCGGGCCTCCTGGCCGGGAGGCACCGAGGAGTGCATCTTCTGACTCTTCAGACGAAGCATGGCCGATTCCACAACCATGGAGTGGTGCAGTAGCTGTGCCTTTTAGAACCCGGGGCTCTTGCGGACTCGATAGATGGAATCGACCCGCTTGGTCAGAACCAGCGTTGAGGCCGGCGCCTCCCACATGCAGAAGAGCAACCGTTCCAGCATCAGAGGAACCGGTACAGTAAAGGCCTCCTTGGGGGGGGGGGGGGAGAGTCATACTGCAGGGCCTCGAGCTCCTCGGCTCAAGGCTCCTCCTTGGGGTCTGCGGGGAAGGCCAAAGCCTTGGCCATGTCCCGCACGAAGTCCGAGAACCGGGTGTCCTCCGGGGGGGGGGGGGGGGACCGTCTCCGAGGTTCGGACTCCAGTGAGTCCGACGAGACACACCGGGTCCGAAAGGTGTCCGGGGACTCCTCATCCTCCGTTTCCCAGCCTGACCCCTCGGAGGAGGAATCGAGCTGCTCCGGTCGGGCAGGCACCGATGCCATCCGCCCCGACGACGAGGGTACCGGCATCAACGACCTCGGTCCCGAATGGGAGGCCGAGGGAGACCTCGGCCGAGGATCGACTCGAGCTCGCATGGACTCGAGGATCGGCTCGGCCTCCGGGGTCGACTTGGACGTCGATGTCCTGGTGGTCGGGGCAGATGCACCGGTGAGACCGGTGATCAGTGCCCGCTGCTGTTCCATGAAGGCAGCCAAGCTGCTCTCCAAGGCCGTCAACCTGAGTCCGAGCTCGGGAGACTCAGCAACCCCCGGACTCGGGTCCCGACAGCATCGGGCCCAACGTCGGCTCCCCTGGAGGAGAGTCCATGAGGACTACAGTACTCATGTGACCCGGGGACTCCGGCTCCACACGAGGTTGTTTAGCAGGCCTCTCCGACTCCGAAGACCCAGGACGGTGGTCGGGGCTATGCGACCTGGCCCCCGAGGAGCCAAATACGTCCACCGACACCACCCTCGTGAGTTTCTTCTTCCTACGATGCTCCCACGAGGGGGAGGAACCCGGCGATGCTCGGGTTCGGAATCCCGAGACGTCGAGGCCTCTGACAAAGTCCGGGCCCGGCTGGACGTGGAGTCAGAGAAAATTCTTTCCTTCTGGTGCTGCCGACTCAACGCCTTCGAGGACATTTTTCCACACGGACCACAGATCATCGGGTCATGATCGGGCCGGTGGAAGCAGTCATGTGTGTCGGTGAGAGACATAAGTTTCTTACACTGATCACACTTTTTGAACCCGCTGGCAGCCATTGGGGGAAAAAGGGCCCCTGCTAGGTCAAAAGACAGGGCTGCCAGTGAAAAACAGAAAAATGGCGCGAACGCTAGTCACGAAGGATAAAAACCGAAAAAAGAAGTCCGGGCTCGATACCGGTGTACCGGGCCCAGGCGGGAAAGGGAAACCGGCATCGAACCGAAGAAAAAACAGTTCCACTAACAAAATCAACTTTCTTCTCGGGTGAACACAAAACACGTCCGTCGGGCTCTCCGGAAAAAAGATGACTGAGCAAGATGGCACCCTTGGGCAGGAAGGGGACAGCGCATGCGTGCTGCAGTCCCAAAGGCTTTCTTTGAAAGCTGGGGAAATGCTCCGCATGGGGGCTCCGTCGGCACCGACGTCACCCATATGTGAGGACTGATTCCTGCTTGGTCCTAGAGAATTCATTTTTTTAAAATATAATTTGTTTAGGCTGTCGCACTTCAGTATAATTGATCTTTGTTGGAGCAGAATAAACAGCACCATGACTCTTAAAGGCGTGCTCCTTTCTCTCACCACAATGCTCTCTCTGCCCACGTACACATGCCCAAGCTCTCTCCTTTCTTCACCTCACTCTCTCTCCTTCCTTCTCTCCCTATCTCATCTCACTCTGCATAACCACTTTTCCTCTTCCCCTCCCCACCATAGCTCTTCTTTTAGCCACCAACTCCATCCCATCTTTGACTAGAGGGGGTCTACTAACGCCAACATTAAGGCCTGGAAAATCTCTAACAATTTTTAATTTTCCCATTCCCAGTCTTGTGGGAGGGGGCATTTATAACTTTTTATTTAAGGTCTTTGCCTCTACCTACCACTATGCTCCCATCTGTGACATTAGTGTAACAAAACAGACAAACTGAAAACATATGCATTTATTTATAAAATAATTAAATGTGCTTTATTTTAAAAAAAAGGAGGGGGAGAGGGAGTGAATCTTTGGAACTTGCAAATGAAAACTCATGAAGGCATAAAAGCTAGTTCCAACAGAGCTGGAAGTCTAAAGAAGCAGGAAAAGCTACTCGCATGTAACAGGTGTTCTCCTGGGACAGCAGGAATCAGTCCTCATATATAGATGACGTCGGTGCCAATGGAGACCTCACAAAAGCATCCCCCCATCTTTCAAAGAAAGCCTTTGGGAGAGGCCACAATGCATGCATGGTGCCCTTCCCGTCCAAGGGTGCAATCTTCCTTAGTCAGATGACATAGGTGAAAAAGCAAAATAAAAGATGGTAAAGAACCAACTCCAAGGTGCAGACAGAGCGTAAAGATTCCAAATTACCCATGCCTACCAATAGCCAGATTAATATTAATAAAATACAGTCTCTAAAATGCTTGTATGCAAATGCTAGAAGTCTAAACAATAAGATGGGAGAGTTAGAATATATAGCACTAAATGAGAGGTTAGATATGATTGCAATCTCAGAGACATGGTGGAAGGAGGATAACCAGTGGGACACTGTGATACCTGGATACAAACTATATCGTAATGATAGAACTGATAAAATTGGTGGAGGAGTTGCGCTCTATGTTAGAGAGGGCATTGAGTCAGAAAGGATTAAAGTTTTGCAGGAAACAAAATTTGCTGTAGAATCTCTATGGATTGAAATTCTATGTAAAAAAGGGAAGGCAAATGGCAGTGGGAGTGTACTATCGACCGCCTGGCCAGAATGAACAAATGGATGATGAAATGCTCAAAGAAATCAAGGAAGCTAACAAAAGTCACAGCAGAGTAGTAATAATGGGTGATTTCAATTACCCTGGTATCGACTGGGTCAGTGTTACGGCAGGACAAGCTAGGGAGATAAAGTTTCTAGATGAAATAAATGACTGCTTCTTGGAGCAGCTGGTTCATGAACCGACCAGAGGGGAAGCCATGCTGGACCTAGTCCTTAGTGGAACACCAGATCTGGTGCAAAAGATAAGGGTGTTGGTGCCACTAGGCAATAGTGATCATAGCATGATCGTGTTTGATTTAATTAGTGGAGGAGGGATAGTAAAGAAATCCACAGTACTACCTTTTAACTTTCAAAAGGGAGACTATGATAAAATGAGGAATATAGTTAAGAAAAAACTAAAAGGAGCGGTTGCAAAGGTTAAAGACTTACAGCAAGCTTGGGTGTTATTTAAAAATACTATCCTCGAAGCCCAGACCAGCTGTATTCCACGCATTAAGAAAAGTGGAAGAACGTCCAAAAAACTGCCAGCATGGTTTAAAGGTGAGGTCAGAGAGGCTGTTGCTGCCAAAAAAGAATCCTTCAGGAAATGGAAAAAAAAAAGAGTCAAATGAAGAAAACTGGAAACAGCACAAGCACTGGCAAGTTAAATGCAAAGCATTGATAAGGCACGCAAAGCGAGAATTCGAGAAGGAACTTGCTACGGAAGCAAAAACACAAAATAAAGACTTTTTCAAGTACATTCGTAGCAAAAGGCCTGTGAGAGAGTCCGTTGGGCCATTAGATGATAGAGGGGTAAAAGGGGCAGTAAGAGGACACGAGGCTATAGCAGAGAGACTGAATGAATTCTTTGCTTCGGTATATACTGAGGAAGATGTAGGGATGTTACCCAAAACTGAAGTGGTATTTAAAGGTGATACTGCAGAGGAATTGAGAGAAATATCGCTACACCGGGAAGATATATTACAACTATTTGATAAACTGAATAGTAGCAAATCACCTGGATCGGATGGTATACATCCAAGAGTGTTGAAAGAACTGAAATATGAGATTGCGGACCTGCTATTGGTAATCTGTGAACTTTCATTAAAATCATCTGTAATACCTGAAGATTGGAGGGTCGCCAACGTAACACCAATCTTTAAAAAGGGTTCCAGGGGTGACCTGGGAAATTACAGACCGGTGAGTCTGACGTCAGTACTGGGGAAAATGGTAGAAACTATCATAAAGAACAAAATTACACAGCACGTAGATAGTCATGGCCTAATGGGAGACAGCCAACATGGCTTTAGACAAGGAAGATCTTGTCTTACTAATCTGATATGTTTTTTTGAAGGTGTGCATAAACAGGTAGACAAAGGTGAGTTGGTTGATATAGTGTATCTGGACTTTCAGAAAGCTTTTGATAAGGTCCCTCATCAGAGACTTTTGGCGAAACTAAAAAGTCATGGGATAGGAGGCAGTGTACTATTGTAGATCGGGAACTGGGTAGGGCTAAATGGCCAAAATTCCCAATGGAAAAGGTGAATAGTGGAGTACCCCAGGGATCTGTACTGGGTCCGCTACTTTTTGACATATTCATAAATGACCTGGAAAAGGGAATAACGAGTGAAGTTATCAAATTTGCAGATGATACAAAACTGTTTAAAGTTGTTAAAACCCAAGAGGATTGTGGAAAACTGCAGGAGGATCTGGATAAATTGGAAGACTGGGCATCCAAATGGCAGATGAAATTCAATGTGGACAAGTGCAAAGTTATGCACCTAGGAAAGAACAGCCCACACTATAGTTACACAATGCAAGGTTCCACATTGGGAACCACCACCCAGGAAAAAGATTTAGGAGTCATCGTGGATAACATGTTAAAACCCTCTGCCCAGTGTGCAGCGGCAGCCAAGAAAGCAAATAGAATGCTAGGTATCATAAAGAAAGGGATGGAAAATAAAACAAAGGATATTATAATGCCTCTGTATCGTTCCATGGTACGACCGCACCTTGAATATTGTGTGCAGTTCTGGTCACCATATCTTAAAAAGGACATAGCATTATTAGAAAAGTACAGAGAAGAGCCACCAAAATGGTGAAGGGGATGGAAGGCTACTCCTATGAAGAGAGGCTACAAAGGTTGGGGCTCTTCAACCTGGAAAAGAGACGGCTGAGGGGAGATATGATAGAGGTCTATAAATTAATGAATGGAGTGCAGCGTGTAAACGTGGATCAATTGTTTACGCTATCAGAATATAGAAAGACTAGGGGACATGCAATGAAGCTACAGGGTAAACTATTTAAGACAAATAAGAGAAAATATTTTTTCACTCAACGTGTAATCAAACTCTGGAATTTGTTACCGGAGGATGTAATAAGGGCTGTTAGTGTAGCTGGGTTTAAAAAAGAAGGTTTGAACAAGTTCCTGGAGGAAAGCTCCATAAACCACTATTAAAAAGGGACCCAGAATAATCAATGCTTGACCCAGTACAAGCATTGTGGAACCTGTGTCTTTTGGGGATATTGCTAGGTACGCATGACCTAGATTGGCCACTGTTGGAAACAGGATACTGGGCTTGATGGACCTCGGTCTGACCCAGTATGGCATATCTTAAGCGGAGGAAAGAGGGTTGTGAGGACTGATTTGTGGTCCCAAATTCTAAGAAATTTAGATCTGCAACGTTATAAATTTATACACTTTCCCCGGGAACAAGCAGGAAGTCAGTCCTCACATATGGGGCTCCCTAGCTATAGGCTACCGAAAGCCCATAGAGGAAAAAAAAACACACGGTTGCCCCCAAGGGGAACCGTGAGCAGCAGCATTCGAGTCCACAGGTGTAGACTGCAGTAGGACCCATGTGTCTGATGGAAGCAACGCTCTAGTAGCCTGAATACAAAAGGTCGGAGGGTAGGAGTTGCCTAGATCCCGAAAAGATTACTGAGCATAGCCTGGCCGAAGGCACTGTCCCATTGGGACTCCCTCTCCAGGCAGTAATGAGCTGCTGCAAAGGTATGGAAAGAGCAGATGACAGCCCAGCAGATGTCAACCATCGGGACAGAGCGCAGGTTTGCCACAGAGGCTGCCATGGCACTGACACAGTGCGCCGTAACCCGGCCGTCCAGTGGGATCCCTGCCTACTCAAAGGCGAGGGCAATTCAGTCCGCCACCCAGGAAGACAATGTATGTTTGGTCACTGCCTCCCCAAGCCTACTGGGGTCATACAAAACCAAAAACTGAGAAGCTTTACAGTGGCAATGGGTATGTTAAATGTAGAAGGACAGGGTCCTCTTACAATCCAAGGTGTGGAGGACAGTCTCTTCCCTACTGGCGTGAGTTCTTGAAAAGAAGGTGGGCAGCAGCACCTCCTGGTTGAGGTGAAAAGGAGATACCACCTTCAGAAGGAATTTGGGTTGTGTGCGGAGCACCAACCTGTTCTTGTAGAACCAGGTATACGGAGCCTCTGCCACTAAGGCTTGGAGCTTGCTAACCCTGCGAGCAGAGGTGAGTGCAACCAGGAACACCACCTTCCACGAGGGGTATCGCAGGTGGAAGGTAGCCAGAGGCTCAAAAGACAGGCAAGTAAGCTGTGAGGTCTTGAGGGGACTTCTCTTATCAAAACCCACGGTTCGCCCCCGGCAACAGAGTGGGACCTCAAATACTACATAGAGGTCCCACTCTGCTGCCAGGAGGCGAACCAGGGGTTTTGATAAGAGAAGTCCACTCAAGAAGCGGGTCACCAGTGGTTGGACCAAGAGGGGTTTGCCATCCACCGGGTGATGATGTGCCGCCAGGGCACTAAGGTGCATTCTGACGGAGTTTGATTTGAGCCCGGATTGCGAGAGATGGAGACGGTACTGCAGCATCAGCTGCACAGGGCAGGAGAAAACGTAGTTACTCATCTGTAGCAGGTGTTCTCCAGGGACAGCAGGAATCAGTCCTCACATATGGGTGACGTCAGCGCCGACAGAGCCCTCGTGCAGAGCAAATCCCCAGCTTTCTAAGAAAGCCTTTGGGAATTGCATCACGCATGCACGGTCCCCTTCCCGCCCAAGGGAGTCATCTTGCTCACTCAAATGACATAGCTATAAGACGGCAAAAAGAACAAAATATAATAATAGAACTGCAACTCCAAGGGGAGGAGGGAGGGTTGTGAGGACTGATTCCTGCTGTCTCTGGAGAGCACCTGCTACAGGTGGGTAACTACATTTTCTCCAGGAACAAGCAGGAAGTCAGTCCTCACATATGGGACTCCCCAGCTATAGGCTACCGAGAATGCATAGCTGAAAAATAGGCTCCCTCTATGAGAGCCACAAGCAGCCATAATAGGAATCTAACTGAGACAGTAACACTCCGGTAGCCTGACATCAAAGAGTTGGAGGGTAGAAGTTGTCTAAACCTCGAAAAGGTTATGGAGTGCAGCCTGGCCGAAAGCACTGTCCCTTTGGGACTCCCTATCCAAGCAGTAATGGGTTGCAAAAGTCTGACCCGAAGACCAGGTGGCGGCCCGGCAGATATCTGCCAGCGGAACAGTGTGGAAATGAGCCAATGATGCCGCCATAGCCCTGACCCAGTGGGCCGTAACACGACCCTGCAAAGGAAACTCAGCCTCCCTGTATGACCAGGCGATACAGTCCACTACCCAAGTAGACAGCGTACGCTTCGAGACGGCCATCACCAGCTTACTGGGGGGTCATAGGATACGAAGAGCCGAGAAGCTCTTCTATGGCCTTGCGTACACTGAATGTAGAAGGCTAGCGCCCTCTTACAGTCCAGGGTATGCAGAACTGTCTCTGCTCGACTGGCATGCGGCCTGGGAAAGAAGGTAGTAGTACTACCTCCTGGTTGAGGTGGAACGAAGAGACCACTTTCGGAAGGAACTTGGGGAGTGTGCGGAGCACCATCCGGTTCCTATAGAACCTTGTATATGGCCTGTCGGACACCAGGGCCTAAGCTCACTCACTTGTCGAGCCGACGTGAGTGCCACCATGAAAACTACCTTCCAAGAAAGGTAACATAGATGGCAGGTTGCCATCAGCTCGAATACTGGACAAGTAAGCTGACTTAAGACCACATTCAAATCCCACTCGGTTGCTGGAGGGCGAACCGGGGGCTTCAGCAGAAGTAGGCCTCTCAAAAACCTGAACACCAAAGGATGTGCAGAAAGAGGCTTTTCTTCCACCGGGAAGTGATGTGCATCCAAGGCACTAAGGTGAACTCTGACGGAGTTGGACAAGGCCCAAATCTGAAAGATGAAGAAGATACTGAAGCACCACTGCGACTTGGCAGGAGAAAGGGTTTTCTTTCTGCTTTTCGCAGCACACCTCAAACTTATGCCACTTGAAAGCACAGGTCAGTCTAGTCGAGTGCCTCCTTGAGGCTAGCAACGCCTCTTCCACATTTTTGGGGAGAAGGAAAGGTGCGAGGACTACCCTTTCAGCAGCCAAGCCATCAGGTTGAGGGACCTGAGGTTGGGGTGCAGGAGAGTGCCCCCCTCCTGAGACAGGAGCTTGGGATAGGATCCCAGAGGGATTGGGGCCTCCACCGCTATTTGAAGCAGAAGCAGAAACCAAGGTTGCCTTGGCCATCTGGGGACTATCAGAATTACCGAGGCCTTGTCCTGGAGGATCTTAACAGTTTTGGCCACCAGAGGCGTGGGAGGAAACACATACAGGAGGCCCACAGACCATGAGATGAGAAACGCATCTGCAGCCACCCTGTTGGGGTATGGCTGCCTGGAGAAAAACTGGGGCAACTGGTGATTGTGTGGGCTCGCAAACAGATCCATTGTCGGTTGTCCCCAGGTTTGAAATAGCCATTGGGCCATCTTCATATCCAGCTGCCATTCATGGGGCTGGAGAATCCTTAGCTTGTTGGCTAAGTAATTTTCCTGGCCTGGCAGATAAACTGCTGTGAGATGCATGCCATGCCAGACTGCAAAGGAGCACAGGTCCAGGGTTTCTTGACACAGAATGCAGGACCTCGTGCCTCCCTGCTTGTTCACACAGAACATCGCCACTTGGTTGTCTGTTTGTATTAAGACAGGTTGATGAGCCAAAGTTTGACAAAAGGCTCGTAGAGCTAGGCAAATGGCATGAAGTTCCAGGAAACTGTTATGCTGTGTGCTCTCTTGCGGTGACCACATGCCTTGAGTGCAAAGTCCCTGGCAATGGGCTCCCCAGTCCAGCAGGGATGCATCTGTAGTTAGGATCCTCGTGTGCAGAGGAGCCTGAAAACCCACTCCCGCCTCCAAGTTGTTCGATTGAAGCCACCAGGCCAATGACTGTACCAGTCGTTTGGAAACCTTGACTCTGTCTCGAGGTCTGCCTGTGTCCACTGGTTTCTGAGACACCATTGAACTGTTCACATGTGGAGGCATGTATTCAGAGTCACATGTACCGTGGAGGCCATGTGCCCGAGGAGTCGCAGGAAGTGCCTTGCTGATATTTGGGACCTGCGACTCACTTGATGTGCAAGGGCCAGGAGTCTCTGTGCCCTGTCTACTGGCAGGTAAGTCCTTGCTTGAAGGGTATCCAGCCTTGCCCCAATGAACTCTAGTCTGAGTGGGGACTAGAGTAGACTTGGGGAAATTTATTACAAATCCTAGATGCTGAAGCACCTGAATGGTGCGAAATCTGGCCTGTTGGACCTCCAGGGCTGATGTGGCTCTGATGAGCCAGTCATCCAGGTAGGGGAAGACAAATACTCCTTGGATTCTGAGGAAGGCGGCCACCACCGCTAGGCACCCTGGGGGCGGAGGCCAGGCCAAAGGGAAGCACCCTGTACTGATAGTGGTTTCCTCCCACCACAAAGCGTAGATACTGCCTGGGGTCTGGATGAATTAGGATGTGTTATATGCATCCTTTAGATCTAAGGAGCATAGCCAGTCTCCCTGGCGGAGGTAAGACAGCAATATTCCAAGGGAGAGCATCTTGAACTTTAAGTTTCGCAGGTCGAGGATGGGCCTTAGGCCTCCTGTCCTTTTTGGTATCAGGAAATGTCTGGAGTAAAAACCTTTGCCCTGCAGATGGTGGGGCACCGGTTCTACCGCCTGATCCTCTAGAAGATCTGCTAACTCCTTCAAAAGGTCCCTGTGAAGAGGAGCAGATAGCCCTGCTGGATTATCTGAAGAACCCAGGTGTCTGTGGTGATGGCCGGCCACCTGTGGGCATACAGGGCAAGCCTTCCCCCTGTGCATTGCCTTACTCCATTGGTGAGAGGGGCTATGCCTTGAGAGTCAAACGTAACCCCCAGGCTGAGCCGGAGCCGGTGCCTGGGGGCTTTCTGCTTACATGGGCCATGCCTGGCGGCATGCACCGATGCCATCCGTGGCTACCCGGGCAGACGCCTCGAAGCCGTCATAGGCTGCTCGAGTCATGAACTTCAAGCACTCACGGACTCCAGTAGACAGGGTCTTGAAGTGCTGCTAGGGTCCTTAGACAGACCAGCTGAGAACCCGGCAATCTCCTTTGCCAGGTCTCGGAGGAACATGCCCATGTACAGCTGGTATGCCTGGATCCAGCATGTCAGCATAGAAACCTGGCAGCACTTTCTGCCGAGGGCATCCAAGTTGCAGGCCTCCCTGCCAGGAGGCACCGAGGAGTGCATCTTCTGGCTCATGGAGTTGTGCGGCAGTTGTGCTTTCTGGAATCCAGGACTCTTGTGGACTCAGTAGATTGGGTCGATCCGCCTGCTGATCACCAGCATAGACGCCGGTATCTCCCACATGCGGAGCATCAGCCGTTCAGATCGGAGGCACCGGTACAGTAAGGGCTTCCTGGGGGGGGGGGGAGCTGCTACTCCACCTCCGCAAGGAATTCCAAAGCCTTTGACATGTCCCTTACGAAGTCCAAGAACCGAGTGTCCTCCAGGGGGGACCTTCTCAGAGGTTTGGACACCGGGGAATCAGATAGAACGCCTCTGGTCCAGCAGGTGTCCAGGGATTCTTCCTCCTCTGTCTCCCAGCCCGATGCCTCCGAAGAAGAATCAAATGGCTCCGGCCTCAAGGGCTTTGGCTTTGACCGCCCCGACGCTGGTGTAATCGGCATCGACGACCTCAGCCGAGGATCAACTCGAGTACAGATGGTCTCGAGGATCGGCTCGGTCTCTGGGGTCGACTTGGACGTCGATGGCCCAGTGGTCAGGGCGGAAGGACCGGTGAGGCCGGCTATCAGCGCCCGCTGCTGCTCCATGAAGGCAGACATGCTGCGCTCCAAGGCCACCATTCTGAGACCGAGCTCAGAAGGCTCCGCAGCCCCCGGGTCGGGTTCCAATGTCATCGGGCCTGACATCAGTTCTCCCAGAGGAGAGTCCTCAACGAGGACAATGGTTACCTGCCTCGGCTGTTCCAAGTCCCTTCGAGGAAGTTTTGCTGGACGCTCCAAATCCAAGGATCCGGGTTGGCGGTCGGGACTCCGCGACCGGTCCCACGAGGAACTAGGCGATTCGGAACAGTCCACCTTCAGGGATTTTTTTCTTCCTCCGATGTTCCCATGAGGGAGACCCCCTTTCTGAGGAGACCCAACGCTGCTCAGGCTCAGACAGTTCCCAAGATGTCGAGGCCTCAGACGAGGTCCGGGCCCGGAAGGGTACGGACTCAGGAAAAATCCTATCATGCTACTGCTGGCGGCTTCTCAGGGCCTTCGAGGACATTTTCCTACATGGGCCACAGACCTTCGGGTCGTGGTCGGGCCCGAGGCACCAGAGACAGCAGTCATGTATATCGGTGAGAGACATTAACTTTGTGCACTGATCGCATTTTTTAAACCCGCTGGCAGCCATCAAGGGAAAAAGGGCCCCTGCGAGGTCAAAAGGACCGGGCTGCCAGTGAAAAAGAAAAAGAGCGTGAACACTAGTCACAAAGGACAAAAAAACAAAAAATTGTAGCCGGACTCGATACCGGTGTACCGAGTCGAAGGTGGGAAGGGGAACCGATGTCAAACAGGCAGAAAACAGAAGTTAATTTCTTAACTTTTAAACACTTTTTTCTCAGGGACTACAGGACAACGTCCGTTGGGCCCGCGGAAAAAAGGAGACTGAGCAAGATGGCACCCTTGGGCGGGAAAGGGACCGCGCATGCATGATGCAATTCCCAAAGGCTTTCTTAGATAGCTGGGGATTTGCTCCGTACGAGGGTTCCATCGGCGCCGATGTCACCCATATGAGGACTGACTTCCTGCTTGTTCCTGGAGAAAGGGTTAACCCGTGCTCTGTGCACCAAACTGAAAATCTGTGCCATTTGAAGGCATATGCTTTCCTAGTGGAAGCCTTAAAGGAGGCCAGCAGGACCTCCTCCACTTCTCCTGAGAGGATGAAAGGGGCTAGAGTCACCCTTTCAGCAGCCATGCTGTCAGTGACAGTGATCCCAAGTTGGGGAGCAAGAGAAAGACCCCCTCCTGAGACAGGAGCCCTGGAGAGCTCCCCAATGAGATGGGAGTCTTCACTGACAGCCAGAGGAGTAGCGGGAACCATGGCTACCTGGGCCATCGAGGGGCTATCAGAATCAGGAAAGCCTTGTCACGGAGGGTCCTGAATAACGTTTTGGCAATTAGTGATGTGGGTGGGAAGGCATACATGAGACCTTCCGACCACGAAATGAGAAATGCATCGGCCGTCACCCATGAGGGGTGGACTTGCCGGGAGCAGAAGCAGAGCAACATGTGGTTGTCCAGGCTGGCAAACAGGTCTATCCATGGTTTCCCCCAGAGATGAAAAAGCCGGTGGGCCACTCTAAGGTCCAGCTGCCACTTGTTCGGCTAGAGGACCCTGCTCAATCTGCCGACCTGGCCTGGCAGGTATACTACCTATAGGAGTATGCCCTGCTGGACTGCGTAAGAACAGAGGGCTACCGCCTTGTGGCAAAGGGTTATTAAAATAATATTAAATAAATATTAAAATAAATAAGGGTGCAAGACCCTGTGTCCCCCCTGCTTGTTCACATAGAACATTGCCACCTGGTTATCTGTTTGGACCAACACTGGGTGGTGCTGTAGGTGGTGGCAAAAAGCTCAGAGAGCTAAATATAATCGCCCACAGCTCCAGGAGGTTGATCTACTGGCTGCTCTCGCCCTGCAACCAGCTGCCCTGGGTGCAGAGTTCCTTGCAGTGTGCTCCCCATCCCAGCAGGGAGGCGTCCATAGTAAGAACCTTTAAGGGGCTCGGCGTTTGGAAGAGCATCTCTGCCTGGAGGTAATGGGGGTTTCCCACCTGGGGAATCTTTGAGACCCTGTCTCGGAGGCAGCCTGTGGCCTGTGTCTACTGGTCCCAGAAGCACCACTGTGCGGCTCTTTTGTGAAGACCAGCATATGTGGTGACATGGACCGTGGAGGCCATGTGCCCGAGTAGGCACAGTAGGAGCCAAGCAGACACCGAGGGACGCTGTTGTATGTCTAGGGCCAGTGCCCTGAGACGGTCGGCTCGGTCCCTGGGAAAGAAGGCCTTTGCCTGGAGGGTGCCTAGTCTTGAGCCTATGAACTCCAGACACTATGTCAAGAGGAGATGGGACATGGGGCAGTTTATTACAAATCCCAGATGCTGCAGGACCTGGATGATACGTATGATAGCCTGCTGCACTTCGGCAGCCGTGCCTCCCTTTATGAGCCAATCGTCCAGATAGAAGACAAAGACCGCCTGGAGGCGGAGGAAGGCGGTCACGACTGCCAGGCACTTGATGAAGCCCTTTGGGGCAGAAGCCAAGCTGAAGGGCAGCACCCTGTACTGGTAGGGGACGCCCCCCCCACCATGAACCTCAGGTGCTGCCTGTGGTTGGGATGAATGAGGATGTGGGTGTAAGCATCCTTCAGATCCAAGGAGCAGAGCCAATCTCCCTGCTGGCCAAGGGAGAGCATCTTGAACTTCTTCCTCGGCAAGAATTTGTCCAGATTGCACAGGTCGAGGATGGGCCTTAGGCCTCCTATTCTTTTTGGTAAGAGGAAGTATCTGGAGTAGAACCCCTTGCCCCTGAGATAGTGGGAACTGGTTCTACAGCTCTGTTCGAGAAGACCTGCAGTTCCTTCAGTAGAAGGACCCGGTGTAGGGGAGACCTGGGGAGGCTCTCCTGGAAAGAAAAGGGAAAATGTCTAAGCTAGATGGAGGCAGCAGCCCTCCTTGACCACCTTGAATGCCCAAGAATCAGTGGTGATGCCTGTCCACCTTTGGGAATAGTGAGTGAGACATCCCCCTATGGGCTGCTGAACTCCTTGGGGTGGAGAGGCTATGCCCAAAGAATAAAAAGCTCCCCCCTGTCTGGGCGGGGCTGGGGCCGACGCCTGTGGCTTGGGAGCCTTCTGCTTACAAGGGACGTGCCCATGTCCCCTGGCCTGCTGACCCTGTTGGGGTGCCGGGGAGGCCTGAAAAAGGTGGGTAGTTTCTGTAAGCAGCCTCTTTCCTCAGGTAGAAGGCTCAGAGAGGAGCACCGGTCTTCTTAGCCTGGTCCTCGACATTAACTCTGTCTACAGCTTGGCAGCTTTGTCAAACATGGGTTTGCCAGAGAGGTTCTCTTCTTGGCATGGGACATTGACCAATTTGTCCTGCACCCATTGCTTGAGGTTGGACGATTGCAGCCAAGCCTGGCGACTGGCAGCGATGCCGCTATCGCTACTCAAGCCACCGACTTGAAGCTGTCATAAGCTGCCCAAGACATAAATTTGGAGTACTCATAGACGGCCTTGGTCAGGTTCTTGAACCGCTACAGGGGTTCCTCAGAAAGACCAACTGAGAACCCGGCAAGTTCCTTTGCCAGGTCTCTCAGATGGATGGGCCATGTACAGATGGTAGGCATGGATCCGGAGATAAGCATAGAGCCCTGGCAGCACTTTCTGCCTAGGACATCCAGGGTGCGTGCCTCCCTGCTGGGGGTACCAAGAAGTGCGTCTTCTGACTCTTCAGCCGATGCATGGCTGACTCCACCACCATGGAGTTGTGCAGCAGCTGTGACTTCTGGAAGCCCGGGCTCTGGCAGACTCAATACATAGAGTCGAGTCGCTTTCTTACCACAGGCACCGATGCCGGTGTCTCCCACATACGGAGCATTAGCCGTTCCAGGATGGGTGGGATGGGCACCATAAGTGACTCCCTCAGGGGGGGAGCCTCATATTGGAGGATTTCTAGCTCCTCCATCCAAGGGCCCTCCTCCGATTCCGTCGAAAATGCTAGAGCCTTGGAATGGCATATCCTCATGCGGGGGACAGATGCCAGGGTTCCGAAAGAGGGGGATCCGAGAGGACATCGTGGTGACAACTGGTGTCCGGCGACTCCTCGTCCTCTGTCTCTCACTCAGAATAGTCCATTGAGGACTCTAAGGAAGGATGGCTCGCAGGCTCCAGGCCTGAGCCCCGCCCGCATCCCTCGGAAGCCCCGCAGCTGGCGCCATACGTGCTAGTTGGGGAAGATCTTGGTCCCCTGAATCGAGACCTTGGCAGAGGATCGACTCGTGGCCGAAGGGTCTCGAGGATCGGCTAGGCCTCCGGAGACATCTTCGACATCAAGGGCCTCATGGTCTGGGCGGAGGAACTGGTGGTACTGGACAACACCACACGCTGCTGGTCCATGAAGAAAGACAAGCTGCGCTCCAGGGATGTCATTCTGGCCTCAAGGAAGGCGGCTCCATAGCCATCGGCGCAGGCACCGAAGGAATCGGGCCTGACTCCGGTTCCCCTGAGGGGTAGACCTCGATGAGGATTATGTCTGGTGACCGAGGCCGGTCCGAGGTCAAGCCCTTTCAGGGGACCTTCACAGGCTGCTCCTTCTCCAATCCCTCAGATGAGTGCCTAGGGACTGCGGGACCTGGCTTGGGACTTAACCGGCCTGTCGGAGCCGTCCAAGGACACAGCCTTCGAGGTCATCTTCTTCTTGAGTTCCCTCAAGGGAGCCCCCTTTCTGAAAGGCCACAGCATCGACTGAGGGTCCACAAGGCTTCAGGGGAGGCCCTGACCTTTGGAGGTACCGGGGACTCCAGGAAAAAAAAAAAATCCTTAGCATGCTGCTGCTGGCGGCTCTTGAAGGCCTTAGTGGACATCTTTTTACAGAGGGCGCATGCCGTGGGGTCGTGGTCCGGCCCCAGACAGCAAAAGCAGCAGTCATGTGTGTCGGTCAGGGACATTTTGGCACACCAATCACACTTCTTAAAGCCACTGGTAGCCATGGAGGAAAAAGGTACCCCAGTGAGGTCAAAGACCCACGGTGCTGCCAGTTGGAACAAAGGCACGAAGGCGCTGAAGAAGGGGAAAAAAACCCTAAGAACCCGAAACACGAAGCCGGGGCAGCAAGTTCAGGTGGTGGGAAGAGTACCGGTGCACTACTGGAGGTATGAAACTCAGGTCAAGAAAATCAACTTTTTCCAGGGAAAGACCAGACAGACATGTATGTATCTAAGGGCTCCACGGAAAAAAAGGAAAATGAGCAAGATAGAACCCTTGGGCGGGAAGGTTACCACACATGTGTGGTGGCATCTCCCAAAGGCTTTCTTTGAAAGCTAGGGGGATGCTTCTGTGAGGGTTCCATTGCTGCCGACATCACCCATATGTGAGGACTGACTTCTTGTTTTTGGCAGGCAATAAAATTTTGAAATGCTGTTCATACATGGAATTCAGAATTGCTAATTTAAATTCACTTCTAGCGTGAAAGTTTCCAAAAAAAAAAAAAAAGAATCTACTAGCAACTGCTCAGCATAAATGCAAAGAGCAACTGCGCTGCTCCCCTTCTACCCCCAAACAAGTACAGCATCATTCCTTCTAACCCCTGCAGTGCCAGTGCGTGTCCTCAAATAGCTTTCTTACTGTCAGCTAAAAAGTAAATACAATTCTAGGCTTTGACATACAGTTAAAGACCACCTGCCCACAGCACTCTTCCCTCCCCTCCCCCCCTCCCACTAACATAAAATGGGAAAAAACTGGTCCTAACTTAATTATGTCCCTAAATGACAGCAGCAGTGCAACATGTTAGGAGCCCTTGGAAAATGAAGACCCCAAGGCAGCCAGGTTTAAGCTCTGAAGATAGCACAGCTTAATATGGCATTTACCAAAAAAGAGCAAAGGCTGTCATAAGTTTATTTTTTTGGGCATCTGTATCAAGGTACACCACAGGTATTATTTAAAAGGATTCCTCCCCCTCCCCAACTTAAATTGGCTATAAAGACACTACAAAAAAATGTCTCGGGGGCCTTCTATGCAGTAAAGAATATCCCAGTCAGTTTCCAACACTCAAGCTACCATTACTTGATGGCATCGCATGGGAGTAAAGTCTGGGACACTGCAGTGCTATTCCTGCTTCCGCCTTCTCCGATTCCACTTCCTTTTGCATGGAAGCAGAAGCATCTGGCTGCATCAGAAAGGGCAGAAATACGAACAGCGACACAGAGCCAGAGTTTTCGGTGAGCATTGCAGTGCTGTTTAAAGGCATTGCAGCTCCTTCAGGTCCCAGAGGGGAGGTACCAGTGGCAATGGGCCATACTTGGACTACTGGCACTCTAGGTGACTCCCTAATTTGCCTAATGGTAGCACCGGCCCTGCCAGGACACCTATTCTGAAAGCAAAACACTGCCAAGTGTTACACCAGGCCCTAGAACAGTGATGGCTAACCTTTTTGAGCCCGAGTGCCCAAACTGCCGCACAAAACCAAAGAATTTCCTCAAAGTGCCAGCACGTCAATTTGCATAAATATTTGCATAATGCTAACATACACTAACTTTTAGTAAACATGTCTCTTAATGAGTGTATGGATAAAGACAGACTAAAAGATTTCTACATTACTATAATCCAGTGCCAACCGCCAGGCACATTAGGAACTACTACAAACACTGCCCATTTAGAACCAATAGCAAACCCGCCGTATCCTAACAGCACTACCAGGAGTCACAAAGCACCATACCATACCTATCAAAAGGCAACACTGCAAATATTAAACCAATACATTTCAGAGAACAACAATACATGACCTACTGGGGAAAGAGAACAAGTGGCAATGTCAAAAAGGAATTACATAAACAGAATACCTCAGCTCAGTTACACAGTTGCAATTGCTCCAGCCACTTTCTTCTGGTTTCTTCATGTTTTCTGCTAACTCTCCATCATCTGCTGTCCATTTGTCCTTTCTTCTCTCTTCTAGTTTTTTTTTCCATTCTCTCTCTCTACATCCGCTTTAACATACTAATCTTTCTCCTTTTGCTCTTTCCTCATTCCTATTTCATCCACTCAAATTTTACCCCTCCATCCTCAATCCCCACTTACTCTCCCAATACCCGGCCAATTGTACATTTTTCTTCCCTCACACACAAAATATTTTTCCCCTCTCCATTTCATTCTCCCAGCCCCATCCCCTTCTAATCTCCCCCAACATCAGCTCCCTTTTAGTTCCAGCCCCACCCAGTATCCGCTCCCTTCTAGTCCCCTCATCAGTCCATTTCCAGTCCTAGCTCCCCCATCCATTTCCAGTCCTATCCGAGTCCCTTCATCAGCTCATTTCCAATACCAGCCTCCCATCAGCCCATTTCTAGTCCTTTCCTAGCTCCACCATCAGCCCATGTTAAATCCTAGCTCCCCTCCACTCAGCCCATTTCTAATCCAAGCCCCCCATGAGCCTACCTCCAGTTCTAGCCCCTCCATGAGTCCATTTCAATCCAAGCCCCCACCACAGCCCATTTCCAATCTTAGCTCCCCCAACACCCAATTCTCAGTTCTATCCTAGCCCATCCATCAGCCCAGTTCCTGTCCTAGCTCCCTCCCCTAAGAGCCCATTCCAAGCCCCCCTTCCCATCAGTTATTTGCAGTTCAAGCCCCCTTCCACTCAGCCCATTTCCATTCCAAGTCCCCCTCCCCATTAGCTATTTGCAGTTCAAGTCCCCCACTTCCCCTCAGCCCATTTCCATTCCAAGCCCCGTCCCCATCAGCTATTTGCAGTTCAAGCCCCCCACTTCCCCTCAGCCCATTTCCATTCCAAGCCCCATCCCCAACAGCTATTTGCAGTTCAAGCCCCCTTCCACTCAGCCCATTTCCAGTCCTAGCAACCCCAACCCATTACCAGTCCTAGCCCCCCATAGCCCACTCCCAGTCCTAATCCCACCAGCCCATTTCCAGTCCTAATCCCCCATCACCCAATTTTCAGTTTAAGCCCCCCCATAGCCCATTACCAGTCCTAACCTCCCCATCAGCCCACTCCCAGTCCTAATCCCCCATCACCCAAGTGTCAGTTTATGCCCCCCATAGCCCATTACCAGTCCTAACCCCCATCAACCCACTTCCATTACTTATCCCACCAGCCCATTTACATTCCTTATCCCCCATCACCCTATTTGCCGATTAAGCCCCCCCATAGCCCATTACCAGTCCTAACCCCCCATCAACCCACTTCCAGTCCTAATCCCACCAGCCCATTTCCAGTCCTAATCCCCCATCACCCAATTTTTAGTTTAAGCCCCCCCAGCGCCCATCACCACTCCTAACCCCCCCAGCCCAGCACCCATCACCACTCCTAACCCCCCCAGCCAGCCCAGCGCCCATCACCACTCCTACCCCCCCCAGCCAGCCCAGTGTCCATCACCACTCCTACCCCCCCAGCCCAGTGCCCATCACCACTCCTAAATCCGCCCAGCCCATCACTACTCCTAACCCCCCCCCAGCCCAGCCCATCACCACTCCTAACCCCCCCAGCCCAGCCCATCACCACTCCTAACCCCCCCAGCCCAGCCCAGCCCAGCCCATCACCACTCCTAACCCCCCCCCCAGCCCAGCCCAGCCCAGCCCATCACCACTCCTAACCCCCCCCCCCAGCCCAGCCCAGCCCAGCCCATCACAACACCACTCCTAACCCCCCCCCCCAGCCCAGGGAAAATTTAAAAAAAAAGAAAACCTGTCTGTTGCCGCTGTCGGGGCCGCCGCAGCAGAATCGAGCGTGCCGCGGGGCCCCCCTGTATCCGGCAGAGCCTGCCCTCCCCGTAGCAGCTCTCTCTTTGGAGCTGCAGTCAGACGCGTCGGCTTGCAGAGCGCGAGGGAAGAGTTTCTCCCTCGCTGCTCTGTTAAACCCGCGGGGGCTGATGGGAAGTTCCCATCAGCCCCCGCGGGCTTAACAGAGTCGCGAAAGGGAAACTCTTCCCTTCGCGCTCTGCAAGCCGGCGCGTCTGACTGCAGCTCCAAAGAGAGAGCTGCCAAAGAGAGAGCTGCTACGGGGAGGGCAGGCTCTGCCGGGTACAGGGGGGCCCCGCGGCACGCTCGATTTTGCCGCGGCGGCCCCGACAGCGGCAGCAGACAAGTAAAATTGGAAAAAAAAAAAAACAACCTAATTGCGGACCTTCCCGCGTGCCAGCTGCAAGGCCTTCGCGTGCCACAGCTGGCACGCGTGCCATAGGTTCGCCATCGCTGCCCTAGAATATCAATGTACCTCCTAATTGGAAAAAAAAAAAGCAGACGGCTACAGAATCCTACAGAAAAACTACATATTAGAAACTTCCTTACTTCTATCACACATATGCAACACAGATGAGACCCGTAAATACAAAATAAATGACCAGAAATTAGAAATCTATGGAGAAAGCACAGTTACTTACCTGTAACAGGTGATCTCTAGGAACAGCAGGAATAAGTCTTCACATATGGGTACGTCGGTACCGATGGAGTCTGCGCGGGAACGCTCCCCAGCGTCCAATCAAAACGCTTTTGGGAGCATCCCAACACGCCTGCGTGCTGCCTTCCCGCCTTTCCCAACTGCCTCTCCTCAGTTAAGTTTGAAAGCTGAGACAAAGAGAGAGAGAGAGCGATAGAGATAGAGAAATACAACTCCTAGAGGAGGTGGGTGGGTTGTGAAGACTTATTCCTGCTGTTCCCAGAGATCACCCGTTACAGGTAAGTAACTGTGCTATCTCCAGGAACAAGCAGGAATGAGTCTTCACATATGGGGACTCCCAAGCTGAGATGCCTGGGGGAGTCCCAGCATGTTGCGAATCTGAGAGCCATGCTATTTTACAGAACCTCAGGCATCCTAGGGATGGAAGGTAGGAGTTGAACTAAAAAGATGTGCTGTGGAACAGCTGGACCAAACAGGACACCTGGAAAGGAGTCTCTGGACAGGTGCTATCTAGTGAAAAGATTGAAGTGCAATGACCCATATGGACCTCAACTGGTGGAATGCAAGGGTTTTATGGGGGTTCATATGAAATTGGTAATATGAACCAGGAAAATATCTACAGAGAGTACCTCAATGAAAGGAGAGGTAGATACACTGTGCAAAAAACAGGTTGAGGTCAGAACCCTTAGGGTGAGAAGAAAGCCCAGTGGAACTGGGGTGGTTCAAAAAGGTAGGACTTTTGCAGGAGATGCGAAAGTCCGTAGATGGATAAGAGTGAAGCTCTGTTGACCTAAAAAGGACATAGTTCCCATGGGAGAAAGAGCTGTGAAGACTCCTATATTCGAGATGAAAAAGGACAGGAACATGAGGCATAGTAGCCTCTCATTTTCTGAGGGTTCAGAAGGTCCTTTGTATTTAAAATTACATAGGTAATAGAGAGGATATGGAGGGCTTTAGGTGTACCAAAAGTGAAGGTCATGGTGCAAAAGCCCCCTAACTACCACGAGTAGTGGTTGTTCATGGGGATCCCTAGGATGCTGGAACAGCATAGAGACTATCTGATGGGCCCGTAGGGAAATATATGGATATATATGAGTATAGACCGATACATTTAGTCCGACAGATAAAGAATAGTATATAGACACATACATACACATACCCCTGTCCTGTCATGGGGTATGTGGCGAGAGAAGATTCCACTAACAAGAGGGTATTACCTGATTGAGGGAATCTTTGGAGAATCCATTGCTACTGGTTATAAGTAGGAACGCAAAGGGAGTTCCCTCAATGATAAGGGGAAGCTCAGAGTCCTGTAAGAACTCTTGCCCTTAAATAACCAGGAATGGAAACCTACATGAAAATTGCAGAGGATGTTGTTGATATGCAGACAATAAGTCTGAATCCTTCCATAACTCCAGCAGGCAGCTGGAGAAAAAGATGCCATGAAAGAAATACCATATTCACCCTTTATGAGGGCAAACAGGGTATGGTGCATTCTGGTGATGAATATGAATTCTGCTATGAAGAATTGAAGATGGAAGGAAATAGCAGACATGGACTGGCTGTACTGAAAGAAAAAAACACATTCCTGGTGGAGGGGTGCACTAGAGATGTGAACCAATCCAGGGAATTGGATGATTGTCCAGGTCTTCGCTTAATTAAAGGTCTGTGTCCTTTATTTAAGAAGATTTTAATGGAAAATGGTAAGGGCAGGGGAACCCAGTCGACATAACTAGGTAAAGCCCTTCCTAATCATCTAGAATTATATGCTCTCTAACAAGGCCCCATAGTGAAGAGCTGCTCTGTAGAGATGCAGAGAGCATGTTGCAGGTTATTTAGAAGAAAAAACTGGCTGTTTAAGAGCCAGTATATATCCTGAACTATTCTGCCAAGCCCAAGGATTGGGGAAGGCCAAGAATAGAAGGTGAGGAGAAGTGTCTGCAACAATGGTCAGGAAAGGCTGTAGACTGTCTGGGACTTAGTAGTAAGACCAGAAAAAATTGAAACTGGAGAACAAACTCTGGTTTCTTGGTCAGCAAGCCAGTGGTGTAACCACAAAGAGCCCCTGCAGTTCTAACTATTGCTGGGCAGCAGACGAAATCTTATGAGAAGATTGAAAGACATACAGACTTGAGTAGGAGTAGAAAGACTCCGTTATCGTCTGAGAAGCTGCCAGCAAAAACAGCAGTGGGAAGACAACTATGAGAGGGAACTTAGGGGCTTATTGAGAAGCCTCCAGTTGAGTGGTAGCACTCTTACAGACGAAATGTCTTAGTAAGAGGGACAGGGTTGAAAAAAAAGAGACTTACGGTGGAGTAAAGCTCTGTTAAGTAATATGAGAAATTGTTGATACAGGAGAAGAGTCAAAGGTAAAGGTATAGGAACCTCATTGACAACTTTGACTCCTCTGTACCTGAAAGGAAGAGGAGTAACTTTAGTACCTGTACAACATAGTGATCTAAAGAAGCTCTATGAGCTAAAAATCAAAATGTTCTCTTAAGAGATACATGTGTAAAAACTAGGATGGAACCACTGTAGATGACTGTAAAGGGAAGAAGCAAACTACAGGTTCTGAACCTCAACCAGGAAGAAGAAGATGAAGAGTCTATCAGCAACCCTGCGGCTGCTGGGTTTGCTGAAGCTGTTGAGGTTGTGGTTTCCTCAGCCTGGTTGGATGTTTCCCCTGTCTGGGAACATCTGTATGATGGGTAGAAGATGGATGAAATCTTCTCCCCTTGAGGCCACAAAGCCTGCCAGAAGATGTTCTAGAAACTGGGATAGAGGAAGGCGTAGACAAGCCTCTAAAACAGGGGTCTCAAACACGCGGCCCGCGGGCCGCAGAACGTTGTGCGGCCTGCGACGGCTTCTACTGCTGCTGCCATTGCCGCCGTGGCAACGGCAGAATCGACGGTCAATTTAAAAAAAAAAAAAAACTGGCTTCTGCTGCTCAAGCAGCAAAATCAGCTGTCCTGCGGCCCCTTCCTCTCTGCCCGGAGATCCCCAAGAGTGCTCCATCAGCGGGTGCTTTTCAAGCCGCGAAGAGAGTATTTCCCTCTCGCGAGGCTTGAAAAGTGACTAGGTTTAAGCCGCGCGAGAGGGAAATACTCTCTTCGCGGCTTAAAAGGCACGCCGCAGATGAAGCACACTCAGGGCTCTCCGCGCAGAGGGGAAGGGGCCGCGGGACAGCTGATTTTCTGCTGCAGCAGCAGAAGCCAGGTTTTTTTTTAATTTACCTGGGGGGGGGGAGTGTAGGAATGGAAATGGGCTATTGGCAGGGGGGGGGGATGACGGGAAAAGGGCTATTGGCAGGGGGGGGGTTATGACTGGAAATGGGCTATTGGCAGGGGGGGGGTTATGACTGGAAATGGGCTATTGGCAGGGGGGGGGGATGACTGGAAATGGGCTATTGGCAGGGGGGGGTTATGACTGGAAATGGGCTATTGGCAGAGGGGGGTATGACTGGAAATGGGCTACAGGCAGGGGGGGGTTATGACTGGAAATGGGCTATTGGCAGGGGGGGTATGACTGGAAATGGGCTATTGGCAGGGGGGGTTATGACTGGAAATGGGCTATTGGCAGTGGGGGATATGACTGGAAATGGGCTATTGGCAGGGGGGGGTTTATAACTGGAAATGGCAAAATTGAAGGGTGGATAAAACTAGAAATGGGCAATTTGCAGGGGGGGGTTATGACTGGAAATGGGCTATTGGCAGGGGGAGTATGACTGGAAATGGGCTATTGGCAGGGGGGGTATGACTGGAAATGGGCTATTGGCAGGGGGGGGTTATGACTGGAAATGGGCTATGGGCAGGGGGGGTTATGACTGGAAATGGGCTATTGGCAGGTGGGGGGTTATGACAGGAGATGGGCTATTGGCGGGGGGGTTATGGCTGGAGATGGGCTATTGGCAGGGGGGTTATGACTGGTAATGGGCTATGGTGGGGGCTAGGACTGGAAATGGGCAGGTGGGGGTTAGGAAGGACTGGAGGTGGGCTGAGGGGGGGAGTTAGGACTGGTAATGAGCTATGGAGGGGCTGACTGAAATGGGGTAATGGGGGTTAGGGCTGGAAGGGGGCTATTGGCAGGGGGGGTTATGACTGGTAATGGGCTATGGAGGGGTAAGACTGAAAATGGGGTGACCGGGGGTAAAACTGGAAGTGCGCTATGGGGAGGTTCGGACGGGTACTGGGCTATGGGGGGTCTAGGACTGGTAATGGGCTGGGGGGGGTTGCTAGGACTGGAAATGGGCTGAGGGGAAGGGGGGCTTGAACTGCAAATGGCTGAGGGGGAGGGGGGCTTGGAATGGAAATGGGCTGTGAGGGGAGGGAGCTAGGATTGGAAATGGGCTGATGGGGGGCTAGGATTGGAAATGGGCTGATGGTGAGGCTAGGATAGGACTGGAAATGGACTGATGGGGGGACTAGAAGGGAGCGGATGCTGGGTGGGGCTGGAACTAGAAGGGAGCTGATGTTGGGGGAGGATTAGAATGGGATGGAGCTGGGAAAGTGAAATGGAGAGGGGAAAAATATTTTGTCTGGGAGAGAAGAAAAATCTACAATTGGCCAGGTATTGGGAGAGTAAGTGGGGATTGAGGATGGAGGGGTAAAATTTGAGTGGATGAAATAGGAATGAGGAAAGAGAAAGAGGAGAAAGATTAGTATGTTAAAGCAGATGTAGAGAGAGAATGGAAAAAAAACTAGGAGAGAAGAAAGGGCAAATGGACAGCAGACGATGGAGAGTTAGCAGAAGACATGAAGAAACCAGAAGAAAGTGGCTGGAACAATTGCAACTGAAAAAAATGCACAAAAGGTAGAAAAATATCTCTTTATTTTGAATTTATTAACTGGAATATGTCAGCTCTGGGAAATGTGCATCATTAATGTTTGCGCTTTGTTTAGTACAAGAGGAAATTAATTTATAGTTTTATTTCTACAGTGTTGTTGTACATTCCAAGTTTGGCTTTTGGGGTTCCCAGTTTAATTATTTTCTTCTTGTTTCTAAATCTTTTAGTCTTTCTTTATCCATACTCATTAAAGAGGCATGTTTACTAAAAGTTAGTGTATGGTAACATTATGCAAATATTTATGCAAATGAGGCCCCTTATGCAAATGAGGCCCCGCGTCTTATGCGGCCCCCGGGTTACTTTACAAGTCCTCATTTGGCCCTCAAAGCAATTTGAGTTTGAGACCCCTGCTCTAAAAGCAATAGTGTCAGTAGTTAACCTAGCAGCTTGGAGTAAAGTCTCTTTGTTGAAGAGATTTTCTCCAGTGCAAGGAGTATTTCCCAGTGTATCTCGTACAAATTTGTCCAAGTCTGAAGCTTGGAGCCAAGCTGTACGTCATCTTCCTATGGCTATAGCAGAAGTTCTGCTAACAGACTCAAAAGAGTAAAGGGAAGCACGAGTAAGGAATCTAGAAATATTCTGAGCATGATTGAGTAGTATAGAAAAATCTGCTCTTTTAGGTTCTTGGAGAAAAGGGGTCAAAAGTAGTAAATCTTTTGTGACCTCCTCAAGAGGTAATCCCATATAGTAAATATATGAGAGAATTCTGGCTGAAAACATGGATGCCTGGAAGGTTTGACGTCCAATGGCATCTAAAGTTCTAGCCTCACGACCTGGCGGATAAGAAGAGTGTTTCTTAGTACTCTTAATACGCCTCACTGCTGATTCTACAACAAGAGAATGATGAGGGAGCTGAGGCTTTTGAAAACCTGGAGTAGGGGGCACTCTGTATAAAAGATCAGTTGCCCTAGAAGGTGGGGACACCGTTAAAGGAGTTTCCCACATTCTAAATAGTAGATCCTGCAAGGTTTGATGCAAAGGAAACATAACTACTTCCTTTGTACTGCCAGAAATCAGCAGAGGTTCTGGAACCCCTGATGCAGAATCTAGACCAGGTATAGGAATGGCAAGTAACTTTGCCATATCAAGCAGGAAAGCTTGAAAAGAAATCTCCCCAGAGGGGAGTCCTCGAGAAAGAGGAGAAAGAGCTAGATCTGTTGAAGAACTAGCTCCAACAACCACCGGTTCATTCAGATTATCTAGAACAGAAAATCTGGAGGGGTGGAGCATCGGTGGATCTACAAAAGATAGCTGTCGGTACCGCTGAAAAACGGCACTGCAATCTGTCGGTAGCAAATCGTCCATGTTAGGGATCGATTCCAGACTGGGTATGGAAGGAAGCGATCCAGATGAACAGAACATGGATGGTACCGACACCGATGCTGATACCGGTACCGGGACGATCGTTGATACCGATTCATGAAGATCAGTCTGTGATAACACTATTGGTACCGAGGAAACCGAATGTGGCAGACCTTGATCATCGGTAGAATGTCTTCGGTACCATTTAAAAAGATACCGAGACAAGTCGGTACCCAGTCGTCCAGACTAGAGATCGATTCTAGACTCGGCATCGAGAGAAGCGAGTCTATCGATGCATATCTGGAGGGTACCGACGTGGATACCAACATCGGCACCGGGATCGATACCGATGCTGGAAGATCGGTCGGTAGCGGCTCAGGCGGCACCAATGATACCGAGAGCGCTCGACTGCGATCATCGGTGTGGAATGTTTCATCCAACACCAGTGCCGATGCCAGGGTACCGGCACCGCTCAAAGCGGATACCACCACCGAGCATGGCTCAGGAATGTTCACTGAGGTAAAAACCCTGGGAACAGCCTGAAACCCGTTGATGCTTTGGAGGTAGAAAACTCCCGCCGGGGTTTTAAAGCCAAAATGTCCTCAGGGGCAAGGCCGGAGCCATCTGCATAATGCATATGAGATCTACCACCCGAGGACTGGCTAGTCTTTACAGACTTTTGTTTGGTTACCTGATCCTGTGAGAAAGAAGATGCAGCTGGTGCCCTCTGGCCAGAGGGGAACTGCGCATCGAGTGGAGCTCGATGCTGAAAACTTCTTGAAGAAATAATACTACAGGAAGAACACTGAAGTGGATGGTGTTCAGGTCCCAAACATGGAAGGCACCAATTATGGGTGTCTAATACCAATTTGGTACTGCCACAGTTAAATCATATTCTAGTGGCTGGCGTTTCCATGAAGGAAACTAAGGAGGCCTAACAGGCCAAAAGCCGTCAGGCACCAACAAGGAAAAAATAAACAAATTCCTACAAAAGTAAGGAAAAGAAAAAAAAACACCGGCGGTACCGGTGCAGAGGGAAGGCAGACGCGACCACAAGAAAAATAGAAAAATAAAGAAAGAATTTTCTGCAATGACAGGAGGACGTTCTGCCGGCTCCGCGGAAAAACGAAAACTGAGGCGAGGCAATTGGGAAAGGCGGGAAGGCAGCACGCAGGCGTGTTGGGATGCTCCCAAAAGCGTTTTGATTGGACGCTGGGGAGCGTTCCCGCGCAGACTCAGTCGGTACTGACGTATCCATATGTGAAGACTCATTCCTGCTTGTTCCTGGAGATAAGGTTAAAAGGAAATATTGACAAGCCAGCCTCCACATGCAGTGCAACACTAGAGAAGCAAAAGCAGAAATGCTCTTCCTCTGTTCCCAAGTGAAATAAAGACAGATATATATTCCAACCATTAAACTGAATATAAAATGCTTTTCTCTGTTATTTGGATACAACATAGCTACTCACCTGCAACAAGTGATCTCCAGAAACAGCAGGAATTTAGTCTTCACATATGGTGACGTCGGTGCCAAGGGAGCCTGCGCAGGAACACTCCTCAGCATCCAAATGTAAAACTTTGGGAGCACTCCACTGCGCCTGCACAACTGCCTTCCCAACTCCCTTCTCTTCAGTTGAGTTTGTAGCGGAGAAAAGGAGAGTAAATGAAATCCTATAACTCCTAGGGGTGAGTTGTGAAGACTAAATTCCTGCTGTTCCTGGAGATCATCTATTACAGGTGAGTAACTACATTATCTCCATGAGCAAGCAGGAATGTAGTCTTCACATATGGGACTCCCTAGCTCCCAGATACTAGATAAAGTGACCTCAGAACAGGTAAAGATTTGCCTCGGAGTAAGCATGGTCATGGATCCTACATGGATTTCTGGTATTGTCAAAGTCCAGGATGGAGGACAGTTGTTGCATCTAAGTCTGAAATAGGCGCTGGAGTACAGTCTGACCAAACACGGCATCCGGTTGGGGAGTCCTTGTCCAGACAATAATGGGCAGCAAATGTATGGACAGAAGACCAAGTTGATGCCTTGCAAATTTCATCAATGGCTACCGAGCATAGGTTTGCCATCGAGGTTGCCATGGCGCAAAAATGTTGTGAGCAGTTACATGCCCTTCCAGAGAGAGAGTCCTGCTTTGTCATGGGCAAATGAAATGCATTCTGCTATCCATCTGGAGAGTGTACGCTTAGACGCGGGTAATCCCAGGTGACTAGGGTCAAATGAGATAAACAACTGAGAGGCTTTACGATGATTTTGAGTCCTTTGGAGATAGAAATCCAACGCACGTTTGCAGTCAAGAGTGTGCAGAGTTGCATCCACTTGAGACACATGAGGTTTAGGAAAGAAAACTGGAAGGTAAAATGACTGGCTTAAATGGAAAGGAGATGCCACCTTTGGAATAAAGTGTGGGTGAGTTTGAAGGATGACTGTCATGGTGGAAACGGGTATAGGGTGGATCCGCCACCAAAGCCTGAAGCTCACTAATGCGTCTAGCTGAAGTGAGGGCAGTTAGGAAGATTACCTTCCAAAAGAGGAACTTAAGTGAGGTCATGGCTAACGGGTCAAAGGGCGGCTTGAGAAGCTGCACTAGAACATTGAGGTCCCAAGCTATTGGAGGTGGCTTAAAGGACAGTTTGGAGAGCAGAAGACCTCTCAAGAAATGCGCTACTAAACAGTTGCATGGAGATGGGCTGTCCATCCAATAGATGGTGAGAAGCCACAATGGCACCAAGGTGGACTCTCACCGAGTTGGTCTTTAGACCTGTCGAGGAGATACTGGAGGAGTGACTCCACTGGAGCAGAAAAGGGATTGAGATCTTTCTGGGAATACCAGACAGAGAATCTATGCCACTTAAAAGCATATGAACATCTGGTAGAGGGCTTTCTAGAAGCCAAAAGGATCTCCTTAACAGCTTGAGTAAGGTCAAAGCCCTGTAATGCTATGCGCTCAGTAGCCAGGCTGTGAAGCAGAGAGACGTCGATTGGGATGGAGTAGGCAGCCGTAGTTCTGGGAGAGGAAATCAGGCGCAGATCCCAATCGCAGAGGATGAGTCTGAGTCAGACATAGTAGCAGTGGAAACCAGAGTTGCCACAGCCAGTGAAAGGCTATAAGAATCATGGAGCCCTTGTCGGACTGAAGCTTGAAAAGTGTCTTGGGAATGGAGGGGTATAGGAGGGAAAGCATAAAGCAGACCCCGACCCCAGTGTAAGTGGAAGGCATCCAATTGTTGGTTGCTGGATGTCAGAGTTCTTGTGTAGAATCGCGGAAGCTTGGCATTTTGCGGAGTCACAAATAGATCTATGTCTGGAGTTCTCCAGGTCTGAAAGATATAGGATGTTGTGTCCAGATAGAGAGACCATCCGTGGGGAAGAAGAATGCGACTCAGTCTGTCTACCAAGACAGTGAACTCCTCCAGGAGGTACACAGCTTGGAAGTATATTTGATGAGCAATGGCAAAGAACCACAGGTGTTAAGCCTCCTCGCAGAGGGCCCAAAAGCCTATTCCTCCCTGCTTGTTTATATAGAATATGGCAACATGACTGTCTGTCCTGACTAGGACTTGTTGCGCTCTGAGGTAGTGTTGAAACACCCAGAGGGCATTCAAGATAGCAAGAAGTTCCAGGAGATTGATCTGGAGTTATGACTCTTGCCTTGTCCATAGACCCTGTGTAGTCAGGTTGCCCAGGTGAGCTCCCCAACCCAGTTTGGAAGCATCCATCGTCAGGGTGCATTGACGTGGAGGCATCTGAAAAAGTGACCCTACGAGGAGATTTTCTGGAGAACACCACCACTGAAGGGATGTGGTTAGAGTGGCAGTGACTTGGATCCCATCCCAGAGACGGCCCGAGGCCTGCATCCACTAGGAAGCAAGAGTCCACTGAGCTGTCCGCATATGTAGTCGGGCATATGTATGGAACGACATGTATTGTAGAGGCCATGTGCCCAAGGAACTGCAGCATCTCTCAGGCGGTCAGATAGTCTCATAGGAGCGTCTGGGACACTAGTTTGACTAGACAGGCACAACGGAGCTGGGGCAGAAATGCCCTGGACTGTTGGGTCTCTAGTAGGGCTCTGATGAACTCTAGCTTTTGAGTTGGAGTAAGCTGGGATTTTGGGAAGTTTATCACAAATCACAAATGTTGTAGCACTGTGAAGGTACGATGCAAGGAAAGCAGTACTTCTTGGAAGGTGTCTGCTTTTATTAGCTACACATCTAAGGGAAGACAAATATCCCCAAAGTTCTTAGATGTGTGGCTATGACCACCATGCACTTTGTGAAGACTCATGGGGCAGAGGCGAGTCCAAAGTGAAGGATTCTGTATTGATAATGTTTTCCTTGAAAGGTGAAGCGTAGATATTTCCTGTGTCTGGATGGATGAGGATATGTGTATGCTTCTTTTAGATCTAGAGAATAGAGCCAGCCCCGACTCTGGAGGCAGAAAAGAAGAATCCCGAGAGAGATCATCTTGAACTTTTTGTGGACTAGAAACTTTTTGAGGTTTCTGAGGTCCAGAATGGGCCTGTATCCTCCGATTTTCTCTGAAATGAGAAAGTACGGAGAGTAGAAGCCCATTCATTGTTAGGATGTTGGGACATCTTCTATGGCGCCCTGAGACAGAAGAGAGGACATCTCGTCCTATAGGAGAGCAGTGAGTGGGGGTTGCATTTGATATTCCCCAGTGAAAGTGGAGGGGGCAGTTTGCAAATGAAGTCTGTACCCTTCCTGGACTATGACGAGTGTCCACTGCTCTAAGGTGATGAGGTGCCATCTGTGAGCGTAGTGACAGTTTGCTGCTAAGTGGAGGGGGTGGGGGTCCTCCAGAAGCAGGGTGGCAATGTTCTCTAGAAAAGAGCCAAAAACCAGGCACAGACTGTGGCTGCGGAGCTGGTTGAGATTTAGCCACCTGTGCTTTTGTTGCTTCGGAGGCTGCTGCCTCTTCTGTGGGGCCTGACTCTAGTACTGAGAAACAGGAGGATAAGAAGAGAATAATTTCTTATTCTTATTGCAGAAAGACTTCTTTGCGTGTGTCTTTTTCCTAGCAGGGTCAGCTGTTACTTTGGACAGTCTCTTTAGAGTAGTATTTTCTGACTCTAATTGAGAGGCCTTATCTTGCCAAAAAGGTTTTCCCCTGTGTAAGATATGCTGTCCAGCTTATCTTGAGCCCACTGTTCAAGATCTGAGGCTTGAAGCCATGCAGTTCTACATGCACTGATGAATATTGCCGAGGCCCTGCTTGTTCATTCAAAGGCATCGAAGGAAGCCCTATTGACAAACTTCAAAACATTTTTGCTATATTTAACTAGGGCAAGATAATCTGCCCTTTTGTCATCTGGGAGGAGAGGGGCAAAGATCTTGAGATCCCTGGAGACCTTTTTGGGGAACAATCCCATGTAAAGGATATAGGAGTTTATCCTAGCCAAGAACACGGATGCTTGGAAGCACTGATGCCCAAAGGCATTGAGAGTTCTCGATTCTCTATCTGGAGGATTAGAGGAGTGAGTCTTTGAGCTTTTGATTTGGCCCATCACCAATTCAACTACCATAGAGTGGTGGGGAAGCTGTGGCTTTGGGAAGCCAGGGCACTCCAGTACTCGACACATGGTATCGAGACATCACTTTGAGTTGAGACCGTGAGAGGCATCTGACACATACGGAGCATAAGGTCATGACCATGAAGGATGTGGTGCATCAGTAAAGTGGCTGCCTCTTTGGGTGCTGTTGGGTATTAGAGGATCTCTAATTCCTCCACCCTTGACTCCTTCTCCAAAGTTACCGTGAAAGAGAGATCCTTGTCTAGGTCTTGAATGAATTTCTGGAAGGACATTTCTTCCGGAAGCAACATGAATCACTGTTGAGGCAGGGAAGGGTATGAAGGAAGGTCCCGGGGCCCCCATGAATCAAGTGACTCCACATCTAAAATGAGGGAATCTGAATAGGAGGACTCCAAGTATCGACGGGCACGGGGTTCGCCCTTAGCTAAATGCTGGTACTGATGCTCCAGGTATCAGCCTCATTGAGCCATTTGGGTTTGGTGCCGGTATTGGTGAGAGTTTCAAGGGAGGGCATGGGTGGGAGTGATGTCAATGTCATTTGCTGCTACCCTGATTCCATGCTCACAACCAGTGTCAATGTCGGTACCGTAACCAGTATCGACAGGGCGGTGCCTGTAGCCAAGGGTTTTATAGATACAGAGGCTGCAAGGAGGGCTGCCAAGCTACGCTCAATGGTCAGTATGTGCTGGTCTATCAAGGTTGCCGATGCTTGGGTGTTGGTGATGGGTATTTGTGCTACCGTCCCAGAGCATGCCACCAGTAGCTCTCCAGAGGTTGAGACCTCGGGAGCATCCTGGGGCCCCTCAAAGGCTTTTAGAGGACAGGGCCTCCCACCAGGACTGTTTAGCAGGGTGATCCACCTCCGAGACAACACACAAGGGGTCTCAATGCTTGCGGGTACTGTCAGACTTCGATGCCGCCTTGTGCTTGGACTTTGAAGATATCTGAGATCCATGGGAGGATTACGAGGCCCTCAACGAAGTGGACCCCATCAATACTGCATCCAAGACGAACAGTGCTCCTAATTTAGAAGCCCGGTTTTGTAGGCCTCTCTGTGTCATTTTCTGACAGAGGGGACAGTTTTTTGGCTGGTGGTCTGGGCCGAGGCATTTTAAATACCAGTCATGTGTGTCAGTCGCTGAGATGGTGCTGGCACAATTAGAACATTTTGACACCACTAGTTGGGTTTCTCCATGCCTTCGAAGATGTGAAGGCTATGGTAGGCTTAAAGCCTAAAAAGGGCGTCCAAGTTTTTTTTTGTTTTTTTTTTTTAAAGAAAGGTAAAGAGAATTAAAAGAAAAGAATAAGGGTATCAGCGAAGTCTTCGACGGTGCCCGTGTCAAAGGGAAGGCAGAGGCACTATCCACAAAGAAAAATTTTCTGTGGTGACAGGATTTGCTTCCTGCTGGCTCCACGGAAAACAAAGAACCAAGGAGAGGGAGTTGGGAAGGCAGGAAGGCAGTTGCGCAGGAGCAGTGGAGTGCTCCCAAAAGCTTTCCAATTGGACACTGGGGAGCATTCCCATGCAGGCTCCGTCAGTACAGATGTCACCATATGTGAAGACTACATTCCTGCTTGTTCCTGGAGATCTTATTTTCTCATTTTTTTATTGATCCCAATCTCTCTCTTCTGTATCCATGTCTGTCTTTCATAAGACCTTGACTGTGGTCTCCATTCCGTTTTCTGTTTCTTCTCTCTCCTGTCTTCATTTCCTCCCTTTTATACCTCTCTCCAATACTTATCTTTCACTTTCATCTCTTTTTCTGCTTCTATCCACTCTCAGCTTGGATTTCAAACTCTCTCCGCATTACCCTCTTCATTTTCTGTTCCACATCTCTCACCTATTCAATTGCTTTCCAGCTCCCATTATTACCTTCCCCAGTCTCCTAGTTTCTCATGTCCACTCTTTGTACTCGCTTCCTAGTCAATCTTCAAATACTTGTCTGCCTCTAATTCTCTCATCAATCCTAACTCCTTTATGTGGTTCATGACTTTGTGCCTTCACCCTCTTTGTTTTTGTCTTTTACCCCTAGCCAGCCTCCTCGTATCTTTTTCACTACCTTCCAAGATCAATTTCCACTCTCATCCCCATATCTTTCCTATCACCCCTCCATAGTGCCCGCATCCTTTTTCCCCACTGCCTGTTAACCTTCTTCCCAATCCTCCAAGTTATTCACTTTACCTGTCAACCCCTCTTCACACTTCAGCCCTTTTAGATCTCATGTCAAATATTCACTTATACTGGCCATACCACCAACACATCACCACTCAATTACAAAATTCCCTCTCTCCCCAGTCCCCACTTAGTTTCCAAGTCCTAGCTTTCTCCCCATATGCAAGTTCTTGCTCGGCTTGCCCACTTTCTCTAACTCCCATGGTCTCCTTAATACTAGAGGTTTCTGTTCTCCTCCTGCTCTTCACCACAATCTCCATCACCCTGCTGTCCCCTCTAACGTCCCCCTATTTTCAAGTCCCATTTTCTCGGCTGTCTTTCCCCCATCCCCCTTGTTTCTTTACTGTCCCCTTATTCCCACATTCCCCCAAATCCCCAACTCCTGAATCCTTGCTTATTCTCTTCCAAAGAGCTCTAAAAAAGTATTTACTTCTCCTATTGCTCATTTCTTTCCCCTCTCTTTCATTGCCTGGCCAGCTCTCTTTTCTGGCTTTTCCTCCTCCCATCCAACCAGAATCAGTACTGTTTAAACACATGAAGACATCTTTTGCGCTACCACTACAGCCTCTTCCTATCTCAAGTAGCCTACCGGGCTCAAACTTCTTTATTTGTGAAGCCATGAGCCTTTCAAACAGTGGACATATGAACCCGGTGGGTCACAGGAGACTAAGTGGCACTAGTGCACAAGGCACTTTCACTTGGTTAAAGACATCGAGCCGGTGCTAGGAGAGTAGGAAGAAGAACAGCCAGGGAAAAAGAGAAGCCTGCAGGCTTGTGCTTAAGAGATGGGGAGCAATTAGGGCAATGCAAAGGGACCCCCCACTACCACCAAGCCTGTGTCAACCAAAAAAAGGATTAAGCTTGGAGGCAGATTTGGGGGTCCCCACCCAGTTAATGCCCCAATCCTCAGTATGGTCTAATGTCAGCTCCAAATGACTGGCCAGGTCATGGGTGTTTTTATTTATTTAAGTTCTCTTATATACCACGCTATTCTGCATCAGTGCGGTTTACACTGAACAAACTGAAATTACATTGAACAGGGCATTATAACTTGGAGATAATTATTTTACAGGGAACATGGGCTACGGAGGGTTAAGTGGCTTGCCCAAGACCACAAGGAGCACCTGTGGAACTAGAAACCCCAGTCCTTCCGGTCCAAGGTTGCTGTCCTCTAGTGGGATTTGAACCCCCGACCTTCCGGCCTGAAGTACCTTGCCCCAAGCACTAGGCCACTCCTCCACTCCTGGCTTGCTGGTGTTATTGGCTTGCTGGGTTTCTCTATTATCCCACCCAAACTCTGACCATTAGCCTCCCAGATATGATAACTTTTGGGAGGCTGTAATGTAAAAGCATTCAGATGATCATTTTTAGCACTGATAAATGAACTTGTGGGGCTAATAAATGGTTATGCCAACAAAGAACACTGACTAGGCTGTGAGAAAAACATCTGTACGGTTGATCAAAAAAACAGAACTTGTACCAATCAGAACCAAGTACACCATACAAAATTAATTAACGTTTTAATAAATCAATACCTTTTCAATAACGTCCTCACTTATGTCCTCTTGTGTCTCAGCAAGACGTTGCTTAGCTTGTTCAATCCTTGCGTCACACTTGGAAATGAAGGCTATCAGATGATTCATCACCTGCATATTTAAAATTTTTAAAAAAATCTGTTTTTAAAGGCATCCTTTCATTAATTCTTTTCTAAATCAACTCTCTACACCCCTTGCTGACATTGATGGTATAACTACACCATAGCCTGGCATTACATTACAGTTGTGGTTAACATTATTGGCACCCTTGCATTTTAGGTATGTTGTCTACAATATCTTGAGAAAGGGTAGTTACTCACCTGTAACAGATGTTCTCCGGAAACAGCAGGAATCAGTCCTCACATACGGGCAACGTTGACGGCAACGGAGTCCGTGGGGAGCATTTCCCCAGCTTTCAAAGAAAGCCTTTGGGAATGCTACCACGCATGCATGGTCCCCTTCCAGCCTAAGGGTGACATCTTGTTCAGTCAGACTGTTGTAGTTGTTGTTATGGAAGGACAGACTAGATAGGCCATGTGGTCTTTTTCTGTCATCATGTTTCTATGACACAGCTTAAGTGAAAGACAAAAACAGATAGAGGAGGCAACTCCCAGGGGAGGAGGAGGGAGGGTTATGAGGACTGATTCCTGTTGTTCCCGGAGAACACCTGTTACAGGTGAGTAACTACTCTTTTTCCAGGAACAAGCAGGAAGTCAGTCCTCACATGTGAGACTCCCTAGCTCCAGGCTTTCGGGACCCGAACCACAACAGCACCAATGGCAACCACCAGTTGAGGCCGCCAATTGCAGAAGACGAGTCCCTTCCCAGAGACTCTGCAACACCCAGCTACCCCCCATCGCTAATAGTCCGGGAGCCTGACCATCGAGGGGCTGGAGGGCAGGAGTTGCCTAGACACAGAGTATGCTATGAATTACTGCCTAGCCGAAGGCACTGTCCCTGCAGGACTCACTCTCTAGGCAATAATGTGCTGCAAAGGTATGCACTGAAGACCATGCGGCGGCCTTGCATATATCCGTCACCAGTATTGTGCGCAAGTTGGACACTGAAGCGGCCATGGCCTTGACGCGATGAGCAGTGATCCAGTGCTGCAAGGAGAGGTCCACCTGCTCGTAAGCGAAGGCAATGTAGTCTGCCACTCAAGAGGACAAAATCCATTTGGTTACTGGCAGCCCCAGTTTACTGGGTTCAAACGAAACAGAGTTGGGGCACTTTGTGATGATCCCTGGTCCTATGAAGATAGAAGAACAGGGCCCTCTTGCAATCCAAGGTGTGCAAGACAGACTCCACCTTGCTGGAGTGAGGCTGTGGAAAGAAGGTAGGGATAACCACCTCGAGGTTGAGCTGAAAAGTAGACACCACCTCAGGGAGGAACTTTGGATGCGTCCGCAACACTATCCTGTTCGTAGCCTGCATCTCGCTCACCCTGCGGACAGAGGTCACAGCCACCAGGAAAGCCACTTTCCAGGAGAGGTATCTCAGGTAGGAGGTGGCTATAGGCTCAAACGGCGGTCTCGTAAGCTGAGACAGCACCACATTGGAGGTCCCATTCCGGCGCCGGAGGACAGAGGGGGAGCCTTGACAACAGAAGGCCCCCGAGGAATCTAGAGACCAGGGGCAGGGTCGAGATGGGCTTCCCCTCTACAGGGTGGTGGTTCACAGCTATGACGCCAAGATGCATCCTGACTGAATTAGATTTCAGGCCTGAATGCGAGAGATGCAAAAAAGGTACTGCAAAACGAGCTGTACCGGGCAGGAGAACAGATTCACGTTCCTGTCTGCGCACCAGACAGAGAACCTCCTCCACTTGAAGGCGTAAGCCCTAGGAGGGCTTCCTGGAGGCCAGGAGAACCTCCTCCTTCATGAGGTGGAAAGGGGCCAAAGCTACCCATTCAGCAGCCACGCTGTCAGCGTTAGAACCCTGAGGTTGGGGTGCAGGAAGGAGCTCTCCTCCTGCGAGAGGCCCGAGGCCTGGCCCAGGGTACCAGGGTTGTCACCGACAGAGAGAGCAGCAAGGGGAACCAGGGTTGCCTGGGCTGCCTGGGGGCCACCAGGATCACTGAGGTATGCTCGCTTTGAATTTTGAACAGACACTTGGGTATCGGGGGGGGGGGGGGAGAAATCAGAGGGAATGTGTACTGCGGGCCCTGTGACCATGAGATCAGAAAAGCATCTGCCGCCACTCTCCCCATGGTGTGGTTGAGGGGAGAAGAACCACGGAAGCTGAGTGTTTGGAGAGGAGAGAACAGATCCAGGTAGGGCCTGCCCCAGAGCTGAAAGAGCCTTTGGGCCACCTCAGAGTCCATGTGCTGAGCCTGTCCACCAGGGAGTTGTCCTGGCCCAGTAGGTACACTGCCCTTAGGGTCATGCGGTTGTGCACCGTAAAGAAATGAAGTGCTATGGCCTCCTGACAGAGGGAGTATGAGCCCGCTCCACCCTGCTTGTTCATGTAGAACATGGCTACCTGGTTGTCCGTCTGAATGAGGATCGGAAGGCCTCAGAGCAGGTGGCAGAAGGCCTGCAGGGCCAGAAAGATAGCCTGGAGCTCGAGGAGGCTGAATTGCAGGAGAGACTCCTCGGGAGACCAACAGCCCTGAATGCGCTGGCCCTCGCAATGCGCATCCCAGCCCACCAAGAAGGCATTTGTAGTCAGAATCCTCTGAGGTGCTGATGCCTGGAAAGGCATCCCCGCCCTGAGGTGGTGTGGGGACATCCACCAGATAAGGGAGGCTGCTAGCTGCCAGGTGACCTACACCCTGCCCTTCAGTCTGTCCGTGACTTAAGACCCCTGAGACCGGAGGCACCACTGGGCCGCTTGCATGTGTAGGCAGGCTAGGGGCGTAACGTGCATCCAGCAAGCGGAGGGGCCGATGGGCCAGCACCGATCTGCATGCTTGCACATCCCCGGCCAACTGCATCAGGCAGTGAGCCCTGTCTTCTAGGAGGAAAGCCTTGGCCAGCAGAGGGTTCAGCTGGGCCCCTATAAATTCCAGGGTCTGCGTCAGGGAGAGCCTGGACTTGGGATAGTTGATGACGAAGCCCAACTGATGGAGCATGTGAATGGTCAGCCTTGTAGCCTGGTCCGCTTCCCCAGCGGTGCTGCCCCTGACGAACCAGTCGTCCAGATAGGGGAAGACGTGAGCTCCTTGAAGGTGCAAATATGCGGCCACTGCGGCCAGGCACTTTGTGAAGACCATTGGGGAGGAGGTGAGCCCAAAAGAGAACACCCTGTACTGGAAGTGCAGATCCCCCCCTCCACAGACCTCAGGTACTCGCCAGTGGGAGGGATGAATCAGCGTGTGGGCATAAACATCCTTGAGATCCAAGGAGCAAAGCCAGTCTTCCTGGCGGAGGTAGGGCAGCAGTGTTCCAAGGGAGAGTATCTTGAACCGCTCCTGCACCAGGAACCTGTTAAGGTTGCGTAGATCCAGGATAGGCCAGAGGCCTCCTGTTCTTTTGGAGACAAGCAAATACCTTGAGTAGAAGCCCCTGCCCCAGAGGTGTTGGGGCAGGTTCCACTGCCTTGTACCTGAGCAGGTGTGCAAGCTCTGTGATGAGTAAGGCCTGGTGAAGAACAGGATGGGGTAGATCCCCTGGAAAGTATTCTGGAGGGCTTTGTTGCAAGTGGAGGGAATAACCCTCTCACCCCCGCAGGACCCACTGGTCTGTAGTGATGGTGGCCCAGCTGTTGGCAAAGGAGACCAGACTACCCCCTATGGGCTGAAGTGAGACCCTGCCTACCGAGGCAAAAGCTCCCCCTCCCCCCCCCCCCGCCCGCCCGATTGAGGGGGCGCTGATGCCTGGGGCTTTGGGCTTCCTGGGCCCATGCCTTTGGCCCTTCAGCTGTGCAGGTTGGTGAAGCTGACCCTGGTAAGACTGGTAATGGCCAGCCAAGGGGTAACCCATTTTCCTCGGGAAAAAGGTCTTCTTTCCTGAGGGCTTCTTCCTGGGGAGAGCAGAGATCTTTTTGGAAAGCCTCTGCCGGGTAACTACCTCGGTCTCAATCTCAGCGGCCTTATCCGATATCGGCTTCCCAAAAAGATTCTCCCTATTGCAGGGCACATCCAGGAGCTTCTCTCCTACACCCACTGCTCCAGGTCCACGGTCTGCAGCCACGCCTTGCCCAGATGCCTGCGGTCACCACCTAGGTTGGGGCCTCGAACCCATCGTAGGCAGCTCTAGAGAGAAATTTAGAGCAATCCTGGAGAGTCCTGGTCAGGGACAAGAAGCGCTGGAGAGGTTCCCTGGCAAGGCTCACCGAGAACCCAGAGAACTCCTTGACCAGGCTCTTCAAATACATCCCCGTATACAGCTCGTAGGCTTGAATACGGCATCCGAGCATGGCACCCTGACAGCACTTATGGCCCAGGGCTTCGAGGGCCCGGGCCTCCTTGCCCAGGGTCACAGACGAGTAGGTCTTTTGACTCTTAAGCTTTTGCATTGACAAGTCCACCACCATTGAATTGTGGGGGTGCTGAGGCTTGTGGAACCCTGCACTTTTCCAGACTCGGTAAATGGCGTCGACACGCCGACTGACCACGAGCACAGAGGCCGGGATCTCCCAAGTCCGGAGCAGGAGCCTCTCAAGGATAGGTGCAATCAGGACTGTGAGAGTCTCCTTAGGCAGAGACTTGTACTGCAATTTTTCCAGCTCCTTGGTGCACGGGTCCTCTTCAGACTCTGTATTGAGAGAGCCCGGGCCATGTCCCAAACAAAATCATGGAACGCTACATCCTCGGGTGGGGAGTGGCTTCGAGGCTGCGGGGGTACAGGCTCCGGGGGAACGTCCCGATGTCGGGAAGTCTCGGGAGAGGCCTCATCCTCGGTCTCCCATTCATGACCTCAGGGGTAATCCCAAGGACCAGGGGTCAGAGTCCTGCAGGCTCACAGGGGAGGACCAGAGCCCTAAGGACCGGGACCAGGGCCGGGGCCAAGGACTTACCCGAGGCTGACGGTGCACAGTGCCTGGTTCGACACCCCAGGCATCCCCCGAGGCTGGGGGTCCAAACATCAACGCCTGCTGCAAGGCTGGAATAGAGGAGAGAGACTGCTCCATGGCTGCCATACAGGCCTCGAGACCCAATGGCTCAGCAGCCTGTGGCGTGAACACCGAGGGCCTCAGATCTGGCGCCAGCACTCCGGAGAGTGCATCCTCCAGGAGGACTATGGGTTTCCGAACCCTGGCGCGGTCACCGCCAGCTGAGGGCTTCTGCCTTGAGAGTTTAGGAGGGCGTGGCACCAAGTCGCCCAAGTTCCGCCGTGGGACCTTCCCAGGTTTCGTCAGCAACTCGGTGGGCCACACCTTTTTCTTCTTCTTCTTAGGAGGATCCGGTGACCTACCGGAGGAGCCACTGCTGCGGGACTCCGAGGACACCTGGACCTCCCTCGAGGAACCCTCCTTTGGAATAGGAGAGGGGGGTGCTGGAGCGGAGTCTGGCTTGGGAAACAGCTTCCCCCGCACCTTCAAACGTTTCCTGTTGGTCTTGGGCGTCATGGCCTGGCACTGGTCACAGGAGGAGCTGTCTTGGTCTGGGCCCAGACAACAGAGGCAGCAATCATGAGTATCAGCAATCCATATGGTTTGGCCACATCGGTCACACTTTTTAAATCCAGTGGGAGTCATGGTGAAGAACACCCAGCCGGGGTCAAGGACCCCCTGGCAAAAAAAGGCACAAACACCAGCCAAGGAGAACCTTGACAAAAAAAGGGGGACCGCACAAGGCCGAGAAAGCACCGGGGTGTCCGATTCGAGACAGAGGCGGTAAGGGACCAAAGTCAAGAATTTGCAAGGGAAAGATTCACGTTTTCCGGGAGAAACGAGGACCACGTCTGTTGGGCTCTGTGGAAAAAAGGAGACTGAACAAGATGGCACCCTTGAGCGAGAAGGGGACTACACAAGCGTGGTAGCATTCCGAAAGCCTTCCTTTGAAAGCTGGGGAAATGCTCCGCGTGGGCTCTGTCAGTGCCAACGTCACCTATATGTGAGGGCCAACTTCCTGCTTGTTCCTGGAGAAATAATGGAAATACTCCAACTGTATATCAATATAAGATTTTAATAGTATGTTCAAAGGTATACAACAACAAAAAGAAGATGTTTGTGCAATTTAGATGCAATAATTTGAGAAAAAAAAACAAACACAAAAATAAAATATGACTGGACAGGATTAATGGCACCCTTCACTAATATTTGGTTGCACAACCCTTAGCAGTGATGACAGCCTCCAAATGTTTCTTGTAGTCATATATCCATTTTGTACATCTGTTTGCTGGTAGTTTCTCCCACTATTCAACTGTGATTTGTTCCGCTTACGAATGTTTCCAGGATTCCTTTTACCAATGGCAGATTTCAGCTCTTTCCAAAGAGCCTCCACTGGACTGAGATCAGGGCTTATTGCTGGCCAGTTTAAAACAGTCCGTTTGTTACTTTTTAACCTCCCTTTTGCATTTTTGTATGTACATTTTGGCTCACTGTCCTGCTGGAGGACTCATGACCTTCAACCCAGACCTAGCTTTGTGACACTAAGAAGTACATTTCACTCCAAAATACTTCATGATTCTTTTAATACGATCCAGGCCTCCAGTTCCTGAAGCAGAAAAACAGCCCCAAAACATTATGGAACCTCCACCATATTTAACAGTAGAAAGAGTATTTTTTTTCTTATAAAAGCTTCCTTTCTTCACCTGCAAATGTATTACTGGTCTGTATTGCCAAAGAACTCAAGTCTGGTTTCATCTGTCCACAGAACATTTTCCCAGCAGATGGTAAAACTGGCCTTACCTGCTAATTTTCTTTCCTTGAGTCCCTCCAATCCAGTCCAGATTCCTAGATTTTCTCTCTTCTCCAGCAGATGGAGACTGAGAACTACAAATTTCTGTGATGTCACCCCATAAGAGAGGCAGACCCACTACAGAAAACAGTATGTCACTGCCAAAGCAGAAACTAACCTATGTTCTAATTATGAACAATGCTCTAACTATGTACAACTACCAAATCCCACATGGAACTGGTTCCAGAGACAGAGTCCCTCCGGTAAGCAAGGACGATGTAATTCTGAATCCTCCCAGAGAACCATTCCAATATGGAGCCTCCCCAGCATTGCACCCCAGGCCTCGCTACGCTGCAGCAACGGGCAGGTTTTGGACTAGACTGGAGGGATTCAAGGAAAGCAAACTAGCAGGAAAGGTCCAATTTTACCTTCCACAGTATCCCCTCCAGTCCAGTCCAAACTCCTGGAATATACCCAGAGCAGTAACTATGAGCGGGAGGGACCAATGAGGCCAGCCTGCTGCACCTGCACTCTGAAGCACGCCTGCACATTCAGTCGGAAGTGCCGCGCAAAAGCATAAAGCGAAGACCATGTTGCCACTCTAAAGATCTCCATCAAAGGCATGAGACCGAACTCGGCCCACAATGTCACTTGCATCATGGTGGAATGGGCTCGAAGTCCTACTAGAAGGGCCCTACGGTGCAAAAGATAGGCCAATGCTATTGCTTTACCCAGTGGGCAATGGAAGCCTTTGAGGCAACTTCCCCCCATCAAGATCCCCCAAAAGGATGAACAGTTGACTTCCAAAATTCCTCAGTGCGTATGAGGTAAGCCTTGAGCACCCGCCAGACATTGTCAGCGCAGGCGGGCATCTGCCACATCTGAGAAGGTCGGCAGAACAATAGTCTCATTTATGTGAAACACCATTATCTTAGGCAAAAAGGACGGGGCCATCCTCATACTACATTCTCCCTACACGAGATGGCCCGCAACTCCAAAATGCGTCGTGCAGACGCGATGGCAACCAAGAACACTTTCTTAAAGGTAAGATCCTTCAGCGACACTGAAGCCAGGGGCTCAAACTGAGCCTCAGTTTCGACAAGACCAAACTGAGGTCCCATGCCAGCACCACAGAGTGCAAAGGAGGCTGAAACTGTTTTACCACCCAGAGAAACCAGGAGACATCGGGATGTGCCGCCAGGCCATGGACCCGACCTCTGTAACATGCCAGCGCCGCCACCTGGAACCGCAGCAAATTCAATGCCAGACCTTTATGAACTCAGACCTGCAAAAAGGCAAGAACCTCTGGCACCAAAGCCTGCAACAACCGCATCCATCTATCAGCACACCAAACCTCGCCCATCATACTTGAATGTAGGACAAGAACATGTAGTGCTTCCGCACTTGCAGCAACATGCAAATCACCTACGGTGAATAGCTGTGCTGCCACAGCTGAGCCTTCTCAAGAGCCATGCCGTAAGCTAAAACCGATCCACCTGGGGCACGAGAACTGGACCTTGTGACAGGAGTGTGCTCCTCACCGGGAGGAGTCACAAAGCCTCTAGTGTCAACTGCATGAGGTCGGCATATCACAGCTGCCAAGACTAGTACGGAGCCATCAGCACAACTAGCCCCCTGTGAGCCTCTATTCACTCACTCTGCTAATGAGGGGCCATGATGGGAAGATGTATAAAGAGACCTTCCACGGGTCAGGCCTGGGCCAACATATCGAGACCCTTGGAATTCTTTTCTGCCTGCAACTGGCCTTCGCGTTCTCGGCAGAGACCATGATATCCATTATCAGTTGACCCCATCTCCAGTTTATGCCACGAAACAGAGTCCTCCAGTATCCATTCTCCCAGATCCAACCATTGATGGCTGAAGAAATCGGCCTGCATGTTCTCCTTGCTGGCCATATGCACCGCTGACAGCGCTAGGAGATTCTGCTTCACCCAATGAAGCAGCGGCACAGTCTCCCTGGTAGTTGATGTAGGTGACTGTCAAGGCATTGCTGGAGGAGAACACCCGCACTGCTTTGCTGGACCCCAAAGCCTGAAAATTCTGCAGGGCCAGGAATGCCACCCACATCTTCAGGCAAATTATCAACTATTGCCGCTCTTCCATCGACCAGCACCCTTGCACTACCTGTGACAGACAATGCACTCCCCAGCCGGACAGGCTCGCATCCGTTGTTACCATTATCCAGACTGGAGATTCCAATGGAACTCTTCATTAAGATCTCAGACTCCGGCCACCAACCAAGCCTCACCTGAGCCTCCAGCGGGAGGGCCAACCTCCGAGCAAGAGTGTGGCACTGTGATGATCACCAAGACAGGTGGGAGTACTGCAAAGGTCTCATGTGGACCCTAGCCCAGGGCACCAGATTCAGTTTGACGGCCATGGAGCCCAACATCCAGAGGTACTGCCAGGCCGTTGGCACTGCCCGCCGAAGGACATGGTAAATCTAGCCCTGCAGCTTGCACATCCGCTCCTCCATCAGGAAGTCTCGCCCGAGCTGATAATCGAGGCATGCTCCTAAGTAAACGAGGTCTTGCGAAGGGGTTAGCGCGCTCTTGGCTAGGTTTACCCCAACTGAGCTCTCGGAGGAGACGGAGAACCATCTCTGTACTGGCAACTCTCTGCTCCCACGATATCGCTCTGATGAGCCAGTCATCCAGAAAGTGGTGAACCAACACCCCATCAAGCTGGAGCACAGCCACCACTGCCATCACCACCATGGTCTTGGTGAATGTTCGCAGAGCTGTTGCCAGCCCAAAGAGCAGAGCCTGGAATTGAAAGTGCCACACTGGGACCATGAAGAACAAGTAATGCTGATGGTCCTCGTATACGGGCACGTGCAGATAGGCCTCTGTAAGATCTAAAGTGCTTAAGAACTCGTCCTCACGGACCATCACCATGACGGAACGCAGGGTCTACATGGGAAAGTGTGGTATCCAAAGGGACCGATTGACATGCTTGAGGTCAAGAATGGGCCGAAGGTAGCCTTCCTTTTTGGGCACCACAAAGTCAATATAGTACTGACCTTGTCTGCACTTTTTCCACGGGCACCGACAGCACTCCCTGCAGCTGTAAGAGGTGCAGCAAGATGTCCAGGATCACTTGCCACTTGGCTGAAGTCTTGCAGGATGACAATAGAAAGATATCTGCAAGGCAACACACAAATTCCAGTGTGTATCCCACCCGAATCACCTCCAGCACCCACTGGTAGGAGGAAAGGTGGACCCAGGCAGAGTAAAACTGGTAGAGCCTGCCTCCCACCATTAAGACCTCCACCTGAGCCCCCCTCATCTTACTGTGGCTTTTTGCCGCCACCTCTGCTCCTGGTTGAATAACCGTGACCGGCTCCATGACTGCCACAAAAGGAATTGCCTTGAGGGGCATAACATCCCCTGATAGGGAATGAAGCAGACTGCCTGGTAACACCAGAAATCCTTGGATTTGCCTTGGCTCATTTGTCCAGATTTCACGTGTTTGGGTTGAACTGCCGGAAGCTTGGCTGGTTTGGACTCCCCAAGGTCCTTGACCAGCTTCTCCAGGGCCTCCCTTGAAGGGGAATTGCTGCCCAATTGCATAGCCACAGCAACCGGCAGGCGTCTTCTGGCCCTATGACCTCCAAATCACTCACCCAGCCCAGAGAGGGCCCTAATGGGCCCTGGACCAAGCTGCAGCTCACCTCCAAATGTTGTGGTCACCTTCTTTGCCTGTTTCTGCCCCCACCCCCAAGGCCTTGCTTCATGCAGCAGACCTGGAGGAGGAGTAGGACAAATTTGAAAGGGCTGGCATCCGTGCCTGTCTGGGCCTTCTGTTTCCCCTTGGAACCTTTCCCGGACCTGCAGAAAGCAGCAGAGATCGAACCCTATCCCCCCACATGCCACTTTTCAAAGGTGACACAGCTTGCTCCAAAATGCCTTAGTTCCCATCAAAACCACAGGAAAAGCAGCCCAAGAAGAGCACCATCGGAGCTGCCTGCCAGTGCGTGCGCCTGCCCAGAGGTTTCCCCTTGCAAAATCTCACAGAAGACATCCCCATGGCCTGATCCTGGGACTCACATCCATGGCAGAGACCCAGTTCAGACAATTGCGCCTTTTTGAAGCCTGCAGGCCGTACACGCGGTTTTCAGCATGGCGGTCTGAACAAGAAAGACTGTTCCTCCTAATCCACAATGGCTATGCCCAATTAGAGAAAGCAAGCAAAAAACAAAAGGCAAACTGGCCCCAAACTCGCACCGCTTTCCTCCCCCACCAAAGAGATCGCTACTCACTGCCACAGAAGCCTCCAACCCCCCACAACTCTTCCGTTTGCTCTCCCTCAGTGCCTGCCGCGACTGAACATGGTCAGCAATCTAACTCGATGTACAGTATGCTGCCACAACAAATGGATCTGAGGGAGCCAGATAGAGCCCGACAAAACTCAGATGTGTCTCCCCTCCTCCACGGGAACCCTGCTGACCAAACTGCTGAGGCTCCCAGAGGATAGTCCAAGCCAGTTCCCTAGGGACAGGGAGGGAGCAAGGAGATGAAAACTGAATACAAAAGACAATCTAACCCAACAACTAAACTAGCAGCTCTCAGAGGATCCTACCAACAAGCTGAGCCACAAGAGCTCAAAGCCTAAGAGGTAATTAGTCCTTACCTGCTAATTAGTGTTCCTGAAGGAACTTCAGTCCAGTCCCTTAACTTCTGGGTTGCGCAACCCTTCCAGCAGCTTGGAGGCTGAGCCCATCATCCTTTTGATGATGGTGGGGTATAAGTACCCCTGGCACCGCCCACTGGCACCAGTAATCTATTGTAAAAGCAGACTTAAAGGATAGATAACAAAGAACTTATAATTATATGACAATATGCAAGAACTTACACAACTCCTAAACTATTAAACCCACCCTAAGTGACTTCAGCAGGTCCTTATCCGGTTCCGGCAATGGGTAGAGACGGGACATCGCCCGTACTCCCCTCAGGGTAGACTCAGGCTGATTCCATTGTTCCTGAATCATCTGACGTACTACTCTGTGGACTGGGAACACCTTCTGAGACCTCCTGACAGCTTGGATCAAGGGATCCTCCAGAGCCTCTTCCTCTGTAGGAGTTTCTGAAGCCATATTGAGTACCTTTAGGGACTCACTTATTAACGCCGGGAGCTCCTCTCGCCGAAAAACTCTGACTATGCGGGATTGCTCCTCCTCCGGGATCTCTCCCTCTTCAAGCTCCTCCCCTTCTTCTATCCCGTCTTTGTCTGAAAGCTCCTCCTCAAGGGAGTCCCGAGGCAGAGACTCAAAGGGCTCCTTGCCCAGTAGCCTTGCGCGTTTAGGGGGAGGCCCAGATTCAAGGGATCTAGAGTTCCCTGCACCAGCGTCCATGCTGTCCCTCGTTGTTACTGGTTCAGCCGTATCCTGCTTGCGCAAGCAGTAGGCTTTGTGCAATAGAAGAACAAATTCTGGAGAAAATTGACCCCAGTCCCCCTCCGCCCCCGAGGAGAGGGAAGGAAGGGACTGGGAAGGGCCTGGTCCATCTGAAGATGAAGGCGGGGGAGAATGGGAATCCCTTCCTCCTTCCGGAAGGTCCCATGACTCCTGAGGGGCTTGAGAAATCAAGTGGATTTCTTGTTCCACGGAAGCGGCCTCTGCTGCACAACCCCTGCAGACTCCTGCTTCTGAGACCGTCCCTCTACGAGTGCCGCAAGAAGGACACCGCAGCTTACCCGTCATGCCCCTTTGTACACTGCTACCCACAGGCCCAATAGAAAACTTAAACTTCTGTAAAGAAACCCCGAGATAAAGAAATTTAAAAACCAACTAAACAAAATAAAATAAATAAATAAATGAAGGATGTCAAACTAGTGCCTATATCCAGGTCAAAGGTCCCCAGCGCCCCCTTCACCTCCAGCCGTTAAAAAAAAAAAAAAACACGGCAGCCAAAAGGGCTTAAAAGGCTTTAACCTTTATTCTTTAATTAAACTCTAGATGGGATAGAAGGTATTGTATATTCTGTAATACTTGCAGTTTGTAGCTCCGGCGCGTTGCACTGGAAACGAGGGAACCAGCCGTTCACAGCTGGTTCCCACGAGGTAGGCCGCAGCCACGTGTAGGCCGGGCCTGCGGATGTTGTTTGAGAAGCCGCCGAAAGTACGGACTCCCCGCCGGCGTTGCGGCGGGGGATGGCACACACAACCGCTTTGTCCTTCGAAGAAGCCTCCAGCGTCCAGCTGCCCCGGGGCTGAAGCGCGAGGCCGGTAACGCCGATGCGATCAGTGCCGGTGCAGCCTCTAGTGCTCAGCCACCTAAGGGGCTTCGGCACGAGGCAGGAGCAGCTGTTTTCTTTGCTCAAAGGAACCTCGGGGAACGAGCCGCTGCGGGCGCGGGAGGAGATCTCTCCGGTCCTCCCCGCTGCCTAGGTAAACCTCTTCCTCCGGAGCCTCAAGGGAGTAGTTCGGTTGTCGGGAGGCAGGGGGGGGGGGGGGAGAAGTCTTAAAGGTACAAGACTCTCTAAGGCTCTCTCTGAACAAAAAAAAAAAGGAAAGCAGAAGAAGAAATTAAATTAAAGTAAATAAATTAAATAAAATTCTAAGCTAAGACCCCGTAAGCACTCTGGCTTACAGGAACCCTCCAGCTGCTTGGAGGCTGAGATTACTGGTGCCAGTGGGCGGTGCCAGGGGTACTTATACCCCACCATCATCAAAAGGATGATGGGCTCAGCCTCCAAGCTGCTGGAAGGGTTGCGCAACCCAGAAGTTAAGGGACTGGACTGAAGTGACGATAAGGAACAACTGTTAAGAGTTCAGTGCAGCTTAGACTGCACAGGTCTTGTCCCATCTGCTGGAGACTGAGAAACACTGTCTTCTGTACTGGATCCGCCTCTTATGGGGCGATATCACAGAGGTTTGTAGTTCTTAATCTCCATCTGCTGGAGGGACAAAACCCAGGAATTTGGACTGGAGGGACGGTATGGAATGCAGTTTCTCAAGGTGGGTTTGGGCAAAGATCAGGCAAGCCTTTTTATGTCTGTCTTTGAGCAGCAAAGTCCAGTCCTCCTTGGTCTTCACCCATGAAGTCCTTCTTTGTTTAGTGCGCGGCATAGCGTGTGGGTTGAAACCACCACTCCAGATTGCTCCACGTCAACCTTAAGCTCTTTGGTTGTTGCATGTGGTAGCTTTCCAACAGTTCACACTAACCTTCGAAGACTTCTTGGATTCATTTTCCTCTTCCCACCACATCCTGGAAGGTTCGACAGTTCCATGAGCAGAAAACAATGTCTTAATAATACTGCAAACTGTAGACACAGAAATCCCAAGGCCTTTGGAGATGGCCTTGTATTCCTTTGAAGTTTGATTTATAGTGATAATGGCTTTTCCGACTGTCTCAGTCAGCTCTTTTGTCTTCACCATTGTGAAAATGGAACAGGGCGTGAATGTGGCCATTTTAAACAATACAGCCATCATTCTTTGGTTGATTCAAATCATGTGAGTACTAACAATTGATCACAGATGCGTCTAATTTTACAACAATGGGAATGTGGTTCTTCTGTTCAAACTGGATTTGAATTGTTTATATGGCTGCCAATAATAATGCCCTATAATGAAAAGGCTGCTCTTATCCCCGCCTATATATTCATACCAATAAGAGGATATAGATTCTACCTGAATAACTAGATTAAATCCAGACCATAATTTTTTGTTGGATCGTTTGCCTTGAAAGATTACTCTTTCCTATAGCAAACTCTCCATTTTTCTCTTTTATAGAAGGAAAAATCCCTCTGCTACACACTAAGGGACAACACAAGCCTTCCCCTAGATGTACTTATCTGAAGCAGCACCAGAGAGTCCGTATTTCAAACACTGTCACAGAAATTTCTTCAATATGACCCAACTGCACGTAGAGGCCAACCGATTGTAAACAATTTTTCATGACATCCGTAGTGCTGGAACAACTAAAGGACTCATTCAGACATATCTAGTCTGCTTTTCGCTACACAACGCTGTGTTTCAGGCCACTGAAACTCCCGGCCCTTCCTCATATGTGCTGCGTAAACCGTTAGTAGTGTGTATCTCATAATAAGATTTTGGTAATGAATCTGCACCATTCTGGAAGCCTTTTTCTGGGCTGCTTCTCTATATCCCTCATGTACAGCCTCCAAAAGCAGACAATACTGCAGGCGAGGTCTTAAAAACCTGCACAGAGGCATTATCACCTTTTTTCTACTACATAGCATGCAAATAGTTGTTGGTATAACAAATAAAAGTAAACAAACATACCAGAAATAGTTCTTCCTGTGGGTCCTAGCATTCCCTTAGATACTATCAGCAGATATATGTATTTATTCAGATCTTTCTCTGGCTGCATATAAGAATCTCAACACTCCACCCCAATTATATACTGTTCCCTTGGACTCTTCCATCCCAAATGATCATTTCTGTACTTTTTTCTTTCGCAATGAATTTTAACCACTTCAACATTTCTAGACTGCTTAGTTTGTCTAATCCCTAAGAGCTATACACTCCATTGCAGATCTCAGTATGGCCTTTCAAACAGACAAGTCTTTAACATTTTTTTATATACCGTTTTTCAAAATCTCAAAGTGGTTTACAAAGAACATAACTTTGTTTACAGTACAGATAACAGTGACAATCTTACAAGATTTGTAACTATTTACAGAAGAAACATTTTGTAACTATTTACAGGGTATTGATAGTTTGCCTGTTGTGTTGACTTTTGCAGGTGGGTTGCGTTATCGATGAAGTTACGTGACTCCTGTGGCGTCAAAGTGCTCCTTAAATAGATGGGTTTTTAGGAACTTTCTGTTCTTCAAAGTTGGCAGCATCAGTAACCTCTTTCAGGCGATGTAGCAGGAAATTCTATAGTAAAGGGGCATAATGCTCAAATACTCAATGGAGCGCATTCTGGGAGGTGCCTGTAGAGATTGTGGTATTTGTAAGGGTATTTAGGTACTGCTTCCTTCTTGAACGGGTGTTTGGGACTTTTCTGATTAAGTCAGTTAGACATCCCACTGCTAGTATTTTTTAAAACACTCTACAACTTGTGTTTCAGATCATGTTGTGTATGCGATTAAATGCTCTTGTGGCCTCTTATATGTTGGGAAGACCGAGAGACAATTCAGGATAAGAATCAATGAACACCGTAGTAGATTGAAGTGTAAAACACTCGAAGCCCCAATAGTGGCACATTGTATTGACAAAATTCCCCCCTGAAGAAGTATTCGAAACGCAAAAGCGGTACCCACTTGGTGGCGTCGGGGAACTATACCAACAGATTTAAGATAAGCACAATCTTCATTATACAAAACCTGTTTTATGAAAATAGTTAACGATTAGGGAAAAGTCTGATGAATGGAAAAAGCACAACCTTTCTAAGACATTGCTAAAACAAGAGTGAATATTTATGGTCATTGATGCGATAAGGCACACTGCTTTTGAAAGTTTTAAGCATTGCCAATGTGAGTCTGAGACCATTTTTCACATTTTTATATAAAATATAAAAAAAAGAAAAAAAGTGCAGAGTTCATTACCACACTCTCAATATCATTAGAGGGAATCCATTGTTTGTTTGTTAGTTATAACCCTCTGGAAATTCGACCTAAGTTATAGTGTTGGCACACAATCATAGAAGGTCATCCTTCATGGAAGGAAGTTTACAGTTATAAAGAAAATCATATCGCGGACCTTTGCAAAGAAACAACTCCCTTTGCTTTAGAGGAAATGGAGACTGATGACCACTTAACTACTGATTGGGATACGCTTCTGAAAGCACAGAAGCGTAAAGTGCGGATGGAATTACATCGATTGTCCCTAGTAGAGTATATACGTCGCCAGCATATCCCGCGGGGTCTTCGGGTATACAAAGAACCAAAATTGTTTCTGGACAACCCGGGATTCATTGAGAAATGGAATGGCATTCTCAACAAATGCTCCTTAGATTTAATGGTGCTAATTACGGAAACCACTGCCAACAGTTTGGAAACCCTGAAGCAAGAAATTGACCCCATGACCTCCAGTTTGAAAAATGATGTAACAGCAACTCAATTTGGCAGCAAAATGAAGGAGAACGATGCACAAGTACAAATAGTTTATGAAGAAATTAAACAGCTCAAAACGCGAAAATTGAAACGTGATTATGGAGATTACACGTCCGGGTATGTTTACCCGTGGATGAATCCGAAGAGAAAGTTGCGCAAACCACAAAAGCGTGTTGACTTTGATGCTTCCTTGGGGGATCTTAGTTCATCAGATTCTAGTAGACTGTCTAAAGAGGATTTTCAGGAAGACGAGGATGCAAAGATAAAAAAGAAAAATGCTACGAGAGGAAAACAACGGGGAAGAGGAGGCGGACGCCAACGAGTTTGATTGGGGTGAAACTACATCATGGTAATTTCCACACATTGACTTCTTCCTCGGCCCCACGGGAGTCTTTGGTTATTAACATCTCGAAGGTACATCTGTCCTTGGATCATTTGAATTTATTATACAGAGGGCTTACATTTGTTCCAGACATATATTTTGACAGCTTTCAATTTCAAGCTGATTTGGAGAACTTAATGCAGAAGCTTCACCTGAAGGTGTTTTTTGCTGCCCACACATCATTAGAAATGAATTTGGGTACAACTCAAGATTTAAATAGGACCCCATTGCCTATGCGATCCACCTGGACACCTCCCGAGCCCCCTCCTCCAGCGCTAAACTTATTTAAAGAGCTAGTTCTGGCAGATGTTCATAAATTGGAACGACAGCGTCCTTTGAGGTCTCGGGCACTCACGTTAGCTGAATGGGATGCTATGAAAGAATTACAGGCTCGGACAGATGTAGTAATACGGCGCGCTGATAAGGGGGGTGCCACGGTATTGATGGATAGAGGCAAATATTTAGAAGAAGCGTACCAACAATTTTCTCAGGATAGTATCTATAAAGTGATGATGTGTGATCCTACAAAGGATTTACAACAACAGATAAAGACTCTTACATCACAGGCTCTGGAACTTGCTGTCATCACCAGAAAAGAATGGAAGTTCCTTAATGAACCTTCACCGACTTTAGCTAGACTGTATTTAGTCCCTAAAATACATAAAGATGCCCTGAATCCACCAGGGAGGCCGATTGTTTCTACAAAGGGGTCAGTTCTGGAACCTCTTTCAATTTACATTGACTCCTTTGAGGCCTTTAATGTCCACCATTCCATCTTACATCAAGGACACCTCGCATTTTTTGAACATCCTGGAGGAATATTCTGAATGGGCATCCATGGAACATGTCCTTTTAGCGACGTTGGATGTCACAGCGCTGTATACTAGTATTCCTCAGCAGGCTGCACATACAGTTCTAGTTACATCTCTGCGTGAAAAAGGCAATTTATCTTCGAGTCTTATGGAATTTATTTCAAGTTTGGCGGAACTCACAATTTTTCACAACCATTTTGAGTTTGAGGGGAAAATTTACCAACAAATGTCTGGGATAGCCATGGGAGCTACTTGTGCCCCTTCAGTGGCCAATCTTTATATGCAAGATTTTGAACGTCAGTGGCTTACAAGATCAACACATTGACATCATTTAATTTTATGGAAAAGATTCATTGACGATGTCTTCTTGTTATGGAATGGTTCCTGTTTAGAATTCCAACAGTTTGTGGGTTGGCTGAATCAAGTGGACCCGAACATACAATTCACATACACGAGTCACGCTCAGAAAATTGTTTTTCTCGATGTGGAGGTTCAAAAAAGTCCTCAGGGCTGGCTCACCTCAATATATAAAAAACCCATGGATAGAAATACAATTTTGCATTACAGCAGTAATCATCCTAAACAATTGCGTGACAGTTTGCCTCTATCCCAGTTCATCAGATAATCGGAGGAATTGTTCGAGTGTGGTTGCATATAAGACACAAGCAAAACATTTGATGAATGATTTTTGTGAAAGGGGATACCCACGATCAATAATTAAAACAGCATATAAGAAGTAATTAGTCCTTACCTGCTAATTAGTGTTCCTGAAGGAACTTCAGTCCAGTCCCTTAACTTCTGGGTTGCGCAACCCTTCCAGCAGCTTGGAGGCTGAGCCCATCATCCTTTTGATGATGGTGGGGTATAAATACCCCTGGCACCACCCACTGGCACCAGTAATCTATTGTAAAAGCAGACTAAAGGATAGATAAATTATAACGATTTGAAAAACTGCATAACTAACACACCTCGTAAACGAGTAAACAATTTTTTTTTTTTTTTCTGGTCGGGAGGTAAAGGAAAAAAGGGGGGGGAAAGGAGGAGAAGGTTTTCCTGAAGCCACGAAGGCCCTCCCCCCTTTCCAGCTGAACCCCATTTTGCGGACTGCTAGTTGGAGCGGGTCCCAGTCAGAGACCCCCCGAAACTGTTCCGTAGCCTGTCTTCGGTCCGCCCTCTGCAATGTGACCTGGGCGGGATTAGGGACTGGACTGAAGTTCCTTCAGGAACACTAATTAGCAGGTAAGGACTAATTACTTCTTCCTTATCGTCACTTCAGTCCAGTCCCTTAACTTCTGGGATGTAACAGAGCAGTCTAACTCCGGGAGGGGTTCGTTATGCCGGACCGAAGCACAGCGCTGCCAAATCTGGCATCCAACGCCCCTTGGACATCTAGCCTATAGTGCTTGGTGAAGGTGTGGAGAGACGACCAGGTAGCCGCTCTGCAAATGTCTAGTGGCGGCACCAAACTATTTTCCGCCCAGGACGTTGCCTGCGCTCTAGTCGAGTGCGCCCTAAGTCCTCCTGGAACCTGCTTCCCTCTGAGGAGATAAGCCGAAGCAATCGCCTCTCTGATCCACCTAGAAATGGAAGCCTTGGCCGCTGCTTCTCCCTTATGCGGTCCTCCACACTGAACGAATAAGCGTTCCAACTTCCAGAAAGTTGCCGTGCGGGCGAGGTACCTCTTCAGCACTCTATGCACATCCAGGCGCCTAAGCTTCTCTCCGTCCCCCGATTGATCCCTTACTGCGAAAGAGGGCAGAGAAACCGGCTGGTTTACATGAAAGGGAGAGATGACCTTAGGTAAGAAAGACGGAACTGTACGCAAGACCACCTTATCCTTAAAGAAGGAGAGGAAGGGAGGTCGGGACGACAAGGCTTGAACCTCTGAAACGCGTCTGGCCGAGCAAATTGCCACTAAAAATACTGTTTTTAGCGTCAAGTCCTTTAGGGAGGACTTCCTCAGTGGTTCGAAAGGTTCTCCAGATAAGGCATTCAAGACTAGGTTGAGGTCCCAAGAGGGGATCACAGATCTTCGCTGGGGACGTAACCGTCTAACCGCTCTCAAAAACCTGGCCACATCCGAGTGTCCTCCCAGACATTTGCCTCTGACTTTCCCCCTGTAGCAAGAGATAGCTGCCAGCTGGACTCGCAAGGAGCTAGGCGCTAGACCCTTCTCGAAACCTGCCTGAAGGAACTCCAGGACCTCGGGGACTGAAGCTGAGAGGGGCCTGATCCGTCGTTCTAAACACCAGGCTTCAAAGATACGCCACACTCTCACGTATGAAAGGCAGGTGGAACGCTTACGAGCGCTCAACAAGGTTGAGATTACTGATCCCGAGTACCCCCGCTTCAAAAACCTCTCCCTTTCAATAGCCAGGCCGTAAGCGAGAACCGATGCACGTGGGGCATGCGTACCGGACCCTGGCGCAAGAGATCCTCCTTGCAGGGGATGCGCCACGGACGGTCGGCCATCAACCTCACGAGGTCTGCGTACCACGGACGCCGAGGCCAGTCCGGGGCTATGAGAACGACCAGTCCTTGGTGGGCTTCTATCCGCCGCAGAACCCTCCCTATGAGTGCCCAGGGAGGGAACACGTAGAGAAGGCTCTCTGCCGGCCAGATTTGGGCCATGGCATCCAAGCCCTCGGACATCCTTTCCTTCCTGCGACTGAAAAACCGGTTGGCCTTTGCCGACGTGTACCGGGCCATGAGATCCATGACTGGAGTCCCCCACCGGGCAACCACTTGATCGAACACTTCCTGCGCCAGTTCCCACTCTCCGTGGTCTATCTTGAACCTGCTGAGGTAGTCGGCGGTCACGTTGTCTGTTCCGGCTACATGCTGCGCCGACAGCGCTAGTAAATTGCTCTCTGCCCACTGCAGGAGGACATCTGCCTCCTTCTCCAAGGATGGGCTGCTCGTTCCTCCCTGACGGTTGATGTACGCCACCGCGGTAGCATTGTCGGATAGGACGCGGATTGCCCTCTGACGAACCAAGAACTTGAGAGCCTGAAGAGCTAAGGTTACCGCCCTTAACTCCAGCCTGTTGATAGACCACTGCGACTCTCTCAGAGTCCAGTGACCCTGGGCGAATTGTCCCTCGCAGTGAGCGCCCCAGCCTGCTAGACTCGCATCCGTCGTCAGCTGCGTCCATCGAGGAGTTTCGAGTGGCATCCCGCAGTCTAGATTCCTTGGGCATGTCCACCACTGCAGAGACCTCCTGACCCAGGGAGGACAGGGAATCCGCCTGGATAAGGGTGATGTTGATGTGACCACTGCCGCAAGAGGGTACGCTGGAGAGGACGCATATGAGCCCGGGCCCAAGGGACTACTTCTATTGCAGCTGCCATGGTGCCCAGCAGTTGGAGGTAATGCCAGGCCGAGGGGCATCTTGTTAACAGAAAACGGGAAACGAGATTTCTAAAGTCGATTGACCTCTGCTTCGAAAGGAACACCCTTCCTCTTCTGGTGTCGAACCGAGCTCCGAGGTACTCGATCTCCTGGTTGGGTATTAGACTGCTCTTCGCGCGATTGATGACCCAACCCAATTTCTCGAGGAAATCCACGACCCTGGTTGTCACCACGTGGCTCTCCTCTTCCGACTTGGCTCGAATCAGCCAATCGTCCAGGTAAGGATGGACTAGGATTCCTTCTTTCCGAAGAGCCGCGGCCACTACCACCATTATCTTGGTGAACGTCCTGGGAGCTGTCGCCAGCCCGAATGGCAGGGCCTGGAACTGGAAATGACCGCTTGGCACAGCAAATCTTAGGTACTGCTGATGAGACTCTCTGACCAGGATGTGTAAGTATGCTTCCGTCAAGTCTAGGGATGTGAGGAACTCTCCGTGCCGAACGGCCGCAATCACGGACCGCAGAGTTTCCATGCGAAAGTGAGGCACTCTGAGGCAGCGGTTGATTTGCTTTAGATCCAGAATGGGACGGAAGGAACCTTCCTTCTTTGGAACTACAAAATAAATGGAGTATCGACCATACCCTCTTTGGTCTTGTGGAACTGGCAACACCGCTCCCAGCGCTAAGAGCCTTGAAAGGGTGATTTCCACCGCCGCCTTCTTTTCTGGTGGACCACAGGGGGACAGAATAAACGCAGGAGATACTCTCTTTGTGAACTCGAGAGCGTAACCCTCTCGCATCACCTCTAAAACCCACTGATCGGAAGTGACTCGGGACCAGGCGGGAAGGAACTGCCTTAGGCGACCTCCCACCAGCAGCACTCCCTCCTGGACCCCCGTTTTCTCATTGTGATTTTCTAGTTGTCGAGGAGGAGGAGGAGGCCCCAAAACCTCTCCCTGCCCCTCGAAACCCACGGAAGTTCTTACCCCTGGAAGGAAAACGGCCCCTCGGGAAAGAGTTCGGTCTGGGCTGCCGGAATCTTCGGAAGTCCTTTGGCTGACTCTGCACCGGCGCCGCCGAACGACCCAGCCTTGGTCTATCTTCAGGGAGCCTACCCCCTTTTGACTCTCCCAGCTCCTTTACCAACTTATCTAGGTCTTCCCCAAACAACAGCTTCCCCTTGAAGGGGAGTCGACTGAGGCACGCCTTAGAAGAAGCATCTGTCGCCCAGTTACGTAACCACAGGTACCTTCTGGCTGCTACAACCGATGCCATATTCTTAGCCAGACTTCTAATAAGATCATACTGGCTATCGGCTAAGAAGGCCGAACCGGACTCTAACTTGGCCGCCACTTCTTGGGAGTCGCCTGAAGGACTGTCGACCAGTTGCAGCTGTTGAGCCCATCTCAAACAGGCTCTAGCCACACAGGCCTCGAAACGGAGGCCTGTAAGGCAAGGGCACTAACATCAAATGCCTGTTTTAACAGGGTGTCCAGTCTTCTATCTTGACTGTCCCTCAGGGCCGCGCCGCCCTCGACCGGTATAGTGGTCTTCTTCGTTACCGCCGAGACGGCCGCATCAACCCTAGGTGATTTCAGGAGGTCCTTGTCCGTCTCCGGTAATGGGTATAGACGAGACATCACACGCACCCCTCTCAGAGTAGACTCCGGCTGATTCCCTTCCTCCTGAATCATCTGTCGGACCACCCTGTGGACTGGAAACACTTTTTGAGATTTCCTTACAGCTTGGATCAACGGATCCTCCAGAGCTTCTTCATCTGTTGGAGCCTCCGACGCCATATTGAGTACCTTTAAAGACTCACTAATTAACGCCGGGAGCTCTTCCCACCTAAAAGCTCTGACTATGCGGGATTGCTCCTCATCAGGGATCTCTCCCTCTTCAAGCTCCTCCCCTTCCTCTATCTCTTCCTTGTCCGAAAGATCCTCTTCAGGGAGATCCCGAGGCGGAGAGTCAAATGATTCCTTGCCCGACAGTCTCGTTCGCTTGGGAGGAGGCCCCGGCTCACGGGATCTAGTGTCGCCTGCAGCAGTGTCCATGCTGTCCCTCACTGCTGCTGGTTCCGCCGAGCCCTGCTTGCGTAAGCAGTAGGCTTTATGCAAAAGCAGAACAAATTCGGGAGAAAATTGACCCCAGTCTCCCTCCGCCCCCAATGGGAGAGAGGGAAGAGGCTGGGAGGGGCCTGGACCCTCTGAGGACGAAGGCGGTGGAGAATGGGAATCTCTTCCCACTTCTGGGGGGTCCCCTGACCCCTGAGGAGCTAGAGACATGTTCAGGTGAATCTCCTGCTCCACGGAAGCGGCCTCTGCTGCACAACCCCTGCTTCTGAGGCCGTCCCTCTACGTGTGCCGCAGGAAGGACACCGTAGCTTGCCCGTCATTCCTTTTAGAGCAGAGCCACCCTCAACTTCAAAAAAATTTCAACTTAAAATGTAAACCAAATAAAACAAATTGAATTAACTGAATTAAATGAAAATAAATAAACTGAACCGAATAAATAAAGTGATGCCCAAGGCTCCTTGCACTCCCCTCTCCTCCAGCCGTGAATGGAAAAAACACGGCACCCAAAGGTTTCCAAAAAGCTTCAAATTCACATTGAAACAACTCAAATTAAATCAAAACAAGGGATTGCATCCAGATACTTGCGGTTTGCTGTCCTGGCGGGTAGCAGTAGCCACGAGGGAACCAGCCTTCCTCTGCCGGCTCCCACGCGGTAGGCCGCAGCCACGTGGAGGCTGGGCCTGCTGGTGAAGGAATAACGCCGCCGCGCTAAAGGCTCTCCTACTGGGACGCGGTAGGGGGAAGACACTCCACACCCGCGTTTGTCCTCTGCAGCAGCCTCAAGCACCTAGCCGCCTCGGGGCTACGGCGCGAGGCAGGGAAATGCCGCTGCAGGAAGTCGGTGCTGCCTCTAGCGCTCAGCCGCCTAGGGGGCTTCGGCGCGAGGCAGTAGCGGCTAGGCCAGAAGATCGCGGCCGCGGCGTGCGTGTGAGGAGAGTTCTCCGGACCTCTTCGCCGCACAGGAAAACCCCCTCCTCCGGGGCCTCGAGAGAGCCGAGGTTGAAGACGGCAGGCAGGTTGGGAGGGAGGGGGGGGAGAGAGGAGAAGGGCAGGAGTCTTAAAGGCACAAGCTTTCACAAAGGAACTGTACTAACAGCAAGAAAGTAAATAAGCAAAGGGTAGCCTAAAAAAAATAACTAGAGTGAACTAAACTAAAGTAAACTAATTAATTAAATTAAATTAAAAGATAGGAAAGAGCCCGTAAGCACTCTGGCTTACAGGAACCCTCCAGCTGCTTGGAGGCTGAGATTACTGGTGCCAGTGGGTGGTGCCAGGGGTATTTATACCCCACCATCATCAAAAGGATGATGGGCTCAGCCTCCAAGCTGCTGGAAGGGTTGCGCAACCCAGAAGTGAAGGGACTGGACTGAAGTGACGATAAGGAAGAGGGCATTGTATAACAGGGCCTTATTGCTACAACCCAGGCATGGTAGTCCTACTATGGATGATGATCACATAAATCTCATCACCAAATTTTCTCCACTTAGTGGCGAAATCAAATGCATCATAAAGAAACATTGCAATGTGCTCAGCACTTTACCTGGGCTACAGGATAAGTCTATTAGATGTGTATGGACTCGCCATTCTAACCTCAAGGACAAACTTAGTCCGGCGAAATTGAGGATACATCAGGTGGCTAACCCAACAGAGGGAGTAGGACATAAGCCGTGTGGAACCTGCAATATATGTTCAGTGACAGAAGAGCTTACTAGATTTAAATATCATGGCAGAAATTATTTTTTAAAACACTCTACTTGTGTTTCAGATCATGTTGTGTATGCGATTAAATACCCTTGTGGCCTCTTATATGTTGGGAAGACTGAGAGAGAATTCAGGATAAGAATCAATGAACACCGTAGTAGATTGAAGTGTAAAACACTCGAAGCCCCAATAGTGGCACATTGTATTGACAAACATCACACTTTTGAAGAACTGCGGTGTTTTGTAATTGAGTGGGTATTGGCAGGTAGCAATGGCAAGTCCAGAGCCCAAACGCTAAGGATTCAAGAACAAAAATGGATTTTTCGATTAGAAACAGTGGGTTCGACGGGCCTTAATAGTTCCATTGAATGGCGGATCTGCATTTAATACTAGCAGTGGTTTCTGCTCACTCATATTAAAAAAACATTTCCGTGGGGAACAGGCGTTGACAGCTGATTGGATGCCATAATGGTGTAACATCCATTTAAACCCTGACTAGGGCAGCAGTCCGCATGCGCGGCGTTTAATTGCACACCGAATAAGTTTGGAGTATTATGTGATTTGGTGGATCGGAGTGCATTGTTCAGCTGCTTGGTAAAAGGTGGGGTATTTAGTTCCAGTAGATTACATCTTAGAAGTGGATGGGCGAGTATGATATTATTTTTCTGTGTATAACTTCCTTGTTGTTTTGTAGATCGTGCTGGTTTAAGATTCCCCCCTGAAGAAGTATTTGAAACGCAAAAGCGGTACCCACTTGGTGGCGTCGGGGAATTATACCAACAGATTTAAGATAAGCACAATCTTCATTATACAAAACCTGTTTCATGAAAATAGTTAACGTTTAGAGAAAAGTCTGATGAATGGAAAAAGCACATCCTAAGACATTGCTAAAACAAGAGTGAATATTTATGGTCATTGATGCGATAAGGCACACTGCTTTTGAAAGTTTTAAGCATTGCCAATGTGAGTCTGAGACCATTTTTCACTTTTTAATATAAAATATAAAAAAAAGAAAAAAGTGCAGAATTCATTAGCATACTCTCAATATCATTAGAGGGAATCCATTGTTTGTTTGTTTGTTAGTTATAACCCTCTGGAAATTCAACCTAAGTTATAGTGATGGCATCAGCTCAAGTAGCAGTGATGTCACTAAAGTTTCTAGTTTGTTCTGTCTCCACCTCTGCTGGCAGGGGGACACAATCCACTTGTCTGGATTAATCTAGCAGGACAATCTGGAAGTGTCATTTCTTTTTTTGTATAAAGAAATATGTCCCTTCCATTCTGATCACGCTCCACTCTTTCATCACCTCTCATTCAGACTACTGCAAACCGTTCATCACAGTACTCCTATTGAGGCACATCTTCCACTAGTCAAAATTAATCTGAACATATTTTTCCAGTACAGTTACAACTATGTACATGGTTCAAGTTTCTCCTATTCATTTACGAGTTAATTCTGCAATACCATATTACTTCCCCTTATTACTACATCCCCTACTTGCAAACTCTTCTCCTCCACTGCCAAATCTCAAGTCTGTGCTTTCCACCTTGCTAAACCATATATCGGACACAGGAACTAGTGCACCATGCTCCTCTCTCTAGTTATGTTCATATGCCACCTAAAAAAACAAATAATTTTTTACGGCTGCTTTTAAACCTTAAATCCTGATTCTCCCTGACCATAACCTTGTTTGTTTTTACATTATTTAAAATGATTTCCTCAAGGCTCTGTTTTGTGTGTGTTTTGATTAGACTGCAAACTTCAAGGAGCAGAACTCTCTCACACGTATCTGAATAGCAATACAAACATATGTTAGCATAACAGAAATTGTTTTAGTAGTAGAAAATAATTTTGGAAGGCGTCAAAAGTACATTACACTTATCAAAGATTTCTTCCTATCAAAAGCAGCACCCTCTCTCCCTTCAGCTTAGAGAGCCCACCATCCATGAGCAATGTAAACTGGTGGTTATAAAAACAGCGGACAGTACAGCAATATTAACTTACCACTTGATCATAACAATGGTCCTTTATTTTGCCGGAAATTTCATACTGCTTTCTCAGGGTCACGTCATGGATCTTTGCACAACCTCTCAAACCCAAACGCTGTTGAAAAGACACACAGAGTAAATAGACATAAGTGACTTTTGAAGAAAAAAACTCATTTTAGAATTCACAAAGGAGATTAAGTGCTTCAGAGAAAAGAACAAATGATCACTTGTTGCAAACTGTTGCTAGCAAAAAGAGAATTATCAGACTTTATACTGCATGATGTTTTTTTTGTTTTAGTCTTGTATTTTCTGAGTGTTACTCCTGAGGGAATTCTGCATAATGCAATGCAGAATTTGCACAAAATCACCATCCACCCCCCTCCCCCCCAAAAAAATATGCTGAATTCTGCTCATCCAAAAACAGCAGCTCTCCTCGTTCTCTTCCCACTCACCATCGTGCAGCCAGATGCAGTTTCCCAGTGTGCAGCGATGGCCAAGAAAGCAAATAGAATGCTAGGAATCATAAAGAAAGCAATGGAGAATTAAACCAAAGAAATTATAATGCCTTTGTATCGCTCCATGGTCCGGCCACACCTTGAATATTGTGTGCAATTCTGGTCACTATATCTTAAAAAGGATATAGCAGAATTAGAAAAGGTACAAAGAGCCACATAAATGGTAAAGGGGATGGAAGGCTAGTCCTACGAGGAAAGGCTTAAAAGGTTAGGGCTCTCAGACTTGGAAAAGAGATATGATAGAAGCCTATAAAATAATAAATGGAGTAGAATGGGTAAATATAGTTCAGTTTATGCCATCAAAAAGCAGAAGGGGACATGCAATGAAGCTACAATGTAGCACATTTAAGGTTAATCAGAGAAAATATTTTTTCACTCAACACGTAATCAAACTCTGTAATTTATTACCAGAGGATGTAGTAAAAGCTGTTAGTGTAGGTGGATTTAAAAAGAGGTTTGAACAAGTTCCTGGAGGAAAGATCCATAAACCATTAGTAAAGAGGACGAGGGAAATCCACTGCTTACCCACTGGACAAGAAGCATGGAATATGGATACCTTTTAGGAATCTGACAGGTACTTGTGACCTGGATTGGCCGTTGTTGGAAACAGGATACTGGGCGTGATTAACCCTCTCTCTGATCCAGTATGGCATATCTTATGTTCTTATCATGCAGCAAGAGGAGGGAGCAGTAGAGAAAGAAAGAGGGGTCAAGGAGACCCTGGAGTCAAACGGAGCTGGAGGTCTTGCTGGGATTTAGAGATAGGGAGAACTGCAAAGAGTCTGCTGCAGAGTAGAGAATGGGAGAACAGAGAAGGATGGAGGCTTAGCATAACAGGGGTGGGGAAAGGGTTCAGGCTAAGATGGGGTGAAAGAGAAAGCAGAAGCGGGCAGAACATGGAAAGTAATATTGCTGAAGAGGGAAAATGCTTCTTTCCACAAACCAAGTCTTATGATGAGGAAACTATGCAAAAAAAAGTTAATACAGTATTCAGAATTTTCAAAACTCCTGAACAGACTTAAAAGTCTTGTAGCAATTTAGATTTTAAGGGGATAATTTCATAAATCTTTTTCCACATGTAAAACATGTTTTACACAAAAGGGTGATGTTTTCTTTCCTTAAGTCCTGCTAGATCAATCCAGACAAGTGGGTTGTGCTCCCCAACCAGCAGATGGAGGTAGACAACACAGTTTTGGTGACATCATCATTCCTATGAGGACTGATGAAGCCATGGAACTTACCAGTATACTTGTGTTAATGCTGAAGCTAAATCTGATCAGAAACACTCAGAAAAGCATAGTTGCTTACTCATAACAGGGGTTCTCCGCAGACAGCAGGGGTATGCTGCCACAATGTTCTGGTGACATCTATAATGGAGCTGCTGGTGCTGGACTCTTCCCTAGGTCAGAGAAGTCTTTTGGACTTCTGAGCATGTGTCCCTTTCCACCTCCAGTTCTTCAGCTGATAATATAGCTGGCTTGTGAGCTTGACTGGCTATGCTTTATCTTGTAGTCCTGGTAACTTCCTTGCATTTTCCTTTTCTCCCTTACTTTATTTTTGTTTTTTTGCAAGGATGAACGGAGGAAGAGGGTAGCTGCATACTCCTGCTGTCTATGGCGAATCTCCATTACAGGTAAGTAACAACGCTTTCTCTGGAAACAAGCAGGTGGGATTGTAGTTACACTGTACTGGTGAATTCAAAGCAGAGGATAGCTTCAAAGCTGAAAAAGGTCTGGCGGACCAGGCCTCACAGTGGGAGGAGGAGCGACGAGATCATGGTGCAAAATAGTTTGTGAGGGCAGCTTTCCCAAAGGCGAGATCCTGTGTCGAGGAGGAACTGATGCTGTAGTGCTTGGTGAAGTTGTGAATTGATAACCAGGTGACTGCTCTGCAGATATCCTGTGTTGAGGTGGCAGCCAGGATGGCTATGAAGGCTGCCGTAGCCCAGAAACAGTGGGGTCCAATGCATTCAAGAGATGGCACTTGGGCCTGTCTATAGCAGAAGGAAATGCAGTCCACTATACAGAAGGCAATCGTCTGCTTAGATGCTGGCTAACCGTGATGAAAAATTTGTCTCTGTTGTTGCTCATAGATAGCATTAAAAAAGCCCTCTTGCAGTCTAAAGAACGAAGGGCTCACTCCTGAAAACTAGTGAGTGGCCCAGGGAAGAAGGCTGGCAGGACAATGCTCTGGTTGGAATGGAAGGTGGAGACAACCTTGGGAAGGAACTTAGGATGAATCTGAAGGAACTGAGTGTATGGGGGGCAGCGAATCAATGCTTAAAGTTTGCTAACTCGCCAAAAAAAATACAGTCTTCCATGTGAGGTGCTTGAAAGAGGTGGACCCCAAGGGTTCAACGGGAGGTTTAATGAGCTCGGAAAGGACAATGTTGAGGTCCTACGCCAGCAGGCATAGTTTGGTTGGGGATCTTGTGTTCGTAAGTCCTGTTATGAATCTGGCCACCAATGGATGTGAGATAACGGGACCTGTGATAGGGGCATGGGAAGCTGCGATGGCCGAGAGATGGTATCTGATGCAGTTGGTCTGGAGTCTTTATCTTTATCATTTCTTGATATACTGCCCGTGGCAGCAAGGCATCACCAGTACTGAGTGGGATAGAGGCAGCAGGTATGCCAGGATCTGGTTAACAGGACAGGACACCGGGTTGAGCTGGTGTGTGTGGCCCAATGTGAGAAGCAGGACCATATCCGTTGGTAGGTATGTTGTGTTGCAGGTTTTCTGGATGCTAAAATAATGGCGAGTACGTTGTTTGAAAGGGGGTTGCTGGGCGTTACGCTCTGGTCACCCTCCAGGCAGCCAAGAAGAGACTCCTGAGATTGTGATGCAGCAGTTGTGCTGGATGAGAAGCAAGGGGTCATTCCCCAGCAGGTGTGGAAGCTTCCCTGTCAAGGCTAGGAGGTAGAGAAACCAGGCTCGCATGGGCCAGTGTGGGGATATTAGGATGACAGTGGCCCTGTCTTCCCTTATCTCGAACAGGTCCTGCAGAAAGGCATACAGGAGCTGGCGACACCAGGAGATCGTGAAGGCACCATGGGCCTGATATAGGCTCGATTGGATACAGCAGAATAGAGGGCACTCTGCATTCTCAGCAGAAGCAAAGAGGTCCACTTCTGGGATGCACCACTTGCTGAAAATACGCTGAAGAACTTGGTGGTTGAAGGATCAATTGTGCGGATCAAAGTTCAGAATAAGAGCACCTGCCAGTTGATTTTGTGTTCCTGGCAAGTAGGTCACTCATAGCATGATGCCCAGAGACTGGACAAAGATGTCGGCTTCTTGACAAAGTCAGAGAGAGTTTGGCACCCCCAACTTGTTGATGTAGAACATGCAGACTAATGCAGAAAGCCGGAGCTAAGTTGTGCTTTATCAACTTTTTATGTCTATTTGCAGTGCGCCAATAAGGGTATGAGGAACAGCAGAGGAATGATCAGCAGAAAAAAGGAGACAATAGTGCTTGCTGTTGTGCAGCAGCTGGTTGGGATTTAGGAGTCTTGACCTTTTTAGGACGAGGAGGCCCTTGAGGCCTCTGCTGCTGTTGCTGATAAGTAAGATGGTTGATAAGGATATCATCCCTTCTTTCTAGCATAAAGGGGCTTCTTAGAAGTGGTCTTCTTTCTAGACGGATTTGAAGTCTTTCTAGAGAGAAGCTTGAGGGTAAGATCATTTGTCTCAAGTTCCCCTGCCTTCTCTCTACAGCCTTTTCCAAAAAGGTTGTCACCAGAGCAAGGAATGTTGGCTAACTTATCTTGAACCCATTGTCCAAGACCTGATGCTTGGAGCCAAGCCATTCTGCAATCACCTATGTAGACAGCAGCTACTTTGCTAGCAGATTCAAAAGGTATCAAAGGCAGCTCTAACAAGGAATTTAGAGGTATTTTGAGCTTGCTTGACCATAGTCAAGTATGAGTCATATTTATCATCAGGGAGGATAGAGGCAAAGTTCCCTAGATCCATGGAGACATCTTTAAAGGTACATGCTCATATAAAGGGTATAGGATGTAATCTTAGAAGCAAGCATACAAGCTTGGAAGCAATGGCGTTCAAAAGTATCGAGAGCCCTGGCATCCTTGCCAGGAGGCACAGACAAATAAGTCTTAGAACTCTTAATGCGTCTCATTGCTGATTCCACTTCCATAGAATGGTGTGGAAGTTGAGTTTTTTCAAATCCTGAACCAGATGAAGAACCAGGAGCAGGACCTCAGAAAACACCCACAAATAAGAACAGAAGCGAGGGACATCTTGAACTATTTTCAGAAGACTGTGTTTGTGAGAAACTAGCTCAACTTAAAGTAGACAAAGCGATGGGACCGGATGGGATACACCCTAGAATACTGAGGGAACTTGGGGACGTTCTAGCAACTCCACTGACTAACCTTTTCAATGCCTCATTGGAGTCTGGAGTGGTGCCAAAGGACTGGAGAGAGGCTCATGTGGTGCCTTTACACAAAAGCGGAAGTAAGGATGTGGTTGAAAACTACAGGCCGGTTAGTTTAACTTCGGTGGTGAGGCAGGTCTTGTCAGACAAATCTGATTGATTTCTTTGACTGGGTGACCAGGGAGTTGGACCGAGGGAGAGCTCTAGATGTGGTGTATTTAGATTTCAGTAAAGCCTTTGACACTGTTCCTCACAGGCGACTTATAAACAAACTGAGCACCCTAGGGATGGACCCTAAAGTTACTGCTTGGGTTAGAAATTGGTTGGGTGGGAGGCGACAAAGAGTACAAGTAAATGGAGCTCACTCTGAGGAGAAGGATGTTACCAGTGGTGTGCCCCAGGGATCTGTCCTTGGTCTGATTCTTTTTAACATCTTTGTTAGTGATATAGCGGAAGGGCTGTCGGGTAAGGTTTGCCTCTTTGCGGATGATACCAAAATCTGCAATAGAGTAGACACCCAGGAAGGGGTAGATAACATGAGGAGGGATCTAGCTAAGCTTGAAGAATGGTCTAGAATTTGGCAGCTGGGATTTAATGTTAAAAAATGTAAGGTCATGCATTTGGGCTGCAGCAATCCAAGGGAGCAATACAGTATAGGAGGTGAAGTACTTTTGTCCACTAAAGAAGAGCGGGACCTAGGCGTGGTTTTGTCTGATGATCTTAAAGTAGCTAAGCAGGTAGAAAAGGCGACAGCAAAAGCTTGAAGGATGCTTGGGTGCATACAGAGAGGAATGGCTAGCAGAAAAAAGGAGGTGATAATGCCTCTGTATAAGTCTTTGGTGCGACCTCATTTGGAGTATGGTGTGCAATTCTGGAGACCGCACCTTCAAAAAGATGTGAACAGGATGGAGTCTGTACAGAGGGTTGCTACTAAAATGATTAATGGGCTTCGTTATAAAGCATATGAGGACAGACTTAAGGATTTTAATATGTACACCTTAGAGGAAAGGCAGGATAGAGGTGATATGATTGAGATGTTTAAATACCTCCGTGGCATAAATGTTCAGGGAGAGAGCCTCTTTCAATTGAAAGCAAGTTCTGCTACGAGGGGACATGGGATGAGGGTGAAGGGAGATAGATTCAGGAGTGATATGCGGAAATATTTCTTTACGGAAAGAGTAGTGGATCCATGGAATAGTATCCCAGTGGAGGTGGTGGAGATGAGGACAGTAACTGAATTCAAAAAAGCATGGGACCAACACAGAGGATCTCTAAAGGTAAAAAGTAGACTGTTGTAGTTGTTGTTATGGAAGGACAGACTAGATAGGCCATGTGGTCTTTTTCTGTCATCATGTTTCTATGAACATGGAGGAACTCGATACATGCTATCTAGACATTTACTTATAGGTGTAATAGTTAGCGGGATCTCCCACATATTTAGCATTAAATCCTCTGGGATTTGATGCACTGGTAATGTTGTTGCCTCCTTGGGTGCTGAAGGGTATTGGAGAATCTCGAATTCCTCAGCCCTCGGTTCAGTTTTGGATGAAGCAGTGATTTGAAGGTCTGCTGCCATATCTCGTATGAAGTCCTCAATGGACATGTCCTCTGGCGGGAAGCAATGCCGTGGTAGGAGGAGAGGAAGCATCGGAGGGAATATCCCTGGTAACCCTGGAGTCTTCCGATGTTTCCTGAGACTCAGAGGAAGAAGAGTCTGAATAAAAGGAAATTGAAGTATCGATGGTCTCAAGCCAATGTCAATGTCTGTGTTCAGAGCATACTGCACTGGAATGGGGAACCGGTGAGGTATTGACGATGCCTACCAGTTCCAGTGGCGGAATCTGAGGCAGGGGGTCCCTCCAATATAGGTTCCAATGGAGGCATCTGAGGGAGGGGGTCCCATCGATACAGTCTCAAAAGATGGAAATCAGCAGAAGTGGTCCTGATACAACCAGTTCAAGAGCTGGCATCAGACCCACAGGTATGGGAATTGAAGTCGATAGTGGTATTGGAGTCAATGGGGCTGTCAATACCCACAGTACTGCAGCGGCCAGTAGCTTCTCTAATGTCCTTTCGATTGCCAAAAAGCACTGATTGATGGATGTTACCAATGCCTGGGTTGACTGCAATACGGGGCCAACAGCCACCGTCCCAGAGCAAGGTACCAGTAGCTCTCCGGAAGTCAATGCCTTGGGAGCGTCCTGGTGTTTCCCCCCCCCCCCCCCCCGAGTGTCTTTGGAGGGTTGGTCCTCCTGCTGAGGCTGCTTGGCAGGCCTGTCAGCATCTGATGAACCCTTCGATGCGTCCCTTGGACAATACGACTTACCTCAATACTTGGTATTGGACTTCGATGCTGATAAAGATTTTGACTTATATTTGGACTTTTGGAATACCCTAGACCAGCGGCTCTCAACCTGTGGGTCGCGACCCCCACGGGGGTCGCCTCAGGATTTACCAGGGGTCGCCTTCTTTAACGGCACCCGGCAGGCTCAGCACAGCTCGTTACAGCTGCCGAAGTGAAGAGCGTTGTTCCCTTCACTTCGGCAGCCTTATTGTAATGAAGATCGCAGGCGCGCCAGAGGTCAAAAGGCACTTCCTGTGTCCCGGCTCTCAGCGCGCCTGTGATCTTCATTACAATACAGCAGCCGAAGTGAAGGGAACAACGCTCTTCACTTCAGCAGCTGTAACGAGCTGTGCTGTGCTGAGCCTGCCGGGAGCCGCTGAAGCCTGCCACGGGGCTCTTCGGGGAGGGCGGCTTGGGCTTGAAATGGCTGTGGTCTAAAATTGGAATTGGGCTGGGGGGGGGGCTATAATTGGAAATGGACTGAATGGGGGGAGGCTAGTATTGGAAATGGGCTGAATGGGGGAGGCTAGGATTGGAAATGGGCTGAGTAGGGGGGTGCAAATAAGCTGATGGGGAGGACTAGGACAGCAAATGGGCTTTGGGGGGTGGGGTAGGATTGGAAATGGACTGATGTAGTTCTGGAACAGAATTGGAAATGTCTGATGGGGGGGCTACTTTTAGAAATGGCTGATAAGAGGCAGCTTAGACTGGAAATGAGTTGATGGGGGGGGGGCCTCGGACTGGAAATGAGCTGATAGGGAGGCTCAGACTGGAAATGGACTGAGTGTGGGGGAGCTTGGACTGGAAATGGGCTGAAGCTCCTCCACACTCGGCCCAATTTCCAGTCCAAGCCCCCCCCCCCACCCCATCAGCTCACTGGAATAAGATTAGAATTGGTTTATGGTGGGCTAGTATTGGAAATGGCTGATGGGGGGCCTAGGATTGCAAATGGGCTGATGGGGGGTGGAATAGGACTGGAAATGAGCTGATGCGGGGGGAGGAGGGAGAATGCAATTAGAAGGGAGCGGATGCTGAGTGGGGCTGGAACTAGAAGGGAGCTGATTTTGGGGGAGGACTAGAAGGGGATGGGGCTGGGGGAATGAGGATGGAGGGGGGAAAGATTTTGTGTGGGAGGGAAGAAAAATCTACAAATTGCTGGGTATTGGCAGAGTAAGTGGGGATTGAAAATGGAAGGGTGAAATTTGAGTGGATGATAAAGGAATAAAAAAAGAAATTGGGGAAAAAGCAAAAGGGGAAAGATCAGAATGTTAAAGCAGATGCATAAGATAGAATGGAAAAAATCTAGAAGAGAGAAGAAAGGACACATGAACAGCAGACAATGGAGAATTAGCAGAAGACAGAAGAGACCAGAAGAAAGTAAATTTTAAAAATAAAAACATATTGCAAAGGCCTATAATATATTAATAATTCAACAAATTATTACAGTGACAATGCGTTAACGGTAAAGGAATAGAGACACATTTGATTTTATCATTGGGGGTCATCACAAGTTGACCAATGGTAAAAGGGGTCGCGGTACAAAAAAGGTTGAGAACCACTGCCCTAGACCTAGTAGAGGAAGCTGAGCCCCTCAACTATGCTGAGGCTACTGAAGTCAAATCCAGGGCAAATAGTGATTCATACTGCTTGGCCTTGTTTTGTAGGCCTCGTTTGGCTATTTGCTTCTACAAAAGGACAGTTGTCTGGCCTATGGTCCGGGCCCAATCTGGATGTTCAGAAATTACTGACCAGTCGTTTAAGGAAGAGCTGAGAATTGATGGGAGCCTTCCAAACTTGACTTTGTTATTCGCTTGAAGAAGAGCTGCGAATTTACAGTGGCTGGAAACATGGTGCCATGTTAAGACGAGATCTCATTGAGAAGGGCTTGATAAGATTTACTTATTGAAGGACCAATGGTGGTAGGAATGGAATTTCCACAAAGAAACATACATTATTCTGCTTTGGCTTCCTGAAGTAACGAAGCATAGATCCAGTATTATATTTGAGCATCAAAATTAGATAAAAGTACTAAGACTAAGAAGCATGCGGGTTTCTCAGTTTTTTTTATAAAGTTTGGGCTTATTTATTGCTCGTAATAAAAGAGTAAAAGGAGGAGAATTTCCTCTCAAGGCAAACGATTCGACAAAAAATTCAGTATTGCCAGTTAGAGGGATAGAGATCTATAGTATGAGTTTGTATGGGTTAATTTAGGACATGATTATTGGCACCCTTAAACAATTCACATCAGTTTGAAAAGAAGAACTACATTCCTAATACAGTAAAATTAGACACACCTGTGAACAATGGTTAGTATTCACATGATTTTAATCAACTAATGAATGATGGTTCTAATGTTTAAAATGGCCATATTCCATTCCCTGTTCCATTTTCACAATGAAGAGAGCTGCTTGAGACAGTCAGAAAAGCCATCATCACCAACAATCAAACTTCAAAGAGGTACAAGGCCATCTCCAAAGACCTTGGTGTTCTTTTCAATCTTCCCTGTTGAGGGTAAAGGCCAAGGCAGAGAAGCTCGCATTCTGGAGATGAATGCATGGCTGTGAGAATGGTATCAGAGAGAGCATTTTGGTTTCCTGGACCATGGGATGCTGTTCCAAGGGTTGCAGAGCAGAGATGGTGTCAATCTGTCCAAGAAAGATTGACGTGTCTTCAGTAGCAAACTGGCTAATCTACTGAAGAGGGCTTTAAACTAGATTCATTGGGGATGGGTGAAGAAAGCCCTCAGGTAAGTGAAACATTAAATATCTTTATGGAAATGGGTAAAAGGGGCAACATATGGAAAGCGGTATGTATAAATGCCCATAGCAAGGGAAATAAGATCCTAGATGTTGAAGCTTTAATGGTAGTGGCTGACTTGGTTCACAGAAAACCATTACTGGGATGTAACCATAGCAGGCTATACTTTATTCAGAAAGGACAGAGTAGGAAGAAGGGGAGGAGGAGTGGTACTATATGTAAAAAATAATATTAAAGCTATGGAATTACAGAGCTTGAAATGGAGAGAGGCGGCACTGTGGGTTAACCTAGAAAGAGAGAAAGAAATCTATTTGCATTGGCGTGATATACAGACCTCACTCACAAGAGGAAGAGGTGGATGGAAAGTTAATTGAAGACATACACAGCATTGCTAGAAATGGGGACGTTCTACTGATAGGGGATTTCAATATGCCAAATGTTGATTGGCACATTCCTGCTGCAGTATCATCTAGAAGTAAGGAGATCCTGGATTTAGGAATCTGGTAACAGACCCCACACGTGAAGGGGCCATACTGGACTTGGTGCTTACCAATGGTGAAAGTGTTTCTGATGTTATAGTAGGAGATCATTTTGCATCCAGTAATCACCAGATGGTATGGTTCAGTATTAGGACTAGGGCTGATAGAATACATTCAAAAGCGAGGGTCTTAGACTTTAGGAAAACTAACTTTGCCAAGATGGGCCAATACCTCAGGGAGTCGTTAGTGGGATGGGAACAGCTGGGGGATATAGAAGAAGTAATTAGATCTTACCTGCTAATTATTGTTCCTGAAGGAACGACAGTCCAGTCCCTTTACTTTAGGGTTACGCAACCCTTCCAGCAGCTTGGAGGCTGAGCCCAACCTTTTTGGGGTGGAGCGGTATATATACTACTGGTGCCACCCACCAACTCCAGTAACCTACTGCAAAAGCAGACTTGAAACAAACATTCCAAAATATCATACATGAAAAACACTCTAAGCCAACCGTATATATATATATATATATATATATAGTTTTTTGTTTTTTTTTTTTATACAGGCGTAGAAGAAAGAGAGAATGAAAAACCAGCGAGGAAGAATGAGGAGGGGTCAAGGGCGGAAGCCGAATGCCTGCTACTGCCCGGTCCTCCCACCCCAGTGACCCTCCAGATAGGCCTGTGTCCGCCCTCGAGTCGGAGTCCGACCCTGAAAACAAACGTCCGGAATGGCAACCTCGGGAGGGAACAGGGACTGGACTGTCGTTCCTTCAGGAACAATAATTAGCAGGTAAGATCTAATTACTTCTTCCTTATCGTCACTCCAGTCCAGTCCCTTTACTTTAGGGAAGTACCAGAGCAGTACCAGCCCGGGTGGGATTCGCCATTCCGGAACGTAGAACCGCATGCGCAAACCTGGAGTCCGTAGCACTCTGCACGTCCAGTCTATAGTGCTTGGTAAAGGAGTGCAGGGAGGACCAGGTCGCCGCTCTACAGATGTCCAGCGGGGGAACCAAACTGAACTCCGCCCAAGAGGTGGCCTGCACCCTAGTTGAGTGGGCGCGCAGCCCTCCTGGAACTTGCTTCCCCTTGAGGATATAGGCAGAGGCAATCGCTTCCCTGATCCATCTTGAGATTGAGGCTTTGGCCGCCGCTTTCCCCTTATGGGGACCCCCAAACTGAACGGTCGCTCGGACTTCCTGAAGGGGGCTGTGCAGGAGAGGTAACGCTTTAATGTCCTGCGTACGTCGAGTAGGAGGAGCCTACTATCTCCCCCTCCGAGCTCTTCCGCCGGAAGGGACGGGAGAGTGATCGATTGGTTGACATGAAAGGGGGAGATGACCTTAGGCAAGAACGAGGGGACCGTCCTAAGAACTACCTTATCTTTGAGAAAGTACAGAAAGGGCGGCCGAGAAGACAGGGCTTGTAATTCGGAGACCCGCCTGGCCGAGCAAATGGCCACCAAAAAGACTGTCTTCAGAGTCAGATCCTTCAAGGAGGCCTTCTTCAATGGTTCGAACGGCTCCGTGACTAGTGCGTTTAGTACCAAGTTGAGGTCCCAAGGGGGGATGACCGATCTCCTCTGCGGACGGAGCCGTCTGACTGCTTTCAGGAACCTGGAAACGTCTGCGTGTGCTCCTAAAGGCTTCCCGCAGACCTTACCCCTATAGCAGGAGATGGCCGCCAATTGGACCCGGAGGGAGCTATGTGCTAGGCCCTTGTCGAATCCGGCTTGCAAAAATTCCAGGACCTCCGGGATCGAGGATGCCAGAGGTTTCCTCCGGCGCTCTGCACACCATGCCTCGAAGATGCGCCACACTCTCACATAGGAGAGGCAAGTTGAGCGCTTCCTAGCGCTCAACAAAGTGGTGATTACTGCCGCCGAGTAGCCGCGCTTCAAGAGCCGTGCCCTTTCAATAGCCAAGCCGTAAGCGAGAATCGATCCACGTGTGGCATCTGGACTGGACCTTGTTTCAGAAGGTCCCTCCTGTTGGGGAGCCGCCAGGGGCGGTCAGCGATCATCCTTACCAGATCCGCATACCAGGGGCGACGGGGCCAGTCCGGGGCAATGAGGATTACTATGCCCTGGTGAGCTTCTATCCGCTGGATGACTTTCCCTATCAGTGCCCAAGGGGGAAAGACATAAAGGAGACCCTCCGAGGGCCACTTCTGGGCCAGAGCGTCTAAGCCTTCGGACATCCTTTCTTTCCGTCGGCTGAAGAATCGGCTGGCCTTGGCGGATGAGAACCGCGCCATGAGGTCCATGACAGGGGGACCCCAAAGAGCTACTATCTGGTCGAAGATTTCCTGATGTAGTTCCCACTCCCCGTGGTCTATCTTGCACCTGCTGAGGTAGTCGGCGGTGATGTTGTCCGTGCCGGCCACGTGCTGTGCTGAGAGTGCTTCCAAGCGACGTTCTGCCCACTGGAACAGTGTGTCCGCCTCCTTCTCCAAGGCTGGACTGCTGGTGCCTCCTTGATGATTGATGTATGCCACCGCGGTGACATTGTCGGAGAGTACCCGAATCGCCTTCCCTAGCACTAAAGACTCGAGAGCCTTGAGTGCCAGGGTGACTGCCCTCAATTCCAGCCGGTTGATAGGCCATTGAGATTCCAACGTCGTCCAACGCCCCTGGACAAACTGATCCTCGCAATGTGCTCCCCAGCCTGCTAGGCTGGCGTCTGTCGTCAACAGCAACCATTGTGGAGGTTCGAGGGGCATACCGCGATTGAGGTTCTTTGGACACCTCCACCAGTGGAGGGACTGCTTGGTTCGAGGGGCGCAGGGCAGCTGAAGGAACAAAGGGTGTTGTTGTGGGGACCATCGACGCAACAGGGATCGCTGTAAAGGACGCATGTGCGCCCTGGCCCACGGAACTACCTCTATGGCTGCCGCCATGGTTCCCAGGAGTTGCAGGTAATGCCACGCCGAAGGAAGGCGCCTGGTCATGAACTGCGTGACTAGGATCCTTAGGTCCCTCACCCTTGTGCCGGACAGAAAAACCCTGCCCCTGCCTGTGTGGAACCTTGCTCCGAGATACTCGAGCTCTTGGGAGGGTACCAGACTGCTCTTTGCGCGACTGATGACCCACCCCAAGTCCTCCAGCACCTGTATCACTCTGGCTGTTGTCCAGCGACTTTCCTCTTCCGACTTTGCCCGGATGAGCCAGTCGTCCAAGTAGGGGTGCACCAGGATTCCCTCCTTTCGTAGTGCCGCCGCTACTACAACCATCACCTTGGTGAACGTCCTTGGCGCGGTCGCTAGACCGAAGGGCAGCGCCTGAAACTGAAAATGGCCCCGAGGAACCGCGAATCTCAGGAATTGTTGATGAGATTTTCTGACGGGGATATGCAAATAGGCCTCTGTCAAGTCCAATGCCGTTAGGAACTCGCCGTCCCTTACGGCCGCTATGACCGACCGAAGGGTTTCCATCCTGAAGTGTGGCACCTTGAGACATCGATTGACCTGCTTTAGATCCAGGATTGGACGAAAGGACTCCTCCTTCTTTGGGACCACAAAGTAAATCGAGTACCGACCTGTACCGTACTGGCCTGGAGGGACGGGCACCACGGCCCCGAGCTGTAAGAGACGGGACAGTGTAGATTCTATAGCGGCTCTTTTTGTTGGGGAGCCGCAAGGAGACTGAACAAATGCTGGAGGTATTTGCTTTGCAAATTCGAGAGCGTAGCCCTCTCGGATCACCTCCAGAACCCATTGATCGGACGTGACCCGGGACCAGGTGGGAAGAAAGAGCCTCAGGCGACCGCCGCCTATCGGCATCCCGCCCTCCTGGACCCCCGGACTCTCATTGTTGTTTCCTGGGGCCCGAGGAAAAGGAGGAGGCGGAGAAACCTCTGCCCGCCCCCCGAAAACCTCGGGAGCTTTGTCCTCTACCGGGAAAACGACCCCTAAGAAAGGGGTTCAGTCTTGTCGAACGAAACCTCCGGGGGTCCCTAGGTTGGTTCCGTGCTGGGGTTAAGGGCCGCGCTTGTTTCGGCCTGTCCTCCGGAAGCCTGCCGCCCTTGGATTCGCCCAGGTCCTTTACCAGCTTATCTAAGTCCTCACCGAATAACAGCTTCCCTTTGAAGGGAAGACGACTCAGGCGAGTTTTGGAGGAAGCATCGGCCGCCCAATTCCGTAGCCACAAATAGCGTCTGGCTGCTACCACCGAGGCCATGTTCTTAGCTAAGCTGCGGATGAGGTCATACTGACTATCCGCCAGGAAGGCCGTACCGGATTCCAACCTCGCTGCGTTGGCCAATGATCCTTCGGCGGAAACCTCCTCTGCCTGGAGTTGCTGAGCCCACCTCAAACAGGCCCGCGCTACCCAGGCCCCTGAGACTGAAGCTTGTAAGGCCAGAGCGCTGACATCAAAGGCTTGTTTTAGGAGCGTGTCCAATTTCCTATCCTGGGGATCCCTCAGCGCCGCGCTGCCCTCAACTGGGATAGTAGTTTTCTTTGTTACTGCTGAAACCGCCGCATCCACCCTGGGGGACTTCAGCAGCTCTTTGTCCGATTCAGGGAGAGGGTAGAGGCGGGACATGGCCCGGACCCCTCTTAATCCTGACTCAGGCTGATCCCATTCCTCCTGTATCATCTGACGTACCACTCTGTGGACTGGAAAAACTTTCTGGGACTTCCTGATGGCCTGGATTAAGGGATCCTCCAATGCCTCATCTTCCCCTGGGGTATCTGAGGCTACATTGAGAGCTTTCAGGGAATCATTAATTAAAGCAGGCAGCTCCTCTCATCGGAACACTCTAATTATGCGAGCCTGGTCCTCCTCAGGGATCTCCCCTTCTTCCAGCTCCTCCTCTTCCTCCTCTAATTCCTTTTCAGAGACCTCCTCCTCTAGGGTGCCCTGGGAAAGGGAAGAGAGGTTCCTCGTGCAGCAGCCTGGGGCGCTTTGGGGGTATTCCTGAGTCCTGAACGCTTGCCCTCAGGGGTCTGGCTACTCTGCCTTCGGATGTCGAGCCCCCCTCTCCTGTCGCAAGCCCCTGTCTGCGCATGCAATAGGCCTGGTGTAATAAAAGCACGAAGTCAGGGGAAAAGAAGTCCCCGACTGCCCCCTCCCCAGGGGGAAGGGTGGAGGGGGGGAGCGGAGGAGGGGGTGCTTCCGAGTGAGAGGGAAGGGATAACTGGGACACTACTTCTCCCTCCATAGGATCCGAGGACCCCTGGGATGACTGGGCCATAGAAAGGCTGATTTCTTGTTCTATTGAGGTGGCTACTGCAGCGCAGCCTCTGCAGACTCCTGCCTCAGATGCAGTACCCCTACGTGTGCCACAAGATGGGCACCTTGACTTGCCAGTCATACTATCTAGTGGATAACTTAAAAGAAATTTTCAAATTTAAACTTAAAATAAAATTCAAATGAAAATATATAATTAAAATTCCCTCTAAAACTTCCTGCACTGCTCTCTCCAGGAGCAAGGATAAGGCAGCGAAATCTCCTTAAACCACTGGGGAATAAACAAGAATTAAAGCAAACTAAAGTTAAACAAAAAAAGAAAACAGCAATTACAATCTCCCTAGAGCCAATGGGCTGAGTACTTGCGATTTGTTTGTATACTTCTCTTCCAGCTCCTCTGCTGTTACCCGGACTGGAGCCGCGATTCCTGCACCGTTGGCTCAACACGTGGCAGGCCGCGGCCACGTGGAGCTCAGAACGGAGGGACGCGGCTGGTCTTAGCGCCTCTCTGGAGCCTCCGGCTGAAGAGAGGGACAGAGGAGGACGAGTCCTGCTTTACCCGCTCGCGGTTGTTCACCGGCGCTGCGATCGCGTCTCCGGAGCTCGCCCCTGCACTCGGCTGACTCGGGGGGGGGGGGGAGCGATAAAGCCTGAGCGCCACAGATCGCTCCTCCGCTTCGCGTTTCCTCCAGCGCTCAGCCACCGGGGAGGGCTTCGGCGCGAGGACGCAGGCCTTCCGGAGAGTTGAAGAGGAGCCGCAGCAGGCCTAGTCAGCAGCGAGAGGCTTCTGATTCCCCTGCTCGCTGCTGTAAGCAAAATGGTAACACTTCCGATCCTCGGCCCGGGCCGGGGGGGGAGGGAGAAAAACAGCAAACGGTAGAGAAGGAAGATTGCCTAAAGAAATAAATATATAAATGAATGAAAATTAAATTAAAATTAAATTAAAATTAGTAAGATTTAGCCAAAATTAAAAGAAGGTAAGACTCCAGTAAGCCCTAGGCTTACGGAACCCTCCAGCTGCTTGGAGGCTGAGTATACTGGAGTTGGTGGGTGGCACCAGTGGTATATATACCGCTCCACCCCAAAAAGGTTGGGCTCAGCCTCCAAGCTGCTGGAAGGGTTGCGTAACCCTAAAGTAAAGGGACTGGACTGGAGTGACGATAAGGAAAAACAGTGACAAAAACTGAAAGGGGATATTTTAAGGGCAACCAATCTTTTTGTTAAAATGGTAAATAAAGGTAAAAGGAAAAAGGACACTGCTATGGTTTTCGAAAGTAGTAGCTGAACAGGTGAAGAGAAAGGAGGAAGCCTTCATGAAATACAAGAGATCACAGGGAGAGGAAAGTGAACACTAAGGGAATTTGGGGATGTAATAGCAGCTCCCTGACCGACCTCGTTGGAGGTGGGAGTGGTGCCAAAGGACTGGAGAGAGGCTCATGTGGTCCCTTTACACAAAAGCGGAAGAAGGATGTGGTTGAAAACTAAAGACCGGTTAGTTTAACTTCGGTGGTGAGTAAATTATTGGAAACACTGCTGAAAGAGAAAATAGTGAGGTTTCTGGAGTCCAGCAGATTACAGGATCCGAGGCAGCAAAAATTCACCAGAGGCAGTTCTTGTCAGACAAATCTGATTCATTTCTTTGACTGGGTGACCAGGGAGTTGGACCGAGCGAGAGCCCTAGATGTGGTGTATTTAGATAAAATAAATTAAATTAAAGCCTTTCACACTGTTCCTCACAGGCAACTTATAAACAAACTGAGCACCCAAGGGGTGGACCCTAAAGTTACTGCTTGGGTTAGAAATTGGTTGAGTGGGAGGGTGACAAAGGGTACAGGTAAATGGAGATAACTCGGAAAAGGAAGTTAGCAGTGGTGTGCCCCAGAGATCTGCCCTTGATCCAATTCTTTTTAACATAAGAACATAAGATATGCCATACTGGGTCAGAACAAGGTCCATCAAGCCCAGTATCCTTTTTCCAACAGTGGGCAATCTAGGTCATACGTACCTAGCAGTTTTCCCAAAAGACACAGGTACCACATTGATTGTACTGGGTCAAGCACTGATATCCTGAGTCCCTTTTAATAATGGTTTATGGACCTTTCCTCCAGGAACTTGTCCAAACCTTTTTTAAACCCAGCTACACTAACAGCCTTTACTACATCCGCCGGTAACAAATTCCAGAGTTTGATTACACGTTGAGTGAAAAACTATTTTCTTTTATTAGTCTTAAATAGTTTACCCTGTAGCTTCATTGCATCTCCCCTAGACTTTCTATATTCTGATAAAGTAAACAATCGATCTACGTTTACCCGTTCCACTCCGTTCATTAATTTATAGAATTCGATCATATCTCCCCTCAGCCGTCTCTTTTCCAGGTTTAAGAGCCTTAATCTTTTTAGCCTTTCTTCACAGGAGTATCCTTCTATCCCCTTTACCATTTTGGTGACTCTTCTCTGAACCTTTTCTAATAACGCTATATCCTTTTTAAGATACGGCGACCAGAACTGAACACAATATTCAAGGTGCGGTCTCACCATGGAACAATATAGAGGCATTATAATATCTTTTGTTTTATTATCCATTCCTTTCCTTATGATACCGAGCATTCTATTTGCTCTAGTGGCTGCCGCTGCACACTGGGCCAAGGGTTTTAACAAGTTATCCACAATGACGCCTAAATCTTTTTCCTGGGTGGTGGTTCCTAATGTGGATCCTTGCATTGTGTAACCATAGTTTGGGTTGTTCTTCCCTAGGTGCATAACTTTCCACTTGTCCACATTAAATTTCATCTGCCATTTTGATGCCCAGTCTTCCAATTTATCAAGATCATCTTGCAATTTTCCACAATCCTCTTGGATTTTAACAGATTTAAATAGTTTTGTGTCATCTGCAAATTTGATAACCTCACTCGTTATTCCCTTTTCCAGATCATTTATGAATATGTCAAAAAGCAGCGGACCCAGCACAGATCCCTGGGGTACACCACTATTAACCTTTTTCCATTGGGAAAATTGGCCATTTAGCCCTACCCTCTGCTTTCTATCTTTTAACCAGTTCCTGATCCACAATAGAACACTGCTTCCTATCCCATGACTCTCTAATTTTGCCAAAAGTCTCTGATGAGGGACCTTGTCAAAGGCTTTCTGAAAGTCCAGATATACTATATCAACCGACTCACCTTTATCAACCTGTTTATTCACACCTTCAAAAAAACATAACAGATTAGTAAGACAAGATCTTTCTTGTCTAAAGCGATGTTGGCTGTCTCCCATTAGGCCATGACTATCTACATGCTGAGTAATTTTGTTCTTTATGATGGTTTCTACCATTTTTTCCGGTACTGACGTCAGGCTCACTGGTCTGTAGTTTCCCGGATCATCCCTGGAACCCTTTTTAAATAGTGGCGTTACATTGGCGATCCGCCAATCTTCAGGTATTACAGATGATTTTAATGATAGTTCACAGATTACTAATAGCAGGTCTGCAATCTCATATTTCAGTTCTTTCAACACTCTTGGATGTATACCATCTGGCCAAGGTGATTTGCTACTCTTCAGTTTATCTAATAGTTGTAATACATCCTCCCGATGTATCGATATTTCCTTCAATTCTTCCGCACCTTTAAATACCACTTCAGTCATGGGTAACACCCCTACATCTTCCTCAGTAAAGACTGAAGCAAAGAATTCATTCAGTCTCTCCGCTATCGCCTTGTCACATCTTAGTGCCCCTTTATCACCTATATCATTGATGGACCAACTGACTCTCTCACAGGTTTTTTGCTAAGAATGTACTTGAAAAAGTCTTTATTTCGCATTTTTACTTCCGCAGCAAGCTTTTTCTCAAATTCTCCCTTTGCCTGCCTTATCAATGCCTTGCATTTGACTTCCCAGTGCTTGTGCTGTTTCCAGGTTTCGTCGTTTGGCTCTTTTTTCCATTTCCTGAAAGATGCTTTTTTGGCAACAGCCTCTGACCTCACCTTTAAACCATGATGGCAGTTTTTTGAACTTCCTTCCACTTTTCTTAAAGCGTGGAATACAGCTGGTCTGGGCTTCCAAGATAGTATTTTTCAACAACACTCAAGCTTGATGTAAGTCTTTAACCTTTGCAACTGCTCCTTTTAGTTTTCTCTTAACTATTTTCCTCACTTTATCATAGTCTCCCTTTCGAAAGTTAAAAGGTAGTACTTTGGATTTCCTTACTATCCCTCCTCCACTAATTAAATCAAACGCGATCATGCTATGATCACTATTGCCAAGTGGCCCCAACACCCTTATCTCTTGCACTAGATCTGGTGTTCCACTAAGGACTAGGTCCAATATGGCTTCCCCTCTGGTCGGTGCATGAACCAGCTGCTCCAAGAAGCAGTCATTTATTTCATCTAGGAACTTTATCTCCCTAGCATGTCCTGCCGTGACACTGACCCAGTCGATACCGGGGTAATTGAAGTCACCCACTATTATTACTGCGCTGTAACTTTTGTTAGCTTCCTTGATTTCTTTGAGCATTTCATCATCCATTTGTACATTCTGGCCAGGAGGTCAATAGTACACCACCCCCCCCCCCCCCCACTGCCTTCGCCTTTCCCTTTTTACATGAAATTTCAATCCATAGAGATTCTACAGCAAATTGTGTTTCCTGCAAAACTTGAATCCTTTCTGACTCAATGTCCTCTCTAACATAGAGCGCAACCCCTCCACCAATTTGATCAGTTCTATCAATACGATACAGTTTGTACCCAGGTATCAGTGTCCTACTGGTTGGCCTCCTTCCACCATGTGTCTGATATTCCAATCATATCTAACCTCTCATTTAGTGCTATATATTCTAACTCTCCCATCTTATTTTTTAGACTTCTAGCATTTGCATACCAGCATTTTAGAGACTGTATTTTATTCATATTAATCTGACTATTGGTAGGCATGGGTATTTGGGCGATTGTCGGCTTCCCCTATTATCTAGTTTAAAAGCTGCTCTCTCTCCTTTTTAAAGGTTAATGTCAGCAGCCTGGTTCCATCCCGGTTAAGGTGAAGCCCATCCCTTTGGAAGAGCCCCTCCTTTCCCCAGAATGTTCCCCAGTTCCTAACAAATCCAAAACCCTCATCCTTGCACCATCGTCTCATCCACGCATTGAGACTCCGGAGCTCTGCCTGCCTTTTGGGTCCTGCGTGTGGAACGGGAAGCATTTCGGAGAACAATACCCTGGAAGTTCTGGATTTCAACTTCCTACCTAAACGCCTAAATTTAGCCTCCAGAACCTTCCTACCACATTTTCCTATGTCACTGGTACTGACATGTACCAAGACAGCAGACTCCTCCTCAGCACTATCTAAGACCTTATCTAGGTGGTGCATGAGGTCCGCTACCTTTGCACCAGGCAGGCATGTTACCAGGCGATCCTCACGTCCACCAGCCTCCCAGCTATCTACATGCCTAATGATCGAATCACCAACTATAACGGCTGTCCTAACCCTTCCCTCATGGGCACATGGCCCTGGAGAAACTTCCTTGATGCGAGAGGGTTTTACATCCCCTGGAGGACAGGTCCTAGCTACAGGATCACTTCCTGCCACAGCAGGGTGATGCTCTCCTGTCACGTGACCTCTCTCCTCCATGGCAACAGGGATGCTGCCACACTGGAGGTGGGACTTCAGGACTATAACCCTGTAGGTCTTGTCTATGTACCTCTCTGTCTTTCTTATGTCTTCCAAGTCTGCTACTCTAGCCTCTAGAGAACGGACTCGTTCCCTGAGAGCAAAGAGCTCCTTGCACCTAGTGCACACGTAAGACCTCTCACCAACTGGAAGAAAATCATACATGTGACACTCAATGCAAAAGACTGGAAAGCCCCCATCTTGCTGCTGGACTACTGCCTGCATCTTAGTTTTAAGCTTGTGTTTAGATCTTTAAGTTCTTTACTTACTAAGGGTTTCTATGGATATTTATACTAATAAAACTGTACCTAATATGTTTAATATACCTGGTTCACCTGAAGCTTAATTAATCTCAGGTCCAGTGTATGACTGATTTAGGTAACGAGCTTCAGCTGAGAGCACTTCCTTTCCTTTAAGATGTGTAATTACCTATAAAGCTACGATTATCCCAGGGGTGCATGGGTAGTGGGGAGGGAGGTAAATAACACTTATTAAAAGAGGGCTGCTACACAATACCCTGTCCTGTGCTGCTGAGGTAAGCTGTGAACAACGTCCTGGGTGATTAACAGCCCTTGCTTGGATAGAAGGAGTCTTTCAAAATGGCCTTTTGACCTGCTACCTGGTGTTAACACCTATTGAAAAAGCTTCACAGGTCTCTTGCCCCCTAGGTAGAAGACCTCTTTGTAAAGGTCTCTAGAAGACTATTTGTTGCTCAAAAAGTACCGACCCTGTTTTGCCTTTTATGCTAAGTTATATTCCGATTTGAACATCTTTGTTAGTGATATAGCGGAAGGGCTGTCGAGTAAGGTTTGCCTCTTTGCAGATGATACCAAAATCTGCAATACAGTAGACACCCAGGAAGGTGAAGATAACATGAGGAGGGATCTAGTTAAGCTTGAAGAATGGTCTAGAATTTGGCAGCTGGGATTTAATGTTAAAAAATGCAAGGTCATGCATTTGGGCTGCAGCAATCCAAGAGAGCAATATAGTATAGGGGGTGAAGTACTTTTGTCTACTAAAGATGAGCGGAACCTCAGTGTGGTTGTATCTGATGATCTTAAAGTAGCTAAACAGGTAGAAAAGGCGACAGTAAAAGCTAGAAGGATGCTTGGGTGCACAGGGAGAGGAATGGCTAGCGGAAAAAAGGAGGCGATAATGCCTCTTTATAAGTCTTTGGTGTGACCTCATTTGGAGTATTGTGAGCAATCCTGGAGACCACACCTTCAAAAGGATATAAACAGGATGGAGTCAGTACAGTGGGTGGCTACTAAAATGGTTAGTGGTCTTCATTATAAAGCATATGAGGAAAGACTTAAGGATCTTAATATGTACAACTTAGAGGAAAGGCAGAATAAAGGTGATGTGATTTAGATGTTTAAATACCTCCGTGGCATATATGCACAGGGGGGAGAGCCTCTTTCGATTGAAAGCAAGTTTTGCTATGAGGGGACATGAGATGAGGGTTAAAGGGGATAGATTCAGGAGCGATATGTGGAAATATTTCTTTATGGAAAGAGTGGTGGATCCATGGAATAATCTCCTAGTGGAGGTGGTAGAGATGAGGACAGTATCTGAATTCAAAAATGCATGGGACAAATGCAGAGGATCTCTAAAGGAAAAAAAGGGGACTGTTGTAGTGGTTGATATGGAAGGACAGACTAGATAAGCCATGTGGTCTTTTTCTGTCATCATTTTTCTATGCTTCTTTGTTAAGTAATTATGCCTTCTCTCATTTCACCTTTTGTTTCTAAGCCGTATGTTCTGCCAATAACAATCTCTCTCTCTCATTATAGATAGATATTATTCACTGCCGTTGAGGCGGTGTCAACTCTTTAGATAGTTGATCTAAACTGTGTTCAGTCTTCAGTCAGGCGACTCATTGTCCTTAGCTGCTGTTACTGTATCAATCCATCTCATTGCTGGCCTTCTTCTTTTGCATGGACCTTCTAACTTGCCACGCATGATGTCTTTCTCTAATGATCTCTCTCTTCGCATGATTTGTCCAAAATATGAAAGGCAAAGTCTTATCTGAGCTTCCAAAGAAGTCTTAGTTTTGATCTCCTCTAGTACTGACTAGTTTGTTATTTGGGCAGTTCATGGTATACACAGTATTCATCTCCAGCACCATAATTCAAATGCAACAATTTTCTTCCCCTCTATCTTTCTCACTGTCAAAATCTCGCATCCATATAACATTATTGAAAATACCATGGTTTGAACAAGTCAAATCTTTGCATGGCAAGACATCTCTGCTCTTGATTATCATGTCTAGGTCCTTCATAGCCATTCTGACAAGAGCAATGCATCGTCTGATTTCTTGGCTGCTTGTTGTTTCTTTATTGATAGTGAACAACTTTATCTACTTGGATCACCTATTTCAATTTCTTCTCCATCAACAATGAGCTTTTTGATTTTGCCAGTTGTCAGGATCTTTATCTTATTTACATTAAGGTGCAGGCCCATTTTAAGACTATTCCTTGATCTTGAGAAGCAAATGTTTCAGAATGTCTTCACTTTCTGCCAGTAATACAGTAACATAGTATGATGGTAGATAAAGACCAGCATGGTCCATCTAATCTGCCCAGCAAGGTGTTAATGTGCTATCATCAGCACAGCAAAGGATGTTGATGAGTCTTCCACCAATCTTCACACCTCGGTTGTCTTCATGCAGTCCTGCTTCTCTGATGATTTGTTCTGCATATACAACTAAACAGGTAGGGGGAAAGTAGGCAGCCTTGTCGTACACCTTTGCCGAATGTAAACCATTCTGTTTCTCCTTGTTCCATTTGAACTGTTGCTTCTTGATCAATGTAAAGGTTGTGCAAGAGAATGATCATATGCACTAAGTGCAGGGAGCTCTTTGCTCTCAGGGAACGAGTCCGTTCTCTAGAGGCTAGAGTAGCAGACCTGGAAGACATAAGAAAGACAGAGAAGTACATGGACGAGACCTACAGGGATATAGTCCTGAAGTCCCACCTCCAGTCTGGCAGCATCCCTGTTGCCATGGAGGAGAGAGGTCGCGTGACAGGAGAGCATCACCCTGGTGTGGCAGGAAGTGATCCTGTAACTAGGACCTGTCCTCCAGGTGATGTAAAACCCTCTCGCACCGAGGACGTTTCTCCAGGGCCATGTCCCCATGAGGGGAGGGTCAGGACAGCTGTTATAGTTGGTGATTCAATCATTAGGAATGTAGATAGCTGGGTGGCTGGTGGACGTGAGGATCGCGTGGTAACATGCCTGCCTGGTGCGAAGGTAGCAGATCTCACACACCGCCTAGATAGGATCATAGATAGTGCTGGGGGGGAGTCTGCTGTCTTGGTACATGTTGGTACCAATGACATAGGAAAATGTGGTAGGGAAGTTCTGGAGGCTAAATTTAAGCTTTTAGGTAGGAAGTTGAAATCCAGAACTTCCAGGATAGCGTTCTCCGAAATGCTTCCTGTTCCACGTGCAGGACCCAAAAGACAGGCAAAGCTCCGGAGTCTCAATGCGTGGATGAGACGATGGTGCAAGGATGAGGGTTTTGGATTTGTTAGGAACTGGGGAACATTCTGGGGAAAGGGGGGGCTCTTCCGAAGGGATGGGCTTCACCTTAATCAGGATGGGACCAGACTGCTGACATTAACCTTTAAAAAAGAGATAGAGAAGCTTTTAAACTAGAAAATAGGGGAAAGCCGACAGTCACCCAGGAGCGCATGGTTCGGACAAAGGTATCCTTGAAGGATACTACCAAAAACAGTGAGGTTCCAAAAGGGAGTATAGTAGCCCAAATGCCCTTGAGTAAGGAGCAGACAGAGCATAAAGATTCCCAATTACCCATGCCTACCAATAGCCAGATTAATATTAATAAAATTAATAAAATACAGTCACTAAAATGCTTGTATGCCAATGCTAGAAGTCTAAACAATAAGATGGGAGAATTAGAATATATAGCACTAAATGAGAGGTTAGATATGATTGCACTCTCAGAGACATGGTGGAAGGAGGATAACCAGTGGGACACTGTGATACCTGGATACAAACTATATCGTAATGATAGAGCTGAACAAATTGGTGGAGGGGTTGCGCTCTATGTTAAAGAGGGCATTGAGTCAGAAAGGATTAAAGTTTTGCAGGGAACACAATTTGCTGTAGAATCTCTATGGATTGAAATTCCATTTATGAAAGGGAAGGTGATGGCAGTGGGAGTATACTATCGACCGCCTGGCCAGAATGAACAAATGGATGATGAAATGCTCAAAGAAATCAAGGAAGCTAACAAAAGCCACAACAGAGTAGTAATAATGGGTGATTTCAATTACCCCGGTATCGACTGGGACAGTCTCACAGCAGGACAAGCTAAAGAGATAAAGTTTCTAGATGAAATAAATGACTGCTTCTTGGAGCAGCTGATTCATGAACCGACCAGAGGGGAAGCCATACTGGACCTAGTCCTTAGTGGAACGCCAGATCTGGTGCAAGAAATAAGGGTGTTGGGACCACTTGGCAATAGTGATCATAGTATGATCATGTTTGATTTAATCAGTGGAGGACAGATAGTAAAGGAATCCACAGTACTACCTTTTAACTTTCAAAAGGGAGACTATGATAGAATGAGGAATATAGTTCGGAAAAAACTAAAAGGAGCGGTTCCAAAGGTTAAAGACTTACAGCAAGCTTGGGTGTTATTTAAAAATACTATCCTCGAAGCCCAGACCAGCTGTATTCCACGCATTAAGAAAAGTGGAAGAAAGTCCAAAAAACTGCCAGCATGGTTTAAAGGTGAGGTCAGAGAGGCTGTTGCTGCCAAAAGAGCAACCTTCAGGACATGGAAAAAAGAGCCAAATGATGAAAACTGGAAACACAAGCACTGGCAAGTTAAATGCAAAGCATTGATAAGGCAGGCAAAGCGGGAATTTGAGAAGAAACTTGCTACGGAAGCAAAAACACGAAATAAAGACTTTTTCAAGTACATTCGTAGCAAAAGGCCTGTGAGAGAGTCAATTGGACCATTAGATGATAGAGGGGTAAAAGGGGCAGTAAGAGGGGACAAGGCTATAGCAGAGAGACTGAATGAATTCTTTGCTTCGGTCTTTACTGAGGAAGATGTAGGGATGTTACCCAAGACTGAAGTGGTATTTAAAGGTGATACTGCAGAGGAATTGAGAGAAATATCGCTACACCGGGAAGATATATTACAACTATTTGATAAACTGAATAGTAACAAATCACCTGGACCGGATGGTATACATCCCAGAGTGTTGAAAGAACTGAAATATGAGATTGCAGACCTGCTATTGGTAATCTGTGAACTTTCATTAAAATCATCTGTAATACCTGAAGATTGGAGGGTCGCCAACGTAACACCAATTTTTAAAAAGGGTTCCAGGGGTGACCTGGGAAATTACAGACCGGTGAGCCTGACGTCAGTACCAGGGAAAATGGTAGAAACCATCATAAAGAACAAAATTACACAGCATGTAGATAGCCATGGCCTAATGGGAGACAGCCAACATGGCTTTAGACAAGGAAGATCTTGTCTTACTAATCTGATCTGTTTTTTTGAAGGTGTGCATAAACAGGTAGACAAAGGTGAGTCGGTTGATATAGTGTATCTGGACTTTCAGAAAGCTTTTGACAAGGTCCCCCCCATCAGAGACTTTTGGCAAAGCTAAAAAGTCATGGGATAGGAGGCAGTGTACTATTGTGGATCGGGAACTAGTTAAAAGATAGAAAGCAGAGGGTAGGGCTAAATGGCCAATATTCCCAATGGAAAAAGGTGAATAGTGGAGTACCCCAGGGATCTGTACTGGGTCCCCTACTTTTTGACATATTCATAAATGACCTGGAAAAAGGAATAACTAGTGAGGTTATCAAATTTGCAGATGACACAAAACTGTTTAAAGTTGTTAAAACCCAAGAGGATTGTGGAAAACTGCAGGAGGATCTGGATAAATTGGAAGACTGGGCATCCAAATGGCAGATGAAATTTAATGTGGACAAGTGCAAAGTTATGCACCTAGGAAAGAACAACCCACACTATAGTTACACGATGCAAGGCTCCACATTAGAAACCACCACCCAGGAAAAAGATTTAGGAGTCATCGTGGATAACATGTTAAAACCCTCCGCCCAGTGTGCAGCGGCGGCCAAGAAAGCAAATAGAATGCTAGGTATCATAAGGAAAGGGATGGAGAATAAAACAAAGGATATTATAATGCCTCTGTATCGCTCCATGGTACGACCGCACCTTGAATATTGTGTGCAATTCTGGTCACCGTATCTTAAAAAGGACATAGAGTTATTAGAAAAAGTACAGAGAAGAGCCACCAAATTGGTGAAGGGGATGGAAGGCTACTCCTATGAAGAGAGGCTAAAAAGGTTAGGGCTCTTTAACCTGGAAAAGAGACGGCTGAGGGGAGATATGATAGAGGTCTATAAATTAATGAATGGAGTGGAACGGATAAACGTGGATCAATTGTTTACGCTATCAGAATATAGAAGGACTAGGGGACATGTAATGAAGCTACAGGGTAAACTATTTAAGACAAATAAGAGAAAATATTTCTTCACTCAACGTGTAATCAAACTCTGGAATCTGTTACCGGAGGATGTAGTAAGGGCTGTTAGTATAGCTGGGTTTAAAAAAGGTTTGGACAAGTTCCTGGAGGAAAGGTCCATAAACCACTATTAAAAAGGGACCCAGGATATCAATGCTTGACCTAGTACAAGCACTGCAGAACCTGTGTCTTTTGGGGAAACTGCTAGGTACGTATGACCTAGATTGGCCACTGTTGGAAACAGGATACTGGGCTTGATGGACCTCGGTCTGACCCAGTATGGCATTTCTTATGTTCTTATGTGTTCTGGTATACCCATGCTTCTTAATGTGGCCCAGAGTTTCTCATGGTTTACATAGTCAAAAGCTTTGCTGTAGTCAATACAACAAATATAGATGTCCTTTTGGTATTCTTTTGTCTTTTCAAGGATCCATCTCGCATCCGTGATGATGTCTCTCATTGCTCGCCCTTTCTGTAACCCTGTTTGCACTTCAGGCAGTTCTTGTTCCGGGTATGTTTGTAGTCTCTGCTGAAAGATCTTGAGTAGAATCTTGCTGGCATGTGGCATCAGAGAGATTGTGCGATAATTTCCACAAATCAGTTCGATCGCCTTTCTTTACTAGCTATCTATATAGCGGTCACGTGGCAGGAACATAAGAACATAAGATATGCCATACTGGGTCAGACCAAGGTCCATCAAGCCCAGTATTCTCTTTCCGACAGTAGCCAATCTAGGTCATAAGTAGCTAGCAGTTTCCCCAAAAAATGGAAATTACACTTACCTGGTAATTGCAGTTCCTTGAGTGACGACAGTTTAGTCCTCCACCTTTGGGTAGTGCACCTCCTCCTGCAGCTTGGAGACTGGACCAATCAAAATCTTCATCTCACTGAATGTAGCCAGCTGGAATCCCCATCAGCCCCCAGTGAACTACTGACAAAGCAGACTCAAAAAAGCAACAAATAAAGTAGCCAACAGATTTTAGCCTCCTAGATGTAGATTCTTTTCTATTAAATCTTGTATACAGTTTTTTTTTTTAGAAGTTTGTATTTCTGTATACTAAATAAGACCTTGACCAAACCTTGAACCGCCCCCTGGCAGAAAAAAGGGGGGCAACGAGTAATGTAGTAATGCTCCTCTCCCCTGCCGAGTCAGGAGATACAGGCAGAAGCCGCCCAGCCCAAAAGGAAGGGAAAGAAAAGGCCCACAAACTCACCTGTCAATGCGCCTCACATCCGTGAGCACACATGCCGTTGCTGGCCATAAACTGAGGGCGGAATTGAGGACTAAACTGTCGTCACTCAAGGAACTACAATTAGCAGATAAGTGTAATTTCCATTTCCTTATCGTTCCTCCAGTTTAGTCCTCCACCTTTGGGATGTACCAAAGCAGTACTAAAGGGAGGGACCCTGCCAGCCGGCAAGCAATACCGCATCCTTCGCCGCCAACACATCCAGCCGATAGTGTTTACTGAAAGTATGCAGCAACGACCAAGTGGCTGCCTTACAAATTTCCACCGGCGGGATTAGACTGTGTTCCGCCCAGGAAGCCACCTGCGCCCTAGTAGAGTGAGTCCTGAGACCCACGGGAGCCGGGCGGCCCTGCAACATGTACGCTGAGACAATGGATTCCTTAATCCACCTGGAGATGGATGCTTTCGAAGCAGCCTCTCCCTTCCTGGGACCACCAAATGATACAGACGATCCGACTTGCGAAAGGAATCGGAGACTGACAAATAATGACGTAACACCCTCCGTACGTCCAACCGGCTCAAGCCTCGATCCGAAGCCTGCCCTGCTTCTGACCAGAAAACTGGAAGAGAGACACTGATTCACATGAAAAGGAGAAGACCCCTTCGGCAAGAAAGAGGGGACCGGTCTAAGCACCACCTTTTCCTTCGAGAAACACAGAAAGGGCTCCCTACACGAGAGAGCTTGCAACTCCGAAATGCGCTTAGCCAAGCAAATAGCCACAAAAAAAGACCACCTTAAGGGTCAAATCCTTGATCGAGATTTGGGATAAGGGCTCAAACGGGGCCTTTCCTAATGCCCGCAAAACCAAGTTCAGATCCCACGATGGGACGGAAAGCCGATGCACTGGGCGAAGCCTAGTAACCGCTTTGAGAAAAACGTACTACATCTCCGTGGACACCCAGCGCCACGCCCTGTACCTTACCCCTATAGCATGCTAAGGCCGCTAGCTGCACCCTTAAGGAACTGGCGGCCAGGCCCTTCTCGAAACCATCCTGCAAGAAACTCAACACTGATGAAACCGATGCCCTGGAAGCTCGAGCCTGGTGCCTGGAACACCAGTCCTCAAAAATCTGCCAGATGTGTACATAAGCGAGCGAAGTCGACCGCTTTCGGACCTGAAGCAAAGTAGCTACCACCGACCTACAGTAGCCCTTTTTCCTCAGCCTCGCCCTTTCAATGGCCAAGCAGTAAGCGAGAACCAATCCACCTGCGGCATCCGAAGAGGCCCCTGTAAGAGCAGCTCCGGTGACGACGGAAGACGCCACGGGAGCCTGTCTAGCAGTCGTATCAGATCGGCATACCATGGGCGCCGAGGCCAATCTGATGCTACTAGAAGTACCCTCCCCCGATGGGCTTCGATGCGTTGAATCACTCGCCCGATCAGGGTCCACGGCGGAAAGACAGAGCATCCCCGTCATCGGCCAGGGCTGTATCAATGCGTCGATCCCCTCCGACATGGGTTCTCTCCATCTGCTGAAGAACCGAGCCGCTTTCGCTGACTGGCATGTAGCCATCAAGTCCATGATCGGCACTTCCCATCGGTGAGTCAACTGGGCAAAGACGTCGGGATGCAACTCCCATTCTCCGGCATCCACCTGAACCATGCTGAGAAAGTCCGCTGTCACATTGTCTTTTCCGGCGATGTGAGCTGCCGAGATGGCCTGTAACCGTGTCTCTATCCAGGCAAAAAGCCGCTCGGCCTCCTCCTCCATGGCCGCACTCCCTGTGCCTCCTTGCTGATTTATGTATGCTACTGTCGCGGCATTGTCCGACAGTACCCGCACAGCCTGACGCGTCACTAACATCTCGAACTTCTGCAGGGCCAAGAATACAGCCCTCAGCTCCAGGCGGTTGATCGACCAGCCGCTTTCCTCCACTGTCCATGGGCCCTGTGCAAAGAGTACTCCACAATGAGCACCCCAGCCGGCCAGACTCGCATCCGTGAACAGAGGAAGTCACTCCGGCTGTTCCAAGGGCATCCCCGCTTGCAAAACTGCAGAACGAAGCCACCACCGCAGGGCCTGCCGGACGTGAAGAGGACAAGGGAGACGTTTGCTCAGAGAATCGGGCTGATTGGACTAGCGAAGAAGCAGAGCATGCTGTAACGGCCTCATGTGAAACCTGGCCCATGGTACGACTTCCAGCGTTGCCGCCATCGTTCCTAACACCTGAAGGTACTTCCATGCTGTTGGGGCCGCCAGCCTCCGGAAGGCCTGCACGAGACTTCGCAGAGCCCAATCCGTCAAATACCGCGCCTTTCCGAGTATCGAACAGTACCCCCAAATACTCGAGAACTTGAGTCAGAGATAAATGACTTTTGAGCGGATTGACCACCCAGCCTAAGCTCTGCAGAAAGCCACAGAGAAGATAGTAGCCTTTCTCGCTCTCGTCTCGGGATTTTGCCCGTATGAGCCAATCGTCGAGGTAAGGGTGTACTAAGACCTCTTGCTTTCGTAGCACCGCCGCCGCCACTACCACCATTATCTTGGTGAAGACCCGGGGCACCGTTGCTAGACCAAAAGGCAGCGCCTGAAACAGAAAATGTCCACAAGGCAGGGCGAACCGTAGAAATTTCTGATGAGACGCCCTGATTGGAACATGGAGATAAGCTTCTGACAGTTCGAGAGAAGTGACCGCAGAAGCACCGCCACAATGACAGACCGCAGGGTTTCCATGCGAAAGTGTGGTACCCTGAGACACCGATTTACTCCTTTGAGGTCCAGGATAGGGCGAAGAGAGCCGTCCTCCTTTGGCACCATGAAATAAATGGAGAAACACCCAATGCTGTACTCTGCGGGCGGCACTGGGACGACGGCCCCCAGTTGTAATAGACGGTCTAAGGTTTGTCGGACCTGCAAAGTCCTCTGAGGCCCTCTGCAAGGAGAATTCATGAACGAGTCCAGCACTGGCCTTGCCAGATCCAGTGCATAACCGTCGCGGATGATCTCCAAAAACCATTGGTCCCGACGTTATGCGGGTCCAGGCAGAAAGAAACCCCAGTAGACAACCCCCGATCGGTTGCCCTTCTGCCGGGACCTGCTGCCATTCATTGTGATTTGCGCGCGGTGCCCAAGGACACCGCTGCGAATCCTATACTTGCCCCCCAGAATCCACGGAACCCCTGGGCCCGAGAGACAAATCTTCCTCTTTGAGACCCCGCGAAACGAGGGGAACGAAATCTTCGGAAATCCCGAAACTGTCCCCGAAAGGACGTGGGATATTTATGCTGCTTAGGCTTGTCCTCCGGAAGACTGCCTCCCTTGGACTCTCCTCTTTGACCAACTTATCCAGATCCTCTCCAAACAACTTTCCCTTGAACGGGAGCTTGCCGAGGCGAGACTTGGAGGACCCGTCGGCTGCCAGTTTTTTAGCCAAAGGGTTCTCCACACCGCCACTAGGGAAGACATACTATTCGACAAGGCTCTTATGAGGTCGCAGTGCACATCCGCCAGATACGCTGATCCAGACTCTAGACGCTGGGGCTCTCAGTTCGCCCTGCTCCAACAATGTCGACTGCCTCAGGTGCTGAACCCAACGGAGACAGGCCCTAGCCACCCAAGCTCCAGATGGACGCCTACAAGGAAATCGCGTCCGCCTCAAAAGACTGCTTCAATAAACCATCCATCTTTCTATCCTGTGCCTCCTTCAGGGCCGCGCTGCCTTCCACTGGAATAGTGGTCTTCTTTGTGACTGCCGAGACCGCCGCATCAATCTTGGAAGCCCGAAACCTTTCCTTATCTTTGTCTGCCAAGGGATATAGTTTGGTCATCGTCCTTATCCCCTTGAGGCCTGCTTCAGGATGATCCCACTCAGTCTGAATCATCTGGTCTATTACCTTATGGATGGGAAAAACCACTTGTGTTTGACGCACTGCCTGAATAATGGGATCTGCCGTGTCCTTCTCGGCTACAGGCTGTTCCGACGACAGCCTAAGCATCTGCAGCGCCTCCGAAATGAGAGCAGACAACTCCTCTCTGCGAAAGACACGAATGATCCGCGCTTGTTCCTCCGGCTCAGGAATCTCACCTTCTTCTAAATCCTCCAAATCGACATCCATGTCGAACTCTTGCTCTTCTTCCTCCTGCAACCCCAGTTCAGAAGGAAAAGGCTCCGGGGGACGAGGCCGCTTGGGCGCTGTGGAAATCCCACCGTCGCGCTCCACTAGCCCTGACCGTGTACTGGAGGAGGGGAAAGGGGAGGATCCCGGTAACTGACCCTGCCTTTTAAGGCAGAATGCCTCATGCATGAGCACTACAAAATCCTGAGAAAACTCCTCCATCGGCCTAGAGAGCCCAGACCCCGAAGGAAACCAGGAGCAGCATGTGCATCCTCTGAAGCCGGAGTAGCAGGGCCGACTGTCCAAGCTTCCACCTCCGGCTCCTTTAACACATCCGGGGGAGTTGAGGCAATAGCCCCCTCCATTTGATGTTCAACACTGACCGATACGGCAGCACAGCACTGGCAGATGCCTGTCTCCGGAGCCGTGCCCCTATGTGTGCCACAAATAACACACTGAGACTTTGCTGACATGAGCTAAATGGCTTTGCAATTCCCAATGCTACCCAGAAGCATCTGTTTTCCCTTTTTTTTTTTGGTAGTGCTGCCCCTCCTGTCTCTCTTTTCTTTTACTTCTTATTTAATCTAAAAAGCCAAAGAAACTGTAAACTAATGCCTTTGAAGACCCCAGACCCCCGAGCCCAAAACAAACGGAAAGAAAACAAAAGTAAAGTAAGAAGAAAACAACAAAGAAAAAGGAGAAGGAACAACAATCTCCCAAAAACAAAAAACCTGTCCTTTCAAGAGTACTGCACTCGCCACGGAGTAGCCCTGCCAGCGTGTTAAGAAACCGCCAAGGAAACCGCGTGTTTAAAATGGCCGCGGTTTCCCTCAGGGTTTTGGCACCCACACCAAAAGAGGCCCCGAAGTACCGCAGATCAAATAAAGTGCTTGCGGAGGACGTCCCCGGTCTCCACGGTCGGTACCTACTCGAAGAGCCTCCACTCTGGGGAATTGAGCTCCGATCGCTCAAGACGATCAGGACCGCTGTGCAGACTGCTGCTTGTGCACAGAAAACGGTCCCGAAGCTGTCGCCGGCAGCCCTTCAATCAGCGGGCTGCCTGCGGAACGGGCTGAGAGCTCTACCCCGTTCAGTCTAGGGGTAAGAGATCCCACAACACAAGGATAGCCAGAAAAATACCAGGTGACTTGGCAGGGCAGAGGTAAAGGAAATAAACCCCGATTGCGCAATCTCCTCTTTAAAAAAACAAAACAAACAAAAAAAAAAGCTACAGTACCCAAATAAAACTAAGCCAATTGGAAAATTAAACAGAAAAGAAATCTAACTAGCCTGCTCCTTTTTAGTTACTCCAGTGAGCCCAGCACCTAGGCTCACTAGGTCCTCCTGCTGCATGAAGACTGGACACACTGGGGGCTGATGGGGATTCCAGCTGGCTACATCCAGTGAGATGAAGATTTTGATTGGTCCAGTCTCCAAGCTGCAGGAGGAAGAGCACTACCCAAAGGTGGAGGACTAAACTGGAGGAACGATAAGGAAAGAACAGGCAGGAACTGAACCCCTGTCCCTGCTTAAGGAGGCCTTGAACTAACCAGTACGAGGAAAGCATAACCCTGGTGTGGCAGGAAGTAATCCTGTAGCTAGGACCTGTCCTCCAGGTGATGTAAAACCCTCTCGCACCAGTTTCTCCAGGGCCATGTGCCAATGAGGGAAGAGTTAGGAAAGCCATTATAGTTGGTGATTCGATCATCATTAGGCATGTACATAGCTGGGTGGCTGGTGGACAAGAGGATCGCCTGGTAACATGCCTGCCTGGTGCGAAGGTAGCGGAACTCACGGACCACCTTGACAAGGTCTTAGATAGTGCTGGAGAGGAGTCTGCTGTCTTGGTACATGTCGGCACCAATGACATAGGAAAATGTGGTAGGGAGGTTCTAGATGCCAAAATTTAGGCTTTTAGGTAGGAAGATGAAATCCAGAACTTCCAGGATAGCATTCTCTGAAATGCTTCCTGTTCCACGAGCAGGACCCAAAAGGCAGGCAAAGCTCCAGAGTCTCAATGCATGGATGAGGGTTTTGGATTTTTTAGGAACTGGGGAACATTCTGGGGAAAGGAGGGGCTCTTTCGAAGTGATGGGCTCCACCTTAACCAGAACAGAACCAGACTGCTGGCATTAACCTTTAAAAAGAAGATAGAGCAGCTTTTAAACTAGATAACAGGGGAGAGCCGACAGTCGCCCAAGAGCGTATAGTTTGGAACAATGTATCCTTGAAGGATACTACCAAAAATATGAAGTTAGGGCGTATCAGCAGAGAGGTTCCAAAAAAGACAAAAGTAGCACAAATGCCCTTGAGTATGGAGCAGGCAGAGTTTAAAAGAGTCCAAATTACCCCTGCCTACCGATAGCCAGATTAATATGAATAAAATACAGTCTCTAAAATGCTTGTATGTAAATGCTAGAAGTCTAAAAAATAAGATGGGAGAGTTACAACATATAGCACTAAACGACAAGTTAGATATGATTGGTATCTCAGAGACATGATGGAAAGAGGACAACCAGTGGGACACCGGATACCTAGGTAGAAACTATATCGTAATGATAGAGCTGATCAAATTCGTGGAGGGGTTGTGCTCTATGTTAGAGAGGACATTGAGTCACAAAAGATTAAAGTTTTGCAGGAAACAAGATGTGCTGTAGAATCTCTTATCAATTGAAATTCCATGTAAAAAAGGGGAAGGTGAAGGCAGAGGGGGTGTACTATCGATTGCCTGGACAGAACAAACAAATGGATGACGAAATGCTCAACAAAATCAGGGAAGCTAAGAAAAGATACAGCACAGTAATAATAATGGGCGATTTCAATTACCCCAGTATTGACTGGGTCAGTGTCACGACAGGACATTCTAGGGAGATAAAGCTTCTAGATGAAATAAATGACTGCTTCTTCGAGCAGCTGGTTCATGAACCAACCAGAGGGGGAGCCATTTTGGACCTAGTCCTTAATGGAACACCAGATCTGGTGCAAGAGATAAGGGCGTTGGGGCCACTTGGCCATAGTGATCATAGCATGATCGCGTTTGATTTAATTAATGGAGAAGGGATGATTAGGAAATCCACAGTACTACCTTTTAACTTTTGAAAGGCCGACTATGATAAAAATGAGGAAAATAGTTAAGAAAAAACTAAAAGGAGCAGTTGCAAAGGTTAAAAGACTTACATCAAGCTTGGGTGGTGTTGAAAAATACTATCTTGGAAGCACAGACCAGCTATATTCCACGCTTTAAGAAAAGTGGAAGGAAGTTCAAAAAACTGCCAGCATGGTTTAAAGGTGAGGTCAGAGAGGCTGTTGCCAAAAAAATCATCTTTCAGGAAATGGAAAAAAGAGCCAAATGACGAAAACTGTAAACAGCATAAGGACTAGCAAGATAGATTTTAGGCATTGATAAGGCAGGCAAAAAGAGAATTTGAGAAGCTTGCTGTGGAAGCAAAAACGCATAATGAAGACTTTTTCAAGTACATTCGTAGCGAAAAACCTGTGAAAGAGTCAGTTGGATCATTAGATGACAGAGAGGTAAAAGGGGCACTAAGAGGGGACAAGGCCATAGCGGAGAGATTGAATTCTTTGCTTCGGTCTTTACTGAGGAAGATGTAAGGATGTTATCCATGACTGAAGTGGTATTTAATGGCGATACTGCGGAAGAATGAAAGAAATATCGATACACCGGGAAGATGAATTATAACTATTTGATAAATTGAAGAGTTGCAAATCACCTGGACCGGATGGTATACATCCAAGGGTGTTGAAAGAACAGACATATGAGATTGCAGACCTACTATCATTAAAATCATTTGTAATACCTGAAGATTGGAGGATGGCCAATGTAATGCCAATTTTTAAAAAGGGTTCCAGGGGTGATACGGGAAACTACAGATCAGCGAGCCTGACGTCAGTACCGGGAAAAATGGCAGAAACCATCATAAAGAACAAAATTACTGAACATGTAGATAGTCATGGCTTAATGGGAGACAGCCAACATGGCTTTAGACAAGGGAAATCATGTCTTACTAATCTGTTTTTTTTGAAGGTGTGAATAAACAGATAAAGGTGAGAGTCGTTTGATATACCTGGACTTTCAGAAAGCCTTTGACAAGGTCCCTCATCAGAGACTTTTGGCAAAACTAAAAAGTCATGGGATTGGAGGCAGTGTACCATTTTGGATCAGGAACTGGTTAAAAGATAAAAAGCAGAGGGTAGGTCTAACTGGCCAATTTTCCCAATGGAGAAAGGTGAATAGTGGTGAACCCCAGGGATCTGTGCTGGATCCGCTGCTTTTTAACATATTCATAAAAGACCTGGAAATGGGAATAACGAGTGAGGTTATCAATTTACAGATGACACAAAACTATTTAAAGTTGTTAAAACCCATGAGGATTGTGGAAAATTGCAAGAGGATCTTGATAAACTGGAAGACTGGGCATCCAAATGGCAAATTAAATTTAATGTGGATAAGTGCAAAGTTATGCACCTAGGAAAGAACAACCCAAACTATGGTTACACGATGCAAGGTTCCACATTAGGAACCACCACCCAGGAAAAAGATTTAGGTGTCATCTTGAACAACATGTTAAAGCCCTCGGCCCAGTGTGCAGCGGCAGCCAAGAGAGCAAACAGAATGCTAGGTATCATAAGGAAAGGCATGGAGAAAAACACAAAGGATATTATAATGTCTCTGTATCATTCCATGGTGTGACCTGCACCTTGAATATTGTCTGCAATTCTGGTCATTGTATCTTAAAAAGGATATAGCATTATCAGAAAAGGTACAGAGAAGAGCCATCAGAATGGTAAAGGGATGGAAGGATACCCCTATGAAGAGAGGCTAAAAAAGTTAAGGCTCTTCAACCTGGAAAAGAAACGGCGGAGGGCAAATATGATAGAGGTCTATAAATTAATGAATGGAGTGGAACATGTAAACATAGATTGATTGTTTACATCATCAGAATATAGAAAGACTAGGGGACATGCAATGAAACTACAGTGTAACCTATTAAAGATTAATAAGAGAAAATATTTTTTCACTTAACGTGTAATCAAACTCAGGAATTTGTTATCAGAGGATGTAGTAAAAGCTGTTAGTGTGGCTGGGTTTAAAAAAGATTAGGACAAGTTTCTGAAGGAAAGGTCCATAAACCATTATTAAAAGGGACCCAGGATATCACTGCTTGACCCAATACAAGCTTCGTGGAACCTGTATCTTTTGGGGAAACTGCTAGGTACTTATTTATTTAACATGATTTATATACCACTTTATCCTAAAATCAAAGCGGTTTACACTGAAGTTCAAAACTTACAAAAACAAGGGAAGGAACAAAACAGGGATTATATTAAACTAAACTTATTTACAAAGGCTAAATATAAAAATATAAAAAGGAAATAAAAAGGGGGAAAATAACAAAAAGGTAGAAATAAAAATAATCATGTGATGTCACCAAAGTGTTCAGAGTAGAGTGTTTTCAGATTTTTCTTAAAATCCTTAGCATCGGTGATGGCTCCGAGATGATCGGAGAGTAAATTCCAGAGGGAAAGAGCAGCTAATGAAATAGCACTTCTTGATGTGACTTGCTTGGTTTTCATATAATCTTTAGGAATAGATAAGGTGAAACTGTTGGATAGTCTTCTGGGTCTGTTATTTGATTCAATCATGATAAGAGATATAAGGATGCCAGCAGCAGTAGAGTTTTGTAAGATTTTAAAAATGATCAAAATAGCCTTATATTTAATGCGGGAAATAATGGGTAGCCAGTGAAGTTGATTCAGAAGGGGACGACATGATCCCCTCTAGAGGTGCCAGTTAGGATGCGAGCTGCAGTATTCTATACCATTTGCAGAGGGCAGATTGATTGTTTAGGTAATCCAAGATAGATGGGATTACAGTAGTCAATAGCTGGTGTGATAATTGTCTGAAAAACAATATGGAAATGATCATGGTTAAGCAGTGGGTTTTAATCTTCTGAGGATACACATTTTATAGTAGGCTGTTTTAGCTGTTTTGTTGATTTGAGAGTGTAAATTTAGATTACAGTCCAGTATAATTCCAAGATATTTTACCTCAGGTTTGATAGGTATGGTGATGTTGTTCATAAGTATTGACCGGGGGGGGGGGGGGGGGGTAAATAGGGTATTCTGAGTTACAAAGAGAGCTTCAGTTTTGCTGTAGTTAATATTTAGGTTGTTTTCCCGATAACCAAACTTGTCATATCCTCCAGGCATGTAGTAATTACTAAGTAGTATGGGTTATCAAGGTTTATAAGAGTGTAGATCATAATATCATCTGCATATAGATTGTAGAGGATTTTGTGATTTTTGATAATGTTGCAGATAGCTGAAGGTAAATATTAAATAAGAGTACCGACAGTGAAGATCCATGTAGGACACCTTGAGTAGATAGGAATGGGGACGAGGTATTATTTCCAGATTTTATGAGTTGGTGTCTGTTATTAAGGTAGGAGTAGAACCATTTTATTGTATTTCCAAGAAGCCCTAAGTCAATTAGTCTGCTCAGTAAGATGTTTTGTGTAAAACCGTGTCAAACGTTGAGGATATATCTAAGAAGATTAGAAGGAATCCATTCTTTTTATCATATATTCCTTTAAGGTAGTCAAACAAGTGAACAAGGAGCGTTTCAACACTATGATTAGGCTGAAAGCCATGCTGGTGAGGGTCAAGAGGAGCATGTGTGTCAAGGTGGTCTTGTAGTTGAAGTTGTACTACTTTCTCTAAGATCTTGGAGAGGAAAGGAAGTGATGAGATGGGACGATATGCAGCTAGATCATTTTTGCTTAGTGTTGTCTTCTTAGGTATAGGACAAATTGTGGTAGTTTTGAGTGTATCCGGCATATATCCTTGGGATAATGATATATGTGAAATGTTATGTATGAATGGGCAGAAGTTGTCTTTTGTTGCTTTTATCCAAATTACAGGACAAGGGTTTGTAGCAGCAGTGCTTGTGTTCAATGAAGTGATAATTTGTGCTGTTTGATGGAAGGGATGTTGAATTTGTCCCAGGTGTACTCGATTTGACTGGATTTAATGTAGTTAGTAGTGGTAGTTGTAGGAAGTCTGCAAATATTTGAGGGTGTATTATTACTTGATCATTAAGGTCAGGATCTTTAGTAAGAATCTGAACTATTTGAAATAGCTCTCTGGGTTTGTTGAGAGATTTAAGAATAAAGTTTGTATGGTATTCTTGTTTGTGCTGGTGAATGAGATTATTATATTCTTTTTGTTTTTGGTTGTAGAGAAACTGAGTTATTTGGGATTTAGATTTCCTCCAAGATCTTTCAAGTCTTCTTAAAAGTTTCTTAGTTCTTCGTATGTCTTCTGTATACCATGGAGCTGATTTAGCATTTCTGCGTGAGGGTTTTGAGTTATTGTAATTGGCTGGTCTTGCTGCAGCTAAAATGGTTGCATTCCAGTTCGCTATAAGGTCATTGAGATCCTTAAGGTCTTGCTTTAGGAATGGAAGGGTTTCCATTAAGAAATTTTTCATTGTTGAAGCTTTTAAATCTTCTACTAGGATGTGTGGTCTGAGGATTATTGCAAACAATCTGAAGCGATAATTGTAACATATGATTATCAGACCATGGTGCTGGAACTATTTTAGGTACTGAAATATTGTTGTAGTGGAGGAGTTGAGAAGGTACAAAGATTAGATCAGGAGATGATCCTGATCTGTGTGTGGGAACATTTATAAGTTGTGTGTATTGCAATGAATCCATAGCTTCAAGGAAGGTAGTTGCTTCACTGGCTACCCATTCTTTCCCACATTGAATGACCTAGATTGGCCATGGTTGGAAACAGGATATTGGGCTTGATTGACCTTGGTCTGACCCAGTATGGCATATCTTATGTTCTTAGAGATATATAGAGATATCATATAAATATAAAATCTCCATACCTCTACCCAAACCTTAGTAGGACGTACCGAGGAACTTCTCCAAGATCTGCTGATTGAAGAGAAGCACTAATTATAGGGAGGGACATGGACCATCAGGGTCAAACACTCACAAAGGAACCTCTAGCTGACTTAGCAGCTTTGGTTCTTCAAGAGAAACAAATATCTTTTTCTTTTTAATCCTTTCAGTAGAGTCCAAGACTGCACAGAAGCTCATCACCATCTGCTGGAGACTGAGAATCACAGATTTTGATGATGTCACGGTATAAGGGTTCTGTGTACCTCCTCTCACACCAGTATTCTCAGTCTCTAGCAGATGGTGATAGGGCACAACCCATGCGACTGGAGTGGAATGGAGAGACAATAATGCAACATGATTTGCATTATTGCATAACAGACTAACTCACCACACGCAGTCAAGTTAAACAACCCCCATTATGCTACATCTTTATCGTGCATCCTAATAAATGCACGTTCATTGAAAAATAAACTTCCAATAATCAACGACTTGCTATCCGACTCAAAACCAGATATATTATGTATTACTGAGACCTGGCTCTCTGATACTGATACAGTCTTCTTAAATCAACTTGACACTTCATACTATGACATTACCCACACACACAGATCCAACAAAAAAGGTGGTGGTGTACTAATTATGACGAATAGAAATCTAAAAGCCAAGATAATACAATCTAACACTTCCAACAACATTGAAACTCTCATAATAAAAATTGGCCTGCTAAAAATCTGCTTAATATATAGACCTCCTAACCAAAATGCAGACAGCCTGCACTCCCTGATTGAACTCCTTAACACATCAACTGAACAAAATCCTCTAATTATACTAGGAGATTTCAACCTCCCCTCACTCCCTATATCTGAATCCAACCTTTTTCTGGAAACCATATCTGACTTGGACTTCCATTAAAATAATAAACATACCAACTCACACCAAAGGCGGCACACTTGACCTTGTCCTCCTACCCTCCTCACTTTTCAAGCTTTTTGATCCAAACTCTCTAGAATGTACTCAAATACCCTGGTCTGATCATCACCTTATCAAATTAAACCTCACGTACTATACTAACTTTGCCGTAAAACACACAAGTAGCGACCAGACAATAAAATTTAAGAAATTCAATGAAACTGAATTTCTGGATTCCACAATCCCTCACCTTTCATCTTCTCCAACGGACTTAGATGAAGCGGTCAAGAACTGGCATACCACCATAAACAATGCAGTCAAAATTAATCAAAATAATAAAAAACTAAAATATTCAAAAACCACCTGTACTTCATGGTTCACTAGCACATTAAAACAAATGAAAAGAGAGCTAAGAAAACTAGAGCTTAAATGGCGCAAAACTAAATCCACCATCCACAAAGACTTTATAGTATAACCATCTTACAAAATACAAGGAAACCTTAGACTGTTCAAAGAAAAACTACTACGCAACAATCCTATCAAACTCATATAATAGACCAAGAGAACTATTCTCTATTGTTAGTAATCTAACTAATAACTCTCAAACTTTCAGCAAGGTAATTACTGACATATCAGCACAAGCTTTAGCTAACTACTATCAAAACAAAACAAAATTACCAGTTATGACTCTTGACTCTATTCACATTCCTCTTCATCCCCCGGACGAATGGTCAGAATTTCACCTTATATCCAAATTATCATTAAAAAATATCATTCTCAACCTTAACATCACTACCTCTTACCTTGATCCTTGTCCAGTAATCTGGATAAAAAACACACTTCCAATCCTGCTCTCCTTCTTATTCCCCATTGTCAATCTCTCGCTACTCCAAGGTTACCTCCCACCCACACTTAAACATGTTCAAATCAGGACTTCCGGTCTGGGCAATGAGCTGATCGGTCGGCTTACGATCAGCTCCGGGCAACCGCCCCTACAAAACAGCTAAAAATCCTGCAAAAACTAAAGAAAACCCCCTCTCTCCTACCGGTGCTGCTTCTTCCCTGCCGGGGCTCTGATTCGCGGCCATCCGGGGGAGGACAGATCAGCGGAGAGGGGAGCGTGTGGAGGCCCCTCGGGCACTTCCCCCACTGCCATCCTCGGTTCTCCCTGTGCAGGATCCGGGGCTTGAAGGCACGGAAGGACCTGCAGCCACTCCTACCCGAGCGGAGAAGATCGTGGGCTATCCTGCAAGCAAGCCGGGGGTACGCTTGGGCATCCTTGCTACTGCTCACCTCCGTCTCAGAACAGCACGTGGTGGCCTAGCTCGCGTGTTCCGGGCAGGCTACTTCTTTTACTAAGCAGCGGGACGAGGTGCGCCCGAACAGTCCCCCGCCGCTAGTAGCAGCGCCACGCTCACGGAGGGCTGAACTCGCAGCCGAGGAGAGACCAGTGACAGATTCCACCGGATCGGACCAGGGGGGAGGAGATCCGAGGCGCGTTTGAGCGCTCCCGTCCCTTCCCCCGCCTCCACGACTAGTTGCTCCTTCTGGGGGAGCTGTGTATTCAGCGGAGCGGAGGCCTGGGATCATCTTTGCCAGCACGAGGAGAGTAGCTGCCGCCAAAAAGCTACGGACATTAAACACTTCTCTCGCCGGGGCACAGCGCTTCCCCACACTAGATGAAAGACCTCGGGCGGCGAGGAGAGCGGCGGCCCCCCCCTGCCTGACAGCAGCGGGCATTGGTGCCTACGAGAAAGCACGCCTGAGTGTGGTAAGATACTCCTTCTACTGCCCCATCCATCAGTATCCTCCTGGTTTGGGCAGATAACCCTTCAACAGCGTCCTCAAATCCTTGCAGCTGTGGGTTTGCACTGCACAGCTCTATCTTTGCTGTTCTGCGAGAGCGGGGCCCTGCGTGGGACGGGGTGCATATAACACTGCTAACCCAATGGCATCTAAAGCTCCGCGAAAAGAGAGACCCCGCCTTACGGGGGGAAAAACGGCAGAAGACCAACCATCCAGCCCGAAACCGGACACCCGGCCAGACTTAGTGGCCGAGGTCAGTGCGGCAGTGGTGCAGGCGCTCAGCACACGTTTCCAGGACTTGGTAGAGCAAATCCAGTCGCTTGGACAACGTTTCACGGCGGTGGAGGAGCGACTGGAGCAAGTTGAGACAAGGGTGTCAGATGTGGAAGACACGCAAAACTCGGTGGTGGCCAAAGTGGCCGCCCTAGAGACTTTGGTGAAGCAGCAAGGGGATAAACTCGATGAACTGGAGAACCGAGGTAGGCGAAAAAACTTGAGATTCATCGGTGTTCCTGAAAGTGTCGCTGATAGTGCCCTGCTTGAATATTTACAATCCTGGATTGGAAGCCTCCTGCCCAATCTGAGAGGTGAATCTCTCAAGCTGGAGCGGGCACATCGGCTAGGCCAAAGACGAGAGCAGGCCAGGAAACCTCGTGCAGTAATCGCCCGCTTTCTCGACTACAGACAGAAAGAGGAGGTGTTAAACGCGGCAAGGGGCCGACGGCGGAATCAACAGGATATCGAGCCGATCTTAGTATTCCAAGACTACTCGGTCCTCGTCAGTCAACAGCGAAGGGCGTTTTCGGGGATCTGCACCCAGCTGTTCAACCACGGCATTCGCTTTTCACTCCTCTACCCGGCCCGGCTGAGGATTGATCACCAAGGACACACTCGCATTCTAGCGACCCTGGAAGAGGCGACTACTTATCTGGACTCCCTGCCTGATCAATCGGCTCCCTAGCTGCTCCATGATGGACTGGAGGTGAGCTACGCCTCCCCTTGTGACGTGGGGGGGTTTGGAGCCCCCGGGGGCCGATTGGCTCCTGGCGGCTTCCTGGCAGCTTCCATTGTCATGGGAGAACTCCTGGTTTTGCCTTTTATATAGTGTATTAAGCTGGGCTGCAGCGTCTCATTGCCTTGGTAACATTGTTAATGACAGGAGAGACATTGTATCCATGTTATTTTGTTGCAAGGATTACTTTGTTATAATTGTTGCTGCATTGCTGGCTCCCTGGTTATTTCCCTCCTTGCATTGTCTCTGCCCTTGTATTCCTGCTTGGCCCGCCCTCCTCTCCCCTCCCCCCCCCTTTTTTTTTTTTTTCCCCCCTTACAGGTGGGGTTCGATTTGAGGCAAGGGGGGCAGCCGGGAGAGTAGAGAGGACTGGCCTCGATACAGCAGGGATGCATGTATTGATGGGGGGGGGGGGGGCGGAGGAGTTGGGGGGTCATCTGGGTGGAGGTAGGCGGGGACAACGTGGGAGCAGGTGAGTGGGGGGTGCTAGCACCGACTGTGGGAGCCCCAGTACCGGGGCTTGTAGCGGAGACTTTGGGTCTCCTTTCTTTCTTTATCCTACTTGTTAGAGAGGGGGAAGTGTTAGAGGGGCGAACCCGTCTGCCATAGGAAGTAGTCCAGGCTATGACTGGACGGGAGAGCGTGGAGGGGTGGGGAGATGGGGGGGTGGGGGGGGATTGGGGGGGGGAGAGAGGAGGGAGGGACAGGGGGAGGGGAGGGGGTACACTCCATTGAATGCTACTAGATGGGATAATTGCCTACATACAGATGGGGGGGGATGCCAGGCTGGGGGTGTCCCTCTGCAGTACCTGGAAGTGATTCTGTGGTGGCACCTTGGCACTGCCCCGGCGCTTTGAGAATAATCACCTGGAATGTCTGTGGACTGGGAAACCCTATTAAGAGGCATAAGGTATTGCAAGCACTGGCTCGACATAAGTGTGACATTGCACTTCTTCAAGAAACCCACCAGACGGCCGCTGAACATAGCAAGCTTTGTCGGAACTGGGTGGGCCAAGTGTGGGGGTCCCCCGCCCAGGGGCATAAGGGAGGCGTAGCGATTCTGATTCATAAACGCATACGATTCGTAGCGGAGACGGTCCTTGCTGATAATACTGGTCGATCCCTGGTGATATATGGTCACTTAGACGGTAAACCGGTGATTCTGGGAAATCTCTATGGTCCCAATGTGGTTGACCCGGGTTTTTACAATGGCCTAGCATCAAGGGTGGAGCAGCTTCCGGAGTGCCCGGTGATTTTGGGTGGGGATTTTAATGGAGTCCTGAATGTGGATCTGGACACTTCTAGGAGAGGAGGCGGGCGGGAGAGGATAGCACCTTCCCAGACGCTGTTGCGGTTCTGTCGGAGACTAGGTTTAATTGATCCTTGGCGGGTCCTGCATCCCTCCGAAAGAGACTATACCCATCAATCTCGAGCGCATGGTTCCAGTGCCCGTATTGACTATGTAATGATCTCGGGGACTTTGTTCACACACACCGAGGATGCACAGATTGGTCCCTCCGAAATATCAGACCACGCGATGGTGTGGCTTGACTTACATTGGGGGCGGGACACTAATCGGTCACGCATGTGGAGATTCCCCCTAGAGCTTTACTCGGATGGGCAGTTTCGCCAGTTTATCCGTCAGAGATGGGCAGACTTTCTTGGCAATCACCAGGTTCATGTAGACGACCCCGAACTGGTCTGGGAAACGGCAAAGGTGGTTCTTCGCGGGGACATCATAGGTTATGCCGCGAGACGGCGTCGGCTGATGGCAGAACGTATAGTACAACTTGAGCGTCGAGTCACCATACTACGGCGGCGATGTGCCCACATGTATTCGCTGTCTAATAAGAAGGCGCTATGGGAAACCCAGACCGAGCTTAACGAGCTCTTGCATCAGCGAGCAAAGAAATCGGTTCTGTTTTATCGGTTCCGTCTGCACTGCTATGGTGACAAACCAGGCAAGTTGCTGGCACGATGTTTGCGGGCCCGACGGCGTCCTGCCCATGTAGCGGCGCTAAAGGATGGCCAGGGACATATGCATAAAGAGAACAAAGGAATCGCAGAGATTTTTCGCACCTTTTTTCAAAACTTATATAAAACCACGGCTGGCTCCCCTGAGGGGCTGCGGGACTACTTTGCGGACTTGGAACTGCCTCAACTTACTTCAGCCCAGAGGGAGGTTCTAGACTTACCTATTACCATACAGGAAATACAATCCGCAATATCTGCGGCCCAGTGTTATAAATCACCAGGGCCGGACGGATTCGGGCCGAAGTCTACAAGATCTTAGGAGACGGGGTAAGCGCACTCCTGCGAGAGGTCTATGCCACCAGGGCAGAGCAAGGGGCGTTCTGCTGGGGGCGTAATCACGCATATATTACCTTGATCCCGAAGCCGGGCAAAGACCCGATGCAGGCAGCTTCATATCGACCCATATCCCTACTCAATTTCGATCTTAAACTTTTGGCGAAAGTTCTGGCTGACCGCCTGGCGGGGGTCTTAGGCGATCTAATACACGAAGCACAGGTGGGCTTTGTGAAAGGCCGCCACGCCGTACGAAACCTCCGGAAGATTTTGGCCTCCTTGGAGTGGGTGCATGCTCACAATATTCCGTCGTTGTTGATCAGTTTCGATGCAGAGAAGGCCTTTGATAGGGTGGATTGGCGTTATCTATGGAGGCTGCTACCGCGCTACGGCATTGGGGAGGATTTTTGTAAAATGGTGCAAAGTTTGTACATCGCACCGACGGCGGGCATACTGTGCAACGGCCTCATCTCGGACGACTTCACGTTGGGGAGGGGTACAAGGCAGGGCTGTCCTCTATCGCCCTTGCTCTTTGTTCTTTCCCTAGACCCGTTGATTCGTACCATAGTAACTTCGGGAGAGATACAGGGAGTGGGGCTACGGTCGCAAACCTTCCTTATCTCAGCCTTTGCAGATGACCTGCTAGTACATTTGACGTCTCCGGCCACCTCCTTACAATCGCTTTTAGACGAGTTCCAGCGGTTCGGAGCAATTGCAGGCTTGCGCATTAATAAAGATAAGTCGGAAGTAGTAGATGTCTTGGGGCATTCCCGAACTTCTTGGAGGGGATCCTTCCCTTTGCGGTGGGCAGACAAAGAATTTATCTATTTGGGTATAACATTGACTGGAAACCCCCGGGACTTATACCGGCGTAACCTAGATCGGATACTGCGGCAGTTGGCGGTGCAGTTAAGTGCGTGGGGACCCCTCCCGCTGTCACTGGCAGGGAGGATAGCGGCAGTGCAAATGATAGTTCTACCTAGAATTTTGTACTGGCTGCAGACCCTGCCAGTTTGGTTGCTTCGACGGGACTTGTGTAGAATGGAGGCTCTGCTTAAGCGTTTTCTTTGGCGAGGACGGCGGGCGCGGGTCTCATGGAATCGCATGCTTGGAAAATGGCGAGAGGGCGGTATGGGCCTTCCAGACTTGAAGACCTACGCATTGGCCTGTCAAGCGAGACACCTGGGTGATTGGCTAGGGGAGACGGAAGTATATACGCCTAGGTCCTTAGAGGAGTGTTTGGTGGCCCCTGCGACTCTCCTGGCGTCTTTGCACGGCACATCCACGGTTTTCACAGGTACTAGCCGACAGAGTCCATTAGTGGACTCGGCCCGACGCACATGGCAACAACTTAACAAATATTGGCGGGAAACGTGGAAGGTGTCTTGTTGGTTGCCACTGCAGGGCAATGCTCAATTCACTCCAGGGTCCGAGACTGCGGTGTTTCGGGACTGGTGGCTACGGGGCCTCCGGTGGATAGGGCACTTGGTAGACCACATGGGAAACTGTAAATCATTTCGAACGCTCAGTCGGGAATACGATCTCCCCGACACGCATACATACAAGCCTCCCACTATGTGGCTGCACTGCCGCGCGCAGCGCTACAGGCTGAGCGCTCAGCTCGTATTTTGGAATTTTTTCAGCTGGGAGAGGAGCGCCCGGCGTCGATTTCCAATTTGAAACATAATTTGGAGTGCTACCGCCCCCTCCCTGACTATAGTGGAGTCGAAAGAGCTTGGGCGACCGAATTGGGAGTGGACGTACCACCGGGATTGGTATTGACGGCATTGAAACGGATTAGCCGACTAGTTCAAGGAGTGCGTTGGCGTGAGATTCAATTTAAGTGTGTGACTAGGGCTCATTTTTCGCCGCGGCGGGCATTGCGCAGTCGGCTGGACACGGATGGCTCCTGCCCACGCTGTTCGGAGTCCTTAGCTACTCTTCTACACATGTGGTGGGGTTGTCGGGGAGTACGGGCATACTGGGCACGGATATGCAGATTCCTTTGCACGCTGCTGCAGCGAAGGCTACATTGGACCGGCCTATTTGTGGCCCTTGACCAACTGCCGACCCCTGGACCAGTGAAGGCTGGTGAGAGCTTGCTGGTGCGGAAGGCCTGTCTGGTGGGTAAAGGGCCGATTCTCCGGCTATGGCGGGAACGCCAATTGCCTACTTTTAGTGAATGGCGGAATAACTTTCATCAATTAATGCTAACGGAGCGTTGGTTGGCGCGGGGCAGTGCCAAGCGCTGGACAGTCTTTCTGTCAGTGTGGGAGCCATATATTCAGCAGTTGGGACCCCACAGCCGTAATGCAACCCTCCAAGGGGGGAGCTGAATGATGGAGGTCTTGAGTAGTGGGTGGGCGATAGCTGCTTTACAGCCTTTGATGATAATTGGCTTATGCAGTCGGTAATGGAGTGAGGGTGGGTGGGTGGGTGAGGGGAGGGGGACGGGAGAAGGGGGGTTGGGATATAATGTAAAATGCCCACCTATTGTATTATCTTTCTGTTGGCACCCGGGGGGGCGAAGAGTTAACCCTCCCCGTGGGGCCGTCTGTTGATATGTTGTTTGGATTTTATGGTGGACTAAATAAAGCTTTCAAAAAAAAAAAAAAAAACCCATGTTCAAATCAGACCAATTCTTAAGAACGGCACACTCGATAAAACCTCGCCAAAATCATACAGACCCATCTCTTTCAGCAACATGGGACGTATGCCATCCAGGCTAGGTGATTTGCTGCTCTTTATTTTATCAATTAACTGTATTACATCTTCCCGATTTATTGAGATTTGTTTCTATTCCTCTGATACATCACCTTTAAATAGCATTTCTGGCATGGGTAACTTTCCTACAGCTTCAATAAAGACTGAAGCAAAAAATTAATTTGGTCTCTCAGTTATGTCCTTGTCCTCTCTCAGTGCACCTTTTACCTCTTCATCGTCTATTTTATTTATTTAGCAGCATTTTTATACCACTGTATCTAAAAGCTACAGCAGTTTACATGGAACAATAGACCAAACATTTTACAATGAACATTTGTTAAGAGTTAACACTAGAAGCCCTAAAAGGAATTTTACCTAGAAACCCCAAAGTGCGTCAATTAACGCATTATCACGATGACTGCGTTTAGCATGAAATGCAGATGTGAATTGATGTGAAGTTACTTATTTGTTAAATACATGCAGTATGTGATGTCATTACATGTCATCGTGTGTTTATTGTTTGTAATGTCGGAGTAAAACTGTAAACAGTGATTGAGATGCACCACCTAGCGGGAAAATGAATTTATACCTAGAAGCCCCAAAGTACGTCAATTGACGCATCCAAAACAATTGAGTGCATCAACTGACGTACTTTGGGGTTTCTAGGTATAAATTCATTTTCCCGCTAGGTGGTGCATCTGTCATTAATTTTTGATGCACATATTTGAACATCTTGGCCTTGCTAACAAAGTCATGGAACATGACTGACATGGTTCTAGCAGTAAAGCTGGTATACAACTTCAAAGATGCATTTGCGTCAATTGATGCACTTTGGGGCTTCTAGTGTTAAATTAACTGAATACATCATAACTATTTACATTGAACTTAACTTGACTGTTACATAAGTATATACAAAGAGTTATGTTGGTGCAACGGAGGTTTCAGGTGAGGGTGTGATGGATGGGGGGCGGGGGTAGTTCAGAATCTGTGCCAAAATGTTCCAACTTACGCTGGAATTCAGCGAGGTCTATGAGGGTCTGTATTTCTGGAATGAGGGCGTTCCAGATGAGTGGGGCATAGAATGAGAAGGCTCTGTTGGTAGTTGTGCTGTTAGATTGAGTAAACGTAGCTGGGACTGAGAGGAGATTGTTATTGGTGGGACATGTTGATCTCTTGTGGAGTGGTTATTGAAGAAGGGAACAGAGGGTGTTTGCAGAGAGTTGATGGATGATCTTGAACATGGTTACAGCTACTATATACTTGATACTCACTTGGATGGGAAGCCAGTGTAGGGCTTTCAGAGTGGGAGTGATGTGCTTTTGTGGGCCCGTGCCAGTGATTATTCTGGCTACAGAATTTTGGGCAAGCTGTATGAGTAATAACATGGCTTTAGGGAGACCCTGGCAGTTTGCATAGTCCAGGATGAGAGTGTTGAGGGCTTGGCATATATTCCAGAAGTTGTTGGGGTCTAGAAGTGGGCGGAGGTGTTGAGTTCTCATTTTGAAGTATGCTGTCTTGGTAACTTTTTTTAATGTCGTGTTGGAAGTTGAGGTGATAATCCATTGCAATGCCTAGGTATTTTATGAATTGCTTGACCTGTAGGATGTGGTTGGCCAGATTCATGATAGATGGTGGGGTGAAGGATGGATGTTTGGAGATGAGGAGTACTTCTGTTTTGCTGGGGTTCATATGCATGTTGTGGCTGTTGAGCCATTGAATGGATTCTTCTAGGCAATTGTTGATTGTGGAGTGGTCTGAGTTGGTGGTGGAGACTGGGGCGTATATCAGGTTGTCATCTGCAAACAGATGATAGTGGGTTTTATGAGTGTGCATAAAGGTTGGATGAAAATGTTAAATAGCAGTGAAGATAAGGCTCAGCTTTGAGGTAAACCTTATAGCAGCTGGAAGGGTTTGGAAATGTCAGATCAGATTCTTGTGATCAGTTGGAGAGGTATGATTCAAACCACTGCAGAGCTCTGATTCAGATTGAGTGGAGACAGGAGCATAGTTGGGCATGGGAGACCGAGTCAAAAGCTGCTGAGACGTCGAGAAAGATGAGAACAAATCCTTGATGTACATTCTGTGTACCTTTAATTAAGTTGTCAAGAGGGTGGTCAGAAGGGTGTAGCTGAAGCTGCCCTGCCTTTTCTGTGATTTTGGCCAGGGACGGGATGCTTGATATAGGTCTGTATGAGGCTGGAGCTGAGGGGTCCGCTGAATAATTCTTAAGCAGTGGTCTGATTGAGGCTTGCTTGAGGGGAGTAGGTATGTGGCCGAGCATCAGAGATGCACTGACTAGGTGCAAAATACTTGGGACTAGGTCATGTTTAGTCATCTTGATCCAGGTGATGGAGCATGGGTCAAGTGATGAGGGGGTACAGTTAACGTTTGTTATGACGTTGATGATCTCTCTGGTTGATAACTGCCTGAAAGCTGATCAGGTTTGTCAGACGGCTGCCTAGGGTGAGAACTTACACAATCTTGACGATGCATATATTCATATGATTCTTGCAAGGTATTGTGGGTAATGTAGTTCTTTCACTCCCAAACACAGCTGAAGACAATAATTGAGTTGTGATACCAGTGGTAAGGCCAATAAAATACTTCTTTTATTGATGGGGTTTAATTCACCCAGCACAAGTATGCTTGTTAGCAATATAAACGAGGTTACTTGCTTGCAGTGTTTAAATGGATAACATAAAGTCACAAAGCAAATCAGAAAACAACCTTCAGCTTGTCAGGCAATTAGCTAATGTTTTCTTAGCAAATAATTACCAAATAAAAAGGCACAAAGAAATGAATAAACTTTGCTGGTTAGGTTAACTTCTGCTTAATTTCCACACAGATCCTGCAATGATTCTCTCTTGCTCACACACACAATCAGGTGCAGCTTTAATTACTATCAATTGACCAGCTGAAAGCCTTTAGCTGGCTGGCTGCTACTGTGTGAACCCAAATCCTGCTTTTAAGAGCTGTTTGCAGTGGAAATAAAGAACAAAGTTAGGTTTCTTTGTGATGGCTGAGGTGTTTGCTCACAGAAAGCTAGCAATAGCATTTAGATAGAGAACAGTCCATGTAATGAATAGTTTCATCTGCTGTATCTCCCCCTTCATCAATCAGCATAGGGTCACTATCATACATTGGCACAGACGAGTCTTTCCATAAGGCACTATCATGAGAATGCTTATTCCCTTGCTGCCATTCACTATTATAGATAGGGTCTGGATCAGTGTTCATATCTGAGCCTCTCCTGCTATCATAATTCCTCTCTGTATATCCTGGCCAGTATGTAATCCAGTTCTGATGTCCAGCCTTCCAATCTTGATCCCTGGACACTGGATCTCCTCTCACATACCTTCTGGCCTTGGTCTGAAAGTCCCTTCCACGTGCAGTCTTCTCTCTTCCAGGTAGCCACTGGTGATTCCTATCTCTGCCATTCCATGCCTCTGGCTGACTCCAGTCCAATGGACTCTGCTGGCATTTGGAATACCTCCCAGTATGGGTACTGCCTTGGACTCTCCCAGACCATCCAATGGGCTTTCTTCTCTTCCTTCCAGAGAGTTTCCTTCTCTCTCTATCTGCTTGGCTTGGCTTGGCTTCTGCTTCTCCAGGTGATACTGGTGCTTGAGCCTGTAGCCGTTGCTGTATCTGTCTCTGAAGCTCTTTCTGTAGCTGTCATCTGTAGAATAAGCTCTATTCTTATTCTGTCCTAATGTGTGCTCCTCCCTAACACAGCGCAGCTGTGTTGAATCAGGTCCTGCCCTTTGAGATGAGTGCTTAGGGATTACCTCATAGCTCTCTTGATTGCACACACGTTTTCTCACTTCAGCCCCTCTCATGGCTGCTGGAAACCTGGTGCATTCTGGGACTGGTAGTCTTTTATGTGAAAACTCTGTTTTCTTACTTCTACCAAAACTGACAGGTTGCTTGTTCAGAGTCACATCATCTTTTCTATAGCTCCTACCCGAGCTATGATAAGCTTCCTTATCACAGGTTTTGTTGTCTGGGGGGTTAGTGGTGTAAGTGAAAGGCAGGTGGTGCAATAAGTTGGTTGGTCGTCTGGTTTGAAGGAATTGCACCATGGTGTCAGGCACCACATTGGAGTTAGATTTCATGTCAGCTGGAGCTTTGAGTAATTTCAGAGCTATTTCAAATAGCTCTCTGGGGCGGATGAGAGAGGTGTTTAGAAGATACCACGATATATTTTTTTTTTGAGTGGAGCACAAGTACACAGTAGTCTGCCTGAGTGCTTCTGTAGGCAGAGAGGGAGGTAGGACATTTTTGTTTTTTTCCATCTACGTTCAAGTTTTCTGAGATTATTTTTTACTTTTCTAAATTGAGGCATGAACCATGGCGCTTTGTGAAGTCGCTTTGTCTTGGGTGTGTGGTTGGGCAGAATTTCGTAAGTGGAAATGTTAGTGTTCTATTCAGATACAAAGGAATCAATACTGGAAGTGCTGATCTGAGGAAGTGATGGGATGATGCTTGTAAAGTTGTCTTTATCGAAGGTCTTAAATCTGCGATGGTTTGGTGTGGGTGAATTGAAGGAGGTAGTTGCAGGTTTGTGGGGTCGCGAGAAGGTTATTAAATGCTGGTCCGACCAGGGTACTGGTGTGACTCTGGTCTTGTGAGAGAGGTCATGATGTGGCCAAGTGGAGGGTGTGAAAATAAGATCAAAGGGTTCCTCCTTTGTTGTTTGTTAGTCCTGTGATTATCTGGTGAAGTTGTACTGCTTCCAGGGCCTGTAAGAAAGGAGTTGTTAGGTTGGATGATAAGGAGGGTAGGTTGAGGTCACTCAAGAGGATAAGCCATTTGTTCCTGTGATGCTCCAAGCATGTTTCTTCGATGAGTGGCGAGAGGTCACTGGGGCTTGCTGAGGGAGATCTGTATGCAAGGCATACTGATTGGTAATGGAGATGTCTAGTTGGCCTTGAAAGCTGGAAGTTAAGGCTTGGAATTCAGATCTTCTTTTGCTATTATCATTACTCCTCCTCCTTTTTTGTATAGTCTTGGTTGATGGAAAAGCTGGTCAAATGGGAAGGCAAGCTGGTTTATTAGGACATTATCTAATGGTCCAACCGACTCCCACACAAGTGTTTTGCTACAAATATACTTGAAAAAGTTCTTAAATTATGCACTTTTGCTTCCATCGCAAGCTTCTTATCAAATTTTCTCTTTGCCTGCCTTATTAATGCCTTGCCAAGAGGGCTGCTACTGCTGGGAAGGAATCTGCACTTGTAAGTACTTACTTCCTGAGACATTCTCTAAATCTTGGGAAAAAGGGACTTCTTTGGTGTAAAACTGATAAAATCTGTGTATTTTAAAATTCAGTGTTTTAAGTCAGTTAGGGTATAGTATAACAAACCAGCCTTCAATTAAATTAAAGCCAGTTAGAGCTTAGTACTACAAGCCAGCTTTCACTTAAAATATATCCCAATTAGTTTTAATTTAACAGAGAGAGGAGAATGGAGTATATATTCTTCAAGTATAAAGAAAGAAATTGTTTTCTAGAGACCTTGTACAAAGCGTCTTCCAGTTAGGAAGCAAGAGAACTGAAATTGTTTTAAATAGGCATTAAAGCCAAGTAACAGATCAAAGGGGCAACTTGAAAGGCTCCCGCTAACAAACCAAGGGCAGTGTGAATGAACTGGGAAATTAAGAGATTGCCTTTGAAGCACGGATAGAAATAAGTCATCCCACCCAGGCATACTTCTTGATGTATACCCTCCTAAACAAGTTAAATAAATTTAAGAAAATGCTGACACAAACAGAAAGGAAAATATACTATCTAGTATGAAGCATCTAGTTCACATCATAGGGAGACAGTGGCATATATACCATAAAACAAGTTTTTCTGATTTAAACTCCTTCAGTGAAGCCATCAGCCAAAGCTGGTGCAAAATAAACAAAATGGCAAAAATTGGAAGGGGAAAAAAACAAAAAAAACAAAAACAGGCTCCTGCCACTTTACAGTGAAATTAGAGGTGCTGGCCAGAAAGAACAGGGCTCACCCTAGAGGCAGCTGACAGCTGCTGCACATGTGCTCTCAGCCTTGGCCGAGGTCTGAATTTTTTTTTAAAATATAATAATCCTCCTTCTCGCACAATACAGAAACAGCAGTAGATCTTTTCTTTCAACTCCTGTGTGGTGTCCATGGCCAGGGGAGGTGTGGGACAGGCAGAGTGGCAGTAGTGGGGGGGAGGGGGGGGGAACAAGCCTACTTTATTCTGTAGTGAATTTAGAGAAGCCAGGTAGCTGAGAGAATGGGTCTATTGCTGGGAATAGGGCTGGAAAAAGGAGGTAAATGAAAAGAGTAGGAATGGGAGAAGAGGACTGGAAATGAGAGGAGGCGGCATATACTGAGAAAATCTGATGCTGGTGATGGTAGAAGAGGCCAGGAATGCAGAAGGAGAAATTAGACCTTATCTGCTAATTGTCTTTCCTTGAGTTCTCTCCGGGCCAGTCCAGGACATTAGGGTAGTCAACCTCCTCCAGCAGCTGAGAATTGAATACTGAAAATCTTGCTGACAGCCTATCTAGCTCCCCCTGGTGTCAGAAAGTCAGTCTTATGGTAACAATGCAGCGGAACTAGCCTTGCCACATTGAAGAAAGAAAAATAACAAAGAACTAACTGCCCAATATCAGCCTTTTTTAACCACCGGAAGAATCTATTAAAAACTTCCTCCTTTTTTTTTTTTTAAGAAAAAACCTCTCAAACTCAAGAGGAAAAACCCAAAATTTCTTTTGAATATGACCCCCAATGTCCCCAGCTCCGGCCACCAGCTTAGCAACCGGTGGAATTTCTGAACTACTTGCAGAGAACGGTCACCTATCGAATTCTCTCTCAGACAATATAGGGTGGGTACTGGACTGGCGCAGAGAGAACTCAAGGAAAGACAATTAGCAGGTAAGGTCTAATTTCTCCTTCCTATTTGTCTCTCCGGGCCAGTCCAGGACATTAGGGTAGTACCAAAGCAGTACAACCCGGGAGGGACCTGCGAGCCCCGCAACAATAGCCGAGGCCCCCACTCTAGCATCCTCCCTTGCTTGAATATCTAACCAATAGTGTTTAGCAAACGTATGCAAAGAAGACCATGTCGCTGCTCTACAGATATCCACCGGTGGCACCAACGCATACTCCACCCACGAGGCTGCTTGCCCTCTAGTAGAATGAGCTCTGAGTCCCACTGGAGCCTTCAAACCGTTGGATTCATAAGCCGCCCGTATGGCATGTTTTACCCAGCGAGCGATCGAAGCCTTTGTAGCTGCCTTTCCTTTAGCTGGACCTCCAAAAAGTACGAACAATCTATCCGACTTACAAAACGGCTCCGTTTCCTTGAGGTATCGATGCAGCACACGCCCCAAATCCAACCTCTTAAGCGATCGATCCCGCTTACCCCCTTCTTGAGTAACAAAAGTGGGAAGCGACACGACCTGATTTACGTGAAAATTGGAAACCACCTTAGGAAGAAAAGACTGTACCGGTCGCAGCACTACCTTTTCCGCCGAAAACTGAATGTACGGCTCCCTGCACGAAAGCACTTGCAGATCTGAAACCCTTCTCGCTGAACACACCACCACCAAGAAGGCCGTCTTCCAGGACAACTCCCTGATATTTCCAGATGAGCTGGATTCAAATGGGGGCCTTGTCAAAGCCTCCAATACCAAATTTAAATCCCAAGGAGGAACCATTTGCCGAACCGGAGGCCTAATTATCCTGGCTGCCCTAAGGAAACGCCGAACATCCGGATGCGAGGAGACTGAGCTACCCTGCACTTTTCCTCTATAACAAGCTAGCACCGCTAAATGCACTTTGAGAGTGCTAAGGGCCAGCCCTTTTTCTAGTCCTCCCTGAAGGAAAGCCAAGATATCTGGGATCTTTGTTCCCAAAGGTCTGACTTGTCAATCTTCACACCACACTTCAAAAATACGTCATACTCGCACGTAAGTTAACGAAGTACATCGTCTCCTTGACTTCAACATAGTAGCTATTAACGCACCCAAGTATCCCCTACGGCACAACCGTTCCCTTTCAAGAGCCAAGCCGTAAGCAAGAACCGATCCACTTGTGGCATTAACACTGGCCCTTGGCACAACAGATTGACTCGAGCGGGCAGCCTCCAAGGAGGCACCACGAGCAGGCGTACCAGATCCGCATACCACGGTCGCCTGGGCCAATCCGGAGCAATGAGAATTACCTTTCCATCGTACCTCGCTATCTTTTGAATGACTCGGCCCAACAGCAGCCACGGAGGGAAGATGTAAGGTAACTGACCCGACGGCCAAGGTTGAACCAGGCCGTCGAGCCCTTCCGACATGTGTTCTCTGCGTCTGCTGTAAAATCGAGTTGCTTTGGCATTTGACAGAGTGGCCATGATATCCATGATCGGCTGACCCCACCGCTCTGTGACCTCGTGAAAAACTGCCCAGTTTAGCTCCCATTCTCCGGGGTCTACAACATGCCGACAGATAGTGCGCCTGAATGTTGTCTTTTCCTGCCACATGTGCTGCCGAAATTGAACAACTGTTGACTCGCCTCCAGCAGCACTGCACTGCCCGTGCCACCCTGTCTGTTGATGTACGAGACAGTCACCAAGTTGTCGGAAAACACTCGAACTGCTCGACCTTCGAGCAGACCGACAAACTTCACCAACGCTAAATGCACCGCTCTCAGCTCCAACCGATTGATCGACCACTTTCCTCCGCCGTCCAGGCACCCTGCGCTGAGTCAAACAATGTGCCCCCCAACCGGAAAGGCTGGCATCTGTTGTGAGCAACACCCAGTCTGGAAGATCCAGCGGCACACCCGCTTGAAGATGCGCCAGGACCAACCACCACTGCAGACTGACATGCACCTCTTCTGGACACAGCAACCTTCGAGAGAGAGGATGATCCTTCGGAGACCATCTTGACAGTAACGCCTGCTGAAGCGGCTGCATATGCGCCCTGGCCCACGGCACCAGGTCTAAGGCCGCCGCCATCGATCCCAACAACTGTAAATACATCCAAGCTGTCAGAGCCGCTATGCGCAAGAACACCACCACCTGCGACAGAATCTTTCGCACCCTTTCCGCTGGGAGAAAAACTGTGCCTAACTCTGTGTCGAAGAAAGCTCCCAGATACATCAGTTGTCGCACCGGTTCCAAATGACTCTTCGCACGGTTGATGACCCAACCTAGCTGCTCGAGAAACTGTACCACTTGCGCAGTTGCCGAGATGGAATCCGCTAGAGACGGCGTTCGAATCAACCAGCTGTCTAGATATGGATGCACCTGAACCCTTCCTTTCGGAGTGCTGCCGCCACTACAACCATTACCTTGGTAAAGGTTTGTGGCGCTGTGGCTAGACCGAATGGCAATGGCCGGAACTGAAAATGCCCCATGGGAACTGCAAAGCGTAGAAATTTCTGATGCTCTCTCCTGATCGGTATGTATAAATACGCTTCTGTTAAATCTATGGAGGAAAGAACCTCTCCCTGCTTTACCGACCGGATCACCGACCTTAATATGTTTCCATCCGGAAATGCGGCACTCTCAAGCAACGATTCACGTGTTTTAGATCCAGAATTGGACGAAAAGAACCTTCCTTTTTGGGAACCACTAAATAAATCGAGTATCGACCTAAACCGCACTGGTCTGCCAGCACTGGTACAACTGCCTTGAGGCGTAACAAATGCAACAACGTGTCCTTGACCGCAGTCCTTTTTGACTGAGGACCGCACGGAGATGACACAAAGGCTTCCGCCATTGGGTGAGCAAACTCCAGCGCATAGCCCTCTCTGATAATTTTGAGAACCCACTGGTCCGTAGTGATGTTGGCCCAGGCGGAGAGAAACCCCTGCAAACAACCTCCTACAGGAATCTCCGTCTGGACCAGCGTACCTTCATTGCGGTTTCTTAGCAGAGTTCTGCTGGGCATTAAAATAACCCCTACTGAACCCTCTGGCTCCTCGAAAGGAGTGGCCTCTAGCCACAAAACGGCCCTGTTGATAAGGCGTAAAGCGAGGTCCGCGGAATCTGCAAAAGTCTCGTCCCTGACCTCTCTGTATGGAGCCCATCTTTGCCGTTCTCGGACGGTCTTTGGGAAGACGACCCCCTTTGAAATCACCTAAATCCTTTACAATCTTTTCCAAGGCCTCTCCAAAGAGCAACTTGCCCTTATATGGCAGTTTACTGAGTCGAGCTTTAGACGACGCATCTGCTGCCCAGTTCCGCAGCCAGAGAAACCGCCTGGCTGCTAGCACCGAAGCCATCGACTTCACTGAAATCCTCACCAAATCATAGAAGGCATCTGCCAGATAAGCCGCTGCCGACTCCAGCTTTGCTCCTTCCGCTGAAGATTCCTCCTCTTTATCTGGATTCTGTTCTCCCTGAAGCCACCTGATAGAGCCCCTTGACACATACGCTCCACAAATCGAAGCCTGCAGCGCAAGAGCACTGGAATCAAAAGCTTGTTTCAGGAGCACTTCTAACCTACGATCTTGAAAATCTTTAAGAGCTGTACCACCTTCAACCGGAATTGTGATCTTTTTGGTGACCGCTGACACTAGCGCATCCACCTTTGGCATTCGTAACAAATCCTTTTCCTCCTGGGGAACAGGGTATAGACGCGCCATAGCACGACCCCCTCTCAAGGTCGCTTCAGGACACTCCCATTCAGAATCTATCATCTGCTTAATGACTCTGTGAATGGGGAAACAGCGCTGTTCTGATTTAAATCCCTGCAGTAAGGGATCTTCTAGAGGCTCCTGCTGAACTGCAGGAAGCACCATATTTAAAGCCGCCAGAGAGTGCGCAATCAACGCCCCTAGCTCTTCCTTCCTAAAAACTCTGAACACATTCAGATCATCGCCTGGTCCTAACTCACCTTCTTCCAACTCCCCTGACCAAGTATCCAATCCTGCTTCCGAAAGAATTTCTCCTTCCTCTGCCAACTGAGCTCCGGAACCGTGAGACCCAGCTCCTTCTAATGCCATCTCTACCTCCTTTGTCATAGAGGAGACCCCTTCTCCAGGATCTGCGCCTGGAAATTCTTCCTTCTGAGCCGCTGACAAGCTGTTTAAGGAAGAAGGAGATATAGGTGCCTGAGACCTTTTTAACAAATAAGCACTATGTAGTGCTAAAATAAATTCCGCCGAGAACAACGATTCCAAAGACCCTTGTCCTGTTGATAAAGGCTGGAGCTATGGCTCCTCAGCAGAGGAAGCCTTATTCGTCTTTGATTTTCTTTTTGCTGCTTTGTCTGCAGCGCGGGAGAAACGGACGGCTCAGACAAGATGGTCACCGTTCCCGCTCTTTCCAAAACTGCCTGAGCCTTGATGACTGTGTCTTCCTCGGAGCCCTTGTTACTCTCCATACCTCTAATGAACCTTTTCTAACAGAATAAACAAATTCAAATTCCAAATTTGCAGCCTCGCGATCACCTCCGATCGGCCCCAAAACAAAGTGGCTTTGAACGTGCCAACCTAAGCTGCTCCTGCCGGTATTAAAAACAGCTACTGAATGCCAAAATAATCACCCACGCGACCGACATGGAATAATTCATTAAAACCAACTTTGCACCACTAGTATCCTACCTGAATAGCAAAGCCAGGTTGAAGCTGCCGCAGTCTGCTCCCCCGCTGCCAGCGGGTAGCCAGAACTGCCGCGATCTGAGGCAGGGAGAGGACTCTGGGGCTCCCAGGCCGGTTTCCCAATACCCCAAAGCACCAGAGTCTGAAATTAGAGGCAGGCTCTGCCTTACCAGACTGTTTAGCCTTGGCGGATTAAGAGATCCGTCGGTGCTTTGTGCTTCTTTCTGAAGTATTATCTATTTTAGTTTAAATGAAGAAAGAAAACAAACGAAACCTTCCCGTGCTGATTTGCCCTGCTAGGGCAAACCAGTTAGTATCTTCTAAATCTCTTTCTGCTTCTTCTTTTAGTCCCATTACCGTTTAAAAAAAAAAAAAAAAAAAAAAAAGTGTAATAAAACTATAACCTATTCCTATTAGTCTCTCTGGGGAACCTGTCAGCCTCACGTCCTGTTCAGCTGCTGAGGACTGAAAGACTGACTCTCTGACACCATGGGGAGCTAGATAGGCTGTCAGCAAGATTTTCAGTATTCAGTCCTCAGCTGCTGGAGGAGGTTGACTACCCTAATGTCCTGGACTGGCCCGGAGAGACGAATAGGAAATGGGTTCATGCTGACAGATAGTGAGTATGACAGAAGTGAGCTGGGGGCTGACAAAGGATCTAATGCTGGGGCTGAGAGGAGGAGTCTAGGGTGTATAGGTGGTTAATGGCCTGAGGCAGAGGATGCTGGTGTGCATGGCATTCAGGAGTGTGCAAAAATAAATAAATATTTGTTTGTAAGTCTGGCTTCTAGATCCTAAGAAAACTTTGTTGACGCCTATACTACATAGGTGGTTATAGAATTATACATACAAAATAAACTTAGGGCCCAATATTCAGCAGCAGTGGCTAGCCGATCTAAGATGGCTAGCTGCTGAACTCTAAACCCAGATATTCAATGCTGGGGCCAACTGGGTGGCAACACATCTCTCCGTTATTACAGGAGTTGCATTAGTTACCGATGGCTTGGAGACTTCAATATAAAAGTCCTCCTACATAAGGTGTTTTATACAGGAATTCCTTTTTACTTGGCTGTGCTACTTATACCTTACTGCCCAGGGAGGACACTTCGGTCCTCACGGGCATTGTATCTTGCAGTTCCGTCATGAATTCAATTTAGGCTTGAGAGGACTCATGTGGCAGCCTTTAGTTATGTGGCACCTGTGATGTGGAATTCTCTGCCTCTTGAGCTGCGTATGGAAAGGTCTTTAAAAAGAGGTTTAAAAAGGGTCTTAGGGAATGGTTTTGGAGTAGGCATTTGTGTGCCTATGGCTGCACGTAATATTGGCGCAGGCTTTTCTTTTTTACTAGCTTCCTTTTGTTTCACCGTATTTGGTTTGCTTATTGCTATGCTATTCAACCCTTCCTTTTGTGTCTTGTGGTGTGTTGCGTAGTGTTCCTGGAACTCTTGTTGGTTATTGTAAACCACCTTGATGGGTTACTGAATAGTGGTATATCAAATCTGGTCAATAAATAAAATAAATATGTTCAGGTTTGCAGATTGCCAGAAGTTAACAGGGCAGTGGTGATATTCAGCTGCTGCCCGGTTAGCTTCTGCAGAGAAAACTAGGCCAGCCTTTACTGCGCCTGACTTTCGCCATATGTCGGTAACTGGGCAGCAGCTCAATATCATCACTGCCTAGTTAATCGATGGGTGCCGCCCTGCAACACCTGATGCTATCCAATTAGCATCTGGGTATGCAGCAATGACACCCGCGGATATTCAGTGGCACTAATCATGTTAGTGTCGCTGAATATCCCGCTGAGCAGCATTTTATATGGCTTGCAGGTTTGCAAACCATGTAAATGCCTTTAAGTATCTCCCCCCTCTCCCCCTTAGTCCCTATTAAACTTCTTACACCCACTAAGAATCAATAAGGCAAACTAAACAAGAGATTTCATAACAAGAAAATATGAGGGTAATAGTTACATATTCATTTGGAATATGTGACCAGAAAATTTTGAAGAAAACTTCAAGAAAAAGGAGGCACTCGCTGCTAAGCCCTCCTAAACAGTTGAATAACTGGCTACATCAGGAAAAATGTTTTTCTTTTAGCTACAAGTAGAACATTTTTCTACATAAAATACAATTGCAATATGGAATATTTCTTTGAATTCAAAATGAAAGGTAAACTAATAGTATATAGCATGTGTTGATATCACATATTGGCAGGACTCCAAAAAGGCAATTAACCGTAGCTATCCACTGAACTAAGGTGGTCAAAAATTCCGTTGTCATTTGCTTCAACTTTAACATTCCTAGACAAGTAACACAAATTAGCAACAGTAATGAAATCTAGCTGGGTTATTCTAATACCTCCCTCTATTTCTTTAGGAACTCAAGGAGAGACTTAGCTAGGTTCTCCATAATTTGGCAGTACATAATGATTTGAAAACTGTCTTTTATGGTTGACAGATGTCTGAAGAAGTCACTTGTCCCTCAAACTTCATACAGTGTACATCTACCTGAGATGCCCCTTTATCATGCTCAGCTAATTTAAGCAGTCTCCTTAGTAAAATAACACAATGCAATTAAAGTTCCACCCAATACAGCCTCAGTCTGGGAACATCTATATATCTTTCAAGGACATTTCTTGATTATGTATTTTATTTAACAGTATTTTTATACAGCCTTATCTTACAATCAAAGCGGTTTACATAGAACACAACATTTAACAGAGAAAACACAGTAACATTCAGGTAAGAGTAGCATGATTAACTAAAACAGAACCTGTGGAGTAGCAACCTAAGAGAACCACCACCAATTTATGGGACCACTGAAACAGTAACATCTCCAGAGCGACTGACTGAAGCTGAGGCATGGCAACACGGAGAGCAAGTCACCAACTGACTAATATTAAAAGTAGGTAGCGAGGCAGGATCCACTCATCCATAGTTAAAGGAGGACTACGGAAACTATGAAGGCCCATGTAAAACTAAATAAAAGTACATATCAAATTGGGGGGAAATGCAGCACCATACATGGAAGAGAATATTTGTGAAAATCTTGCAGGACTAAAAGTGGACAAAATCATGGGGCTGGATCAAATATGTCTCAGGATACTGAGAGAGCTCAGAAAGGTTCTGATAGGTCCATTGAAGGATATGTTTAGCAGATCCCTGGAGACTAGACAGGTTATGCATGATTGGGAAAAGGCAGATGTGGTCCCTCTTCACAAAAGTGTTAACGGACAGGATAGTGAGCTTTTTATGGTCCAGCGGCAGCGTGCCAAACAAATCAGACAGACTTTTTCAACTGGATGACTAGACAACAAAGCAGAGCGCAGGTGCTAGATGTAATGTAAATTTGCTAAGTTATAAAAAGTAAACATTAATAGCATGAATACAAGACTATAAAGCATCATATGTTTTAACGCATCAGAAATCAGCATTATTATAATAAGGTACTAAGTAGATTCATGAACTCAGAGTGGGCATATGCATAATTTAATTTTTTATTGCAGTCAACTTACAGTTCCAGCTAGAACATCATGAGGACAGCAATCCAAGAGGAAGCTCTTACAAACACGTTCATCATTAAACTCCATCTTTTCTCCCGCTTGATCGCCTATAAATCAATTTGATAACTTCAATAATCAGATTTAGAAAGGGAAATACCTATGTTTTGCGTGCCAGTGCCATTCCAAGGAAAGGCGGTACAGAAAACATTGCAATAAACCTAAACATAACTTATCTAGGCCAGAAAGACAACGTAAACCTGCGAGATCGTTAGCAATCATAGCACTGAATATTTGATTCAGTCTATTCACAGCGATTAGGTACAAAGGTAGGACCAGAAAAAGATATGACATTATGGTAGGTAGTGATGTACACTGGGACGCATTCCGCTCAGGCTGAGGCCTTCTAAGATGCGCACCACAGAAAAAAAAAGTACAGGGGGTCGCGAGGCGATTTTCGATCGGACGAAGAGACAGAATAGGAAAAAAAGGGAGGCTACTGTACAGAGATTGTACGCTAAAGGGGTCACAATGCGAAAGATGTTTTCCCACCCATCTGACTTCTACATAGGACTACACTAGATATTATATAACAGCTACACATTATTCGTCACGTCACAGAGCTGGAATGGCCCCGATCGTGCCGTCTCGCTCAGTGTCCCTACAACACAGCTCTAATACACTTTAGCACTCACCATCTCTGTTACTTCCCATCAACTCGTCCAACAAAGCCCGCATATGATCCTGGGCAGTCATTTTGCCGCAGCAACAGCCACCAGGCCTCACTGCGACGCAGAGAAAACTGAGAAAAGGCGCGCAGCACGCCGGACAGTGTTGTACTTTTGCCGCAGAGGCTACCGGGATTTTTCGCGCATGCTCCGTAAACTTTCGCCGAGAAGGACTGGGAGCGAGGCTTGAGAGACGAGAGTGTCTCGCCGCTGTAATTAGCTGGTTAGCAATAGAGTGATTTATTTCACGGGGTCGTTGGTAGCGGCTGTGTATTTCCACCAATGTACCGGTTGGCTTACCTGAACAGAGAACGAGTAGAGTTGTTTTTTTAAACTTATCTTTTCTGTGGTGGGTCAAGGCGCATGACGTTCGGGTAAGGTGGGCATTTTTTGGAGGGTTTTGAAAGTTTCTACCCGAGGCAATGGAGGGTTAAGTGCCTTGCCCCAGATCACAAGAGTAATCGATGGGATGTTAACCCTGGCTTCTATGGAACTCGGCCTGCTGCTCTAACCACTAGGCTACTACTCTTCGGCCGCAAGGGCAGGGTAGTAGGACCAAGAGCTCTCCTACTTGGACGCTATCGGGCCTTTCCGAGGAGGAAGCGCAGTTGGGAGAATTGAGCGAATAGTAAGTTACGCGGATATTGTGCTGGGAATTTGTGTACTTGAAAATAAGTCGTAAACGTTCGATATTTGTTTAGATTTTAGCAGGGCTCGATTTCTGGAGAACAGGCCCGGAGCGCAGTTCCACCACTTCTTCTTTTCAGACTCTAGGCTAGAGGCAGAGCTGTGGGAGTGTTCGTCTTCAATGAAGCCGATCGGTTTGGAGAAGATTTAGGAGAGAACAGATCTTCTTCTTCTCTCGCTTTCCAGGGCAGGGATCAGGTGGGTAGTGGAGTGATCCTGAAGCAGACATTGCAGAGGAAATGGTAGATAAAAAAAATGGAGTAAATTAGCAGAAGTTTAAAATTTGTAAGCATCGGTGCCAATTTTCAGGCTTTTAACCTCATCCTCGATTGGCATTTTTGTTCACACGTTTGAGTTGTCAAGTTACCCGGTTCCAGGAGTGATGTTTTAATCCAGTCCTGGATGTCTGATTATCTCATTCTGATGCACTATGGGACCTACAGCACTTATTTCAATTGGTAAAATCAGGGGCTACAAATACCATACTGCATTGCAATGCAAATTTAAAACCAGAAGTGGCAAAAAATCTCATTCCTGGAACTGGGTAGCTTGACAGCTCTAAAGTTTCAAACTTGGGCTAGTTCAGCCCCTTTGTGTATCTACTCTCCAAGGCTTAATTTCTGAATGAACAATCCAGTATGGCATTCCACAGTCTTTCTTCAGAGGAAGTGGAACAGAGCTAGCCGTGTAAATCAGTTCTGGTTCCTCCATGGAAACGGAGCAGGACTCATGCTGTAAATCATTTGGCCTCCCTTTTGAAAATGGAAATGGTCATGAATCATTTCTAGCCTCCTACTCAGAGGGAGCATATCAGAGTCAGAAGCGTTAGAGCGGCTCAAACTGAAATGGGAACAGTCACATGGCCTTAATTTTATTCTTTCTATTTGTAATTCCCCTCTCCCCTACAGTTAAGTAAGACTGGAGAGACAAGAAGGCCTATTGCTTCCTCTGCTACTTAGTGTGTTGGCTTCTTGGTTCTGTTGTCACTTAACTGGCTTCATGGTTCCCACCACCTTTGCTTCTGATGGACACAATATGGGAAGGGGAAGAAGGGTGAGAGGAAAGGTAAGAGACAGTGTGAAAGGGAGTGAGGTATAGGTGAAACAGAGTAGGGGTTAAAAATCAAAGGGAGAGAGAGGGAGGGGGGCAGGAGACGGAGGGAAAGAGGAGACTGAGCAAGGAGAGTTCATGTAGTGCTTTTCATCTCCCCCTCAAAAAGGTAAAGAGTAGGCCATGCTTTTGAATTCCAGGACCCCACCTTCTATCTGAAGAGGCTGAGAACAGGCAATACAGTTAGTCTATCTGCATTCCTGAAGGCAAAGAAGAGCTAGTTGATCCTGTCTCTCTCTCTTACTGGCTGAGGAGGTTAATTTTGACCTGTAATAAGTGAAGTTAAAATGGAAATAAAGTTAGATTTACCTAAGAGTTCTAACCAATGAATGGGGACTAGGTAAACGAGTGTGTGAGGGTCCTTGAATCTGGACCTTTGGGGGGGGGGGGGGCTTGGGTCAATGGATCCCAGATATATGGGTATTTAGTAACTTCCCACTGACTTCAATAGAATCTAAAACTGGCAGATGAAAATAAGATTCACCTCTAGCCTAGAATTTGCTGCATCATAAATGATTTTATATGGAGCCCATTAGAGCAATGAGCATGGAAATGCATGCTAAGATTAGCACAGTGTAGTATTGCCTGCTTAGTGCAGTTCTGTTTCTGTGCTAAAACCCTTACAACATCATCAGTTATTTTAGCAAAAAGGGTTATAAACCACTGTACATGTAATGAATGCTTTAATTTTCAGCTTTTATGATTGCATACACTGGCATGAGCTACCCAGCTAGGTTGATTGGACAAGAAGTACAAACTCAAGTCTGCTGTACTAAGGGCCTATTTTAGTGCCACTTAGCATACACTATTTGCTGCATAGCCAGTTTTATTCCTATTGACTGTGCTGCAGATGGTGCACACTAAAGGTTAGTAAAAGGCCCTGCATGTGTAGTCAAGCCAAAATGCTGGCCCGTGTAATGATTAAAACAGAACTCAACAAATCCCAGGTGTCGGGTCACTATGGCACCTAGAATTTGTACCCTGGCAGTTGGGATTTTATAACCCTAAAGATTTTGATGTTTTATTTATTTATTTAACATGTTGCCTGGTACTGCAGTGAAACTGCCATGCTGCTAATTTCCCCACCATGATCAACTCTCTGCAAGCAGCTTGAGCCACACAGTGCAGGAAATTTGGGCTAATCTTGCCATTTCAAATGTTATGAGACATGGAATGGCAAGATCAACCCGAATTTCCTTAATCACCCGACTCTGGCTCTTGCAAGAAACTAATCATGGTGGGGAAGTTAGCAGTGTGGCATTTTCTTTGTAGCTCTAAACAGAGGAATGGCAAGTGAGAGAGGGCTGCTGAAGGCTAGGGAGGGGGGCACTGAGAGAGAGGTTGGGATGAAGGCTTGGATGTGGTACAGAGAGAGAGATGCTATTTGCTTCATTATTACGGCCATAGGGATAACATGAAGCAAAAAAAAGATGTTGCCTTAGGTTTGGCTATAAAATGTCATAAGTAAGCTGCGGATAGCAAGCTCATTGTGGATGATGGGAGGGACAGGAAGTGAAGGGTCACTGCCTTCTGTTTGCACTATGCAGTGGTGCATTAAGGGCTTGATTAACTAGGCTTTCTTCTCCCATAGGGGAAAACAATAAATTAGGCCCTAAAAAAAGATGCTGACATAAACCTTTGAGGGTTGGGGGCACTGCCATCTAGGTCTTAGGCGTCAACTCCTACATTTTTAAGTTGGCTTCTAGATTCCAAGAAATTATTTGAGGCCAGGATTAAAATGTGAATAGTGTTTTAACATATGATGTATTATATGACTATATGATGTGGTTATTTCTTTGCAGCAATGTTTTGCTGCTGTTTTCTCAAACTAGATTTTCTCAGTTTTAACATTTTTGAACCATATGTTCCTGTTGTGATGAAACAGATCATGGAAAAAGGTTTTCTTTCCAATTTGGTGATAATGTACTTGCATGGGAATATCAATATAAGATCCATATTCAACAATGAAACCGAGAGTAAATGTCTCTTATAATATTTCCAGACAGATCACCAGTTCTTTGTACTATCCCTTCCTAATAATACCCTTCCTGTAAATAGTTATGAACATTACTGTTATTGTTTCTAATTTCATTGTACAATGGAGTGCCTAACAGCCCTGTTTGTTGGTTAATTGTAAACCGTTTTGATTTGTAGAAAGGTGGCATAAAAGTAAGTTTAAATATAATCACATTATTCCATTAATTACTTTTATGCAAATGTTTAGCAATACTTTGATCTATTCCAGAATATAAACTTAGTTGCAAATGTACTTTTTGGGGGTTATCTTAGAAGCCCTATGTATGATTTAAATGGGTATACACAGCCATTTGCACATGTAAATCACATCCATGTGTAAATTGCCATTTTAGGAAGAGTGCAGTTTTACTTAAATGGCTGACTGTACTACGTCAGAAATAGATGGGAGTGTGTCCTGTATGGGAGAAAAACATACATGTGCATTCTTCATTTTATATAGAACAGACCTTGACAAATATTCTTGGAATTTAGGAGCCAGACTAAAAATCTTGGGTCCAGTCATGGAAACCTGTGTGTCAGTGCATACTCCGTTCACCCAAAAAGGCATTTCCTTATCGGTCCTCCAGTTTAGTCCTCCACCTCTGGGTTGTAGACCTCCTCCTGCAGCTTGGAGACTGGGCATGTCACAAAAACATGACATCACTGGATATAGCCTGCTGCTCTCTCCCAGCATCCCCAGTGTGTCCAGTCTCCATGCAGCAGGAGGACATAGTGAGCCTAGGTGCTGGGTTCACTTGAGAGCAGATAAGGAGCAGTTAGATAGGATTTCTTTTAATTTTGGGGTTGCATTGGCCCTAGTTAATATTTGTTTCTTTTTTTGTGGGAACTGTACCTTTTTGAAAAAAAAAAGTCTTCGGAAAAGTGCTGCCTCTGCCTGGCCCTGCTTCGGGGGTGAATCGCTGGCTCCGCGTGTCGCGGTTTCACATGGAAACGCTTCAGTCAGTGATCGTGGCGGTGCGAAAGGGCGAGTATCTCACATCTCTGGATCTTGTAGAAGCGTATCTTCACATCTCCATTCGGCCAGATCATCAGCGTTTTCTCCGCTTCGCGGTTCCGTTCAGGCACTTTCAATTCCGAGCGTTGCCTTTCGGACTGGCAACGGCTCCTCGTACGTTCACCAAGGTCATGGTAGTCGCATCCGCGGCGTTGCGAAAGGAAGGGATTCTCGTCCATCCATATTTAGACGATTGGTTAATTCGAGCGAAGTCCAGGGACGAGAGCAAAAGAGTGACAGCCAGAGTAGTTTCCTTCCTGGAGAGCCTGGGTTGGGTGGTCAATCTGGGAAAAAGCCATCTCATTCCCTCGCAGGACTTGAATACCTCGGAGCTCGGTTCGACACAAGATCTGGACACGTGTTTTTACCTCAGCGACGTGCAAGCGGCTTGCAAAGGCTGGTGTGGAGATTCTTGCGCTGCCGGGCGCCCACTGCATGGGAGTACCTGCAGCTGCTGGGCACGATGGCGGTGACGTTAGAGTTGGTGCCATGGGCAAGAGCGCTCATGAGACCGCTGCAGAGAGCTCTGCTCCGACGCTGGTCGCACCAGCGGGATTCTCTGTCAAAGAAGCTTCCTTGTCCAGAGGAAACGCGTGTAGCCCTGAAGTGGTGGTTAAACCCCGAGATGTTGCAGAAGGGGAGACCGCTGGAACCGCCTGCCTGGGTGCCAGTGATGACAGATGCCAGCCTAGCGGGCTGGGGTGCGCATTGCCAGGGCTGGTTCACCCAGGGGCGGTGGAACGCGCAGGAGGAGACCTGATCCATCAACAGGCTAGAGCTACGGCCTGTGGCTCTGGCCTTGCACAGTTTCCACGGGTTGCTTGCGGGGGCGTCGGTGCGCGTCTTCTCCGACAACGCGACGGCGTATGTGAATCGTCAGAGGGGGGACCAGCAGCGCAGCTCTGGAGGCAGAGGATCTGCTCGGTTGGGCCGAAGAAAACCTGCTGGACCTCTCGGCGGCGCATGTGGCAGGAGTGGACAATGTGCAAGCGGATTTTCTGAGTCACGTGCGGGTGGACCCAGGGGAGTGGGTTCTTCACCCGGAGGTGTTCGAGAGCCTGGTGCATCGCTGGGGCCATCCGGTCATGGATCTCATGGCGACCTTTCAGTCGGCAAAGGCAAGTCGGTTTTACAGCCGGAGAAGGGAAAGAATGTCGGAGGGTCTCGATGCTCTGGTTCAAAGGTGGCCAGAGGGGGAGCTTCTGTATGTGTTCCCTCCTTGGACGCTGATAGGCAGGGTTATCCAGCGCATAGAGGCATACCGTGGTCTTGTGATTCTGATAGCCCCGGATTGGCCTTGCAGGCCCTGGTACTCGGACTTGGTGAGACTGCTGTTCGACACTCTGGAATTTGTTACCGGAGGATGTAGTAAAGGCTGTTAGTGTAGCTGGGTTTAAAAAAGGTTTGGACAAGTTCCTGGAGGAAAGGTCCATAAACCATTATTAAGAAGTGACCGAAGATATCAATTGTGGAACTTGTGTCTCTTGGGGAAACTGCTAGGTACATATGACCTAGATTGGCCACTGTTTGAAACAGAATACTGGGCTTGATGGACCTTGGTCTGACCTAGTATGGCATATCTTATGTTCTTATGACAGCCCCTGGCGTCTTCCACGGCGAGCGGATTTGTTGTCGCAGGGTCTGCTGTGGATGCCCCACCTGGATCGGTTCTCGCTTATGGCTTGGCTATTGAAAGGGCACAGCTGAAGGCGAGGGGCTATTCGGCCTCAGTGATTAGTACTTTACTTCGAGCTAGGAAGTGATCTACGTCTCTAGCGTATGTCCGGGTCTGGAGAGTGTTTGAAGCCTGGTGTACCGATCGCGCGTGCGCGGCGTTAGAGGCCACAGTCCCGCAAGTGTTGCAATTCTTGCAGGATGGTTTTGAGAAGGGGCTGGCGGCTTCTTCGTTGAGGGTGCAGGTCGCGGCCCTGGCTTGTTACAGAGGTAGGATCGGTGCCCAACTGCTTGGAGGGCACGGTGACATTAAGCGGTTCCTTAGAGCGGTTTTGCTTTTGAGACCTCCCGGGAGGCACTTGGTGTCGAAATGGAGCCTCCCGTTCGTGCTGGAGGCCTTGGAATGCCCACCCTTTGAGCCGTTGGGTCGGGCATCCTTGAAGGATCTCACTTTGAAGGTGGTTTTTCTGGTGGCGATTTGTTCAGCGCGTAGAGTCTCGGAGTTACAGGCCTTGTCGTGTAAGGAGCCGTACCTGTCCTTTTTTGAGTCTAAGGTGGTTTTGTGGCCGGTGCCCTCCTTCTTACCCAAGGTAGTATCAACGTTCCACTTGAATCAGGTTATATCCTTGCTGGTGTTTCGGACTCTATCGGGGGACCCGGCTGTCAGAGCTTGGAGTCTTCTGGACGTGAAGAGGGCGTTAAAGAGGTATCTCCGGCGCACAGCGGAGTTCCGTAGGTCGGAGCGGCTGTTCGTGCTGTTCGCGGGCCCGCGTAGGGGCGAGGCGGCCTCGAAGGCCTCCATTTCGAGATGGATCAAACAAGCTATTGCTTCCGCGTATGTGCTGAAAGGTAAGACCGTGCCAGAGGGGTTGCGAGCCCACTCTACGAGGGCGCAAGTGGCGTCTTGGGCTGAGTCCCATCTGGTCCCACCACTGGAAATTTGTAATGCGGTGACGTGGTCTTCCCTGAATCTGTTTGTTAAGCCCTACCGTCTGGATGTTCAGGCGCAATGGGACGTGTGTTTTGGAGCGGCGGTCATGCAGACTGCCTCGAAGGGTCCCTCCCATTGAGTACTGCTCTGGTACACACCCAGAGGTCCGGGACTAGACTGGAGATACGATCAGGAAGGTTAAATTAGACTTACCTGCTAATTGTTGTTCCTGGAGTAGATACAGTCTAATCCCGTATCCTGCCCCGGTGTGGTTACATTCCGCCAGCAGCAGCCTGAAGGACAGGACAGTGGATACAGGTAAGAATTTTATGTGTGTCAGGGAGTGGTTTTCCTTCGGGTTTGGCCTCCCATCATGAGTTAGTGGGTTAGATTCCTCGCAGTTTTTACAGGCTACAGTTGCTGTTTTGCTCTGTTTATTTGTTGTTCTCCTTCTCAGTTACTATAAAGTTGGTGTGTTTTTGGCACATGATAGGCATGGTATAGTTTGCGGAAATACTTACTTGTTGCTCCGGTGAGTCTGCTTTGTCAATAGGTAACTGGGAGGTGGAGGCGGATCCCAGGATGATATTCTGCTGACATCAGGAAAAGAAGGTGTTTCCTCAGTCTCCAAGCTGCTGTTTAAGGTAGACAACCCAGAGGTCCGGGACTAGACTGTATCTACTCCAGGAACAACAATTAGCAGGTAAGTCTAATTTAACCTTACGTAGGTAATGGCCTCTCGCCCACAATGTGTAGTGTGCGATACCCGTAGAGGGGCTATTGCCGACTCTGGCATTTGCCGGGGCTGTACTCGGGTGTCTACCAGCGTGGAACAGCAAATGGAGGTTAAGGTAGGTCAGGCTTGTCAAGGGGTCTCGACTGGGCTGGACGTGGAGGAGTTGCAGGCTCCTATGCCAGCGGTTAGTTTCGAGACGCTGTCCAGGCCAATGGGCGGTCTTTTGACTGCAGGACCACAGCCCGGGGATTTTTGTCCTGATTTTGTGTTGATTATGCATCAGGCGTTTTGCTTGTGATGGCAAGGAAAGGTGCCGGAGGGCCTGTCCCTATCTGTGGTGCCGCAGCAGCAGCCAGTTTTGGCTGAGCCCGGTGCCAGTTCTTCGCGACCGCCAAAGCGAGCAAGGCCTCGAGAGCCCTCCATTTCTGAGGTGGAGGAGCACGAGTCCAAGGAGAATGACGTCGAGCTGGAAGAGTTGAAGGAAGGAGAGATCCCTGAGCCAGAGGATCAGGTGAAAATTAATCAGGTGTTCTGCAGGGAAGAATTGACAGCCCTTATCACCAAGTCCCTTCAGACGCTTAAGCTCGCCACGGAACAGCCTGTGGAGGACGACAATGGTGAGGACCCGATTATTCAGGCCGTGTGGCAAACACAGGTGGTGTTTCCCGTTCACAAGGTAGTTGACAGAATGATACAAGATGAGTGGGATCAGCCCTAGGCAGGGCCCAGGGGTGTTTGCATTATGAATAGGTTGTATCCGTTGGCGGATAAAGACAAGGAGAGGTTTCGGTCCCCACGGATTGATGTGGCGGTGTCAGCGGTGACCAAGAAGACTACTATTCTGGTAGAAGGCAGCTCAGCCTTGAAGGATGCGCAGGATAGAAAGTTGGATGGTTTGCTGAAACAAGCTTTTGAAGCCAATGCAGTGTCATTACAAGCCTCCATTTGTGGGGCTTGGGTGGCACGAGCTTGTCTGCATTGGTCGCAACATTTGAGACGGTCTTCTCAATTGGAGCAAGAAGGTCTCAGAGAGCTGGACCGACTGGAGTCGGGGTCCGCCTATCTGTCAGATGTTTATTATGGCTTAATTAGAGCCTTGGCTAGTAGTATGGCGTCACTGGTGGCTGCTTGCAGATCCTTGTGGTTGCGGAATTGGGCGGCAGACGGGTCTTCTAAGGCACGGCTCAGTAAGCTCCCTTTCAAAGGAAAGTTGTTGTTCAGAGAGGATCTGGATAAGTTGTTGAAGGATTTAGGGGAGTCTAAAGGTGCCGGTTGCCGGAGGATAAGCCCAAACAGGGGCAGTCTACGTCGGCCTTTTGAGGTACTTCTAGAGATTTTTGGAGGTTTCAGACTTCTCGCTTGGGCGGATTCCAAAGAGGAAGATTGCTCCTCGGAGCCAGGGGTTTCAAGGAGCAGGTAGAGGTTTTGCGGCGGCAGCCTCCACAGCCACTCGAAAGTCACAATGAAGTGAGGGGGACTCCGGCAGGAAGTTTACTGATAGGCGGGCAACTTTGGGATTTTCTTCCTGCCTGGGTCCAAATAACGTCCGACCAGTGTATGTTTGAAATTATCCGGAGGGCTATGCGCTGGAGTTCGCGCGGCCCGTGCTGGATTCTTTTGTTCAGTCGCCCTGCAGGGGGCAGCAAAAGGCGCAGGTAGTCCGTTACATGCTAAATCGGCTGTTGCACTTGGGTGCGGTCATCCCAGTGCCCAAGGAAGATTACGGCAGGGGTCGATACTCAATTTATTTTGTGGTACCAAAGGAGGACGGTTCGTTTCATCCGATTTTAGATCTAAAAGGGGTGAACCACTGTCTTCGGGTACCGCATTTGAGAATGGAAACGTTGCGGTCCGTCATTGTGGGGCAGTTCGTCAAGGAGAGTATTTGACATCCCTCGATCTCACGGAGGCGTATTTACACGTTCCAATCAGGGTGAGGCATCAAAAGTTCCTACGTTTTGCTCTGCCGTGGGGTCACTATCAGTTGCAGGCATTGTCCTTCGGTCTCGCAACGGCGCCGCAAACGTTCACCATAATTATGGTGGTGGTAGCGGCGGCGTTGCGAAAGGAGGGTATTTTGGTTCATCCTTATCTCGACGATTTGGTTAATTCGGGCGAAGTCCAGAGCCGAGAGCGTGCAAGTTACAGACAAGTTGGTGAAATTCTTGGAGAAGCTCAGCTGGGTAGTCAGTGCGAGCAAAAGTCATCTTACTCCGTCCCAGAGCCTCGAGTACCTCGGGATACAATTCGACACTTGGAGGGGAATGGTGTTTCTGCCTGGTCGGCGGGTCCAAACCCTATAGCAAGCAATGTGCCAATTCAGGGCCACTCCGGTTCCTTCTGCCTGGAGTTATTTCTGGGTGTTAGGTATGATGGCGGCATCCTTGGAGGAGGTGCCTTGGGCCAGAGCTCATATGGGGCCGTTGCAGTGATCGTTGCTTCACCGTTGGTCTCATCAAGCCGACCCACTGAGCAGACGTCAGCCCTGTCCTCTTGGGGTCAGACAAGCGTTGAATTGGTGGCTAATTCCAGAGTCGTTGAAGGCCGGGATGCCCCGGAGCAGTCAGAGTGGATACCATTGTTGACGGATGCAAGTCTCGCGGGATGGGGAGCTCTTCACGCGGGGTCTCTGGTCAGTTCGATAGAGCACTTGGTCAATCAACAGATTGGAACTCGGCGTGGTAGCGTTAGCGTTGCAAGCATTCGAGGAGACGGTGCGGGGTCGGGCGGTACGGGTTCTGTTGGACAACTCCGCAACGGTAGCATACATCAATCGACAAGGTGGTACACGAAGTACGGCCATGGAAAAAGAAGCAGAGGAGCTCTTTGCGTGGGTCGAGCTTCGGCTGCTGGTGATTTCGGTGGCGCACATTGCTGGGAAGGACAGTGTGACGGCAGATTTTCTCAACAGAGTCGAGGTGGATGCCAGCGAATGGGAATTGCATCCGGAAATCTTTGCGCAGGTGGTGCATAGATGGGGGCCACCGATTTATGGATCACATGGCGACCTTCCACTCAGCAAAGGCCAGTCGGTTCTTCAGCAGGCGTCGAAAGGATGTCGGAGGGGATCGACGCCCTGCTGCAACGCTGGCCGGTGTTGGGTCTCCTCTATGTATTCCCGCCGTGGGCCCTCATAGGTCGGGTGGTACAGCGGATCGAAGCCCATCCGGGGAGAGTGGTGTTGGTAGCTCCGGACTGGCCACGGTGTCCGTGGTATGCTGACTTCATGCGCCTTCTCGACGGGGATCCGTGGAGATTGCCGGTGTCAGTCTGCTACTTCAAGGGCTATTGCGGATGCCTCAAGTGGATCAGTTCTCGCTTACGGTCTGGCCATTGAAAGGGCGCGTTTAAAGAAAAGAGGTTATTCAGGGGCAGTCATTGTGACTTTGCTTAAGGCTCGGAAGTCATCTACATCTCTGACATATGTTCGCATTTGGCGCATATTTGAGGATTGGTGTTCAAGGAAGCAAGTGTGCGCAGCGACCGCATCCGTTGCAGTGATTTTGAGCTTTTTGCAGAACGGTTTCGAAAAGGGCTTGGCGGCCAGTTCCTTGAGGGTGCTGGCTTGCTATAGAGTCAAGGTGCAGGGTGTAGCCTTAGGAGCACATGCTGATGTGTTGCGTTTTCTCAGGGCAGTAACAAGGTTACGTCCTTCGCGTAGGATTGTGGTCCCTCTGTGGGATCACAACTTGGTTTTGGCAGCCCTGGCTAGGGAGCCTTTTGAGCCCTTACAGCAAGCGTCCGTGAAGATTTAACCTTGAAGGCAGTGTTTTTGGTGGCCATTTGTTCAGCGAGGCAAATTTCTGAGTTACAGGCGTCGTGTAGAGAACCTTTTCTGTCATTTTCTAAAGAGGTGGTGGTGCTACGTCCGGTTCCCTCCTTTTTGCCCAAACTGGTCTCTCCGTTTCATTTGAGCCAGACTGTTTCCTTTCCGGTGCTGGGGTCACTAGAAGGCATCACGTTGGACCGGGGATTGCGTCGGTTGGACATAAAGCGAGTGCGTCGGTATTTGAAGGTCTCAGAGGCGTTTCGCAAATCCAACAGACTGTTTTGTTTGGTGGAGTACATAAGGAGGAGGCGGCGGCGAAATTCTCCATTTCTCGGTGGATTAGGGAAGCGATTGCTTCGGCTTATCTCTTGTCGGGTCGACAGGTGCTAGCTGGTTTGCAAGCTCATTCTATTAGGGCACAAGCGGCTTCTTGGGCGGAACACAGTTTGGTGTCGCCTGTGGAAATTTGTAGGGCGGCCACTTGGGCCTCTCTTCACACTTTCAGTAAACACTACTGCTTAGATGTCTTGGCAGCAAAGGATGCTGCATTTGGGGTGGCGGTGTTGCAGGCTGGCTGGAAGGGTCCCTCCCGATGAGTACTGCTCTGTTACATCCCAGAGGTGGAGGACTAAACTAGAGGACCGATTAAGGAAATGGTAATAGTTTTGAGTTAACATGTATTTAGTTTCCCCGGTTTCGATCCCCTGTTCTTTGTAAACTCAATGTTGTTTCTGTACATTGCAGTATTTTTGTTCGATGTACACCGCGCTGATTTTAATAGCGCGGTATAGAAGAAATGTTTAAATAAATAAATAATTACACTTACTTGAGGGATGACAGTTTAGTCCTCATTCCCATCCGGGGTAGTATGGAGCTAAGCATGGGAGGTGCAGCCGGCCGAAGGATGAGATTACCGGTAGGTACATGATTTTTGCCACTTCTGATTCTTTCAGATCTGTCTTTGGTGCAGGTGGAAGCCGAGGGCACAAGAAGAAAAGCCGTCCTTCTGAGATCACAATGTGGGTTTTTTTTTTTTCTTGTTTAAAGTGGTTGTTATGCGTTCACTGAGAATGTTGTTGTTTTTTATTAGCTACTTATTTGTGGCTCCTTTAAGTGTGCTTTGCAATAGTTCACTGGGGATGCTGGGAGAGAGCAGCAGGCAATATCCAGTGATGTCACGTTTTTGTGACATGCCCAGTCTCCAAGCTGCAGGAGGAGGTGCACAACCCAGAGGTGGAGGACTAAACTGTCGTCCCTCAAGGAAGAACAATTACCAGGTAAGTGTAATTACCATATCGCGCTTACATTTTTATGGGAAAAAAAACGTAATAAATCAGGCTCCATTTCTCCTCCCTCTCCCATCACCCCCAATGATCCTCTGTTTGTGTCTACAGTGCTTCACTTTCCAACTGCTTGTACTCTTCCCTCCCCCCCTAGCACTCTAACCCTTCTCCTGCTCTCCATCCCCCCTTCCTATTTCCCTTCACAGACCATCTGCCCGTCTCCCTCTCCCTTTGCACTCCCTTTCCTCTCCAGCACCCCAGCTCTCCTTCAGCTCTCCCAGCGGGGATAGAGTGAGCCGGGGCACCGGGACCGCCTCCTCCAGCGACGACTGCCCAATCGGGGCCGCCGGCAGGCCATTCAAAAAGGAAGCGCCGTCTGGCGAGCCCGTGCCTGAGGGCCTCGCTAGAGGGCCCTTTGGCGTGGCCCTTAGGCAGGGTGTGAAAGGCCATTGCCCAGGGCTATCTCCTGAACCAACCCTCTGAGATCGGCCGCTGCCCAAACCCAGCATCTCTCAGCATTTTGAATGAGGTACTCTCAGTAGCTTTGATTCCTTTGCTGTATTTTCTCCTGAGCACTTCTCTCAGCAATACCGCTACAAAGTATTCATTCCTTTGTGCTACTGTGTTACTCCTCCCTGTGTTATGTTATCACACCCCTGCTACCACTTGAATGCTTCAACCACTATGTAAAGTCTCTTACTGTGTTGCTATTTCACATGCTGTTTCCACTGCACTTTTATTCTAAGTGTTTACACTATTTTAACCACACTTGTTAACTTATTCACGAGCAAACAGAATCACCACACCCACACCATAAGACCTGACTCAGCATCCACCAAGCCACTATGGCCCTCCCACTACTTACCCTCACTATCTTATACTTCCTAGAAAACACCATACAAAACTCCATCGCCCTCTCAAACGGATATAGCCACATCCCTACCCTACCTCACCTGGGCAAGAAAAATCATGGTAACCCTTACCACTCTGCCACCGGACTCCCACACCATTCTTGACACTCACGCCTACTGTACGTGGCCCTCAATCATCCTGATAACACTAGAGCAGCTCCACCAAAAACACAACACTTCCTGAAATGTACCCTCATAAATTCACGCTCTGTTCGCAAGAAATGGCCTATCTTCTCTGACCTTATAGCTGTCCATGACCTAGATCTCCTCATAGTGACAGAATCATGGCTCACTGATACTGATACAGCCCTCATAAACCAACTTATCCCGCCCAATTTTTCCAGTCACATCTGCTATAGAACCATCCGTAGAGGTGGAGGAGTCTTTATTCTTGCAAAAACAGAGCTAAAATTTCTACTGCTTTCCTCCAAGAGCACCACGCACACAGACACTGTCACCATTGCCAACAAATACAACACCATAAACCTCATATATAGAGCTCCCTCCTCCCCGTCAGAGGACTTCTCTACCTTCATTGACTTAGCCTGCAACCCTGCTAACCCACGCAACCCCAACTGGCTTCTCGGAGACTTCAACTTATCCTCCCTGCAGTCCAACCAAGCAGACGCCTTCCTGGAAGCAATGCAAGCTCTTGGGTTTGAACAACTAGTGAGGGCCCCCACCCATCTCAAAGGAAACCTACTAGACCTAATCTTCGCTCTCCATTCTGCCGCAAGTCACAAGTCCAACCTCAACATCACTATCACCCCTGTCCCTTGGTCTGACCATAAGCTAATCACGTTCCAGATCCCCTCTCATCAAGCTCAAATTCCACCCAATGATGCCAAAACAGAATCCACAATTACTTCTCATTTCAGCCCTCTTGATATAGAAGAGTTCACTAAACACGCTCTTCCTACTCTCAAACTAACGTCAACTAACCTGGATGAAGCAATCACCAACTGGAACATCACACTGAAAGCATTCGCCCAACTACCAGACATGGACAATTCAGTATCCCCCAAAAGATGTAAAAGTAAGACAACCAGCTCCGTGGTTCACAGCAGAACTTCGAGCATCTCTCCTCGATCTCAGGAAGCATGAAAGGAAATGGAGATGCTCCCATTCCCAAGCTGACAAATCAACATACCTTGAACACCTGAAGTCCTACCGCGAAACAGTATACCTCAGAATGAGTGAATACCATGCCAAGCTCCTACTCCGCTCACTCAACAAACCCAGAGATCTTTTCAGCCTAGCAAAATCCCTAATTAAGGAACCATCTCCTACCCAACCCGATCCAATACCCCCCCAGTCATATGCTGATTACCTCCAATCCAAGACCCTCATGACTGATATAGCTTCAGTATCCACACCCAACCATACTCCCACCTTACAACCACCAATCACAAAGTTTACCCCACCAACCGAGAAAAACATCCAAGACATCATCAACACTTCTACAGCTCCAAATGACCCCTGCCCAGCATACTGGGTCAGAACCCTGCGCGTCGAGCTTAGTCCAATTCTAATGAACATCATTGGTCTATCCTTTGCAACAGGCTCATTCCCCTCACTCCTCAAACAAACATCAATAAGACCACTCCTGAAGAATAACAGACTTGACCCACTGAAGTCTGATTCCTACCGTCCAATCTCGAGTATACCTCTGTTAGCCAAAATAATTGAGAAGGTTGTCCAAAGACAGATCCAGCAACACATTGACGTAGTGGCCCCTCTTGACCCCTGCCAACACGGGTTTAGGGAATCTCATGGAGTAGAAACTCTGCTCACCACCCTAACCAATACTTTGAATAGAGGAATAGACAATGTTGAAAATGGCTTTGCTCTCATTTTTCTGGATATCGCTGCCGCCTTCGATTCCGTCAATCACAATCAACTTCTCACCCGTCTCCATGAGAAGGGTATCTGTGGCCTCGCCTGGGAATGGTGTAGGTCTTACCTAACGGATCGTTGGCAACATGTCCGGGTTGGGTCCAACACATCAGCACCTTTCCACCAACATCAAGGTGTTCCACAAGGCTCCTCTCTATCTGCGCTGCTATTCAACATCTACATGCAGCCAATATGTGACATCATCCGCTCATACAAAATCTCTACTCTAATTTATGCAGATGACGTCCTGCTGTGTACGCCTTTCAAAGTCAAACATCCAGACTTCACCAATCTTGTCAGCTGCTTCAACGCAATCACTGACTGGCTACTAACTCAAAATCTCCGCATAAACTTCAAGAAAACCGAAGTTCTGTTCATCTCAAGGAACAAAACATTCTCCCCTCCATCTTCTCTAAAAGTAAGAGATGCGGAGCTTCCAAGTAAACTCACCATACGTTACCTAGGGATTACACTGGACCAGCATTTCGACTTCAAGGAGCACATAAAAAACACAACCAGGACCATATACAATAAAATCAGAACATTAAGGCACCTTAGACCCATGCTACCCCCTAATGATTTCCGAACCATTTTCCAGGCACTCATACTACCACACTTTGATTATGCAAATGTAATCCTGTATGGTCTCCCCAAGAACACCCTCAACCCACTGCAACTCGCGATGAATGCGGCGGCCCGCGTTCTCTGTGGTCTTGCCAGAACGGACCATATTACCCCGATACTTAAGGAGCTCCACTGGCTACCAATATACTGCAGGTTAACATACAAAATTCTTCTCATTACATTCAAGATCATCAATAACCTAGCCCCCACGACACTCAAGGACCTCATCACCCCTACCCCGAATAACAGAACGAGGAGGACAATAACAGACAACACTTTGATCATCCCTAAAGACTCCATAAAGTGCACCCAAACAACCAGGAGAAGAGCCTTCGCCTTCTATGCCCCAAAATGCTGGAACGATCTCCCACCTGAAATAAGATCGATCAAAGTCCTCATTCAGTTCCAGAAGGCAATCAAACACCACATCTTCCTGCTACACTTCGCACAAGCATCCACCCCGCCCCCAATCAATCACCCCCCAACCCCCACAAACTCTCCATACACTACATAAACAAATGGATCTCAAGTAATAGCAGCCCCGCCTATAGACTTTGTGACAATTCCGGCCAAGTTATAATCTTATGCTCTATGTTTATATGTATATAGTTACCCTGTATTTGTTCCAAGTTTTATCTCCTGTTACAATGTAAGCGCAAAACAGTCTCGACTGAATTGAGCAACCTTTGTTAAATGTAAACCGCACTGATAACAAATAGCGCGGTATATAAAAGATGTTAAATAAATAAAATAAATTCCCCTGCCCTCCATACTCCGCCCCCATTCTCTTAAATAAACCTGCTGTCCCTTTAAAATTTCTTCAGCCTCTTTTGTAAGCTCTGGGGTTGGTTGTAGTACTTCTGCCTAGGGGGATACCATTTCCCACGAACAAAAGTACTGCAACCAACCCCAGAGCTTACAAAAGAGGCTGAAGAAATTTTAAAGGGACAGCAGGTTTATTTAAGAGAATGGGGGCAGAGTATGGAGGGCAGAGGAATGAGTGCAAAGGGAGAGGGAGACGGGCAGATGGTCTGTGAAGGGAAATAGACAGCGCCAGTCTCTGCCATGATGATGGCCTTTACCAGTCCTTTCCCCCCACATTAGCCCTAAGTCCCAGGTGCCAGGTCATGTTTTTATGGAAACCTGTTGAATAGGGTTTGTTGAGCCTCAGTAAATGGTATACACATATAAGCCCAAAAAATTGTCCACATGAGGATCTACACATGCTCCCTGGCCTGAATAGGGATTTAAAAAGTGTTCCTTTTAGCCATCCCTTTACAGGAGGCATTAAGGGAGATACTCTCATTAATCCCCCCCCCCCCCTCCATGTTTATTTCTCTCTTCATCCCTCCAGTCCTGTCTAGACAAATGGGTTGTGTCTGTCCACCAGCAGCTGGAGATTGATTATGCAAATTCTTAGTGTGTCACCGTATAATAGCTGAGACTACCATCTCACTCCAGTATTTGTCTCCAGCAGCTAGGACACATCCATATAATTCCTTGTCTGGACTGGTAGGCAGGGTCAAACAGTGCCGAGTGATTGGTTAATGGATGAGCAGTACTGTTCCTGGCAGGGGCTCAGACTGCACAACTGACGCATAAAACTGTTAAAAAAAAAAAATTCCTGCCAGTGTACATTGGTAATCCACTCCAGAACCTTCAGGGGGGGGGGGGGGGACCTCTGTGGAACCACCATGAGCTGTTCAGACAACATTGGTGTGTCCTGAGGCAGCAACAGCTCTGTGGGGAGCCTGGTCACCGTCTGCACTTTACCTCCGCAGTGAGTGGTGAAAATTGTGAGTGTGAGTACTTTCTGAGTTACTTTTGGTTTGTTCACTTTGGCAGGATGCACTTTCAAGTTTAGTTTTGCTGAAGCGTGGCGGTGCTTTTGTGCCTCTCAGTGAAAGCTGTGCCGGGGCTCCAAGTTAACCTGCGCAGCATGCAGCACATGCTGTAGCCCCCTCTCTGAGGCCAGATGTTGTAAATTGTGTAAGAGAGAGAGCCATGCCGAGGGGGGCCTAGCCCGTGCCTGGGAAGATCACAGAACTCCACTACAAAGCAGGACGGGGATTCTGGGGCTCCTCGGTAGAGGTGGGATATTTCCCATGTTTCTACTTCAGCGGCCATTTTGTTGGACAGCTGCTGTCAGGCTGCGGCCATTTTGGGTGGGCAGTAGTGGTAAGGGGGGGACACTTGGGCTTCTCAAGAGAACTTGGAGGAGTGTTCCTTATTCTCCCCTGAGTTTATCCTGTTGTTGAACAGGGCATATAAGCTGGAAAAGGGGCAACATCTGGAGAGATCTCTGGCATCTGCGAAGGCAGCAGTTCTAAGCATCCCTTGCTGTCTGAGACAGAGCAGGATCAGCCTAAGTAGCCGAGATGTGCTGAAGGGAATTATGAGGAGGATCTGGCTTCTGACGCCTTGGAGGGGCTGGAGGATCATGAAGAGGGGGCAGGAGGACAACCTTGATGCTCTCGGGTAGGAGAGGGAGTTTCCTCCTGGAGACGATCCTGCAGTAGTTCGTGCATTCCACAGGGAGCAACTTCTGGCACTCCTCTCCCAGTCCTTGGCTGCCTTGAACATCCCTTTTCAGACCTCTGCACTGGAGGACCCACTCTTGCAGAGCGTATGCACACTGCAGAATTCCTTCCCTGTTCACAAAGCCATCATGCAGATGATTAAGGCAGAATAGGACGTGCTAGAAGCGGGGCTGCAGGGAGGTTGAGCGATGGCCCGCCTGTACCCCGTTCCCCCGGTGGAGAAAGACCATCATTCATGTGGAGGGTAGTGTGGACCTCAATGACCTGCAAGATTGGCGGCTAGTCTCTCTTGAAACAGGCATTCCTTATCGTTCCTCCAGTTCAGTCCCCTACCTCTGGGTTGTCAACCTCCTCCTGCAGCTTGGAGACTGGCATGTCAGAATCATGACATCACTGGATATAGCCTGCTGATCTCTCTCTTCATTCCCAGTGTGACCAGTCTCCATGCAGCAGGACGTTGTGAGCCTCATCGGGGCTCACTAGAGGAACGGATAAGGAGCTTGTAGGCTAGTGTAGTTTGGATCAGTTAGTTTGAGTGGCTAAATTTTGGGTACTGTCATTTAAAAAAAAAAAAAAAAAAAAAAAGGAAACTTGATCCAGGCAGCCGAAGGATCTCTCCCCCTGGACTATATGGGGGAGAGACCCCCTCTCAGGCGAGCGTGATTTTGCGGTCCTTGGGACCTGCTTGGACGCGGCTCCGGGGAAAAAGACTAAAGAGCTGTGCAGAGCAGAAGGGAGTTCATCGCCGGCTCGCTTCTGCTGGAGCAGGCAGTGCCGCAGAGATCCAGAAGGCATTGGAGAGTACAACAGACCTGGCCGGTAAGCTTTTCACCGGCTTCAGGCTGTGTTCGGTGGCAGGGGGGGGGGAGCTCAGTCAGGGCTCGGAGCGCCGGTCTGGGGTTCTCTTTGGTGCCCTTTTTCCTAGGGGCTCACGGCGGCCATTTTGAGAGCGCAGGGAAGCCGCATGGCTGCTGTGCAGCAAGGAGACCCGGGGCTCAGAAACAGTGAAAGAGAGGTAATTGTTAGTTTTCATTTATTTTGAATTTCTTTCTTTTAGTTCTTTAGTCTGGTGTGTGTTTTAATTGGCGTTCCTGATCGTGTCCACAGGCTAGTCCCGAAACCTCTGGGTTCCCCATCTCATGTAGCAGCTTGGAGACTGAGAAACTCCTCTTTTTGTGACATCACTGGTATATCCTCTCTGGATCCGCCTCGAGTCACCAGTTACCTCAGTCTCCAAGCAGCTGGATGAATGTGAGCCCAGTGGTGGGCTCACTGGAGAAACAAATGTGAATAGAGTAGTTTGCTTTTAGGACGTTTTTGCTTTGGGTTAATCTTAACAACTAATTATTCAGACTTAAAAGACCTGGGCTTGGGTGTCTGTGCCTTTAAGTTCCCTCAGGCCTGACCTCTGCTCCGGGGCCCTCCTCCCGTCTTCCTGTCTCCCTTCGGGGCTTCGGGATCTCTACTTAGCGTTATCCCTCGGACGAAGCAGCTCCGGTTTTGCCTGGCTTGGCGGGAGCGATATCTCAGCATTGCCGGCGTCAAGCAGAAGTTTGCCTGCAAGCACGCCTGGCAGCTGAGCAGTAACTGCACGAGGTAGGAGGAGGAGAAAAGGCGCTTCCGCAGCGTTCAGAGCCCCCCCCCCCCCCCCCCCGGTTCGGTGTCAGGCTCCGGGAGGCGGTGGTAGACGGGGCTTACCAGGCTAAAGCTCTGCTGTTCCCGGCGCAGATACGCAGCCGCGCGCTCTGAGTGACAAACCGGCAGTGCGGTTTTGGCGCGAACCGGGCTTCAGGCCTGCCGCCGTGTGCCTACGGTGTTTCAGGCCGGGGCCTGGGCGTAAAGGCTGAGATTTTCGTCCCGGAGGATTGCAGGAATACCCTGCTGTGTGCCTTAGGCTCTCGGGACCGCGTTAGTGTGAGCTCTTTGTAAAAAAAAAAAAATAAATAAATAACGCTGCGCCGGTAGGATTCAATTGCACAGTTATTTTGTGAGGCACACGTTCTATTCGCCCGGTCCCGGGCCCGGATCCCCTTTCCTTTTTCTTGCGGGGTTGATTGTGAATAGCCCCAGTTCTGGTGGGTTTCTCGCTTCTACCATGCCCTCAAAACCCCTGTGTGTAGTCTGTGGCGCTAAGAAGGCCACAGAGTCGGGGGTTTGTAAGCTATGTGTGAGGGACGCGTCTGAGACGGAGCAGGGGAGAGGGGACGTGTTAGGATCCGGCGCACAGCCTGCTACCTCACAGGCTACCGAGCTCCCGCAGGAGGAGCCAGTGGCAGGGCCCTCCTCTGCGGGGGAGCCTACTGCATCGCCGGTGCCCTGGCCGCAGCAACTGGCATCTATTTTTTCTCCAGATTTTCTTCTATTGCTGCAGCAGTCCGCCCTGGGTAGCGCGCAGCAGCCGAAAGCTACACTATGCGGGCGCACGGTGAAGCGGCCCTCTGTTCAGGGGCCGCTGGAAGACCTTCCCCGCGAGGTTAAGAGACCACGTGGTGAGGGGGCTGGCGCGGAACAGTCATTGGCCTCTGAGGGGCCCCTGTCGGATGAGGAAGTTTTGAGCCTGGATTTGGAAGACGAGCTGGAGGAAGGTGAGCTGGCTGACAGTGAGGATCAAGCCCGAGTGGTAAGGGTCTTCCGACGAGAGGAATTGCCGGCCCTTATCGCGGAAGCCTTGAAGGTGTTGAACATTCCGGTTCCAGGTTCACAAGAGGAGGAAACCCTAGAGGACCCTTTGTTGCAGGTTTTCCGGAAAAGCCAGAGTGTTTTTCCGGTGCACCGAGTGTTTCGCGAGATGATTCAAGAAGAATGGAATACCCCAGAGGCTCCGTTGAGAGGGGCGCGCATCATGAGCCGTCTGTATCCCCTGGTGGAGGCTGACAAGGAGGTGTTTAGGTCTCCGAAGGTGGACGCGGCCGTCTCCGCAGTGACTAAGAAGACTACCATCCCAGTCGAGGGTGGTGCGGCCCTTAAGAACTCTCAGGACAGAAAGTTGGATGTGCTGTTAAGACAGGTGTTCGATGTTAATGCGCTATCGCTTCAGGCCTCTATATGCGGGGCCTGGGTGGCCAGAGCTTGCTTGCGCTGGTCCCAGCGGGTGCATACCGGTCAGGAAAGCGTTTTGACGGAGGAGGCGGCCAGATTGGAGTCAGGGCCGGCTTATCTGGCAGATATTCATTATGATCTTATGCGCGGTTTGTCCAAAAGTATGGCCTCGGCCGTGGCAGCGCGCCGCTACTTGTGGTTGCGTAACTGGGCGGCGGATACTTCCTCCAAGGCTCGGTTGAGTAAACTTCCATTTAAGGGCCGGCTGCTCTTCGGGGAAGACCTAGAGAAGCTGGTTAAAGATCTTGGTGAGTCCAAAGGGGGTCGGTTGCCTGAGGACAAGCCCAGGTCGGGGCGGCCAGCCCCGGCGGGCAGAGGTCAACAGCGGGAGTTCTGCCAGTTCCGTTCTCCGCGCTTCAGTTCCTTCCCTCGCGGTCGTTTCCCTAACAAATCCCCAGGTTTCCGGGGGTTTTGGGGGGCGGGTCAGGGCTTCGGTGCGGCCTCCTCGTCCTCTTTCCCCTCCAAGAAGCCACAATGAGATAAGGAGGGCCCAGCAGCCTCCTCTTGCCGTAGGGGGGCGACTGCAGGAGTTTTATCCTGCCTGGGCCCAAATCACTTCCGATCAGTGGGTTCTCGAGGTCATCCGAGAGGGCTATATCCTGGAGTTTCAGCGGCCCATGAGAGAGTTTTTTGTGCGGTCCCCCGGCAGGTCGCTCGCCAAACGGACGGTTCTCCGGGAGACCGTGCAAAAGCTCCTGGCGCTCCGGGCCATTGTTCCGGTCCCACCAGACCAATGCGGCAGCGGTTGATACTCCATCTACTTCGTTGTCCCAAAAAAGGACGGCGGGGTGCGGCCCATTCTAGATCTCAAGGGCGTGAATCGCTGTCTCCGGGTGTCGCATTTTCACATGGAAACACTGCGGTCGGTTATCGTGGCGGTGCAGAAGGGAGAGTTCCTCACCTCGCTAGATTTGTCCGAGGCCTACCTCCACATCCCCATACGTCCGGACCACCACAGGTTCCTCCGTTTCGCGCTTCCCTTCGGTCACTTTCAGTTCCGGGCGCTCCCCTTTGGCCTGGCAACGGCCCCGCGGATTTTCATGAAGGTCATGGTAGTGGTAGCGGCAGCCTTGCGGAAAGAAGGCATCCTGGTGCATCCCTATCTAGATGATTGGCTGATCAGAGCGAAGTCTCGGGCAGAGAGCGTGGCGGCGACGGCCAGAGTGGTAGCCTTCCTCGAAGGGCTTGGTTGGATAGTCAACCTTCCTTTCCAAGAGTCGCTTAGTGCCGTCACAGAATCTGGAGTACCTGGGGGCCCAGTTCGACACGCGCGTGGGGAAGGTCTTCCTCACGGACAAGCGGGCACTGGTCCTACGGGGTCTGGTAGCCCAGTTCTTGACATTAGGGTCGCCGTCGGCCTGGCTTTACCTGCAGCTGCTGGGCACCATGGCGGCGACCATAGAAACAGTACCGTGGGCGAGGGCACACATGTGGCCCTTGCAGGGAGCGCTCCTTCGGCGCTGGTCGCCTCAGAGGGACCCGCTGTCCCAGAGGCTTCCATGCCCAGAGGGGGTTCGGCAGGCCCTGCGGTGGTGGCTTCTCCCCAATTCGCTGGACCGTGGCAAGGATCTGGAGTCCCCAGCCTGGGTTCCTCTGACGACCGATGCAAGCCTCCTCGGCTGGGGAGCCCACTGCCAAGGCAGCTTCTCGCAGGGTCAATGGAACGCTCAGGAGTGGCTGTGGCCGATCAACAGATTGGAGCTGCGCGCCATCGCATTGGCGTTGCGGAGCTTCCACTCCCTCCTCGGCGGGAGGGCTGTTCGGGTGTTTTCCGACAATGCGACGGCGGTGGCTTATGTCAACAAGCAAGGGGGCACCAGCAGCTGGCCCTCGAGGAGGAAGCTGGAGAGCTGTGCTGTTGGGCGGAATCCCACCTGCTGGATCTCTCGGCGGCGCACGTGGCCGGGGTAGACAACGTTCAGGCCGACTTCCTCAGCCGGGTCAGAGTGGACCCGAGGGAGTGGGTACTGCATCCCGACGTCTTCCGTATGGTGGTCCGCAGGTGGGGCGAGCCGGTCATGGATCTCATGGCGAACTTTGCCTCGGCAAAGGCAAGTCGTTTTTACAGCAGGCGGAGAGAGAGAATGTCGGAAGGCCTGGACGCTCTCATTCAGGTCTGGCCAGAGGGTCAGTTGCTCTACGTCTTCCCGCCGTGGATTCTCATCGGCCGCGTGATACAACGCATAGACAAGTTCAGGGGACAGGTCATTCTGATAGCCCCGGACTGGCCTCGCTGACCCTGGTACGGGGACCTGGTGCGGTTGTTGGTCGCAAAACCGTGGCGTCTTCCAGCACGGCCGGACCTTCTGTCGCAGGGGCCCCTATTCATGCCGCACGTGGATCGGTTCTCGCTTATGGCCTGGCTCTTGAGCGGGCGCGGCTGAGCTCCCGGGGCCACTCGTCGGCGGTCATTGCGACTTTGTTGAGGGCCCGCCGCCGGTCTACTTCGTTAGCATACGTCTGTATTTGGCGGATCTTTGAGTCATGGTGCGGAGCTAAGGGGTGCATGTCTCTAAAGGCCTCGGTGCCTCATATCTTGGAATTTCTACAAGCTGGTTTTGATAAGGGCTTAGCCGTGTCCCTGCGGGTGCAAGTCGCTGCCCTGTCCTGTTACAGGGGCAGGGTTGGAGGTCAATCGCTGGGTTCTCAGGGGGACGTCAAGCGTTTTTTACGGGCAGTATCCATCCTGCGCCCTCCGTTGCGGCAGATCGTACCCCAGTGGCACCTGCCGTTCGTGCTGGAAGTCCTCGAGCGCGAGCCTTTTGAGCCTCTGTCCCGGGCGACTCTCAAGGACCTTACGCTAAAGGTGATTTTTTTAGTGGCGGTGTGTTCTGCCCGGCGGATCTCGGAACTGCAGGCTTTGTCGTGCCGGGAGCCTTACCTCTCCTTCTTTGCGTCAAAGGTGGTTTTGCGGACGGTGCCGGCCTTTCTGCCGAAGGTCGTCTCGCCGTTCCATGTGAGTCAGGACATCTCGTTGCCGGCCTTCTTAGGGAGTGCACGAGGAGCGGCGTCGGAGAGGCTGCACCATTTGGACGTTGGCCGTGCCTTAAAGAAGTATATTCGGCGAACGGAGTCCTTTCGGAAGTCGGACAGGCTTTTTGTGCTTTTCGCAGGACTGAGAAAGGGCGAAGCGGCGTCCAAAGCGTCTATTTCTCGGTGGATTAAGGAAGCCATTGCATCGGCATATGTCTTGAAAGGGAAGCCGGTGCCGGCGGGTTTGCGAGCCCACTCTACCAGGGCTCAGGCCGCTTCTTGGGCAGAGCGTCGGTCGGTGTCTCCTGGGGAGATTTGTAGGGCGGCGACCTGGTCGTCGTTGAATTTGTTTGTGAAGCACTATCGGTTGGACCTTCAACGGCGGGAGGAAGTCGCTTTCGGGGCGGCTGTCCTTCAGGCTGGTTTGCATACCCCTCCCCGTCCTTGAAGAGTCTCTTCACTGCTCTGGTACTACCCAGAGGTTTCGGGACTAGCCTGTGGACACGATCAGGAAGATGAAATTAGACTTACCTGCTAATTGTAGTTCCTGGAGTGGACACAGGCTAGTCCCGTATCCCTCCCTAGTGTTTCGCGGTTCAAGGAGCCTGAAGCGTTACAGATATCTTACCGGTAAGTTCTGCCAGTATTTGCAGGGATTCTGGGGTTGCAGAAGTTTTCGCCTCAGTATGCTACTGTTTTCGGGTGCACTTTCCTTCCTTCGGGGCGGCGGTGTGGTCTGATCAGCCTAAAGTCACAGTTGGTTAAAGGGTTGGAGCAGTTCTAGTTAGTTTATTGTTGTTCTGAATTCTTACTTGTTGCTCCGGTGAGTCTGCTTTGTCAATAGGTAACTGGTGACTCGAGGCGGATCCAGAGAGGATATACCAGTGATGTCACAAAAAGAGGAGTTTCTCAGTCTCCAAGCTGCTACATGAGATGGGGAACCCAGAGGTTTCAGGACTAGCCTGTGTCCACTCCAGGAACTACAATTAGCAGGTAAGTCTAATTTCATCATTCAGCCTCTGAGGGGGGAGGGGCTTCCCTTGTGCCTCAGGTTGCATTACCACTGCAAGGAGGGGAGGTTTCTCTTGACTAAAAGGGGACATTTTTTTGTTTTGCCTTTCCAAGTTGGAGTTTTTTAGAGGGTAACGAATTAAGTATTTCTATTCTACGGAGTTTAAAAAACAAAACAAAACACAAAGGAGTAAATCATCCAGTCTGCTATTAAGTGACCTTCTGGATGGGGACACGGCCACAGTGTGTGGTTTGCGGCACACAGAGGGGCACGGTTGCCGACTCCAGAATTTGCCGCTGCTGTGCAACACTGTCTTCCACGGTGGAGCAGCAGATGCACATTAGGGAGTCTTCGGAGGAGCAGGTAGCGCCGGCAGTGGCGGTGGCTGAGTCGCTGCAGCCTTCTGGGCAAGGCTCCGTGTTGGAAGACTCGGCAGGGCCTACTGGGCCTCTGCCGGGTGCGCAGACGGCGGATCTCGGGGATTTTTGCCCTGATTTCATATTGATGATGCACCAGGCCTATTGTTTACGGCATCAAGGCAAGATGCCGGGAACTTTGCTGCTTTCCCTTTCTTCTCAGCAAAAGGAGATGTCTGAGGTGGGGGGCGAGGGTCCGCCGGCGCCTAAGAGAGCGAAGGCCTGAGCTTTGTCATCTGTGGAAGGCAATTGGCTGGACGTCGAGGATACCGACTGGGAGCATGAAGACGGTGCGGAGGATCTCGAGGAAGGGGAGATTCGAGAGCCCGAAGATCAGGCTAAGATCATAAGGGTCTTCCGTAGAGAGGAGCTTGCGACGTTGATTACGGAGTCGATGCAGATGTTGAATCTCGCAACACAGGTTACCGCTGAGGAGGAGGTTGAGGATCCCGTTATTCAGGTGGTGCGGCAGACACAAGTGGTGTTTCCGGTGAACAAAGTAGTCGACAAAATGATCCTGAAGAATGGGATCAGCCGGAAGCGGGGCTCTGAGGGATACGAACCATGGATAGGCTCTATCCTCTGTCCGACGAGGATAAGGAAAGGTTCCGTGCGCCACGGGTAGACGCGGTGGTGTCGGCAGTTACTAAAAAGACCACTATTCTGGTGGAAGGCAGTGCTGCCTTGAAGGATGCTCAGGACTGTGAGGTGGACGGTTTAATGAAACAGGTGTTTGAGGCGAACGCTCTGTCGTTGCAGACCTCTATTTGTGGGGCCTGGGTGGCACGGGCCTGCTTGTGCTGGGTTCAGCGTCTGCGCCAATCCTCTCACGTAAATTTAGAGAGCACCGGGAGCTGGGTCGTCTGGAGTCCGAAATGGCATATTTAGCGGATGTACATTATGATTTAATCAGAGCACTCGCAAATAGCACGGCCTCCATGGTCGCCGCCCGCAGATCTATTTGGCTGCGAAATTGCGCTGTGGACAGTTCTTCCAAATCCCGACTCAGTAAGCTGCCGTTTAAAGGGAAGTTGCTCTTTGGCGAAGATCTGGATAAGTTGGCAAAGGACCTTGGGGAGTCCAAGGGGTGGTAGGCCTCCTGAGGATAAGCCGAAACAGGGGAAGTCCAGTCAGGGCTTTCGGGGCCCGTTTCGGGATTTCCGGAGATTTCGTACATCTAGGTTCGGCAGTTTCCAGAGGGGGCCGCTTTCCGTCTCGAGCCCAGGGATTTCAAGAGTTTCGGGGAGCCAATAGAGGTTTCTCCTCAAGTCCCTCATCAGCAGCTTGTAAGCCACAATGAGATGAGGAGGGTCCTGGCGGAGGGAGCCTCATTAGGCGGGCAGCCTCGGGAGTTTCTCTCTTCTTGGACCCACATCACTTCCGACCAGTGGGTCTTGGAGGTTATACGTCAGGGTTATGTGCTGGAGTTGGCTTGACCCGTACGGGATTCCTTCGTCATGTCCCCTTGCAGGGGATGAAGAAAAACCCTGGCGATCCACAGTACTTTAGAGCGGCTTCTGCAGTTAGGAGTGGTAGTGGAGGTCCCGAAAGCAGAGTGCGGTGCGGGTCAGTACTCCATTTATTTCGTGGTGCCAAAGAAGGGCGGAGCGTTGTGACCCATCTTGGATCTGAAAGGCGTAAATCGTTGTCTGCGGGTTCCGCATTTCCGAATGGAAACCTTGCGATCGGTCATTGTGACGAGACATCTCTGGATCTCACTGAGGCGTACTCGCACATCCCTATCCACTCAGCTCATCAGAAGTTTCTACAGTTTGCTTTTCCTTGGGGTCTTATCAGTTTCAAGCGTTACCCTTCGGACTGGCAACGGCACCGCAAACTTTCACCAAAATTATGGTGGTGGTGGAGGCAGCGTTGCGCAAAGAGGGGATTCTGGTGCACCCGTATCTCGACGATTGGTTAATTAGAGCCAAGTCTGAGGCAGAGAGCAGACAGGTGACAAGCAGAGTAGTAGACATCTTGCAGAGTCTCGGTTGGGTGGTCAATCCAACCAAAAGTCGTCTAGTGCCCTCTCAGGACCTCGAGTATCTGAGGGTCCGGTTCGACACGAAGAGTGGACAGGTGTTTTTGCCAAACAGGAGAGCTCAGGCTCTCCAAAATCTAGTATGCAAATTCAGAGCCACTCCAGCGCTGTCGGCATGGGCGTACCTTCGCGTCCTGGGGACAATGGCGGCGACTCTGGAGGCAGTGTCTTGGGCCAAGGTTCATATGCAGCCTTTGCAGAGAGCTCTGCTTCATCGCTGGTCCCACCAGTCAGATCCATTGAGCAAATGGCTTCCGTGTCCGAACAAGGTCAGTCAGTCTCTTCGGTGGTGGTTGCGCCCAGCGTCTCTATCGGCCGGGATGCCGCTGGAGCAGCCGGAGTGGCTTCCCTTGATAACGGATGCCAGCCTAGCGGGCTGGGGAGCCCACTGCGGGAATGGTTTTGCGCAGGGGGCTTGGTCCTCTCTGGAGGCTCCCTGGTCAATAAATCGCCTGGAACTTCGAGCAGTCGCACGGGCGCTTCAAGTGTTCGAGGACTTGGTGGTAGGTCGGTCAGTTCGAGTACTATCCGACAACTCTGCGACAGTCGCCTACATCAATCGTCAGGGCAGCACAGGGATTGCAGCCATGGAAGAAGAGGCAGACTCGCTATTTGCTTGGGTAGAGAGTCGCTTGACAGCAATTTCGGCAGCACACATCGCAGGAAAGGACAATGTGATGGCCGACTTCCTCAGCAGGGTTCGAGTAGATGCAGGGGAGTGGGAACTGAATCCTGACGTCTTTGCACAGGTGGTGCGTCGTTGGGGGGCGTCAATAATGGATTTAATGGCAACCTTCCAGTTGGCGAAGGCCAACCGGTTTTTCAGCAGGAGGCGGGAAAGAATGTCGGAGGGAATAGACACGCTGTTGCATCAGTGGCCGTCCTCAGGCCTGCTGTATGTCTTTCCTCCGTGGGCTTTGATCGGCCGGGTGATTCAGCGGATCAGAGCTCATCCAGGAAGGGTGCTTCTAGTAGCACCTGACTGGCCGAGATGTCCGTGGTACGCAGATCTGGTGCGTCTTCTGGACGGAGAGCCCTGGCGGTTTCCAGAGAGGGTGGACCTGTTACTGCAAGGGCCTCTGTTCATGCCCCAAGTAGATCGATTCTCGCTTACGGTATGGCCATTGAAAGGGCCAGGCTAAGGAAGAAAGGCTATTCGATGTCGGTCGTGGCTACGTTGCTTAGGGCAAGGAAACAGTCCATGTCCTTGGCGTATATTTGAAGATTGGTGTTCGAAGCGTCAGATTCGGGCGTCTACGGTCTCTATCTCTTCTATATTGAGTTTTCTGCAGGACGGCTTTGAGAGAGGTCTTGTGGCCAGTTCCTTGCGGGTTCAATTGGCGGCTCTTTCCTGTTATCGGGGCAAGATTCAGGGAGTTGCTCTCGGCGCTCATGCTGATGTGGTGAGGTTTCTCAAAGCAGTTTCTAGTTTACGGCCGTCGCACAGAGTGGTGGTTCCGCCTTGGGGTCTCAATTTGGTGTTGACAGCTTTAACCAAACCACCCTTTGAGCCATTGCTCGGGGCTTCGGTGAAGGACGTGACATTAAAGACACTATTTCTGGTGGCGATCTGTTCAGCTAGGCACATTTCAGAGTTGCAAGCGTTGTCTTGTCTTGTAGGGAGCCATTCTTGTACTTCTCGAGAGAAAAGGTAGTCTTGCGTCCGGTTCCTTCCTTTTTGCCTAAGGTGGTATCGCCCTTTCACTTGAATCAGGCAGTCTCATTGCCAGTTCTGGGCTTGCTCGAAGAGGGTGACCAGGACCGCAATTTGCGCCGTTTGGATGTAAAAAGGGTATTGCGGCAGTATTTGAAGGTAACTAAATCTTTTCGCAACTCGGATCGGCTTTTCGTGTTTGGAGGAGTGCGCAAAGGAGAGGCGGCAGCTAAGTCTTCCATTGCCAGATGGATTCGAGAACCGATTGCTTCCGCCTACCTGTTGCAAGGTCGGTCGGTACCTGCAGGGTTGCAAGCTCATTCCACCAGAGCGCGTCTTCCTGGGCAGAACACAGTTTGGTTCCGCCAGGAGAAATTTTGTAGGGCAGCGATTTGGTCGTCTCTGCATACGTTCAGTAGGCATTACAGTCTTGATGTCGCAGCTGCTAATGATGCCTGTTTCGGGTTAGCGGTGTTACGTGCTGGCTGGAAGGGTCCCCCCCCCAATGATTACTGCTCTGGTACATCCCAGAAGTAGAGGATTGAACTGGAGGAATGATAAGGAAATGATAATTACACTTACCTGGTAATTGTAGTTCCTTTAAGTGACAACAGTTCAGTCCTCGATCCCGCCCGGAAGTCTTTCAAGAAGTTTGATGCCGCGAAGAGACGGGCTACAGGTAAGTCTGTCTGCAAGAGGTTTAGGTTCGCTCTGTGTTATGTTTTGTGTTTTTGTGTTTTGATTTTGTGTGGGGCAGTGAAGGGCGTAAGAAAGCCTTGCCTAAATAGTTACATAGTTGAAATGGTAGTTAAGATTACGTTAACATGGTTATTCTAGCTACTTATTTGTTGCTCCTTTGCTTTGTTAATAGTTCACACTGGGAATGAAGAGAGAGATCAGCAGGCTATATCCAGTGATGTCATGATTCTGACATGCCAGTCTCCAAGCTGCAGGAGGAGGTTGACAACCCAGAGGTAGAGGACTGAACTGTCATCACTCAAGGAACTACAATTACCAGGTAAGTGTAATGTTCAAAAGTTATCTTAGTTTTATGTATACAGTTATTATTGTTCTACTTATTGAGTTATCCTAATGTTCTAATGTTATTATCCTATAGTTTTATGTAACTGCTAAATCTATGCAGAGTTAATTGTTAGATGTAAACCGCTGCTGATCACTGGAAGGAGCGGTATAAAACTGTGCTCAAATAATTCTTTTTTTTTTTTTTTTTTTTTTTTATCATTTTGAGGTCAATGCAATGTCTTTGCAAGCCTCTGTGGAGCATATGTTGCAAGGGCCTGCATGCATTGAGTTCAGACATTGTCTGATCTCCTTGGGGATGGAAATTCCGAACCCTCAGAGTTGCCCAAGCTGGAGTCAGCTTCCGCCTACTTGCCGGATTTCTGTTATGATTTAGTGTGCTCTGCCTCCAAGAGGATGGCATTAGTTGTGGCGGCTCAACAGTTCCTGTGGTTGCGCAATTGGTCAGCCAATGTGTCTTCCAAGACCTGGCTCAGTAAGCTTTCTTTTAAGAGTAAGCTGTTTGGTCCCCTCAAAGAACTGGTTAAGGACCTGGGTGAGTCCAAAGAAGGCAGGCTGCCAGCAGATAAGCCTCGGGGAGGCAAAGGACAGGCACTACAATCTAGGGGGGGGGGAATGTGAGACTTCTGCCATTTTCAAATGGCTCTCTTCACCCCTCTACAAAGAGGGTGGTTTTCTACCAGTGTCAGCCCTCTCAGAATAGAGGTGGTGGTTGTTAAGTGCTGTCAAATCGGTGTCAACTCATGGCAACCCTCTGGATAGTTGACCTAAACTTTGTTCAGCCTTCAGAATAGAGGTACCAGCTGTAGTTTCCAAATGAAGCAAGGGGGGCACAAGGGGTCGAGGAGCACATTTGGGGGGGGGGGGCGTCTCCAGCGTTACTTCCACTCCTGGGTCTAGATAATGTTGGACCAGTAGATCTTAGAGATCATTCGTGACGGTTATGCCCTCAAATTCCAGCACACTCTGGCAGATGCTTTTATGACTGTGTGCAATTCCGGAGACCACACCTTCAAAAGGATATAAACAGGATGGAGTCAGTGCAGAGGGTGGCTACTAAAATAGTTAGTGGCCTCCATTATAAAGCATTTGGGGACAGACTCAAAGATCTTAATATGTATACTTTAGAGGAAGGTCGGGTTAGAGGAGATATGATAGAGACGTTTAAATACCTCCATGGCATAAATGCACAAGAGGAGAACCTCTTTCAATTAAAAGCAAACTACAAGGGGGCATAGGATGAGGGTGAAAGGGGATAGACTCTGGAGTAATATGTGGAAATATTTCTTTATGGAAAGAGTGGTAGATGTGTGGAATAGTCTCCCAGTAGAGTTAGTAGAGATGAGGATAATTGCAAGAGGACCTTTGATAAATTGGAAGACTGGGCATCCAAATGTCAGATGAAATTTAATGTGGACGAGTATAAAGTTATATACATCTAGGAAAGAACAACCCAAACTGTAATTACACAATGCAAGGTTCCACATTAGGAACCACCACCCAGGTAAAAGATTTAAGCGTCATTGTGGATAACATGTTGAAACGCTCTGCCCAGTGTGCAGCGGCGGCCAAGAAAGCAAATAGAATGCTAGGAATCATAAAGAAAGAAATGGAGAATAAAACAAAGGATATTATAATGCCTCTGTATCATTCCATGGTGCGACTGCACCTTGAATATTATATACAATTCTGGTCGCCATATCTTAAAAAGGATATAGCGTTATTAGAAAAGGTACAAAGAAGAGCCACCAAAATGGTAAAGGGAATGGAAGGGATACCTCTATGAAGAGAGGCTAAAAAGGTTAGGGCTCTTCAACCTGGAAAAGAGACAGCTGAGGGTAAATATGATAGAGGTCTATAAATTAATGAATGAAGTGGAACGGGTAAACATAGATTGATTGTTTACATCATCAAAATATAGAAAGACTAGGGGGCATGCAATGAAACTACAGTGTAGCCTATTTAAGACTAATAAGAGAATATTTTTTTCTCTCGGCATGTAATCAAACTCTGGAATTTGTTACCGCAGAATGTAGTAAAAGCTGTTAGTGTAGCCGAGTTTAAAAAAGGTTTGGAAAAGTTCCTGGAGGAAAGGTCCATAAACCATTATTAAAGGGGACCCGTGAAATCCATTGCTTGCCCCAATACAAGCACCGTGGAACCAGTGTCTTTTGGGGAAACTGCTAGGTACTTGTGACCTAGATTGGCCACTGTTGGAAAGAGGATACTGGGTTTGATGGACCTTGGCCTGATCCAGTATGGCATATCTTATGTTCTTAGGATAGTATCCGAATTCAAGAAAGCATGGGACAAACACAGAAGATCTCTAAAGGGGGGAAAAAAGGGACTATTCTAGTGGACATAGAAGGGCAGACTAGATAGGCCATGTGGTCTTTTTCTGCCATCATGTTTCTATGCAAGACTCGGGCACCTCCTCGCGCTGGATGCATTTGTTCCGATCCCGCCAAATCAGTGTATATCTGGTAGATACTCCATATACTTCCTGGTCCCCAAGAAGGAAGGCTCCTTCTGGTCAATCCGCGATCTCAAGCATGTCAACCAGGCCTTGTGGGTGTCGCACTTCCACATGGAGACTTTGCTTTCCATCATAGTGGCAGAGAGCTTGTAGTTTAAATTTAATAGTCACTCAGGGCCTAGTATCAGCAAAGTACTTTTAGTTTACATTTAAAACACAGAAGAGAGCTTTCTGGTTAAATTTGGAACCCAGCAGAGAGCTTGTAGTTTAAATTTCATAATAAGTCAGAGCCTAGTAGCAGCAAAGAGCTATAATTTTAAATCAAATCAGAATATAATTTAGCATAAAAGGCAAAACAGTGTCAGTACTCTTTGAGCAACAAATAAAGTCTTCTAGAGACCTTTACAAAGAGGCCTTCTACCTAGGGGGCAAGAGACCCGTGAAACATTTTCAATAGGTGTTAACACCAGGTGGCAGGTCAAAAGGCCATTTTGAAAGACTCCCTTTATCCAAGCAAGGACTGTTAATCACCCAGGAAGTTGGTCACAGCTTACCTCAGCAGCACAGGCATAAATAGCTCAACCAGAGCTCTGTGATCCTCAGTCTTGAAGGACTAGAAAAAGGGACTGCTACTTCTGGAGAGAGATCTGCAATTGTGAGTATATACTTCTGGGAATTTTCTGAAAGGACTTCTTTGTATTAAAGCTAATTAATCTGTGAACCCAGTGTTTTTTGTTAAATTAGTCAGGGCCTAGTAGCGGCAGTTTAAGTTTAAATTTAAAACACAGAAGAGAACTTTCTGGTTACATTTCTTACCCAGCAGAGAGCTTGTAGTTTAAATTTAATAGTGCTCTCAGGTGCAGCTTGTTATCCAAATCAGTCATACACTATGGACCTGAGATTAATTTAAGCTTCAGGTGAACAAGGTATATTAAACGTATTAGGTACAATTTTATCCACAGCAAACCTTAGTAAGCAAAGAACTTAAAGATCTAAACGCAAGCTTAAAACTAAGATGAAGACAGCAGTCCAGCAGCAAGATGGAGGCTTTCCAGTCTTTTGCATTCAGTGTCATATGTATGATCTTCTCCCAGTTGGTGAGAGATCTTACGTGTGCACTAGGTGCAGGGAGCTCTTTGCTCTCAGGGAACGAGTCCGTTCTCTAGAGGCTAGAGTAGCAGACTTGGAAGACATAAGAAAGTCAGAGAGGTACATAGACGAGACCTACAGGGATATAGTCCTGAAGTCCCACCTCCAGTCTAGCAGCATTCCTGTTGCCATGGAGGAGAGAGGTCACGTGACAGGAGAGTATCGCCCTGGTGTGGCAGGAAGTGATCCTGTAACTAGGACCTGTCCTCCAAGTGATGTAAAACCCTCTCGCACCGAGGAAGTTTCTCCAGGGCCATGTGCCCATGAGGGAAGGGTTAGGACAGCCGTTATAGTTGGTGATTTGATCATTAGGCATGTAGATAGCTGGGAGGCTGGTGGACGTGAGGATCGTCTGGTAACATGTCTGCCTGCCTGGTGCGAAGGTAGCGGACCTCACGCGCCACCTAGATAAGGTCTTAGATAGTGCTGGGGAGGAGTCTGCTGTCTTGGTACATGTCAGTACCAATGACATAGGAAAATATGGTAGGGAGCTTCTGGAGGCTAAATTTAGGCTTTTAGGTAGGAAGTTGAAATCCCAAAACCTCCAGGGTAGCGTTCTCCGAAATGCTTCCCGTTCCACGGCAGGACCTAAAAGGCAGGCAGAGCTTCCGAGTCTCAATGCGTGGATGAGACAATGGTGCAGAGATGAGGGTTTTGGATTTGTTAGGAACTGTGGAACATTCTGGGGACAGGAGGGGCTCTTCCGAAGGGATGGGCTTCCCCTTAACCGGGATGGAACCAGGCTGCTGGCATTGACCTTGAAAAAGGAGAGAGAGCAGCTTTTAAACTAGATAATAGGGGAAAGCCAACAGTCGCCCAAGAGCACATGGTTCGGAAGAATGTATCCTTGAAGGATACTACCAAAAGCAGAGAGGTTCCACAAAAGAGTAAAGTAGCCCAAATGCCCTAGAGTATGGAGCAGACAGAGCTTAAAGATCCCAAATTACCCATGCCTACCAATAGCCAGATTATATATGAATAAAATACAGTCTCTAAAATGCTTATATGCAAATGCTAGAAGTCTAAAAAATAAGATGGGAGTGTTAGAATATATAGCACTAAATGAGAAGTTAGATATGATTGGAATATCAGAGACATGTTGGAAGGAGGACAAGCAGTGGGACACCGTGATACCTGGGTACAAACTATATCGTAATGATAGAGCTGATGAAATTGGTGTAGGGGTTGCGCTCTGTTAGAGAGGGCATTGAGTCAGAAAGGATTAAAGTTTTTTGCAGGAAGCAAAATTTGCTATAGAATCTCTATGGATTGAAATTCCATGTAAAAAGGGGAAGGTAATGGCAGTGGGGGTGTACTATCGACCGCCTGGCCAGAATGAACAAATGGATGATGAACTGCTCAAAGAAATCAAGGAAGCTAACAAAAGTTACAGTGTAGTAATAATGGGTGATTTCAATTACCCCGGTATCGACTGGGTCAGTGTCACAGCAGGACATGCTAGGGAGATAAAGTTCCTACATGAAATAAATGACTGCTTCTTGGAGCAGCTGGTTCATGAACCGACCAGAGGGGAAGCCATATTAGACCTAGTCCTTAGTGGAACATCAGATCTAGTGCAAGAGATAAGGGTGTTGGGGTCACTTGGCAATAGTGATCATAGCATGATCACATTTGATTTAATTAGTGGAGGAGGGATAGTAAGGAAATCCACAGTACTACATTTTAACTTTCGAAAGGGAGACTATGATAAAATGAGGAAAATAGTTAAGAAAAAACTAAAAGGAGCAGTTGCAAAGGTTAAAGACTTACATCAAGCTTGGGTATTGTTGAAAAATACTATCTTGGAAGCCCAGACCATCTGTATTCCACGCTTTAAGAAAAGTGGAAGGCAGTCCATAAAGCTGCCAGCATGGTTTAAGGGTGAGGTCAGAGAGGCAGCTGTTGCCAAAAAAGCATCTTTCAGAAAATGGAAAAAGAGCCAAATGACACCTGGAAACAGCACAAGCACTGGCAAGTCCAAATACAAGGCATTGATAAGGCAGGCAAAGGGAGAAGAAGCTTGCTTGCGGAAGCTAAAACACAAAATAAAGACTTTTTCAAGTACATTCGTAGCAAAAAAACCTGTGAGTCAGTTGGTCCGTTAGATGATAGAGGGGTTAAAGGGGCACTAAGAGGCGACAAGGCAATAGCGGAGAGACTGAATGAATTCTTTGTTTCGGTCTTTACTGAGGAAGATGTAGGGATGTTACCCATGACTGAAGTGGTATTTAAAGGTGCGGAAGAATTGAAGGAAATATCGATATATCAGGAAGATGTATTACAACTATTAGATAAACTGAAGAGTAGCAAATCACCTGGGCCGCTTGGTATACATCCAAGGGTGTTGAAAGAACTGAAATATGAGATTGCAGACCTGCTCTTAGTAATCTGTTAATTTTCATTAAAATCATCTGTAATACCTGAAGATTGGAGGATCGTCAATGTAACACCAATTTTTAAAAAGGGTTCCAGGGGTGATTCGGGAACCTACAGACCAGTGAGCCTGACGTCAGTACCAGGAAAAATGGTAGAAACCATCATAAAGAATAAAATTACTCAGCATGTAGATAGTCATGACCTAATGGGAGACATCCAACATGGCTTTAGACAAGGAAGATCTTGTCTTACTAATCTGTTTTGTTATTTTGAAGGTGTGAATAAACAGGTGGACAAAGGTGAGTCGGTTGATATAGTGTATCTGGACTTTCAGAAAGCCTTTGACAAGGTCCCTTATCAAAGACTTTTGGCAAAGCTAAAGAGTCATGGGATAGGAGGCAGTGTACTATTTTGGATCAGGAACTGGTTAAAAGATAAAAAGCAGAGGGTAGGGCTAAATGGCCAATTTTCCCAATGGAGAAAGGTGAATAGTGGTGTACCCCAGGGATCTGTGCTGGGTCCGCTGCTTTTTAACATATTCATAAAAGACCTGGAAATGGGAATAACGAGTGAGGTTATCAATTTACAGGTGACACAAAACTATTTAAAGTTGTTAAAACCCATGAGGATTGTGGAAAATTGCAAGAGGATCTTGATATACTGGAAGACTGGGCATCCAAATGGCAAATTAAATTTAATGTGGATAAGTGCAAAGTTATGCACCTAGGAAAGAACAACCCAATCTATGGTTACACGATGCAAGGTTCCACATTAGGAACCACCACCCAGGAAAAAGATTTAGGTGTCATTGTGGATAACATGTTAAAACCCTCAGCCCAGTGTGCAGCGGCAGCCAAGAGAGCAAATAGAATGCTAGGTATCATAAGGAAAGGAATAGAAAATAAAACAAAAGATATTATAATGCCTCTATATCTTTCCATGGTGAGACCGCACCTTGAATATTGTCTGCAATTCTGGTCACCGTATTTTAAAAATGATATAGCGTTATTAGAAAAGATTCAGAGAAGAGCCACCAAAATAGTAAAGGGGATGGAAGGATACTCCTATGAAGAAAGGCTAAAAAGGTTAGGGCTCTTTAACCTGGAAAAGAGACTGCTGAGGGGAGGTATGATAGAAGTCTATAAATTAATGAACGGAGTGGAACGGGTAAATGTAAATTGATTTGTTTATGTCAACAGAATATAGAAAGACTAGGGGAGATGCAATGAAGCTACAGGGTAAACTATTTAAGACTAAGAAAAAAAATATATTTTTTCACTCAATGTGTAATCAAACTCTGGAATTTGTTACCGGAGGATGTAGTAAAGGCTGTTAGTGCAGCTGGGTTTAAAAAAGGTTTGGACAAGTTCCTGGAGGAAAGGTCCATAAACAATTATTAAGAAGGGACCCAGGATATCAATATTTGACCCAGTGCAAGCATTGTGGAGCTTATGTCTTTTGGGGAAACTGCTAGGTACGTATGACCTAGATTTTTTTTTTTTAATTTATACTTTATTAATTTTCAAATACATCAGAGTAAAACTACGTGTAATTTAGAATACAGACATCAAAAAGGAATATCTAATAATCAAAAATAAAACAAACTTGGTATAGACCACAAAATACCCCTCAATAAGGTTCCAAGAAAAAAGAAATTTATCCAAAAGTAACAACCAACAGGCCATAACAAGTAGAGCTTAGATGGAACTTGTGGCAGCCGGTACGGGGCCCAATCCCTCCCCTTCCCTACCCTCAAGAAACAATTTCAATTGAGGGGGTTCAAAGAAAATAAACTGCTTAGTATTATGAACTATTATACACTTACATGGGTATTTCAACTTAAACTGTACCCCCAAGTTAAGAGAGCGCTGACGCAAAGCCAAAAACTCTCTCCTTCTTTTCTGGGTATCTCTCGCCAAATCTGGGAAAATCAAAATCTTAGACCCATAAATTGGGAAACATTCATCTTAAGAAAATATAAGCGCAGAACAGAGTTCCGATCTGACTCAAAGGCAAAGGATACCAGTAAGGTGGCTCTACTGGTTACCATTTCAAGCGAGCTTTCAAGGAATCCTGTCAGATCCATCTGAGCTGGAACACTAGGCTCCACCGAGGCTTTCCCACCCAGTTCATCTGTTGAGGAAATAGAAACATACTGCACACGAGTAATAGGAGGTAAATTTGCAGATGGCATGAGCAGTACCTCAGTAAAGAACCTCCGAACCAGCTCTAGAGGGTCCAGCAAAGGAGACCTGAGGAAGTTCAGCAGACGCAGGTTATTCTTCCTTGCTTGATTATCCAAAAGCTCTAGCCGCCTTCCCATAATTAAAGCTCCTTTTGCCTGGGTAGCACCCAGGTCCTGTAATACAGCAGTCTGAGTCTCCAGTTGTGACAACCTCGCAGCATGCCCATCCACTCTTGAGCGTTCAGCCTCATCCTGCACCTTCACCAAGCTCAAATCCTTAGAAAGAGCAGCCACAACAGGTATGAGAGTCTTTTGAAGGGAAGTTATGGCGTCCCATAGGCTTTCCAAAGTAACTGTTGCCGGTCTACCCAGAGCCTGAAACTCGGAAGAAACCAAAGAGAGAGGAGAAGTCAGAGATACACTCTCCGAACCTCCGCTTGCCCAAACTGTCGATAACAACTCTCCTCCTCCCAACGCGGCAGCGGGAACCATCTCACTCTGGATCGGGGCAGCACCCTCCACTGCAAGCAATCTCCCATCTTCCGGGGGTGCGCCGACAGGCAAACCAACCCCAGAAACTCTTCCGGGTTGCGGCGGCAGCTGCTGTCGGGGGCTCAAAACTACCCCATTGCTCAAATCAGACGAAGAACGCATCTGATCCGCCGAAGCCACACAAGGAACCATCGGGGGAAAGAAGCCAGGAATCACCGACTGTGATGCCGCAACGGTAGGTGTAGAGGTTTCGGGGGGTTTCTGTGAAAATTGCTTCCTCTTTCTCCCCATAGCGGCGTCTCAAACCGGAGCCCACTACCAGACACCCGACAGACCGTAAAGCTCATCCGCCATCTTGGAACCTCGTATGACCTAGATTGGCCACTTTTGTAAACAGGATACTGGGCTTGATGGACCTTGGTCTGACCCAGTATGGCATATCTTATGTTCTTATGCAGAAAGGAGAGTTCCTCATGGCGTTTAGACCTCACCGAAGTGTATCTGCACATTCCGATACATCCAGAGCATCAGAGGTTTCTGCATTTTGTGATGTCCATGGGTCACTTCCATTTTCAGCCTATGCCTTTCAGCTTGGCAATGGCACCTAGGACTTTCACCATGGTAATGATCAGAGCAGTGGTGGAGCTCAGGTGCATCTGTATCTGGATGACTGGCTCATTCGGGCGAAATCAGAAGCCGAGAGTTGGGAGGTGACGCAGAAAGTGATATATTTCCTGCAGGGGCTGGGTTGAGTGATCAACTCTGCCAAGAGCATGTTGAACCCCTCACAGTATCTGGTGTACCTGGGACCGAAGTTGACATGGAGACAGGATAAGTATCAATGTCAGAATAGACAAGTTTAGAGCATGTTCCGTTAGTTGTTATGGATGTTGTGACTCTCAGCTTGGCATTATCTGCAGGTGATGGGTCTGAAGGCGGTGCACAATTTGGTTCCCTGGGCCAGAGCACATATGAGTGCTGCAGAGGGCATTGCTTTCGAGGTGGTCTCCTCAGCTGCGGCCTCTGTCCCACTGACTTCAATGTCCAGGGGGCACCAGGACTGCATTGCAGTGGTGGCTGAGCAGGAGCAATCTGGAGAATCACTAGAAAATCCAGACTGGGTGGTGGTGACCACAGTTGCGAGTCGGTTCGAATGGGGAGGTGCACTGCTGCTCCCAATTGGCTCAGGGATTGTGGACAAAGGAGGAGAGCTCATGGTCCAATCGTCTGGAGATCAGAGCAGTCTGGTGGGAGTTTTGTCAGTTTGCACCTCTCTTGGAGAACCAGGCGGTGCAGGTATTTTCGGACAATGCCTCGGTGGTGGCATATATAAACAGGTAGGGGGGCACCGGCAGTGTCAGCCTAATGGTTGAAGTAGAGCCAATCTGCTGGGGCCAAACAATATCTAACCGCGCAGTCGACTGCCCACATGGCCAGGACGGACAACGTACTGGTGGATTACATAAGCAGGCATTGGCTGGATGCAATGGAATGGTTGCTGGAGGATTCTGCGTTTGCCAGCATAGTGGCTCACTGGGATCTACCAGTGATGGATCTCATGGCATCAGCAGGTAATGCCAAGTCCAGTCACTTCTTCAGCCAGTGCAGGGAATGAATGTCAGAAGGGCTGGACTCCCTAGCTCAACCATGGCCACAGGAGGGACTCTTCTGTTTTCCCTCCGTGGGACTTGATAGGATGCTTACTGCAAAAGAGAGCACAGCATGGCAACTGCGTGATCTTATTGGCCTCGGCAACCCTGGTATGTGGATCTGATCAGGTTGTTAGTGGACTGGCTGTGGAGATTTCCAGGGTAGAACAATCTCGTCTCACAGGGGCCAGTGCTAATGCTTCAAGTGAATCGATTCTCACGGCCTGGCTCTTGAGCTGGTGAGGCTGTCAAAAAGAAATAGAAAATGACATCATTACAAACCCCTCGATTACACCAGTGCCCTGTTCGGACCACTACATAATAAAAATTGAGCTACAGTTGACAAGCCTAAAGGATTGTCAGGACAAGTTACACACAGGTAGGAGATTCAAAAGCTTTGACAAGGACCAGTTCCTCCATGAAATTCTATCCAAACTCAAATGATATAAATGACCCAATTGATGATAACTAGAACAAGATCATCTCTTCTGCAGCCAAAGCATCAGAGTCCAAGAACTTAAAACCTCAACACTCTAAAACCAAATCTGCCCCTTGTTACTCAAAGGAGATTTGGAACGCAAAGAAAACATTATGAAAATTAGAACGACGCTGAAGACGCACTAAATCTAACACCACCTAGGAGCTCTATCAGACAAAGCAAAAGGAATATAACAACCTCATCAATCAACAGAAAAGAGAATACTACACAAACCTTTATTCTCAAATCCTCCAGTAGAATCAGAGAACTACCGTATTTTCGTGCATGTAACGTGCACCCACATATAACACGCACCCACATATAAAGCGCAATTTTTGGCCAGTCCTGCATTGTATTTCTCACATAATGCGCACGCGCGTATAACGTGCATGTGTCGACTGCACTGTGAGGTGTATAAAAGGCCCTCGGTTCCATTATACCTTACATAAAAACTTTGCGATCTCTTCTATTATAATCCAGTCATCATGCCCGGAATTAAACGCAAGTCTTATACTGCGGACTTCAAGCTGAAAGTTGTGGCAAAAGCTGAAGAAACAAGCAACAGAGCAGCAGCAAGAGAATTTGATGTTGGTGAGTCATCTGTTCGCGACTGGAGAAAGGAGAGAACGACGCTAGAGGAGATGAACCCGCAAAAACGTGCGCGTCGGGGTCCCAAAGAAAAGTGGCCAGAGCTAGAGAGTGACATTTGTCAGCAAAGAAATTTCGGAGTTCAACATTTCGGCAATGGATGTTATTAACATGGATGAAGTTCCTGTGTCTTTTGACATTCCACCAACCAGGACTGTAGCTGCTTCGGGTTCAAAAACTGTCGCAATAACAACAACTGGACACGAGAGGGCTTGCTTCACTGTAGTCCTGGGTTGCACAGCGAGTGGGCATAAATTGAAGCCAATGGTTATTTTCAAGCGAGTAACCATGCCCCGCGAAAAATTTCCACAAGGCATTGTTGTTCACTGTAACAAAAAGGGGTGGATGGACTCTGAGGTCATGAAAATATGGATTGATAAATGTTATAGGGCCAGGCCTGGAGGTTTCTTTTCTAAAAGGTCTTTGTTGATATTCGATTCCATGGCTGCCCATAAAGAAACAAATGTGCAAAGTTATATTAATTCTGCTGGTGCCCATATCGCAGTGATACCGAGTGGTCTTACTTGCAAGCTGCAGCCGCTAGATATAGCTGTTAATCACCCCTTCAAGACGAGAGTGGGATAATTGGATGCAGCATGGAATTCATGAATTCACTCCATCGGGACGATTAAAGAGGGCTACATTAACGGAAAGCCGCAATTGGTTGTGTTCTGCTTGGGACAAAATATCCCCGGAAACTATCAGAAATGGATTCCGAAAAGCCGGCATTGTTTATAAGAACAAGGATCGGGTGCGCAGTGATGACGAAGATGATGATGATGAAAACGTCAAAAGGAGTGACGATGAAAGTGCATATGTTACGGAAGAGCGTCTCCAGACGGTTTTAAATTATTTCAATGATGATGTTGATGAGGGGAGTGATTTCGAAGGTTTTATGGAATCGGATGATGAAAATTAATTAAATATATTTTTAAACAAATATATTCTTGTGAGGCCTCTTTTTTGGGATCGGTTACTTGTAATAAAGTTTAGATATAGCGCGCCCTCGCAAATACCGCACAGGAGGGTTGCACAGTAGGTAAAAAAGGGTATAGCGCGTGCGCTATATGCGTGAAAATACGGTATTTGAAATGGTGAGAACCTTGAGAAGGCTGAACTGATATATCTGCAGACCTTCGCCGACTTCCTTCAAGTAAAATGCACCTCCTCCCCTCAACTGACCATGAACCACCCCTTCCAAGCCCTCAGCATCTAATCAAATCTGGGGCAAATTCAGCATCCGGTTGGTGGAACAGATCTCCCATATTGCTACGTTCAACCACCAGCACCGCTCCTACAGATCCATGCCCAGTGGCTTGGATTAAATCAGTGAAAGAGGATCTCATTCATATTTATCCACAACGCTGTGCACAATTCCCTTTCCCACGATAGCATGCCAAATGCCCTAAAGCTCGCAACCATCCACCCCATTCCAAAGAACTCTCCACTAAGCAAAACCGACCCAGCTGCCTTCAGGTATATCTCTGGCCTCCCTTCCTGGTTAAGATCATTGAAAACATTGTACAACATCAACTCTAGGACTACATTGACATCCATGCCCCACTAGACGCACATCAACACTGTTTCCACCCAAACCATAGCATCAAAACCCTACTAATATCCCTCTTCGATAACTTGATCAGGGTTATTGACAATGTCAAGAGGATATCATTATGATTTTCTTTGACATCACATCAGCATTCGACACAGTTGCCCACGGCACTCTTCAATCAAGACTACAAGAGATTGGTCTGTGCGGCACCACCTTGAAATGGTTTACCTCTTACCTCACAGACAGACAGCTCCAGGTCAAATGTGGCTCTGTCACCTCCCTACCATTCATAGCTAAACAGGATGTACCACAAGGTTTTTCCCTCTCTGCATTGTTATTTAATCTGTACATGCAACCTATCTCCTCCATCATCAGTAACCACAAGATCCAGTACACTATCTACGCAGATGACATTATGATCTACACTCCAATCAACCTCAACAACCAAGACTATCAATCTGAACAACATCACAGTACAATAAAGCCTGAAGTGAAATACCTCGGAGTCACTCTCGATAAAAATCTGAACCTCCAGTCTCACATCAGCAAAACCACCAGGAACGCCTACCTCCAAAATGGAGTCATCAGACGCCTCAAGCAGATACACTTCCAAGATCACTTCCGTACTGTTTTGCCAAGCTCTAATCACACCTATTCTAGACTACTGCAACCCCATATACCTTGGGCTCCCAAAACACTCACTCCGGCCCTTACAGATGGCACAAAACACTGCTGCACGCATTATAACTGGTTCCTCTAGGCACGAACACATCACCCCCATTATGAATCACCTCCATTGGCTCCCAATTCATTCTCGCATCAGATATAAAATCCTACTAAACATCTTTAAAATCAAAGAGAACCTCTCGGCGAATAGTCTGCATACCCTCATTAGCTCTGACTCGAGCACCAGACCTAGGAGGAGAGGCACCACGGACATCATCACAACCCCCAGAGGCTTCACCAAAGCGAGACAATCTACTTCAGGGAGAGTAATATCTCTGGCTGCTCCCACCCTATGGAACTCTCTCCCGGACTGCCTAAGATGTACTGTGGACATTAAGGACTTCAGGAAGTTGCTCAAAACCACGCTCTATATAGAACACTATGGTGACATGACATGACCAAAGACCTCAACTTTCTGCATCTTAATTGTTCCCGCATTTGCCCTTCTCGTTCCCTCACCCCACTTACCCCAGTCAAACCGACCCATCCTCCTTGTATATAGCTCATTTTGTACATAGCATATCTTGTACATAGTTACAATGCGTTTAAGTAGGTGTAAATGTAGTATAACAGCCACTGCATGCCTACACCCTTGCACCATGTAACATGTTTCAGTTGAATTGTAAACCGCTTTGATTTAAAGGATAAAGCGGTATAAAAATCCTTTTAAATAAATAAAGAGGGGTTATGCGAACAGGGTGATCACCACCCTGTTGAAGGCTAGGAAGAGGTCTGCCTCATTGTCCTATATCCATATTTGGCAAGTATTTGAAGATTGGTGCAAATACTTGCCAAATACTTCAATCTTCCGAACATAACCCCCAGGTGAATAGCAGAAGTGGTCAAACAGATAGACCCCGCAACAGACCAACTTCACAATGTAAATAGCAAGTTGTTCCATATACTATTGTACCACTGTTGTATATAGTTAACCAGGATATCCTTTATCAGATAACCCTGCATTGTATTTAGTTTCCCCTATTTCGCCAAGTTATACTTCCTGTTAAATGTAACGACCAGACACGTGTAAACTGTCGGATGTTTTCTGTTCAATGTAAACCGCGCTGATGTCTAATAGTGCGGTATATAAGAATTGTTAATAAATAAATAAAATAAAATAAAATCTGCAGCCATTTGGGGGCATCAGTTGTCAACGTCCTGGTGTTCTTGCAGGCGGGGCTAGACAAAGGCCTAGCCTTAAATTCTTTAAAGGTCCAGGTGGCGGCCTTATCCTGTTATCAGGGCAAAGTGCAAGGGGCTCTGTTGGCATGCCCCCCCCCCCCCCCCTTCCTGGATGTTTCTCATTTTTTAGGAGACTTTAAGCAGCTCAGACTGCCGGTGAGGGCAGTAGTATTGCCCTGGGATCTTAAACTGGTATTGGCAGTGTTGACCTTACCCCCATTTGAGCCTCTGGGGAGCTCCTCCCTGAAAGATCTTAACTTTGAATGTAATGTTCTTGGTGGCCATATGTTCGGCTCAATGTATTTCTGAATTGCAGGCATTGTCCTGCCGTGAACAGTTTTTTGTCCAATCTAAAGAGCAAGTGGTCTTGCATCCAGTTCTGTCCTTGCTGAAGGTAGTCTCACCGTTTCAGGGTCAACCAGGTGGTGACGTTGCTGGTGTTTACTGCGGCGGAGGCTGTGACCACCGATGGGCGTCTCCATAAGTTGGATGTCCACAGAGAGCTAAAGTGTTATCTCAAGCGCACCAGCCTTTCTGTAGATCAGGGTGGCTGTTCATGTTTGGTAGATCGCAGAAAGAAGAGGCGGCCTTCAAGGCATCCATCTCGCATTGGGTGAAAGAAGCCATTGCCTCTGCTTATCATCTTAAGCGTAAAGTTGTACCTGTGGGGCTATGCGCACATTTCACAAGGGTCCAAGCTGTGTCCTGGGCAGGCTTTAGTTTAGTGATGCTAGTGGACATTGTCACGCAGCGACATGGTCTTCATTACATACCTTTGCCAGACACTAGCACCTAAATGTGCAGGCAGACCAAGAGATTTGTTTTGGTGCTTGAGTGTTGTGGGCGGGGCTCATGGGTCCCTCCCATCTACATCCTGTTTGTCTGGACTGGACTGGAAAGACGAGGATGAAGAGAAAATTGGACCTTACCTGCTAATTTACTTTCATGGAGTCTCTCCAGTCTAGTCCTGAACCCGCCATCATCTGTTTATCTAATTTGGAGTCGCAAGCCTGCAGGTGTGAGTGAGTCGTTCGAGCAGCTCTTCGGTTTTAATTAGGAGCTGGTTGCCTGATATAAAAGGTTTCTTCAGTTTCATCCAGCGGGGCTTGGAGTTAGCTCTTATAATTGTGAGAAGATTGGCTATCTAAGAAAAAAAAGAAAAGAGAACAAATTTCCAGTACATCCTGCTAGACCAGTCCAGACAAGTGGGGTTAGTTCCCCTACCAGCAGATGTTGGAGACTGAGACAAATAAAAAAATATATATATATACCAGTAGCTCGATTGGCTGTTCCCTGGTAATATCTAGCTACCCCCAGTAGAGGGCGCTCCAATATTTCTCTGTCTCCAGCAGATGTGGAGTGTAATTTTTTTCCTCTGATCTTTTATTTAAACTTTTTTTATTCTTCCTGCTGGATGTACCCAGGGCGCACTAGAGCTGTCCCTCTGGGTTTCCCAGAGATATATATGTAGATAGATACATATAGATATACACTAACTAACTAAATTTATTTATATCTATATATTTGGTGCAGACAGATTGAGGTTGAGCTCCTGGTCAGGAGGATCAGTTGAGCTTCCCTCTGTTGGGGATAAAACCAGCATCAGCTCATGAGGAGCTGAACTGCTGGTCATCAGGGGAGCCTGCAGTTTTTTTTCCTGAAAGATTTATCTCTCCTCTGCTGTGACTTAATTTTCAGTCTGCCTTGGCTTCTCTGCACGGCTTCTCTTCCAAGCACAGTGAGTTGATCGTCTAAGTGCCCCCTCCCCTCCTGATTAGCATCAGGACGCCGTCGGGCAACCTGGGGTCAGAATTTGGGTATAAGCTCCCTTTTTAGGGTCCTTACTGCCCTAGCTCCTAGAATTTTTTTTTTTTTAATTTTCAGAGTGCTTTGAGGCTTCAGGGTGTTCTTTTTATGGTGGATTTTAGTGGCGGCCATTTTGTTTCGTCGGGATTTTTATAGAACAGCTCCGTTTTTTTGGCAGGCTTTTGTGGGCAACTTAATATATTAATTATTGCCTCCCCTGCCAGTCGGTTCCTCTCTGAGGACTTTTCAGTGGGTTTTTGAAAGATTTTTTGTTGTGCCTCACGGGGCCGCGGTCCGTCGCTGATTGCCTCTGTTATGCCTTCTCTTCAAAGGTGCATGGTCTGCACGAAGAAACAAAAATTTGCAGGATGGCATTTGTAGTGTATGCCTTGATCACCCTGGGGAGAGTTCTGCAACATTGGCCAGGGGGGCTCAGGACAGAGGCAGTCCTGCTGTGCGTCTTCAGGGGCTAGAGGGAACCAGACATCTTCCTCCAGTGGGTGAACCTGTCTCTCCTCCTCGCTTGTCCCCTCATACTCCAGAGTCTTTCAGTCAACAAGAGCCACTGCATGCCTCGGATATCCAGTTTTTGGCCCTTTTTAGGCAAGCCTGGGATCTTTGGCACACTAATTCTTCCAGATCTACGGTGGATAACCTGACTCAGATGCCTCAGTCTTCAGCCACAGCCTCCCGCAAGTACTCTAGGCAAGAGGAGATATCCAAGATAGATACTTGGTCTCCTAAGGAAGTTTCCTGTGCTTGGCCAAAAGCCCCAGAGGATGGGCCGTCCTCTGAAGAGAGTGACTGCTTTTCAAACCGGGAAGATGGGGCATAGTCACCCTCAGAGTTTTCTGTGGAAGGCCAAGGAGAAACACAGGACATTTGCATGTTTAGAGAGTTGCTGGCACGGCACTAATTGTACAGGTGGTTGAAGCCCTGCGTTTGATGGATCAGCTGAAGCAGCAAGATCCACAGTCTGCTACTACTTCCGATATTACAAGGCATTCGCAAGCCCTCTAGAGCCTTTCCATTCCCGGCAGAGCTGCAACAAATGGTGTCGCGGGAGTGGGACTCTCCAGATATTCCCCGTCTAGGGCAGCTTTATCTCTGGGCATCGCCGGTCTTTTTTTTTTTTTATTAATATGGATCGCCGGTCTTAAATAAATGGCTAACGTACCCTAAGGTGGATGCCCTTGTGACCAGAGTAACAAAGCACACTACCATTCCCGTGGAGGTCGGTGCAGCACTTCGTGACCAACAAGATAGGAAAGTTGAGAGTCTTCTCAAGACAGCCTTTTCGGTTTCGTCATTATCTCTCCAGGCCTCTGTTTGTGGGGGTCTAGCAGCCCGAGCCCTTCTCCGATGGATTCAACATCTGCCGGAGGATCCAGCGCTGGCTCGTCTGGAATCAGTCACAGCGTTCTTGGCAGATACCTTTTACGATCTCTTACGCCTCTTGGCGAGAGCAGTGGTGGCAGTGACAGTATCTCGCAGATGGCTCTGTCTTCGACAATGGTCAGCAGACTCGGCATCTAAGGCATGCCTCTCCAAGCTTCCCTTCAGAGGGAAGCTTCTTTTTGGGGAGGACCTAGACAGATTGGTCAAAGACCTAGGGGAAGTTCGACCCCAGCGGCTTCTGGAAGATAAGCCTAAATTTGCTAGTAGGCGTTCCTCTCAACGGTACTCGTCTATGTCGAGACACACCTCCAGATTTTGTGATGCTCATTGCTATCGCTCTGGAAAGCCTTCCTCCTCTGCGACTTCTGGACGTTTTGGCCAGAGATTGCAATCCTTTCGGGGTGCCCGCAAGGGATCTGAGAAGTACTTGGCCTTTTCTGGAGGGCGGTCCGTCCTGAAGGGATCCCTCTGATAGGTGGCCGTTTTGGCTCTGTTTTCTCATCAGTGGTCTCTCATTACATCGGATCAGTGGGTCCTCGACATAGTCTCTCACGGTTATGTTCTCGAATGTTCTCAGCCCATACCTGAGGCGTTTGTCGTCTCACCAAGTTAAGATCACTGAAGGGAGCGGCGATTCGCTCCACTGTTCGCCACCTGCTTCATTTGAGGGCTATTCGACCTGTCCCTCGCAAAGAAAGAGGCTGCGGGCGTTACTCCATTTATTTCATAGTACCCAAGAAAGATGGTTCCTTCCGCCCAATTCTAGACCTCAAAAGGCATAAATCGGTGTTTGCGGGTTCCACGTTTCCGGATGGAGACTCTTCGATCGATCTGTGATCCAAGCGGTGCTTGCAGGAGAGTTCCTCGCCTCTCTAGATCTGGTGGAGGCTTACTTTCACATTCCTATAAAGGACGACCAGCAGCATTTCCTCCGCTTTGCGGTACTGGGACAGCACTTCCAGTTTTGTGCAATGCCTTTCGGCCTGGCCTCAGCTTCCCGCACCTTCTCAAAGGTCATGATAGTAGTCTCAGAGGCGCGTCAGGCAGTGACTCAAGTGGTTTCTTTCCTCGAGAAACTCGGCTGGGTGGTAAATGTTGCCAAAAGTCATCTTCAGCCATCTCAGCAACTCTAGTTTCTAGGAGCCCACTTCGACATGGCGAAGAGAAAGGTCTTTCTAACACACAAAAGGCTTTGCAAGTTCACAGCTTTGCTGCGTTTGTTCCTTCTTCAGACAGCTCCGAGAGTCTCTGGGATTACCTACAGATTCTGGGGTCCATGGCGGCCACTATCGAGGTCATGCCTTGGGCCAGAGCGCACAAGAGGGGGACTCCAAAGGGCTCTTCTATCATGCTGGTCCCCTGTGTCGGAAGTCTACGACATCCGACTGCTGCTCCTCCCGGAGACCCGACGCAGCCTGCATTGGTGACTGGCGCCCCATCATCTACTCAAAGGTGTTTCCCTGGAGACTTCTCGTTGGGTTCTAGTGACAACGGATTCAAGTCTCTTCAGCCGGGGTGCTCTCTGTCAGCATCAGTCGATGCAGGGGACGTGGTCGACTCAGGAGGCGCAATGGTCCATAAAGTGACTGGAAGCACAGGCGGTTCACCTGGCTTTATGGCATTTTCTGCCTCTCCTCAAGGCACAGGCAGTATGGGTTCTATGCGACAACACAACAGAGACGTATATCAACCACCAGGGTTGCACCAAGTCCCTAGGAGTATCCAAGGAAATGGCCCTTCTCCTTCCCTGGGCAGAAGCACATCTGCAGGCTCTCTCGGTGCAACACATCGCCAGTGTGCAAAACTTACAAGCCGACACACTCTCGATCCCAGGGAGTGGGAGCTAGCCCCTTGGGCTTTTCAGAGAATTGTACGAACATGGGGGAACCGGTAATAGATCTAATGGCAACGGCAGCGAATACCAAGGTACCGGAATTTTTCAATCGCAGGAGGGAGCTGCAGTCCTCCAGATTGGATGCCCTGGCTCAACTGTTGGCCACAGGGGGAACTGCTATACGTTTTTCCTCCCATGGGTTCTCATCAGCAGAGTACTTCGGAGAATTCTGGCACACCAGGGGAAAGTGATCCTGGTGGCTCCCGACTGGCCTCGGAGGCCTTGATATGTGGACCTAGCTCATTTAACTCGAGTACCACCATTGCATCTGGGTGCTCATCGGAGTCTACTACGTCAAGGTCCAATTCTGATGGACGACCCAGCTCTCTACTCGCTTATGGCCTGGCTCTTGAACGCTGATGCTTAAGCGGTAAAGGTTATTCATGTAGCATGATCGCAACTCTCCTAAAGACGTGCTGTCCGTCGACTTCATCCGCGTATGCCCGAGTTTGGCGCATCTTCAGTGCTTGGTGCGTGCAGCGCCGAATCTCTCCTTGAAAGGCGGGAATCCCGAAGATTCTTATCTTCTTCCAGGAGGGTCTAGATAAAGGGCTAGTGCTGGGATCCCTCTGTGTGCAAGTAGCTGCATTGACTTGTTTTCGGGGGCCCGTTGGTGGTCGCTCTATAGCATCCCTTGCGGATGTGTCTCGTTTCTTAAAGCGGTTAAGGTGGTTCATCCTCCGGTTCCACCTCTGGTATCGGCATGGGATCTGTTCCTCATCTTAAAGATTTTGATGCGGGCTCCTTTTGAACCGCTTAAGCACATCACAGTGAGAGATGTGACGCTTAAAACAGTGTTTCTTGTAGCAATGACTTTGGCACGGAGAGTATCCAAATTACAAGCACTGTCCTGCATGGATTCCTATCTTTCCTTCTCAGACGAGGGAGTTCTCTTGCGTACTGTTCCTTCTTTCCTTCCAAAGGTGCTTACGTCTTTTCATATTAATGAGCCAATTTTCCTACCATGTCTTTCACAGGATCAGTGTGCGAGCGAAAATAAGGGACTCCGTTGTCTGGATCTTGGTAGCACCCTTCGTAGGTATCTTTGGGTAACTAATCCTTTCCATATCTCTGAGCATCTTTTTGTGCTTTTTGCTGGACCCCGTAAGGGTCAAGCTGCTTCCAAGCGCACATTCGCTCGGTGGTTGTGGTTAGCAATTGAATCGGTGTACATCCTTAAGGGAAAGCCTGTTCTTATCAGTCTCCGAGCGTACTCTACGCGGGCGCAAGCTACGTCTTGGGCGGAGCACGCTCAGGTTCATCCTCTTGATATCTGTAGGGCGGCCACTGGGTCCTCCCTATCCACTTTTGTGCGTCACTATTGGCTCGATACTCAAGCTCAGGAAAAAGCGCAGTTCGGAGCAAAGGTTGTCTCGACGGCTGTGTCTTCCCACCCAAAGGGCAGTTGGCTTGGATACTTCCCATTTCTCTGGACTGGTCTAGCAGGATGTACTGGAAGGAGAAATGTTCACTTACCGTTAATTTCCTTTCCTGGAATCCTGCTAGACCAGTCCAGGACCCCTCCCTATTCTGACTATCTGGTTCAGAAGTGTATTGCTGAGCAGCCAAGACTTTGCAGCAGAGTGCTATCACCTCTTGTAAATATTGATGTTTTTTTATCTGGTTTTTTGAAGTGTTTGCTTCATGGTTGCATCTGGTTTCCATTATGGCTTGTTACAATACTGGAGTGCCCTCTACTGGGGGTAGCTAGATATTACCAGGGAACAGCCAATCGAGCTACTGGTATTTTTTTATTTGTCTCTGTCTCCAGCATCTGCTGGTAGGGGAACTAAACCCACTTGTCTGGACTGGTCTAGCAGGATTCCAGGAAAGGAAATTAATGGTAAGTGAAAATTTCTCCTTCATGTACGCACGAACTCCAGTTGGAATTAGTCAGAGGGGCGATCTCAATTACTGGAATAATGCGGAAGGGTTCAGCTCTGCAAGTTCCAATGGTTGTTAGTTGGGTAGTCTGGCCTCTGTTTAGGGAGATAGTTTTAGCTGCTCTGTCAACTGGAAAGAGATGGTACAGTCTCAGCTATTATATGGTGACATCACTAAGAATTTGTATAATCAGTCTCCAGCTGCTGGTGGACACCCAACACGTTGGTCTGGACTGGACTGGAGGGACTCCATGAAAGTAAATTAGCAGGTAAGGTCTAATTTTCCTTTCAAATTGAAATGTGGGCAAGAAAGAGTCCACTGTAATTAACTTAGAGCATCTGCATGTCTGAGTTTGCAAAATGGCCCGGATACACTACTGCTACTTTTTAACATTTCTATAGTGCTATAAGACATATGCAATGCTGTAATATACACGTAAGAGACAGTACCTTCTCATAGAGTTTACATCTTATTCATGACAAATACTACAAATGGGGGGGGGGGGGGCAAGATAAAGCTAAGGGGAAATAGTGGTAACACACAAGGGTGATAAACGGGAAAATAAGAGGGTCAGGATCCAAAATCAACCTCAGTGGTGGGTTTTTAGTCTGGATTTGAATAGGATCAGCGATGGAGCCTGGTGTACTGACTCAAGTAGCTATTCCTCACATATGGTGCAACAACATGGAATGAACAAAGTCTGGAGTTGCCAGTGGAAGAGATGGGCACAGATAAAAAGCACGTGGACTTCCCGAGGAAGAGTGTAGGTAGAGATGAGCTTAGAGGTAATGAGGAGCTGTGGCGTGAATGCACTTGTAAGTCAAGGGAAGAAATTTGAATTAGATGTAGAAATGGATAGGCAGTCAGTGAAGTGACGTTAGAAGAGGGGTTATGTGAGCATAGCAAAGCTAGCAGAAGATGAGCCATGCTGCTAAATTTTGAATGGATTGAAGGAAGAAGAAATATATGATTCAGCGGAATCCAACAGGAGCTAACTAGAGAGTGGGCAAGGGTCTTGGTAGGGTTTTTTTAGAAAAGAAGGGATGTATTTTGCTGATCTTTTAGAGAAAGAAATGGCAAGTTTTAGCTATCTGTTGGATGTGTGCAGAGGAGAGAGACGAGTCAAAGATGACTATAAGGTTGCGTTCAGAGGAAACAAGGAGGGTGATAGTGGTGTTTACAGAAAGAGGAAGGAGGGAGTTGGGTTTAGGGGAAAAGATAAGGAGCTCCACCCTAATAGCCATGTTCAGTTTCAAATGGTGGTGGGACATCCAGCAGCAAAGTCAGACAAGCAGACTGAGATGGGCCAGGATTCCTGGAGAGATTTCTGTAGAAAAATAAATCTGAGAATCCTCAGCGTAAAGGTGATACTGAAAACATGGGAGGAAATTGGGGCACCAAAGATGAGTACAGAGAGAGAAAAGAGGCGGCCCCAAGGTGCACCGACTGAAAACAGGATAGCAGTAGAGGAAGATCTGCCAGAAGATACACTAGACGTGTGATTGGAGAGATGAGAAGAAAACCAGGAAAGAGCAGAGCCCCTAAAGCCAAGTGAGAACAGGGTATCAAGGAGCAAATGGTGATCAACAGTGTGAAAAGCAGCAGATAAGTCCATAAGGATGAGTATCGAGTAAAGGCGCTTGGATTTGGCCAGGAACAGGTCACTGGAAACTTTGGCAAGGACCGTTTCTGTATAACATACAGGACGAAAGCTAGATTGCAGTAGATCTAGAATGGCTTGAGAGGAAAAAAGTCAAGACAGTGGCAGTGAACCACACATTCAAGTAGTTTGGATACAAAAGGGAGGAGGGATACAAGCCAATAGTTGAAAGGGCAGATAGGGTCTAGTGAAGGTTTTTTGAGGAGTGGTATGACCACAGCTTGTTTGAAAGCTGCCATTTGCAATGGAAAGCAAAAGATTAAGAATGTGACAGAGGGAAGAGACCACAGCGAGAGCATAGACAGCGGAAAGGGGTGGGCCACAGGGGCCATGACCCCACCAGTATTTTGCTCAACAAAGCTTCAGAAATAGAGAACTTGGGGGCAAGGCTGGAGATTGGTTTGTTTGGCCCCTCCAACCTGAAAGGTATTCCGCTGCCCATGAGCAAGAGAGAGAACTTAGCTTAGTAGACCGGTGGGAATGAGATCAGAGGAGGAACAGAGATGCGCAGTCTCTCCTTGGTGACTTCACATAGAGCTGACTTCGGTAACCTCGGAGTGGAGGAGTAGCCTAATGGTAGAGCACTTGGAATTCAAGAGACCAGGGTTCGAATCCCACTAGTACTCCTTGTGGCCTCGGGCAAGTCACTTAAACATGGAAACGTGACGGCAGAAAAAGACCACTTGGTCTATCTAGTCTGCCCTTCTATATCAACTACAATAGTCGTTCTTTTTCCCTTAGAGATCTTCCATTTGTCCCATGCTTTTTTGAATTCAGATACTGTCCTTGTCTCTACTACCTCCACTGGGAGACTATTCCACGCATCTACCACTGTTTCCATAAAGAAATATTTCTGCACTCCTGAATCTAACCCCTTTCAACCTTATCCCATTTCTCTTGTAGCAGAGCATGCTTTCACACAAGAGACTCTCCTCTTGTGCATTTATACCACTGAGGTATTTAAATGTCTCTATCCATATCTCCTCTATCCTGTCTTTCCTCTAACATATAGATATTAAAATCTTTGTCCTCATATGCTTTATAACAAAGACCACTAACCATTTTAGTAGCCACCCTCTGCACAGACTCCATCCTGTCTATATCCTTTTGAAGGTGCGGTCTCCAAAACTGCACACAATACTCCAAATGAGGTCTCACCAAAGACTTTTATACAGAGGCACTATCCCCTCCTTTTTTTTTTTTTTCCCCTGGCCATTTCTCTCCCTGTGTACCCAAACATCCTTCTGGCTTTCGCCGTCACCTTTTCTACCTGTTAAGTCACCTTACGATCATGAGAAACAATCGCACCCAGGTCCTGCTCTTCTTTCGTGGACAGAAGTACTTCACCTCCTACCCTGTACCGCTTCCTTGGATTTTTGCAGTCCAAATTTATGACTCTGATTTAATTTTTTTTTAAGCATTAAATCTCAGCTGCCAAGTTCTCGACTATTCTTCAAGTTTAGCTAGATCCCTCCTCATGTTATATACTCCTTCCTGGGTGTCTGCTCTATTGCAGATTTTGGTATCATCCACAAAAAAGGCAAATCTTACCCGACAGTCTTTCAGTAATATCACTAACAAAGATGTTAAAAAGAATCTGATCAAGGACAGATCCTGTGGTGCACCACTTGTAACTGCTTTCTCCTCAGAGTGAGCTCCAATTACCTGTATCCTTTGTTGCCTCCCACTCAACCAATTTCTAACCCAGTCAGTCACTTTAGGGTCTATCCTTAGGGTGCTCAGCTTATTTATAAGTCGCCTGTGTGGAACGGTGTCAAAGGCTTTACTGAAATCTAAGTACACCACATTGAGAGCTCTCCCTCTGTCCAACTCCCTGGTCACCCAGTTAAAGAAATCAATCAGATTTGTCTGAAAAGACCTGCCTCTGGTAAACCCATGCTGCCTCGGATCCTGCACTCCACTGGACTCCAGAAACCTTTCTATTTTCCCTTTTAGCAGCATTTCCAATAATTTACTCACTACAGAGTTTAGATTATTGGAAACGCTGCTAAAAGAGAGACTAGTGAGATTTCTGGAGTCCAGTGGAGTGCGGGATCGGAGGCAGCATGGGTTTACCAGAGGCAGGTCTTTTCAGTCAAACCTGACTTAATTTGAATTTTTCTGAGGCGATTGAGGGTTATCGATTTCCCTGTTTAATGTACATTACCAAGTTTAAGTTACAATGTAAACTGCTTTGACTGAAATGATAAAGCAATATAAAAAAACCTGTTAACTAAAATAAATGAACTTTTAGCAAAGGAAGAAAGTGTGACAGAGGCAGAGTGAAGAGGGAGGGGGAGAGATGAAGGCAGCCCATGGAGAGCTCAAGGCTAATCTTGTGAACCTTATCATGGAAATAGTCAGTCAGAGTTTGAGCAGAAAGTGAAGGAAGGGCCAAGGGGGGGGGGGGGGGCGGGGAGACACTGAGGAGAGAGTTGAGCATGGTAAAGGTGTTTGCCAGACTGACACAGTACTCTTGCTTGATGAGTATGAAAGCAGACTGGAAAGAGATTAGCATGAATTTGAAATGTAGGAGGTCAATATGGTTATGGGGTTTAAGCCAAAGGTGCTCGAGCAGGCACAGAAACATAGGCATCAGATTTCAGAGGTCGGTGTAAGTGCCAAAATTTACATATGTCTGTTCTGAAATGCCTGCACTTCATGTGTGCATTGCTGGATTTCTCCTGCTTTGAAATACCAGTTCTGGCCTCCATATCCTATCTAAAATGTGCCTCTTCCTGTCGTTTTATTAGCTTGTGCAGTTCAGCTGAAAAGATGATTATTAAAGTTCAAATTAAATCAAATAAGCCAGTGCAATTCTATAGTGAACCATTGCAAGTCTGCAGAGAGCCACCAGCATCTAGAGGCCATGTTTTTTAATCATCAGCGCATACAGTCCGCCACCATGTCCATAGGAATAATATGGGCGCTACAGCAGTCAGCGTACACCAATGTTTAGCCCTAGGTATATGGAACTATTCATCTAGGCTGCTAAAATTGAGTTATTCAAAGAACTGATTAGGTTGTCACTCTACGTAAATACAGCTATAAAATGCATCTTCTCTGAAACGTCCTTATTTTTACAATATTGTCAAGTTTTCATACCCTGCTCTGTTGAGTTGTACATGCGTCAGTTTGAAAGGCCTTTTCTGCCCTCATTAATCTAGTTTTAGGGATTATAATTTTCAAAGATTCATTTGTCAAAGCTCAAAGCTTGATAGGCACACCAAGCTGCTGGCAAAGACAACGTCTGCTGGCATCACCAGACACACTCCCCTTTTCACGGTCGATCTGAGCCTTATATACAGTGTGGCTTAGGACTTTTGTCACAAGGTGCTAATCCGTCCTGCTGCCATCCTCTTCAGATGGGCTGACAAACCACATGAAGGACCATGATCTTGATGCATAGTATAAAATTAGAAATTGAGTTGTCATGGCAGGACATGAGTAGATCTTTAATGAAGTTACTACTCTTATCTACTGATCCACATTTTCATGTCCTAGAGAGCTTTGTCCTCGTTTCAAGAGCAGCCATAGAAATGTATATTTCTGTTGCATCCCAAAATGGGGAAAGGAGGCATCAAACCATTGTTGATTGCTTTGGATAAGGAGCTTAACTGTAGTTGAAGTTAAAGCCCCGAAGACTTTATAAAAGTGCACCTGGTTTTAAAAGAGTTTTGGATGAGTTCCTGGAGGAAAAATCCATATAGCATTGTTAAAGTGGACCAGGAAATCCATTGCTTACCCCCTGGGACAAGCAGCATAGAATCTTTCTGCCTTTTGAGATCCTGACAGGTACTTGTGACCTTGATCGGCTACTAGTGTAAACCGAATACTGGGCTTGATGGACCCTTGGTCTGACACAGTATGGCATATCTTATGTTCTTTTCCCCTGCTTCTTTCTCAGCCATGCCATTGCATAAGTACCCGCCTGCAATCTGGGAGACTCTGAAATTAAAAGAAGGGATCTACTCCCGCTTGCCAGCCCACTATTTGCGATCTCTGCAAGAGCCTAAGGCACCTACACCAGTCCACTGGCGACAACACGGAGCCAAATACAGGCTAAACCCGAAGACAGGACAGCGAGAGCGAGTACAAGATGTTCCCATCAAGCCCTACTTCCCCCCCGAAGCTGATCAGGGGCTGTGGGGCGGTGAGGGCTGGATCAGCGGGTTCAGATATGCAAACAATGACAAGGTAAGCTGATAAGAATTGTACTCAAATTATGCTTCACACATTTAAGAGAAAAAGGTAAAAAGATTGAAAATCATGGGTTAGCATGGGATTGGGAGTCAATTCTGATCCTATCTTATCATTACATAAGTGACCTTAACCAAGTAGCAGTTGTCCATGGGCAGAAACTCTTCTTTTCTATGGAATGCCTAGGTAACATGTTAGTGTTCTTCCCAGGACCTACTGAATGATCGTGCCACCCAACTGAGTTTACTGCATGCATGGCTAACTTAATTTGATGAATTGACATGGCAAAATAATGAGCAGGAATGGAAAAATGATTTCAATACATTTGTAATTTAATACTTTAAAAGCATAACAGCATATGTAATTTATAATATGAATGAATTGGACAAATGAATTTGAAATGTGACAAATACTTATAGTGCAACCCAGCTGACTACTCCTTTATGCCACTCGGCTGGCAAAACATTCTGGAGAGCACTCTTACCTGCGTTACCAGGCTGAGATAGGAAAGCTTTAATTTTCCTGTACCCCATCCCCAGCCCAGAAAAATATCTTTGTTAATGGGAAAATAGGAAATTCTTCCCTTCCAAGGGCCTGTAAAAGCCGATGTTTGCATTACTGTGAGAAGTAGAAGGAAGCCCCATATCTTTTAACTGGAACTGATACAATATTTGTGCTTATAATACAAAGCCAAATGGAGTGAATTTTTCCACTTGGCATCCTTGCTGTCTTTCAGCCAAGTTAGTGTCTGGGTAAAAGAGAGAGACTGTAGAAGAGGAGAATGATATCTGCAGGGGATGGGGTGAAAAGTGGTAAGTGTCATAAGTGATGGAAAAGATAAATATGCAAGGTAGGGGAAATCTGTGTGGATATTGTGTTGAGGTAGAGAGTGCCTTTGTAGAGGTGTCCTGGTATGAACAAGTGTGAGAAAGATTTGTTGTCTTTGGGAGAGAAGAGACCTGAAAGCATATGAAAACTTTTATTAATGTGCATGAACTCGTCACTAAAGAGAAACCCAAAAGATCGAAAGTGAAACCCAAAAGATCGAAAGTGAAAAGTGCTAGAGGGGGTTATTACAAAAGATACTAGTTTAATAACATGTAATAGTTTAAATAGATAATATGGAAAAACGGAAAGAAAATAAAAGGTGAGAAATTTTGAAGAAATGTGATTCATTTTATTTTTTAACCAAGTTTACATGGTTTCTCACTTTGATATGATTTTGATGGGGTAAGATTAAATAGGGATAGTTGGTTAAGACAGGAAAAGGTCACTGGTCATTACCAGGATCACTATTTTTTTTTATTTTTATTTCCATATTGTCCTGCTAGACTAGCCAGACAAGTGGGTTGTATTCCCCTGCGAGCAGATGTAGAGACAAACATTCCAGAGGCGTCTTTATGACATCATTGTGCCATTAGGGACATAACTCTAGTATTTCTCTATCTCCAGCAGATGATGGATGCAAGTTTTTATAGCTCTGATGAAATCTGGAAAAACAAAGAAAGATCGGGGAATGAAAGATTGATTTCGCTCGTGAGCGACCACCCATGAGGTGACTCTCACTAGAATGCAGTGCTGGAGGCTCTATTAGAGTCACACTTAAAGCCGGTGCTCTTTTGGGTATTACCATAAGGAGGAGGGGAATTGGTTCAGCTCCTCATCCTTTATCATGTTGAGGGTCTGTTGAGCAGCCAGAACCTCAGTGCCCCTCCTTCCTGCTGCTCTCCGTCATCTGCTGAACAGTGTGCAAGTTGGGTTTGGACCACCTAGGGTGTCCATTGGTACAGTGCCAGTTTTCCTGGGTCTCATCCAGCTGCCTGGGCACATTGGTTGTGCTTTTTCCATGCCTCTCTGTGCACATCTGTAGTGTGTTGCCTGCATGACCCTAGCGTACCTTTTGGTGCATCCTGGCTGTCAATGGCATTGGAAATTCACATGCCTACCTCTAAAAAGCACTGCCTGGTCTGCAGAAAATGGAGAACCTTGTCACCGGATTCTGGTGTCCTGCGATTCTTGCATGGAAGCTTCTCATGCGCCCTTGGGGGCCTCATCTCCCCTCTCACATCAAGGGGAGACTTATGCCCTGCCTCTTTGCTGCAGAAGTCAGCAGATGTGGTGAGTTTGAATGCTGACTCTTTCAGCCATTCCCCTTCTCTTAAGGTTCTAACAGCCAGTATTTCCCTTGAGAATGGGGCTCCCTGGCAGGGAGCTCATTGTCTTCAGGTTGTCCTCCCCAGAATTCTCCTTTCTGCAGCAAGCTTGGTCTTTCTGGCATGGCATCTTAGACCCTGGAGCTTCTGGGTCATTTCACTCTTTACACTCATTTGGAAGAGGGGCAGGTGGCAAGTTGAAGCTTGGCCTAGGCACCACTTTCTAAGTGCTCTCTGCAAAGATTGGCGTCTGGATATTTGGATCAACTGTCCTTTGGCCAAGGCCTGGAGTCCAGCTCCAACTCCTTGGGCAATGATTCTAACTTGAAGGATGAGATTTTTTTCCCCTTTTTGGAAGATCACAACGAATCTGGTATTATCCATCTGTTCAGGAAGAATGAACTAGTGACTCTGATCGCTCAAGTATCTTCCGCACTGCATTTGACTGACCCTCCAACGGTAGAAGAGTCATCATAGATCCATCCCCTCCCTTTCCAGAGGTTATCAAAAGCATGATCTGCTCAGAGTGAGACTTGCCCAACTCCCCGGTAAAGGTGCTAAGGGTTTGTAGGAACCTTTTACAGAGAGTGGATGCACATGTTATGGTCATCACAAAGCAGACCACCATCCCAGTGGAGGGTGGTAAAGCCCTAAAGGGACCCCCTGGATCATAAGATGGGACTTTTTTTTTTCTCCCCCCTCTCTGAGGAATCTGTTCTCAACTTCTGCTGCTGTTCTCCAATTGGCTGGGTGTGCGGGCCTGACGACTCCAGCTTTTCTCCACTGGATCCAGTATGTTGCCTTAGAGGGTACTATTCCCCTCCTGGAGTCAGAAACGGCCTTTCTGTCAGATGCCATATATGATCTCATCTGCTTGGTGGCTAAAGACATTGCTATTTCGATGGTGGTGTGACATTGGCTTTGGCTTTGCCACTGAGCAGCAGGTTCATCCTCCAAGGAAAACTGTTTGGAGAGGACCTGGAGAAGTTGTTTAAGCTTTTGGGCACGTCTGCTTATCAGAACATCAAGGGACTACACACTCGGCTGCGGCTTTCAGACTTTAGCATTGCCTGTTTTTTTTTATAAACTCTTTGTTGCATATAGGTTTTTAGGGATCTTCAGCCTGCCTACTTTCCTTGCATAGCCTTTAAATCAGATATCTGAGTGTGCCCTCAGTTCATAGAAGGCCTACTGGTCAGGGACACTTAAGTTCCCACCCACCCTACCCCTCGCCCCACCCACTCCTGAGTTGCATTGCCTATATAGTCATCATATACATTGACATTTGTCCTTTAATTAGATGTTACACCCACTTTTTCTTCTTTTCTCCTTCTAGGACAGCTGAGTCAGAATGTTGTGTATTCAATGCAATAACTGTGGTGCTTTCATTCTAAGAAGAATCATTTGGATACTAAGAGCTTGCCCTATATGCCTCAAATTAGCTGCTATGCATAAAGAATTGACTCTGCTAAGGGAAGAATTAGCTGCAATTAAACACACTTCCTCTAGGTTACAAACTGAACAAAATCCACCACCACTTCCACAAAGGGTTCTGGTATGTTGCGACCTGTAACATAGAGACTCCCTATTCATCAAGTGTTATCCCTGCATAATGCCTTCTCTGCCTTGGATAATGTGGGTGCCCAATCGATGGAAAATGAAGTACCCTTAAATGATAGGTTTAATGCCAAATCTACTGATAATGTACCAAATAGGAAGAAACAAATCACAAAACAGAAAACTACTACTCCTTGGAGATTCCATCATCAGAGGCACCAACTTGGGAACACCGCTCAAAGGAGAGAGGATGGTCAAATGCCTCCCAGGCTCTTCAGCCAGCAGGAATACAAACCAAATTGTTGGTATAGTTAGTGCAGAAAGTGAGCACCCCAAACTGATATTGTCATCCACTTGGGTACAAATGACCTGGCTAGAAACAGTGCCTCTGTGGTTCAAAGGGACTTCCAGACTCTGGGAGAGAAACTCAAGCCCATTGCTAACACTTATAGCGTTCTCAGAAGTTCTACCTGTTCGTGGTAAGGGGACAGAAAGGCTTCATCGCATAAACAACTTTAATACATGGCTTCAAACCTGGTGCAAACAAGAAGGATTTAGATATTTATTTATTTAGACAGTTTTGTATACCACCTTATCCTTCAATCAAAGTGGTCACAACACTATTGGGGGATACATTTAACATGAGGGGATATGAGACACATACACTAATACTTACATATATATAGGTGACTGGGGAAACATATGGATCAACAAGAGACTATACTGTACTGATGGACTACATCTCTCAGCCACAGGGGAAAGGATCCTAAGTGGAAAAATTCAGGCATTATGTGGACAGCCATTTAAACGGGAATGGGGGTGACAGATGGAGAAGGACAAGTTCAGTACGTCACTCCCAGTAAAAACAAAACATTGGAAACAGCCACACTTTTGAACACATCAGTGTCAAGCAGGAAGGGGCATGTAGAACAAAACTCATGCAAAAGGCAGGCAAGCCATTCAACAAATGCTAGAAAGCAATGAGTACAAATGCTCGAAGCCTAGCCAACAAAGTTCCTGATCTGGAAGCCCTAATGGTGGAAATGGACTTGGACATTGTGGCCATTACAGAAACATGGTTTAACGAGTCACATGAATGTGATATAGCCATAGCTGGCTATAATCTATTTAGAAGAGATAGAGAGGGTAGAAAAGGAAGAGGAGTAGCCCTGTATGTCAAAAGCAATATTAAAGCTGCTGAAATACAGGGGATGTGGGGAAAAGAAGAAGCGCTCTGGATTGTGTTCGAAAGAGAAGATGGCACTGTCATTAATACTGGTGTGGTCTACAGGCCTCCAACTCAAACCGAAGAAATGGTTAGCGTATTGATTATTGTTATTGCAAAGATAGCCATGAAGGGGGAAGTGATCATATTGGGTGACTTATATTTACCTGATGTAGACTGGAGTGTTCCTTCTGCAAATCTGGAAAGAAGTGAAAAAAAATTGTAGATGCCTTCCAAGATGCATTACTTAAACAAATGGTGATGGAACCAACCAGGGAGAGCCCCGTTTTGTATACAGTGCTCACCAACGGAGATAGTGTGTCGAATATCCAGGTGGGTGCCCATGTGAGCAGCAGCAGTCATCACAGGGTGTGGTTTGAGATAAAAGCCAAGGTGGAATCCAATCACAGCAAACTCAGTCTTAGACTTCAAGAACACTGACTTCAGTAAAATGGCCAAGTACCTGAAGGAGGAGTTGGTAGGGGGGGGGGGGGGAGGTTAAGGGAATGGAATTGCAATGGGCTAAACTAAAGAAAGCAGTAAAAGTGCAACAGATACATACGTAAGGAAAGTGAATAAAAACAAGAGGAAAAGGAATTTGGTTCTCCAAAGAAGTGGCTGTACAAATAAAGGCAAAAAACACAGCTTTCACAAAATTCAGAAGCTCGCAAACAGAGGAACACAGAAAATAATATAAGATCAAACTAAAAGACAAAAAGAGAAATAAGGATAGCAAAATCAAAGGAAGAAGAAAAGATGGCTAAAGATGTGAAGTGTGATGCAAGACCTTTTTCAGGTATATTCGGGAGAGGAAGAAAATTGGAGGTGGAATTGCAGTACTCAAAAGTGCTGGGAACGGATTCGTGGAAAGTGACTGTCACTTTTTCAATGCTAAACAAATACATCTGCTCTGTTTTCATGAGAAAATCCTGGAGAAGGACCACCTGTGATTGACAAATATACAAATGGGAATGGAATACATACTACACCATTCACAAAAGATGATGTGTTATAACAGCTTGCAAAACTAAAAGTGGATAAGTCTATGGGACCAGATGGGATACACCCCAGGATACTGAAAGAGCTCAGAGAGGTTCTTGTAGGGCCTTAGAAGCATGTTTTTTAATAGATCCTTGGAGACAGGAGAAGTTCCACAGGACTGGAGAAGGGCTGAAGTGGTATCTCTCCACAAAAGTGATAATAGGGAAGAAGTGACAAACTACAGGCCAGTAAGCCTTTCCTCAGTGGCGGGAAAAGTAATGGAGGCGCTCCTGAAAGAGCGAATAGTGGACCTCCTCGAAACCAACACGTTGTATGATCCGAGGCAACATGGTTTTACCAAAGGACGATATTGCCAAACAAATCTGATTGCGCTCTTTGACTGGGTGACCAGAGAACTAGATCAAAGGCATGCGATGGATGTGATCTACCTAGATTTCAGCAAAGCCTTTGATACTGTTCTTCATAGGGGGCTTATTAATAAACTCAACAGCTTGGGGATGGGTCCCAAGATGGTGAACTGGATCAGAAATTGGTTGACTGACAGACGACAAAAGATGACTGTAAACAGAACTCACTCGGATGAAAGGAAGAGGTGATTAGCGGTGTGCCCCAGCGGTGGGACCAGTACTGTTCAATATATTTGTGAGTGATATTGCCAAAGGGCTGAATGGAAAAGTCTGTCTTTTTGCAGATGACACCAAAATTTGCAACCGAGTGGATTCCCCTGAGGGAGTGGGGAATATGAGGAAAGATCCACAAAAGCTGGAATAATGCCTAAAGCTTGGTAGTTAAGATTTAATGTGAAGAAGTGCAGTGTCATGCACTTGGGAAGCAGCAATCCAAGGGAAATATGTGCGATAGGGAGCAAAAGATTGATGTACACGGACCATGAGAAGTACCTCGGTGTGAAAAGGCGGCGGTAAAAGCCAGAAGAATACTGGGTTGCATACAGAGAAGAATTACCAGCAGAAAAGAAGTACTACTAATGCCACTGTACAAGTCGCTGGTGAGGCCTCACTTGGAATATTGTGTTCAGTTTTGGAGACCATATCTTGCAAAGGATATAAAAAGGCTGGAAGTGGTTCAGAGGAAGGTGACCAAAATGATTTGGAGCCTGAGTCAGAAGACTTATGAGAAGAGACTTGAAAACCTAAATATGTACACTATATGGAGGAGAGGAGGGACAGGGGAGATATGATTCAGGCCTTTAAATACTTATAGTGTATTAATGGACAAAAACAAACCTCTTCCAAAGACAGGGAAACTATAAAACTAGAGGGCATAACATGAAGCTGCAAAGGGTGTAAACTGAAAGGCAATGTCAGGAAATACTTTTTCACTGAAAGGGTGGTGGATGCTTGGAATGCCTTCCCGATGGAAGTGGTGGGGACAAATACAGTGACAGAATTCAAAATGGCATGGGACAGACACAGAGGATCCCTTTATAGCAACGGGATAAAATCAAAATAAACGTAACTATTTCTTATATCTCAATAAATAGTGGTGACCTACATGGAGTTGTGGATCCACCCCTAAACAAAGGCATGGGGAGAGGTTGACGTGCATGGAGCTGCAGGTACGCCTGCTCTTTCCATCTTGCTGGGCAGACTAGATTGTCCATGCCGGTCTTTATCTGCTGTCAAATACTACTTTACTCTAATCTTTGGCTTCTGTACCGCCCCAAGGACATTCATGATGGAGGCGGCGGCGGCTGTCCTGAGACACCAAGGGATCTGTGAACATCCATATTTGGATGATGGGCTCATCTGAGCAGGTCGTAGTCAGAAGCATCTTACATTTCGACCCATGTGGTGAATTTCCTGGAGAATATTGGTTGGGTGATCAATCAAGGAAAGAGCCACTTGGAGCCTTCCCAATACATGGGAGTGCAGTTTGTCACTTGGGTAGGCAAGGTCTTCCTACCCGAGTTGAGGATAAAAAGTTGTTGGTCCAGCTGACAGCCTTCTGGTCTCAGCAGGCTCCTTGGGTTTGGGATTATATGCAGCTCTTTAGCTCAATTGCAGCCCCAGTCGAAATGATGCCTTTGGTGCAAGCTCATGAGTGCTACAGAGGTCCTTGCTGTCTTGTTAATAGTCAAGCTCTCAAGATTTCGAGGCCAGGCTTCCCATCCAGCCTGCAATGGTGAAAGGAACCCCAACACCTGAGGATGGGTATGCCACGGGACAATCACTTGTGGCTTCTCCCATCGAAGGATGCCAACCTTTTTGGTTGGGGAGCCCATTCCTAGAACTGAACAACTCAGGGCTGTTGTAGCAGCTGGGAATTAGCATGGCTATTCATCTGGCTCTTTTGCACATCTGTACCCTAGTTATGGGCTGAGCTGTCCGAGTGTACTCTGACAGTGCCACAGTTGTCAAACAGAGTATACCAACTGAAGGCATGAGCTAAAATATATGCATAGAAATGTATTTTTGTTGGAAGGAATACCGTGAGGAGAATACACACCTCTCATGATTATACTTCCGTTTTTCTCAATTTGTAAAGCCCCACTGGAGCTCCTAAAAATGGTAGGAAAGACACCATGAATTAGTGTACCCTACACCAAATATTTTTGCGATTAATTTGTTGCAACACATCCACTAATTATAGTTCCACACTAGTGTAAAATTCTGCAACGAACACTTTAGGAACCAACAATATGAAACTTATCCATAACGAATCCCCACGTAAACGAGAAGATCCTTCCAAGATGTTAATCAATTCATTGACCGTTGACTCTTCAAAAGAAACACAGGTCTTCAATTACAGTTATTCAATGGCAAAAGAATCAATTCTCCCATCGCAGTCCTTCAATAACGAACAAACAGAGCACTGCGTTTCGGGCACACTAATCATTCAGCCCTGTTTCAATGCTTCTGTCTGAACTGCATCCGCAATCTTCTGGATTGATGATACAGAACGCCAGCGCATATTAACCACACTGTAACAATATCTATCTGACCTCGCTCAATTTCACGCTCCCACCCGTGTCCTCCGATCACTTCACATAAACCATCTTCATCTCCCCTCTCCCTCTCGGGCCCACCTGCACTCTACCCACACCTCAGCTTTCTTTTTCATTGGTCCCGCACACTGGAGCTCACTCCCCTCATCCCTCAGATTAGAACAGAACCACTGCACCTTTAAAACATGCTTAAAGACTCACCTGTTCTCCTCAGCATTTGACCTCCCTACCCCTCCTGTACCCCTCCTGTACGATCCTTTTGTGTGTTTGTTCCCTCTGTCTGGTATATACAGTATAGCTTGCTACTCACTGTCCTATCTATATTGTAATTTCCTTTCCTTTCTCCTGGCCTCTGGCCATGCTTTTGAAATATTGTAATTGTACACCGCTCTGTTATAATATGAAGGGCGGTATATCAAGATACATAAAACATAAACATAACACCTTTCTACTGTATAAACACAAATCCGAGGAAAGCAAATCTCAGAATCTGCAAGGCCACCAATCAACCCATAAAGGTCATAGGTGTCTCCCTTGACAAAAAACATCAACGATTTGCTCTATTCCTCTGTTAACAATATGGCAGAATCTAAATCATACAACATTTATTGCAGTATCATGATTATGCTCTGAAAGTGACCAATAATACTATTGTATAATTGCACTGCATAGAAAGACATCCAGATTGGATTGTCCTGGTGGTACCGGATTGGCCACGGAGGGTTCGGGATCTGATGCAGCTCCTGCAGGAACCTCCTCTGCGGTTGCTCCCTGCTTGGAGGCTCTTACATCAAGGGCCAGTTCTTCTGGATGACCCAGCTCTTTTCTTGCTTACAGCTTGGCTCTTGAGAGGCATTGCTTAGCATGTAAGGGCTATTCTCCTGCTGTGGTTTCCACACTCCAAGGTGAGGAGAGGCCAGGTCTGTAGAGCCTATATGCACGTCTGTTGTCTTTTCAAGCATTGATGCCATGAGCATCAGGTTAGGTCTAATATGGCAGCCTTGCCACCCTTGCTTGCCTTTCTTTAGGACGCCCTGGACAAATGTCTTTCCCTTAGTTGCCTGAAGGTTCAGATTGCAGCCTTATGCTGCTTCAGAGGATTGGAGGCAGAGCAATCCATTGTATTGCACCCCGGATGTGTTCTGTTTTCTTCAGGGAGTACGACACCTGCGTCCTCCCCATGCCTTCAGTCATTCCCTCATGAGATCTCTGCTTGGTACTGTGGGCCTTGATATCAGAGCCCTTTGAGCCCTTGAAATGGGCCACGCTTAAAGATCTGACCCTTTAAGACTGTCTGCCTAGTCGCAATCTGCTCGGCGAGACGTATCTCCAAGCTACAGGTGCTGTCATGCAGGGATCCTTATCTATCATTCTTGAGGGAGGCCATGTGCATTCGGCCCATCCCTTCCTTGTGAATCAGGTGGTCTATCTGCCCTCTTTTGCTAAGAAGCAGTGCTGAGGGAAAGACCTTCTGGTGGATGTCTGGAGAGTGCTGCTCTGGTATTTGAAGATTACCAACTCCTTTTGTAAGTCGGACCGTCTATTTGTGCTGTTTGCAGGACAGAGTAAAGGTGACACGGCTGCCAAGTCTATTATGGATCACTGTATCAAGAAGGCCATTTCCTCTGTATATCTGTTATGAAAATGGCCAACTCCAAAGGGTTTGTGTGTTTATACCACTCAGATGCAAGCATCCTCTTGGGCGGAGCGTAGTTCAGTCGCCCCCTCAGACACTTGTCAGGCAGCAACATAGGCATCACTTTTCCCTTTTGTGTCGAGCATTACGACGTGGATGGACGTGGCCTTTGGTTCAGAGGTCTTTAAAATATATTATATAAATTATATATAAAAGCTGCAGTATCGTCTTCCTGCTTAGTGAAGTCATAGCTCTGATATGTCCCACTTGTCTGGACTGGACTAGCAGGATGATACGGAAAGTGACATTTTACCTTTTCCTTGAGTTCCACTATACTGGTCTAGTACCCACCCTTGGAATCTGTTTTAGTCTGTTTTATTCTCTGTGGTTAGCCCTGCGGGCTTATGCTCTCCTGACAAGCCTTCTATTGAAGGTGATCCTGTACAGTTATAGTTCCTGTTCGGTTGAACTTTATCTTCACTAAGGTTGTGTGAAGCCAGAGATTCCAGACCATATGCTTGGTATGAATACTAATGGCACAATGATGTTAGAGAAACATTCCAGAGGTGGCTTATGTCTCCACATCTGATGGTAGGGAAGCACAACCCACCTGTCTGGACTGATGTAGCAGGACTCCCAGGTTCCTAGCTACTGTGAAGCCAAGACATGCGTTAATCCCACACCAAACCATGTACTGGCTACCATGCTTTAGTAAATATGCCCTTAAATCAAGGCTTGGAGATCACTACAGCAAAAGCAAACAATTACTCTTGGTGTAATGGAAACCAGGATTTGGGACTGACCATTCCAAGATACAATAATTTTTAGAGAAGAAAAAAGGTGGAGGACTAGCTCTTTATATCAGCGACTATAACAGTGTTTCTGATATAAATGGCCTCGTACTTAATTGTGAAGTATCTTTGTAAAAGTGTGCTTCATATGAAAAATACCACAGGACAACTGGAAACTTACAAATGCTCCACATTTTAGGCATTTTGCACAGTTTTTCAGTTAAAGCCCACTTTTAAAAAGTTCCTTTGCAGATGTACACTTTGCAATAGTAAGCTTTCATGTGAAATTTGTTTGCCCGAAAGTTTTCATTTCATTAATTCATTTATGACTCCTCAATCTGACATACTTAGCAAGTTACAAACATTAGTAATAATCGGAGAACAAACATTACCATTAATGAGCTGCTGCAAGGCAAATCATGCAAAGCAACTCTCTCATGGTGGCAAAAAAGACTTGGTGGCCTGGTTTTTACAAAAAAAGATCCTCTGGAGCTGTAGGTTTTTTTTTTTTTTGTTTTGGTTTTTTTTACGGTTCACTGAAAAAGGAAGCCCTTTTACGGTGGCTGACATGCACCTGGGGCTCTGCACACTCACCCAGCCTACCCCAATGCAGGGCATTAATGTCTGCATAATTCTTTTCCTCCCAGTGGAAGCTCTGTCAGGAACCCTGCTCACCCAAAGGAGTCTGGGTGGGGATGATGGGGCAGTCCTGCGTATGCCTTGTAGCGTCATACAAGTGATTAGTGGTAGTAGTAGTCCTAAAGTAAACCACATATATTCCACATATATCGAGCATTACTGCCTATCTGTATAGCATCACTGAATGTAGGTAAAAAAAAATTTAAACGTTACAGCCAGTGTATTTAAAAAAAAAAAACTATATATATAGTGAGCGCTGCTGCTAAAAATGAACTCGAGACAAATCTGACACACATGCGCGCACACACACACACAAAATAACTCCATGAGGCATGCTGTTCGTGCTTTACCTACTTAGTATCCCCCCACTGCTTCCACACCCCTAACCGAATCACTAAACCATAACACAGGTCTGCAAAAAACATTTTTTCGAGAGCTGTTTTGGTTATTCCATGTAATCTTTGTTTTTTGGTGTGCTGAATCCGAAAATGACCTCCATTTTGTCATAGGACATCACGTTTCCTGACAATTTAGTAACTGTGTTAAATAAGGCAATACCTCAAAATAAATGGAAATAGACTTATAAAATTAAAGTTTTATTACAATATTTACATGAAAATCCTTTTTTTAATTGAAATGAGCTCACCTACACACACTAAACTCTATTATTCTTCCTTGTGAGGCTCCTCTTGGTGCATTTACGCTTGTGAGTAGCATCAGGAATGTCTTTCTGAAGCATCCAACAGTAGTCTGCCATCATTGTAATGCTCCATTTTCCCTAGTATCTCCTTTCCATCTCTTAAATGTCTTGGTGGAATCATTCACCTTATTCCTCACTCACAGCTCCCAAATTTTCAGGAAAGTAGTCAAGGTGGGACTGGAGGAAATGCACTTTCAAACTCATCAGGCAAGCTAAAGCTTGAAATGCTTTCAGCATTTGCCTGACGATCTTTTTGTAGTGAGGATCTTTGTTATTGCCTAAAAATTTCTGCACAACTTCTTTAAATGCAATCCACCCTTTTTTTTGAGGATCCGTGATGGTATTGACAAACTCTTGATCAACTATAAGCCTTCTAATGTCTGGTCCGACGAACATACCTTCCTTCAGTTTTGCTTCCAACAGGCCTGGAAACTTGGTGACCAAGTATTTGAAGCATTCTCCATCTCTTGGAAGTGATTTTACGAATTGCTTCATCAATTTATTTAACAGTTTCTTATATACCGCCCCTTCCAGAGATCAATCCCAATTTTATGTGGAGAGGTGGTAGAAGAACTTTATGGGAAGGTACCAAAGTTTCTCGGAGGACATTTTTTTTCACTGACTGTTAGCACCCTCTGCTGCCAACTCTTCTTGATCCAATGATTTTGTCGGTCTCGACTGTCCCATAGACACAGAAAACAAGGATATTTGGTATACCCAGCTTGTTGCCCGAGCAGCATGCACAAGACCTTCAAGTCCCCACACACTTGCCAACTATGGTCTTCATATTTAAGTTTACGAAGAACCAATTCCAAGTTCTCGTAGGTTTCCTTCAAGTGTACGGATGACCTACAGGTATGGAAGCATAAAAACCGTTGTGGAGTTAAAACTGCTTTGAGACTTCTTTTTGAAGTATCTATAAAAAGACGCCATTGCTCTGAATCATATTGGATTTTAAATTGACCCATCAGACCTTCGACATCGATGCAATAAACCAACTTGTCTTCCTGGGCGAAGTAAGGAACAAACTCCTTTTCACGATGTCTGAACCATGAAGATGACACTCCTGGCAACAATAAATTCCTGCTTTTCAGCCTTGATCCGAGTAACTCAGCGGCATCTTTGGGAAGATTCAAGTCTTACCAAATCATTCATCTCCTCCTGAGAAAACAATTTTGGTCTTGTATCATCATCAAAGTCAGAACTTAATTCGTCATCTGGTTCACCTTCATCGGAGCTAGGTATCTCTTCCAAGGTAGCAGGGGGCTTGGGTACTGGTATATCTGTGCCATGGGGGATGGGACGAATTGCCGAGTGAAGATTGGGGTATGAAATGGAATGCTTCCATTTGGAATTAAACCCTTTCACATCGCATGAACAAAAGTAACAGTCGTCACTATGGTTCTTTTGCTCTCACCATACCATAGGAATCCCATAACAGAAAGATTTTTTCTTACCCTTGAACCAGTTTCAGAGGTCCTCAACACACCGTTTGCACACTTTGAGGCGCTCAGACTTTATTTTGATCTCCAATTTTTAGTCCAAAGTATGCAAAGTATATTTTTTTCACGGTCTGTAATATTCTGCTGTTGCTTCAACACTGTATATTCACCACAGATGAAACGAACTGTCTGGCGAATTAATACACTTTCGCGGAGCCATAACATAACGGTGGAAGAATGACGAGCTAACACGAATTGCGATGAAAAAGTGTGAACAGCCTAGAACCAAGAACCTGATGATGATTCGTGCACAAGTGTGGCATGCAGGAGAGAGCAGCTCTGTGTCTGTACAAGAGATGTCAGTGCTGGCCACGCCCCCCTGCACTGACCGGAGCTGTTGCTATCTGCCCTGTGTCTCCCTCCCACTGGATTCTTCAGGAAAGATTAACCCCTTCTACCATTAGAAGCACAGACTTAAAACTTGCTTAGCTTATGTATGTATTGTTGACCATCAGATTTACAGTGCTATATTTTTTTTTTTACATAACTCAGACAACCCCTTTAAGGGTTTTTTTGGCATTTTATATCTTAAATGCACTTATGTGAATTAATTAATAGTAATTTGAATTAATTAATAGTAATTTGAAAAACATTGATAAATTTGAAGACAATTTTGCATGTTGTGGCAAATCATGACGTCTAGGAGTTTTTTCAATATTTTATTTGTTTTCAGCACACCAAAATACATGGAAATTAGATGAAAATAATCAAACAGCTTTTTAGTCGCAGACCTTATAATATTAATGTGATTTAACCCAAGTATTCTAGCATTGTATGCTTGCATATCTTTTGGTGAAAATTGTCATACAGTAAGCATTTCATAGAGCAATTCATCTTAACTTCTGCAGTACACCATATTAACAATTATATGGTTAATCTTACTATAACTACCCAAGCACTTATCTTTTGACAGACAGTAATTGTCTGAGTTAAAAAGGGATGTAGTAACAATAACCAAGCTTTTTTGAGAAAATTTAAGCAGGGAAAGAGACTTACAAGGCATCTTGGATATCAGAAGGAAAATTTAAAAATCCCTAAGGGAAGTCCTGAAAGCAGAATATAACTTGCTTAATATGATGGATACTGAGGAGCCTGAGTTACTAACAGCAAAGGGCAAAAAGCAGAATAACAGTGAATGAAAACGGAAAGGGAAGGGCTAGGCCATGAAAGCATTTATAGATAAAGATGAGAAGTGAGTATGCAATGGCAAGCCAGTGAAGGGAAACCATAAGTGAAGAGGTGCGGAGGTAGCAGCAGTGATGGAGGAGAAGCTGAACAGTATTCTGTATTAGCTGTATTGGGCAAAGCAAGGACTCTGGAGACACAGTGAGAGACAATTCATGGAGCAGGAGACAGCAAGTATCCAAAGGAAGCAAACCAGCCAAAGACTTCACTAGAAGGGCCCAGAAAGAAAAGTATAGAAAGGAGAACGGAGGTGTCGAATAATCAAGTAGAACAAGAAGAGCAGAAGGAGGCAGGCCATATGAAACAGAGTGAAAGGTAAAAGACAGATTAAGTGGGCTGTTCTGAAACTAAAATGAAAAGGATCTGCTAACTAGAGAGATTTGCTTTCTGATCCCTTGCCTTCCTTATGTCTCCTTACCTTCATTATGCTTCCCTTATTCTCATCTTTGTCTTGTCTGTCTTAACTAGATTGTAAGCTCTGACGAGCAGGGACAGTCTTTTATATGTATCTGTACAGTGCTGCATTTGCCTTGTAGCACTATATAAATTATTTATAGTAGTAGCAGTGTGGAAGTGGTTCACTGATTTCTACAGGAATCACAGGGTGGAGTAGAAATGATTCATTAATTTTTGCATTGCTTTTCTTGTTTTTAATTAGCTCTCCGCTAGAGTGAGGAAAACGTGGAAACCGCAGCTATTTGATCGGGAGTTATATAGTGAGATTCTTGATAAGAAATTCACTATCACTGTCACCATGAGGACACTGGATCTTATTGATGCAGCTTTTGGATTTGATTTCTACATTCTCAAGGCAAGGCCTATTTTTCTTTGGCAGGTAGTTTCCCGGTCTTCCCCCACCACAAGCTTCCCAGCATAATATTCAAGTCATTTAAAATGGACTATGACAAAATCAGCAGTTTTGAGGGAATTTCCAGGGGCAGAAGGTGCTACATAAATGAAGTTATTTTAGCTGTGAAGAATGTAATGTGTTGCCTTGTTTTAAGTTCTGGTTTAGATTTGTAGCAAAAACTGGGGTTTGAATTACAGGTCGTTTTTTATTATTGTTAGTGTTTAAATTAGTTTAATTGACATTCTTATTTTTGCATTAAAGGTAAAGTTATTTGAATGTAAATTTATTTATTAGCATTTAGCTCACACCTAAAGACGCATCTGATACAGAAAGGATGATTTTCAAAACAGCCCACATAGTTACAAAATGCCTGGGAGACATACCTATGGGCTCTGCACTGTTGCTCAAATGGAAATTATAAGCATTCTTTTCCTTTAAATATTGTCTAGGAAAAAAACTACATTCAGAGATTTGCACCTGCTTCTTCTCTGGATGCTTTTCTTTCCCTGCAGACAGCACACCACTTTTGAAAATGCCAAAGTAGTTGCTTTGTTGCATACTCCTCTGAGCCTACCTACCTTTTCAGTAGGTAAATGTCTGTGCAGTGTTGATCCCTGTATATCCTTTTTTACCTGTGGAAAAGGTGGGCAGTTTTTCAGGCAAACAATTTACCCAAATAAATGGCTTTTGAAATATCCTCATAATGTATGTTTGGGGAGGTTTTTCTGTTTTTTTTCTAACTAAACAATGCCACATTAGGCTGTGTATAAAACATCAAAATATGATTCAAATATATTTTCATAGTGCAGAGTTCTTATAGCTGCATCCATCCTGATGCTCTTTAAAGAATCCATATATAAGATGTTCTCCAGAAACGAGCAGGAAGTCAGCCCTCACATATGAGTGACATTGATGCCGACTGATCCCACATGGAGCATTTCCCCAGCTTTCAAAGAAAGGCTTTGGGACATGCTACCATGCATGCGTGGCCCCCTTCCCGCCCAAGGGTGCCATCTTGCTCAGTCTCCTTTTTTTCTGCGGAGCCCAACGGGCGTCTGTCCTATTTCCCTGGAAAAATCTTTGCTAATTATCCTAAAAATAGTTACTTTCCTGGTTTGCGTACCGGCACCTCTTCCTGCTTCGAGCCGGTGCTGTCCCCAGCACTGTTCTCAGCTCCTTTCATCTTTTTTGTTCGAGGCTCGCCTCGACCGGTGTTCACTCCTTTTTTCGCCTTGGGGTCATTGACCCCGTCCAGATGTTCCCCACCATGTCCCCCAGTGGGTTAAAATAATGTGACCGCTGCAGTCAGATGTTGTCAGTGACCGATACCCATGACTATTGCCTGGGCCCAGACCTTGACAGCACCTCTTGCGAGCTGTGCCAGGCCATGATACCTAAAACCAATAAAAAGAGGTCGGAGTTGCAAAAAAAACCTGTTCCCTTGGTCTGACTCGGCACTGGCTTCTCCGACACAAAGATCCAAGCCCAGCATTTCCCATGAGGCCTAAGTGTCCTCAAGAGTCGTGCGGCGGCCAAGAAGATCTCAGACCCCAAGAGAAAAAAAGAAAAAAATGGTTGAAATCCGAGGTTGCACCAGAGAAACCCAGTAAAACCGCTGGTAGGGACTCAGGCGGCTCCAAGAAGCACCCTACCAAGGTCCTCAGGAAGGAGTCCTCGGCTGGCGGAGACGCACGAGGGACCGCGGCTGGCCTGAGGTCCTCGGTGCTGGCGCCTTCTGGCTTGGAAACCAGAATGGCAGCCTTGGAGCAGAACATCACTGCTATTCTGGCCCTGCAGCAGGTAATGATGGCTGGTTCGTCCTCATCTGCTCCAAAGAGCGGGCTCCCGACTGCGGGGGAGTCCCCCAGTCATTGAGCCAAGCTCAGAGCACCATTGACTTTGGGTAAGCACTCTGCATTGGTTGAGGTCTTGCTCCCTTTCCTCGGGCATCTGGTCTTCCCTGGCCAGTAAACGCAACTCAGATCCCAGGTCCTCCAGTAGGCCACAGGTCACCTGGCCCTGGATTGGACATTATGAGTCACAGGGCCTCGGACTCATCGTCACCGCTCGACTCAGTGGGAGATTGATGGCATTGCGTCCCCAGAAACTAAGCAGCACAGAGATATTTCCTCAGACCCGGCACCTTCCTCGACTTGTCAAGAATATGGCCAGGGTCCTCTCAGTGCAAAACGAGGTGGAGGGAGATCCGCACATTGAGAAACTGGAAATTCACCAGTATGAGTCTCCACCCAAGGAGACACGGTGCCTGTACAGCTGATCCTCAAGTGGCTGCTACTCAGGATGTGGGAGATGCTGGCGTCTCAACACCATTTACCACATCCGGAAGGGCCCCAGGTTCCACAAGCCCCAACTCCCCACATAACTCCATGGTCGTTGAGTCGACCATGCAGAAGCTTAAGAGCCAGAAGACCCACTCTTTGGTCCCTCCTGGGAAGGATGCCAGAGTCCTTAATGTCCTCGGACGCAAGTGTTTCCAGGACTCCATGCTGGGTTGACGGATCCAAGTCTATGAATTGTACATAGGCATGTATCTAAAGGCTTTAAACCAAGAGCTGTCCAGGTTTTCAGCAGGGCTTACTGGGGAACCCCTCCAACAGTTCCAATCCCTGACCTCTGGGATCAAGGACTGTTCTGAGTTCCTTTCCCGGGCAGCCTATGACAACTTTGAGTCAGCAGCTTGGGTAGCAGCGGCTGGCATCGTTGCCAGACGCCAAGCCTGGCTGCAGTCCTCTGACCTCGAGCAATGGGTCCAAGACAAACTGCTTGACATCCCCTGCACTGGGGAGAACCTATTCAGCATACCTATGGCCGACAAGGCAGCCGAGATTGAGGCCAAGGTGGTGATTCAACAGAGGCTCTCCAAGAAGACTTTATCCTTTCCCTGCAAGAAGCCATCGGGGAAAAGACTCCTGTTCCTAAGGAAGAAGGGACCCTTTCAGCAGAGTCGCCACTACCAGTCCTCCTTGGACCAGCAACAGGGTTCTCATCCTAAAAGACAAAGCCATGGGGCTCAAAAGTTGAAGGCACAAAAGTCCCAGGCCCCAACTCTCACCAAGCCTGGGGGGAGCTTTTGACTCCTGGGGCAGGGCCTCCTCTCCTCTGGAGTCACCAGCCCACAAGGGGCTGCCTGATGCTCTATGTCCACAAGTGGGCTAGTGTCATCTCTGATCAGTGGGTACTGCAGGTGATAAGGGAGGGATACCTCCTCCCACCTACAGCAGGTACTACCCAGTTCTTTCCAGGAGAGTCAGTGAGACCTCTCCTGCACCAGACCCTTCTGCTCTCAGAACTCGCAGCTCTGCTCAGGGACAGCGCAGTAGAGCCTGTTCCCGAAACACCTATGGGGAAAAGGCTTTTACTCCAGATACTTCCTTGTCCCAAAAAGAACTGGGGAGACCTCAGAAACTTAAACAAATTTCTGGTGAGGGAGAAGTTTAAGATGCTCTCCCTTGGAACACTGCTGCCTTACCTCCACCAGGGAGATTGGCTGTGCTCCTTGGACCTAAAGGATGTGTATACTCGCATCCTGATCCACCCCCCCACAAGTAGTACCTGTGGTGAGAGGAGGGCACTACCAGTACAGGGTGCTACACTTCAACCTGGTCTCCTCACCAAGGATCTTTACCAAATGTCTGGTGGTGGTAGCTGCCTACCTGTGCCTACAAGGGACTTTTGTCTTCCCCTACGTGGACAACAGGCTTATCAGGAGCAGTACGGCCTCAGAGGTCAGTCAGACCGCAGAGTGCGCAACCCTCCTTATGCAACTCCTGAGGTTTGTCATCAACTACCTCAAATCCCATCTCTCTCCAGCCCAAAGCCTAGAGTTCATAGGTGCTCAGTTGGATATGTTTTACAGGTCAAGGCCATCCTCCCAAGAGAGAGGGGAGAACGCCTCGGGCAACTGGCAGGAGAGGTACAACACCACTGGTCAGTGCCAGCTGATCTCCTCCTCTGCCTACTGGGCCTCGACGGTTCACATCATGCCTTCAGCCCGCTTACACATGCGGACAGCCCAGTAGTGCCTATGCTCGCAGTGGACTCAGGCCACAGGCAGGTTACAGGACAGGGTCAGGGTTACCTGCCAGCTGGCAGAGTCCCTCAACTGGTGGCAAAACTTGTGCCACCTCCAGGCGGGAATGCCCTTCCAGGCATCTGCACCGCAGAGGATCCTGACCACAGAAGCCTCTTTCCTGGATTGGAGGGCACATTGTGGAGACCTCCACACACAGGGCAACTGATCTCAGGAGGAGTCACTCCTACAGATCTGTCTACTGGAGCTCAGGGCAATCTTCTTGGCCCTGCGAGTGATCCGCCACCGCCTGCGACACAGACCCATGCTGATCCAGATGGGCAACCAGGTCAACATGTTCTGTATTAACAAGCAGGGGGCACAGGTTCATACTCCCTCTGCCAGGAGGCGGTGGTTACCCTCTCCTTCGCAGCATGCAACAGCATGCTTCTGCTTGGAGTATACTTCCTGGACCAGGACATCTGCCTAGTGGACAGGCTGAGCAGAGTCCTTCATCCACACGAGTGGCACTTAATCCCTAGAGTAACGAAACAGCTCTTCCACCTCTGGGGCAGGCCCATGATGTACCTATTTGCCTCTCTGGACAATGCGCAGCTACCCTACTTCTGCTCCTGTCAGCGGTACCCGGAGAGAATGGCGGCGGATACCTTCCTGATCTCGTGGACCTACTCTACACATTCACACTGAATCCCTGACCCTCTTCAAGGTCCAGACGAAAGAGCATCAGTTATACTGATTACCCCCAGGTGGCCCAGGCAACCTTTGTTCCCTCTGCTACTTTTCCTGTTGGTGGCACTCCCAGTCCCACTGGGCTGAGCCCTGGACCTCCTGTCCCAGCAGGAAGGCTCCCTCCTGCACCCCGATCTGGGGTTACTAATGCTAACAGCGTGGCAGCTGAAAAGGTAGCATTATGGCCCTTTTCAATCTTCCATGAGAAGTCAAAGAGATCCTATTGGCCTTCCGGAAACCCTCCACTAGATAGGCTTATGCCTTTAAGTGGAGAAGGTTCTCCATCTGGTGTGTGGAAAAAGAGGAGAACCCTTCTCCTGCCATATACATCTAGTACTTCAGTACCTACTGTACCTGTCACACACCGGGCTGAAATCTAGCTTGGTGAAGGGTACATCTGAGCACCGTAGCCACTCACCACCAACCTATCAAGGGGAAAACTCCTCTCAAGCCAGCCACTGGTCTCCATGTTCCTCCAGGGCCTCCTGTTATCCAAGCCCTCTCTCTGCCCTCTGCTGGCAGAGTGGAACTTCAGCGTGGTGCTCTCCCAGCTCACCAAATCACCATTCGAGCCCCTGGCCACTTGACACCTGCTGTACCTGTCTTGGAAAGTGGCCTTCCTGGTGGCCCTTACATCTGTTCGAAAAGTGAGCAAATTCCAGGCCCTGGTGGCAGATCCACCTTATAGAAGGTTCTACAAGAACACAGTAGTGCTTCGCACACACCCCAAATTCTTTCAGAAGGTAGTGTCCTCCCCACCTTCTTTCCGCGGCCTCACGTTGGCGAGGAGGAACTAGTACTTCATACACTAGATTGCAAACAGGTCCTGCCTTTCTACTTACAGCAGACTGGGGTCCACTGAAAAGTGCCTCAACTTTCGTGTCTTATGATCCCAGCAGACTGGGGCATCCCTTGACTAAGCGAACTCTGTCCACTTGGGTGGTGGTCTGTATTGCCCTCACCTATGAGTGAGCGGGCCTCTCCTTTGAGCACCAGATCACAGTTCATTGCATGAGAGCGTTGGCCACGTCAGTGGCCAACCTCCGCTCAGTGTCAGAGGCGGAAATCTGCAAGGCCGCAACATGGTCTTCATTTCATATGTTCGCAGCTCACTACTGCCTGGAAAGCAAGTCCCACAGGGACAGTGCCTTTGGCCAGGCATTACTCCATAATATTCTCAGGGTGTAGGCAACTCCTGCCCTCCGACTCTTCTGTGTTCAGGCTACCAGAATGATAATGTCACTGGTCGTTAGGGTCTTGCAGAAACACTCAGTGGGGACTCACCACCTGCAACTCGCAGCTACCCGATTGGTCGCTGTTGGTGCTGTCGTGGTTTGGTCTTCAGCAGCCTGGAGCTAGGGAGTCCCATATGTGAGGACTGATTTTCTGCTTCTTCCTGGAGAAGGTGTGGTTACTCACCGGTAGCAGGTGTTCTCCAAGGACAGCAGGAATCATTCCTCACAACCCTCCCTCCTCCCTTGGGAGGTGCCTCCCTATCTTGTTTTAGTTTTTACTGCCATCCTAGCTATGTCATCTGACTGAGCAAGATGGCACCCTTGGGCGGGAAGGGGGGGGGACCATGCATGCATGGTAGCATGCCCCAAAGGCTTTCTTTGAAAGCTGGGGAAATGCCCCGCGCAGCTCTATTGGCACCGACATCACCCAAATGTGAGGACTGATTCCTGCTGTCCCTGGAGAACACCTCTTACAGGTGAGTAACCACACCATATAGAACGCTTTTGAGACAACACAGGACCTGTGTTCAGATGCAGCCGCATAGCACCAGAAGAAGGCAATTGTGTGATTTTGAAAGCTCACAGGCTACAACATTTTTTTACAATGGTATAAGGTTATATAAAGGGTAAGGAGTTGGGGTGCAGGATTCAGATGACTATATGGATAAGAATACAGGTAAGGCTGTGCATAAGGCAGAAAGGAACTATGGAAAAAATGTAGGTAAGACTGGAACATCAGAGTACCTCCTTGTACAAACGTTAATATGCTTCATGCTTGACTGTTTCTAAAATTGTATTTTTAGACTCCAAAAGAGGATCTGAATTCCAAACTGGGGAGGGATCTTAAGAGAGCTATGCTTCTACGTCTTGCTTCCAGAGATCCTAATTTCCACCCCAATGATCCAACAAAGAGAGAAGCTATTTATAACAAATACAAGGTTGGCATTTCTCGTATTATGCAAGTTTTATTTTTTATTTTCTTTCTAGCTTTAGTTTTGCAAATCTTTCCTAATAAATTAATACATTTTTTAAGTGTTCTGAATGCCTGCATTGCCGGTTATTTTGCTTATTATTTATGTGGCTGGATATGGGAGAAAGTTTTGGGGGGGGACGTGCTGAAATGGAGATGATACAGTTCATCCACCCTAGATGGTGCAGTACAAATGAGGCTATAAGAAGACACACAAAAAAAACTTTTCCCTGGATAAGGAGTGATACCTTAATAAGCAGATATGCCCCACTGCAGACAATTGGGATGGGCCACTTGGGAGCTTTCATTTTGTTTATTTAGGGCTTGGGCGCTTTAAAGGACACATGGGCAGTCTCTCTCTAGGAGTAATATTGCTGGAATGTGGACAATAGGGAATATTGTAGTAATAATTTTATAGTGAATGTGGGTTTATAGTGGTGTGGCATCTTGTAGGCCTGGCAGAATTCTTCTGTTTTTAATATTAGAAAAAAGAGCGCCTAGATTCAGCAGTAGCCTCATGGCTGTTCCATCACTGGGTCATCCCCTTAATGAACCTGTTTGCCAACCCAAACAACACGCAGTTGCCCCAATTCTGCTCATGCCAGCCACATCCGTCCCGGGTGGCAGCAGATGCATTTCTCATTGTGTGGACAGAAGACCTCATGTATGCCTTCCCACCGAAACGGCTGGTAGCCAAGACATTCGAGGTCCAGAACAACAGAGCATCGCTAGTGGTGATAGCCCTTCAGTGGCCCACTGCTCCTCTCCTTATTGGCAGCATCGCCAATTCCCCTGAGCTGAGCTCCAGGGCAATCCTCACAGAAGCAGGGCTTTCTCGTAAACCCCAATCTGGAGTCCATCTCACTCATGGCTTAGCTGCTGAAAGTGTAGCGTTAGCTCTCTTCAGCCTCCCACGAGACGTGGAAGAAATTCTTCTGACCTCTCGCAAGGCCTCCACTAGACGAGCGTACATCTTCAAGTGGCACCGATTCTCATTGCAGTGTGTAGAAAGATGGGCAGTAGTTCTTCAGTACCTGCTTTACCTATCACAGGAGGGACTGAAGTCCAATTTGGTCCAAGTACACCTGAGCGCCATCGCAGCGCATCACCATTCCGTTGAGAGAAAGCCCCTCTTGGCTCAGTCCCTTCTCGCAGGAATTGGGACACATGTTATCCAAACCCCTCCGTCCGCCCTCTAGCGGCAAAGTGGGATCTCAATTTATTTTATTTATTTATTTGAAAGGGGTTTTTTTTATACCGCCTTTACAAAGATCAAAGTGGATAACAATGTAACAACGTCGCAATGTCATGCTCTTGCAGCTCACTATGCCTCAGTACGAGCCTCTGGCTACCTGCCACCTCCGGTATCTGTCTTAGAAGATCGCCTTCCTAGTAGCACTGACATCACCGAGCTCCAGGCTCTGATTGCAGGGGGTCATCATTCACTTACCCAAGCCATGCGCCAAAGGCAGTGTCTTGCTCCCAGGTTACGCTACCAGCCATGCGTGACCAGTAGTGTGACCTGGGAATAAGATACTGTCTTTGGCACATGGCATGGGTAATTGAATGATGTACCCCCTAAGGAAGCAGTAGACGAAATGCCTGGCTAAACATCGTGAATGGCTTTGGGGAGACTCATTGAAAGAGATGAACAGCTATGATACAGCTTCATACTAAAGCTAAGTAGTGCCAATTCTTGTTTGCATGCTTGTCAATAGCTGACAATACAACAATTAAGATCTACTTCTAGAACTTTAAATATCGACTCAAATAACTGAAGTATTAAAATTTGAAATTATCTTTTAAAGTTCATATTTGACTGAAGAGAATATGCTGGAAGGAGTTTTTCAGGGTCATTGATGTACCAAGAATGAGTCATGGCTTCAGTACTATTTACCAGATGCCTAAGATTCTGTCTTCATAAGGGTCTGAGATCCTTTTCTCCTTCCTTCTCCTTTTTGGTGTTGGAAGAAATTTGAGTCTGTAGTTTTTGTGGAGTGATTTTGGCATTTTTTGGATGTAGTAATTAGCAAGTATCTTATCCTTGGTGACAATATAGATATGTTTTCAGTACCCAGCAGACAAAGAATTGGGTTCGTGGTGGGATTACTGGCTAAGGCCGGGGTCTCAAACACGCGGCCCGCGACGGAGGGAAACAAACAAACAAAAAAAAAAACCCTCGCTTCGGCTGCTGCCGCTGCCGCCGTGGCAGCAGCAGAATCAACTGTCAATTTAAAAAAAAAAAAAACTGGCTTCTGCAGAATCAGCTGTCCCGTGGCCCCTTCCCCTCTGTCCGGAAGAGCCCTGAGTCTGCTCCATCAGCGGCGGGCTTTTCAAGCTGCGAAGAGAGTATTTCCCTCTCGCGCTGCTTGAAAAGTGAATAGGCTTAAGCCGCGCGAGAGGGAAATACTCTCTTCGCGGCTTGAAAAGCCCGCCGCTGATGGAGCAGACTCGGGGCTCTTCCGGACAGAGGGGAAGGGGCCGCGGGACAGCTGATTCTGCTGCTGCCACGGCTGCAGCAGCAGCAGAAGCCAGTTTTTTTTTTTTTTTTTTTTTTTTAAATTGACAGTTGATTCTGCCACGGTGGCGGTGGCGGCAGCAGCAGAAGCCAGGGTTTTTTAAATTTTATTTACTTGGGCTGATTTGGGTGGGGGGTTAGGACTGGAAATGGGCTGATGGGGGTTAGGAAGGACTGGAGGTGGGCTGATGGGGGGAGTTAGGACTGGTAATGAGCTATGGAGGGGCTAAGACTGAAATGGGGTAATGGGTTAGGACTGGAAGTGGGCTAATGGCAGCGGGGGGGGTTAGGACTCGTAATGGGCTATGGGGGGGCTAAGAATGAAAATGGGGTGATGGGAGAGTTAGGACTGGAAGTAGGCTGTTGGGGGGCTTAGGACTGGTAATGGGCTATGGGGGGGGCTAGAAATGGTAATGGACTGGAGGGGTTGCTAGGACTGGAAATGGGCTTAGTGGGGGGGAGCTAGGACAGGAAATGGGCTGATGGGGGACTAGGATAGGACTGGAAATGGGCTGATGCGGGGACTAGAAGGGAGCGGATGCTGGGGGAGGATTAGAATGGGATGGGGCTGGGAGAGTGAAATGGAGAGGGGAAAGATATTTTGTGTGGGAGGGAAGAAAAATCTAAAATTGGCCGGGTATTGGGAGAGTAAGTGGTGATTGAGGATGGAGGGGTAAAATTTGAGTGGATGAAATAGGAATGAGGAAGGAGCAAAATGAGAAAGATTAGTATGTTAAAGCAGATGTAGAGAGAGAATGGAAAAAAAACTAGAAGAGAGAAGAAAGGACAAATGGACAGCAGACGATGGAGAGTTAGCAGAAGGCACAAAGAAACCAGAAGAAAATGGCTGGAACAGTTGCAACTGAAAAAAATGCACAAAAGGTAGAAAAATATCTATTTTGAATTTATTAACTGGAATATGTCAGCTCTGGGAAATGTGCATCATTAAGGTCTACGCTTTGTATGGTAACATGCAAATTTATGCAAATGAGGCCCCACGTCTTATACGGCCCGCGGGTTACTTTACAAGTCCTCATTTGGCCCTCAAAGCAATTTGAGTTTGAGACCCCTGGGCTAAGGTATAAGAAATGCCATATTGGATCAGACCAAGGTCCATCAAGCCCAGTATCCTGTTTCCAACGATGGCCAATCCAGGTCACAAGTAACTGTCAGGTTCCCAAAAAGGTACACAGATTCCACGATACTTATCCTGGGGTAAGAGCTGATTCCAGTTGCCTTCGTCATCTCCCCTTGTGGGTCTGTGATCAAAGTGTCACTGTACGGATCTCTTGGACACGTTGCTGCGCCTAAAGGTGGTAATGCTGTTCCCACCACACAAGTGGGATTAGGGCAGATGCTCATCTATTTTGTGGTGCCCAAAAGATGATTCCTTCCAGCCCATTCTAGACCTCAAATAGGTTGACGAACACTTGCGCGTCCTGCACTTCCAGATGGGAAAACCTTGTGCTCCATGATTCAGGCAGTAAACAGAGGGGAGTTATTGGCTTCTCTGGATCTGGCTGAAGCATATTTTATATCCCGATCTAGGCAGATCAGCACAGTATATATGTGTTGCCATGCTTGGCTCTCATTATCCATTCGCTGCCCTCCCCTTTTTGGGCTTTTTACCACCCTGAAGATGTTCTCGCAGATCATAGTGGTGGCGGCTATGGCGTCAAGGGATCTGTGTCCTCCTTAGAAAGCCTCAACTGGGTGATCAATTGAGGAAGAGTCTTCTGTGGCCTCCCTAATCCCTAAAGTTTCTGGGAGCACATTTCAACTCTCGAGTGGGCAACGTTTTCCTGGCAGAGGAGAACATAAAAGTCTGGATTGGCTGGTGCTGTTCTGTGTGCAGCAGACTTCCAGAGTCTGGAATTTTCTTCAGCTCGTCAGATTGATGGCAGGGCCCATAGAGATGGTGCCGTGGGAGCATGCTCTCATGTGACTGCTCCAGTGGTTCTTGATTACTCTGTGGTCCCTGAGTTCTCAGGAGTTTGAACACAGGCTCCAGCTCCTGTTGATGGTGAAGTCCAGCTGCGGTGGTGGCGGCAGCCCTGTCATCTGAGGAAGGGCGTGCCACTGGACAATTTCTCCTGGATCTTCCTGCCGATGGATGCCAGTCTTTTGGGTGGGGAACCAGTTTCCGAGACCGTACGGCCTAGAGCCATTTGAACCACAGGGAAGCGGTGTGGTCCATCAACCGCCTCTGTGCAAGGGCCTCAAGTTGACTCTTCTCCATTTCCAGTCTCTGAATGAGGACTACACATTCAAATGTTTTCAAACAGTGCCATGGCGATGGCTTATGTCAATCGGCCAGGTGGCATGAGGAGTGCTGAGATAGCTCCACTTGTTTGCCTGGGCAGAAAAGAACCTCCTAGACATATTGGCTCAGTACATTGCCGGAGTGCAAAATGTGGAAGCAGACTTTCTCAGCACACTCTGGATCCTGGAGAGTGGAAGTTGAGTTGGGAGGCATTTTAATTAAGAACATAAGATATGCCGTACTAGGTCAGACCAAGGTCCATCAAGCCCAGTATCCTGTTTCCAACAGTGGCCAATCTAGGTCATACGTACCTAGCAGTTTCCCCAAAAGACACAGGTTCCACAATGCTTGTACTGGGTCAAGCATTGATATCCTGGGTCCCTTCTTAATAATGGTTTATAGACCTTTCCTCCAGGAACTTGTCCAAACCTTTTTTAAACCCAGCTACACTAACAGCCTTAACTACATCCTCCGGTAACAAGTTCCAGAGTTTGATTACACGTTGAGTGAAAAAATATTTTCTTTTATTAGTCTTAAGTAGTTTACCTTGTAGCTTCATTGCATGTCCCCTAATCTTTCTATATTCTGATAACGTAAACAATCGATCTATGTTTACCCGTTCCACTCTGTTCATTAATTTATAGACTTCTATCATATCTCCCCTCAGCCATCTCTTTTCCAGGTTAAAGAGCCCTAACCTTTTTAGCCTTTCTTCATAGGAGTATCCTTCCATCCCCTTTACCATTTTGATGGCTCTTCTCTGAACATTTTCTAATATTACTATATCCTTTTTAAGATACAGTGACCAGAATTGCACACAATATTCAAGGTGCGGTCTCACCATGGAACGATATAGAGGCATTATAATATCTTTTGTTTTATTTTCCATTCCTTTCCTTATGATACCTAGCATTCTATTTGCTCTCTTGGCAGCTGCTGCACACTGGGCGGAGGGTTTTAACATGTTATCCACAATGATGCCTAAATCTTTTTCCTGGGTGGTGATTACTAATGCATCGTGTAGCCATAGTTTGGGTTGTTCTTCCCTAGGTGCTTAACTTTGCACTTGTCCACATTAAATTTCATCTGCCATTTTGATGCCCAGTCTTCCAGTTTATCAAGATCCTCTTGCAATTTTCCACAATCCTCTTGGGTTTTAACAACTTTAAATAGTTTTGTGTCATCTGTAAATTTGATAACCTCACTCGTTATTCCACTTTCCAGGTCATTTATGAATGTGTCAAAAAGCAGCGGACCCAGCACAGATCCCTGGCGTACACCACTATTCACCTTTCTCCATTGGGAAAATTGGCCATTTAGCCCTACCCTCTGCTTTCTATCTTTTAACCAGTTCCTGATCCACAGTAGTACACTGCCTCCTATCCCATGACTCTCTTAGTTTTGCCAAAAGTCTCTGATGAGGGACCTTGTCAAAGGCTTTCTGAAAGTCCAGATACACTATATCAACAGACTCACCTTTGTCCACCAGTTTATTCACACCTTCAAAAAAACATAACAGATTAGTAAGACAAGATCTTCCTTGTCTAAAGCCATGTTGGATGTCTCCCATTAGGCCATGACTATCTACATACTGAGTAATTTTATTCTTTATGATAGTTTCTACCATTTTGTTGCTGGGGTCACCCTGAGATGGATCTGATGGAGACCTGCTCCAATGCCAGTTTGATGTTTGTTCAGTCGCCACAGAGAGACGGGATCAGGGGGCATCGATGCCCTGACCCAGCCTTGGCCATGTCAGCACTGGCTGTATGTGTTTACTCCATGGCCCCTGGTGTGGGATGTGTGATTCGGTGTAGAGAATACCACCCAGGCAGGATTGTTCTGGTGGCACCAGATTGACTGAGGAGAGTGTGATTCGGATACCTGATGCGGCTCCTTTAGGCACCTCCTCTTTGTTTTCCTCAGTCTTGGAGCCTATTGCTTCAGGGACTGATTTGTTCTAGAGGACCCAGTTCCTTTCTCGCTTACCACTTGGTTCTTCAAAGGAGACTGCTAGCACATAAGGGTTACTCTTCAACAATGGTCTTCACTCTGCTCAGAGCCCGGAGGAGGTGTACCAAGCTAGCATACATGCAGATCTGGTGCCTCTTTTGAGTGATGGTGCAGTGCTTGGAAATTGCCTCCTGAGGCGGCCAAGCTGCCATTTCTTTTGGACTTTCTACTGGATGGCCTGGAGGGCCTTTCCCTTAGCTTCCTGTTTCCGAAGTCTAGTGTCTGGTAAGTCTCTCTAGCCTTGCACCGGACGTCTCGTGCTTTCTCCAGAAGGTTTGGCATCTGCATCCTCCCCTCCGGTCTATGACCCCTTCCTGAGATCTGTATGTGGTCCTCGGGGTCTTGATGTTGGTGCCCTTTGAGCTGTGAAGCGTGCTACTTTGCTCAAGACTGTCTTCTTGGTTGTGATTTGTTCCGCAAGCTGGATTTCCAAGCTACAGGCTCTCTTGCCGATATCCTTATCTGTTTTTTTCGAGGAGAGCGTTTCCATTTGACCTGTGCCTTCCTGCTTGCCTAAGGTACCTTCTTTTCCTTTGAACCAGGTTGTCTGTCTGCCCTTCTTTTTCCCGGCAATGTTCCTGTATGGCAGGGGTCACCAACCTGCGGCCCGCGAGGCTCTACCCCGGTTAACATTACGTGCGGCCCGCCAAGGATTCCCGCCATTGTATCTGCGGCCCGCGGCATGCTCGGCGGGTTCAACGGCACGTGACCGGTTTCCCAAGAGCAGCGCGCAAATTAGAGGACCAATCAGCAATAAGACTTCACCAAGCACTCGCAAGACTTTGCCCTCTTCAGTGCCCCCTTCGAGATGAACCCCACCAATGTGCCCTCTGACCTTCAAATGGACTTGATCGAACTGCAGTGTGACGACGCACAGAAGTCGCGCTTCATGGCTATCAGGTGATCAGCCATTGTTTTCATAATTTTGTGTTTGTTGTTTTTTTTCGCGGGGGGCGGGGAGAAGGGGGGTGCGGCCCGCGAGGCTCCCGGTAGTCAGCTGTGCGGCCCGCGGCCCTCTGGAGGTTGGTGACCCCAGCTGTATGGGAACATGACAAACGTTACCTATTTTTTATGTATGTGATTTTCGAATACAAATATTCTTTGCAGAATTGTGTACAAGGCATGCCTGGTCGTGTTGCACAGGTGCACTCACATTTTATTTGATTTGTGATGGAGGTAAATTTTATGTATATGTCTCATGTTCCTATATAGGAACACTGCCAGGATTATCCAAAACTTGACTAATAATTGCCAATGCGCATTGTTTTCAGATAATTCCTTCAGTTTTGATAAACAGTGGATACAAGAAGCTTCTATGGCACCAGATGTAGCAAAATTCATCGGGCAGTTACAGTCCAAGATGCTATGTCAACTGTGGAATGCTCAACTCGTCCGACAACCATCATTGTGTTCCCGCCGTCTGCAGGTGACAGTGATGTCAAAGATGTTCCTGACAATTCCCTTTGAAACTGCTGGCGAACTGGAAGTGATAGTAGAGGAGACAAGACGAAGATGTGTTAGTAGTGAAGATGAAAGCAGCCCTCCAGCAAAAAGTGTAAGAATCTGAAGCAGAAACAGGCAATTCAGTGGAAAAAGTCAACAAAGTTCATTAAGGTAATTTCATCGCTGGTGCCAAGTCATTTACCTGACAGTTTTCCTGTTCTGTTGTTGCTTTCTCCGTTTTCCATATGGAGCCTTATATTCGATGACAAAATGCTGACGGAAATTGTAACGCAAAGCAACCTTTACCCTAACCGAGATAAGAACGACAGTCAGTTTCAAGTCACAGTGGATGAAATTTGTCACTTTCTGTGAATCCTGCTGTTGTCTGGCTATTATGTCCTGCCACAGGAGTCAGACTACTGGAGTAGTCAGCAAGATCTAGGCGTGCCTATTGTCCCTGAGGCCATGAGCAGCAAGAGGTATCAGACCATCAAAAAATACTTTCACTTGGCTGATAATGCTGAACTCAAAGCAGGCGACAAGACGGCTAAGGTTGCTCCACTTATTACTGCTGTCAACGCGAATTTGGTACAGTTTGGTTTTTTCCCACCATGAATTGAGTATTGACGAGTCTGACTCAGTGCTTTGGCCGCCACAGCATGAAAATGTTTATAAGAGGAAAACCAATTAGATTTGGTTTTAAGTGGTGGTGTATGTGTGACATCGACAGCTATCCTTACAACATTAAGCTGTACACCGGACAAGAAAGTTCTACGCATTCGATGGAACCTCTGGGCTCCAGGGTCATAAGCCATATGATGGTTATTGAAAAGCATTCAGATGTAATTTGTCACCACCCGTTCTTCAATAATTTTTTTACAAGTTATGCACTGATCAAGTCACTCGCAGAGAGAAATGTTGCAGCTACAGGAACCATTCGGGAACTGAGAACTGGCGGAGCACACAAAGAACTTCGAAGTACAAAGGACATGAAGAGTGGCCAACGAGGACACTATGATTACCGATGTGATGGGTCAGTCTATGTAGCAAAGTGTCATGACAATTCTGTTGTCGGCATTGCCAGCAACAATCTCACGCATGACCCGCTTCAAACCGCACGTCGCCGAGTCAAGGGTACATCAGATGTTGCTGTGTCTCAACCCTTTGTGGTGAAGCGCTATAATGAAGGAATGGGTAGAGTGGATCTCATGGACAGGCTCTTAGCAAGCTACAGGCCATCTGTGCGTGGAAAAAAATAATGGTGGCCACTATTCACAAATGTCCTCAATGTATCTGTCGTGGCTGCTTGGAAAATACACTGTCACCTTCATGGAAGTGACATGGATCATCTGAAATTCAGACATGACATCATCTTGTGTCTCTTGAAGGGCACTGCCATTCAGGAACATTCAATCAGATCAAATCACGTAGCCAACTTGCCAAAAGATGTCCGGCAAGCACAGGAGTTACTTCATGAATGCATCAGCTGCACGCAGGGATGCTGTCGCATGTGTTTTGAAGAACACTACGGTCATGTGCAGGGTCTGCAAGGTCCGGCTTCACTCCGATAAGGGCAAAACTTGCTTTGTGGACTACCACAAGTGACAGACATGCATACTGTAGCTTTAGTCACTAGTATCTGCTTGATTTATCTGTTGTTTTTGCATTCTAGTAGGATATTCTCTTGCATGGGTTGAACGTACAATTTCTTGGCAGTGTTCCTGTATAGGAACATAGATAAAAAACTACAAAGACAAACTTTGAATCTATTGACACTATACTTACGTCTTGCAGTCATTACATGTAGTAAGAAAAAGAACACTGTTAAAAAATTAATAGCGTTTTTGTGGTAGTGCCAGGAAAAAGGTTAGAGTTGAATTGGAGGAAGAATAAGTTTCTTCGTCTTGTGGATGTCTAGAGGGTGCTTATCCCCGTACATGGAGGTTATGAATGCCTTTCGTAAGTTTGACCATCCTTTTTTGGTGCTGTTTGCTGGTTTGCACAAGGATGACACGGCAGCTGACGACTTTTGGGTACTGGATTAAGGGGATCATTGCCTCAGCATATCTGTTACGGAACTGGCCAGTCCAGAGGGTTTGCACGCCCATTCTACCCAAGCACATGCTTCCTCGTAGGCAGAGCAGAGCTCGGCAACCCCTGCAGACATTTGTTGGGCAGCAATGTGGGCTCACCTTCCACTTTTATCAAGCATTTCTGCTCAGATGTCCACACGGGGACTGACACAGACTGCCCAGTGGCGTTGTAGCTTTGGTACATCCCATTTGTCTGGACTGGTCTAGCAGGACAATATGGAAGGTGACATTTTACTTACCAGTTAATGTCCTTTCCTTGAGTCCTGCTAGACCAGTCCAGGGCCCACCCCTGAAACTATTTGCTCTGTTTTTCTGCTGCGGTACCCTTGGGTCCACTATGATTTTTATACTTGGTTCTGCAAGTTCATCGTCTACTGAAAGCCTTTATGTTTGATTTTCTGTACATAGTTCTTAACTGTTGATCATTCACTTTTGCCCACGGTTGAGGTGGTTTGAGGATTGCCAGTTTCTTTCATATGCTTTGGGATGAATACTGAAGAGACCTCTGGTGGCTGAGGCGAATAGAGGCATATACTGTACCTGAGTGTAACTCGCTTTGATCTCCCCCTGGAAAGACGTGAGCTAAATACAACAAATAAATAAATGGGAATGATGTCATTGAAACCTGAGCTTTTCATTGGTTCTTTGTCTCCACGAATCTGCTGATAGGTGAACACAACCCACTTGTCTGGACTGGTCTAGCAAGACTCAAGGAAAGGACATGAACTGGTAAGTGTCACCTTTCCAAGCACATCTTGACAAACCCTCCCATACATGTTACATCTTTTGAACTCCAGAAGGTAGCTCTCTTTGGCAAGATGCACGTACTATGCCGAGCATTAGCAGTAAATTTGAGAGACATAAGAAATGCCATACTGGGTCAGACCAGGGTCCAACAAGCCCAGTATCCTGCTTCCAACCGTGGCCAATCCAGGTCACATGTACCTGGCAGATTCCCAAAAGGCACACAGGTTCCACAATGCTCATCAAGCGATAACCAGTGGATTTCCCAGGTCGTCTTTAATAATGGTTTATGGACCTTTCCTCCAGGAACTTTTCCAAACCTTTTTCAAACCCAGCTACACTAACGGCTTTTACTACATCCTCCGGTAACTAATTCCAGAGTTTGATTACGTGTTGACTGAAAAAATATTTTCTTTTATTAGTCTTAAATGGGTTACGTTGTAGCTTCATTGTGCATCCTCTAATCTTTCTACTTTTTGATGGCATAAATAACTGATCTACATTTACCTGTTCTACTCCATTCATTAACTTATAGACCTCTATCATATCGCCCCTCAGCCATCTCTTTTCCAAGATGAAGAGTCCCTTAAGCCTCTCCTCATAGGGGTATCCTTCTATCCTCTTTACCATTTTTGTTGCTGTTCTCTGTACCTTTTCAAATTCTGCTATATGCTTTTTAAGATATGGCTACCAGAAAGGCACACAGTATACAAGGTGTGGTCGCACCATGAAATGATACAGAAGCATTATAATATCCTTTGTTTTATTCTCCATTACTTTCCTTATGATTCCTAGCATTCTATTTGCTTTCTTGGCCGCCACTGCACACTGGGTGGAGAGTTTCAACATATTATCCACAATGATGCCTAAATCTTTTTCCTAATGTGGAACCTTACATTGTGTAACCAAAGTTTGGGGGGTTCTTTCCTAGTGCATAACTTTGCGTTTGTGCACATTAAATTTCATCTGCATTTGGTCGTTCGGTCTTCCAGTTTATCAAAAGTCCTCTTGCAATTTTTCACAACCCTCTTGTGTTTTAAAAACTTTGAATAATTTTGTGTGTCATCTGCATATTTGATCCTCGCTCGTTATTCCCGTTTTCAGGTCATTTATAAATGTTAAAAAGCAGCGGTCCCAGCACAAATCCCTGGGGTACTCCACTATTCGCCTTTCTCCACTGGGAAAATTGACCATTTAGCCCTACTCTGTGCTTTGTCTTTTAACCAGTCCCTGATTTACAATACTACACTGCCTCCTATCCCATGACTTTTTAATTTTGCCAAGAGTCTCTCATGAGGGACTTTATCAAAGGCTTTCTGAAAATCCAGATACACTATCTTCATCTTTATTTCACATTTGATATACCGCCCAGGCGAATGCATCAGGGCGGTTCAACTATATCAGCCAGCTCACCTTTGTCTACCTGTTTATTCACACCTTCAAAAAAAAAACGTAAGACAAAACTTTCCTTGGCTAAATCCATGTTGACTTTCTCCCATTAAACCATGTCTATCTACATGTTCAGTAATTTTATTCTTTAGAATGGTTTCTACCCTTTTGCCCAGTACTGACATCAGGCTCACCTGTCTGTAATTTCCTGGATTACCCATGGAACCCTTTTTAGAAATTGGCATTTAATTGATCATTCTTCAATCTTCTGGTACTATAGATGATTTTGATAGTTCACAGATTACTGATAGTAAGTCTGCAAACTCATATTTCAGTTCTTTCAACACTCTCTGATGTATACCATCCGGTCCAAGTGGTGTGCTACTCTTCACTTTATCAAGTAATTGTAATACTGTACATCCTCCTAGTTTGATATTTTTTTTCAATTCTTCATATACATCACCTTTTTATATAGAGTGGATGAGTAGCCTAATGGTTAGAGCACTGGCTTGGCAACCCAGAGACCAGGGTTCGATTCCCACTAGCACTCCTTGTGGCCTTGGGCAAGTCACTTAATCCTCCATTGTCTCAGAAAAAATCCAGGTTATCAATGTCCCTGTTTAATGTACATTACCAAGTTTGCGTTTCAATGTAAACCACTTTGATTGAAATGATACAGCGGTATATAAAACCTGTTTTACCATTTCAGTAAAGACCGAAGCAAAGAAGTCATTCAGTCTCTCCACTATGGCCTTGCCTCCCTTAGCACCTCTTTTACCCCTCTATCCCCCAAAGGTCCAACTGACTCTCACAGGGTTTCTTGTTACGAATCTACTTGAATAAGTTTTTATTATGCATTTCTGCCTCCACGGCAAATGTTTATTTTTTTCAAATTCTCTCCTTGCTTACCTCATCAGTGTCTTGCATCTAACTTGCCAATGCTTATGTTTCCCGCTTTCATCATTTGGCTCCTGTTTTCCATTTCCTGAAAGATGCTTTTTTGGCAACAACCTCTCTGGCCTTCCCTTTAAACCATGCTGGCAGTTTTTGGTCTTCCTTCCATTTTTCTTAGTGTGGAATACATTTGTTCTTTGCTTCCAAGATAGTACTTTTAAACACCCATGCTTGATGTAAAATATTTAACCTTTGCAGCAGCTCCTTTTAGTTTTTACTTAACTATTTTCGTCATTTTATCATAGTCTCCCTTTTGAAAGTTTTTAAAAGGTAGTACTGTGGATTTTCTTGCCATCTTTCTTCTTCCATTTATTAAATCAAATGTGATCCTGCTATGATCACTATTGCCAAATAGCCTAAAATCCTTATCTCTTGCACCAGATCCTGTGTTCCACTAAGAACCAGATCCAAAATAGCTTCCCATCTTGTCAGTTCATGAACCAGCTGCTCCAAGAAGACCTTACTCTGCATACACTGGCTTAGAAGTGAGGTTCATGACTGTCGTGCTCTGCACAAAACTAGCCCATTTGGAGAAACTGTCCTGGCTTTCAGCTAGCTATAGGGATTGCTCGTAACAGGTCAATAAAAAAAAAAAAAAAGACAAACTTCTCACTTTTTTTTTTTTTATAGAACTACAACCTCGCTATGAAAATTCTTTAATTACTTAAACAATCACAGCCCTTAAAAGATACTTTGTCTTTGAAAAACGTATCTGCTATTATGCACTCAGTTATGCAGTACACTTGACGAGGCCTGTGTTTCGCATATCATCACTGCATCGGGAGTGTGTTCAGATATGTTCCATAAACAGTATAGTTACGTTCAGAGCATTGTCACAACTGACCTGACGAGAATGATCACTTGATGCTATGCGAACTACTATGATTTAAACAGCACCAATGGTGAAGTCATTTGTTTTGTCAGTGTAGATACTCCCAGACATGCAGAGCAGCTACTTATAGCTGCCTTCTTCTTGGAAATGTGTCTCTATTAGGCCCCTTATTAAGGACTCGAAGCTCAATCCAGATTTCCCAGCCAATTTTTGCCCAATCTACCTTTTTTAGCAGAGGTTACAGAAAAGGCAGTATTTCACCACTTATTACTGGATTCAGCAAAGGAAGATATTTTGCATCCTAAACAATCGCGGTTCAGGCCATTCCATAGAACCAAGACACTACCGGTTGTCTTGTACAATGATGTTCTAACCCACCTGGATGGTGGGGAAGAGGACTATTGATTCAAATGGACTTTTCCACCGCTTTTGACTTGGTGGATCATTATCATATTTTACAAAGGTTACATAATACAGTTATTTATTATTTATTTATTTATTATTTATTACAGGCTCTTATATACCGCTCTATTTAGCATCAGCGCGGTTCACAATATAACAACATACCATATTGAACAAACTGTTTGGTTTTACAGAGAACAAGGTCAGAGAACTTGGATAAAACATGGGAAGTCATTACTGCAACTATTTACAAGAGTATTTACAAGTATACATGACAGGATTTATTCTTAGTTTAGGTAGTGATCAAGATTGGTTAGTTGGTTAAGTAATATTGGGGGAAGAGGTGGGATTTGAGTGCCTTTCTGAAAAGGGATAGATCAGTGATAGCACGAATTTCTGGGGGTAGAGCGTTCCAGCATTTAGGGGCATAGAATCTGAAAGCCCTGTTGGATGTCACTGATAGGCATTTTGTCGCTGCTTTAGGGATGATTAGAATATTTGTTGATATCGTTCTCCTGGATCTGTTGGGTGGAGCGGCCTGAATGAGGTCTATTAGAGAGGAGGAGGTGAAGCTTTTAGTGGCCTTAAAAGTTAGTAATAATGTTTTGAACAATATTCTGCCATGTATGGGGAGCCAGTGGAGTTGCTCTAGGATGGGTGTTACATGGTCCCTTCTTGATGCTCCGTAGAGGACTCTAGCAGCGGTATTCATGGCGAGTTGCAGGGGGTTTAATGTGGAGTGAGGGAGGCCTTGCAGAATGGCATTGGCATAGTCAAGGTGTGGTAAGGTTAAGGCTTGAAATATAGTTCTGAAGTCATCAGGATCAAGCAGGGGGCGAAGATGTCTAAGAGTCCGGATCTTGAGGTAGATTGCCCTGACTACGTTGGATATGTGTAGTTTCAGATCCATGCGTTGGTCAAAAGTGACTCCAAGGTAACGAATGGAAGGTTTTGATTGGAGCTCGGCTTCTTTCACCTTTATATGGGATGGGGGGGTGAAAAGTGGGTCCCTGGTGATGAAGAGAACCTCGGTCTTTTTATGTTGAATTCGGAGGTTCTGGGATTGCAGCCATTCGGATACTGCATCAAAACAATTAGCTAGCGGGGAAAGATCCATGTGAACTGTGGAGAAAGGCATGTATAGGAGGATGTCATCTGCGTATATCAAGCATTCAACCTTGAAGGACTTGATGATATTGCAAACCGGTTGTATGTATATATTGAAAAAGAGTGAGGATAGGGATGATCCTTGCGGTACGCCTTGCTTTTGGTGGTAGGGTGTGGATGTTGCGGTCCCTGAGGTAACGTACTGCCATCTCTGATCGAGGTATGACTTGCACCACTCTAGGGCAGTGTTATTGATGCCTTTTTCTTTTAGTCGCGCTATTAACAGATCGTGATGTACAGAGTCAAAAGCCGCAGCAATGTCTAAGAAGATAAGAGCAAAGCCTTGGCGGATGTTATCAATGCCTGTGATGATGTTGTTGCAGAGAGTGGTAAGGAGGGTTTCAACTCCGTGGAACTCTCTGAAGCCATGTTGGCAGTGGTCCAGAGGGGAGACGGTGTCAATGTGGTCCTGTAACTGTCTTTGAGCTTCCTTTTCAATTATTTTCGCTAGTAGGGGTATGCTAGCTATGGGTCTATAAGATTCAACCTTTTGTGGGTCGAGTTTATGGTTTTTCAAAAGGGGTCTTATGGATGTTCTCTTGAGGGCTGGTGGGAAGGAGCCGGTTGTAAAGGATAAAGTCATCATTTTAGTGATGATGGGGCTGAGATCTTGGCGTAGTTCCTTTATCCAGTGGGCTGGGCAAGGGTCAGTTTGTGCAGTAGTCGTGTTAAGAGCCGCAATGGTGTCCTCAACATGTTTTCTGGATGGTGTGGAGAACATGGATAGGTTTGATATGCATATGGTGACTTGAGAAGAGATAGTTGCAATGTTATTGGTTTGAAGCAACTTGGATTGCAGGAAATCGGCGAAAGCTTGGGGATGAATGGGTTCAGGATGTTTTGGTGAAGGTTCTTTAGATAAGGTTTTGACTAAGTTGAAAAGATCGCGTGGTTTATTTAGTGATCTTTTCAGCGTATCGGTATGGAATTGTTTCATCTTAGCCATGACTGACTCTCTGTGCACAGATAGATGTGTTTTGTAGGCTGCTTGGTCTTCTGAAGAGTGTGAGCGACGCCATCGTTTCTCCAGTCTTCTTAGGTGTCTGAGAGAGGCTCGTAGGTCAGGGGAGAACCAAGAAGAAGATTTTCTTTTCTTTGGGTTGTTACCCTGTACTGGTTGCAGTGCAATGGTACTGATAGTGTTGTTCCAGGATGAGATCAGATTTTCCAGATTGAGAGAGGTGTCATGTAGGAGAGGGAGGGTTTCTGTAACTATGTGTTCTTTGTTGAAGGTTTTGAATTTCCGAGATGTTACTCTTGTCGAGTCAGTGGAGGTTTTGTTTCTGTGTGGTGACTGTTTGCCATTGATGAGGATGGGGAAGGTGATTAAATTATGGTCTGACCAAGGTACTGGGGTTACAGAGTTGTCTAGTCTATTGTTGGAGTCAAGAGCTGTAAGAGGGGCAAAGATCATGTCCAGGATGTTTCCTCTCTCGTGCGTGGGGGTGTCGATAATTTGCTTGTATCCCAGCTCGTTGATTGCTTCAAGGAGGGCTGAGGAGTGGCTGGGATGTAGCGTTGGGAGATTGAGGTCTCCTAATATCCAGTTGGGAATGTTGGGCTTGCGTGAGTTAGTTGCTAGGTCCAGAATGTAAGGCAGGTCGTCCGTGGAGGGTGAGGGTGCTCTGTAAATCAGATTGATGAGGCATTGTTCATTTGTGATAGTTAAGACGTCCATGCTGTTTGAGCTTGTGGAGTCCACGGTGTGGAAATTTAGGTCATTCTTGGTAAGTATGAGAATGCCTCCTCCTCTCTTGCTCTCTCTATGTTGGGAATGGGCAGAGAAGTTGGGGGGTATGAGTTGGTTAAGAATTACATTATCCGCGTCAGATAACCAGGTTTCGGTTATCATGAGGACATCTAGATTATGAGAAGAAATTGTGTCAGTGATGACTGGCCATTTCTTGCGGATAGACCGTGCATTTATGAGAGCACAGTTTAAGTAAGAGGGTTGAGGGGGTTCCTCTTGTTTATTTTTCTTTGGTTGTTGAAGGGCTATATGTATTAGGTGCGAGTGGCGAGTGGGGGTCCCTGTTCTTGAGTTGGGATAGGGAGATTCAGCCCATCTTTTTCCATGACTTAGAAGTATTGGAATTTGGTGAGCTGTGTGATATAAGGCAAGGGCTTCGTTGAGACAGCTTATAAGAAGGAGGAGGCAGATAGCCAGGGTATTTAATGGTAGAGCCATTGGTTTTTTGTTGAGGTGGATGAGGTACTTTCTTTGAGGAATTCTGTGATTCTGGTACTTTCTGTGAGGCTACCGACCACAGTAGTAATTGAAAGCAACAGTGATAATTGAATGGTACTGGCAACAGTAACAATAATTGCGACACTGATAAATGGTACTGGCAACAGTAACAATAATTGCAACACTGATAAATGGATCCTACTGGCAACAGTAATAATTGGAGGTAACAGTGATAATTGAATGGTACAGGCCACGCCAAAGTTGAATGCAACAATGATAAATGGATACTATTGGTAACAGTATAATTGAAAGCAATAGCAATAATATAATGTAATAATTATTATGGTATGTTACTGACAACAGTACTAGTATCTTCCTATATAGTGTAGCCGTTGGTATTGGTGAGCCTATGCAACATTACAAGGTTGAGCAGGAGATGGAAAAAAAGAAAACAAACTTAAGCTGTATGGTATTATCAATCAGTGTCTGGGAGAAAACTGTCAGTTGAGACAGATATGCAGCATGTATACTTGCTGTGGTTGAGGTTATGTGATTGAGATTTGGCGGCTGGTGATTTCCGGGCGGCTGGTCTCCAGGAAGGTTGTTAGGAAAGGTGTTCTGACTCCTCGGTGCCCTGCTTGTTGGAATTCAGGGCTTCAAAGGACTCAGGATCTTAGTGAGGCAGGACCGGATGCTGGCGGTGTTTTATTCGTCTTTGTTCCTAGGAGGTTGAGGGCTGTTATACCAATTGTTCCTAGGCTTCACTTGGGCCACCGCCTAAGGGCCACGCCAAAGGGCCCTCTGGCGAGGCCCTCAGGCACGGGCCCGCAGAGGCAGTTCTTACTGGCCTAGCATTATACTAGTTCCAGTTCTATTTATCTCGGTGAACATTTAAAGTTGTCTGCAACTGATACTTCCCCCACCTTTTTCTCTTTGAAGTAGTGTTCTACAGGGTTCTATTCTGTCCCCAATTTTGTTAAATGTTTTCATTGCCCCAATAGCTACTTTGATTCAGGACTTCAGTTTTGGATTACACACTTATGCAGATAGCATTCTGATCATTATCTGTCATGATCGCTGGGGGTCACCATTACTGCTTATTTGTTACTTTTTACCTTACCAAGATTGCTGATTATTTTGCTTCCCAGAAATTGATCCTCAATGTCTCTAAGTCCTCTGCTCTTTGGCTCTCTAAAGATCATTCTTCCTGTGATTATTGCCCTATGATTGCTAATAACCCTTTACCAATAAAGGATTCCATCACGTCTTGGAATAGTTTAACTTCGGTGGTGAGTAAATTATTGGAAACACTGCTGAAAGAAAAAATAGTGAGGTTTCTGGAGTCCAGCGGATTACAGGATCCGAGGCAGCATGGATTCACCAGAGGTAGGTCTTGTCAGACAAATCTGATTGATTTCTTTGACTGGTGACCAGAGAGTTGGACCAAGGGAGAGCCCTCGATGTGGTGTATTTAGATTTCAGTAAAGCCTTTGACACCGTTCCTCACAGGCGATTTATAAACAAACTGAGCACCCTAGGGATGGACCCTAAAGTTACTGCTTGGGTTAGAAATTGGTTGGGTGGGAGGCGACAAAGAGTACAGGTAAATGGAGCTCAATCTGAGGAGAAGGATGTTACCAGTAGTGTGCCCCAGGGATCTGTCCGTGGTCCGATTCTTTTTAACATCTTTGTTAGTGATATAGCGGAAGGGCTGTCAGGTAAGGTTTGCTTCTTTGCGAATGATACCAAAATCTGCAGTAGAGTAGACACCCAGGAAGGTGTAGATAACAGGAGGAGGGATCTAGCTAAGCTTGAAGAATGGTCTAGAATTTGGCAGCTGGGATTTAATGTTAAAAAACAAGGTCATGCATTTGGGCTGCAGCAATTCAAGGGAGCAATATAGTATAGGGGGTGAAGTACTTTTGACCACTAAAGAAGAGCGGGACCTAGGCGTGGTTTTGTCTGATGATATTGAAGTAGCTAACAGGTAGAAAAGGCGACAGCAAAAGCTAGAAGGATGCTTGGGTGCATACGGAGAGGAATGGCTAGCAGAAAAAAGGAGGTGATAGTGCCTCTGTATAAGTCTTTGGTGCAACCTCATTTGGAGTATAGTGTGCAATTTTGGAGCCCGCACCTTCAAAAGGATATAAACAGGATGGAGTCGGTACAGAGGGTGGCTACTAAAATGGTTAGTGGTCTTCATTATAAAGCATATGAGAACATACTTAAGGATCTTAATATGTACACCTTAGAGGAAAGGCGGGACAGAGGTGAAATGATTGAGATGTTTAAATACCTCCGTGGCATAAATGTACAGGGGGAGAGTCTCTTTCAATTGAAAGCAAGTTCTGCTATGAGGGGACATGGGATGAGGGTGAAGGGGGATAGATTCAGGAGTGATATGTGGAAATATTTGTTTACGGAAAGAGTGGTGGATCCTTGGAATAGTCTCCCAGTGGAGGTGGTAGAGATGAGGACAGTATCTGAATTCAAAACAGCATGGGACAAACTTAGAGGATCTCTAAAGGAAAAAAGGGGACTGTTGTAGTTGTTGATATGGAAGGACAGACTAGATAGGCCATGTGGTCTTTTTCTGTCGTCATATTTCTTTGTTTCTCTGGGGATCATCTTAGACGATGACCTTTCATTTCACCTATATCATCTCCTCTCAGTTTAAGAGATCTTTCTACTCACTTAGATTTTATTTTTATTTATTTATTTAACAAGTTTTTTATACCGCCTTTTCCTTAAATCAAAGCGGTTTCAAGACATACAAAGGTTATAAAGTAAGGGAAATATACACTGTATAAACAAAACATGAGAGTAGTAAGGAAGGATAAACAATATAGGTCAACCACTACATAAAATCATTTTATAAAACAGCTACAATAGACGGAATATAGTTAATTGTTTGATCCGTAGTGTTCAATGAAGAGTATCGTCTTTAATTGTTTACGAAAGTCCTTTAAGTCGTCAATTGATCGTAAGTCAGGAGATTCCTAATTCACTCTGATCTTATGCCGCCTTGATTACTGTAACTCTTTCAGTATCCTGTCAAACATTTACTGTTGATACAAACCACAGCAGTAAAGTTGATTTATAATGTAGGTCAGTTTGAACATAAGAACATAAGATATGCCATACTGGGTCAGACCAAGGTCCATCAAGCCCAGCATTCTGTTTCCAACAGTGGCCAATCTAGGTCATATGTACATAGCAGTTTCCCCAAGAGACACAAGTTCCACAGTGCCTGTACTGGGTCAAGCATTGATATCTTCGGTCACTTCTTAATAATGGTTTATGGACCTTTCCTCCAGGAACTTGTCCAAACCTTTTTTAAACCCAGCTACACTAACAGCCTTTACTACATCCTCCGGTAACAAATTCCAGAGTTTGATTACACGTTGAGTGAAAAAATATTTTCTTTTATTAGTCTTAAATAGTTTACCCTGTAGCTTCATTGCATGTCCCCTAGTCTTTCTATATTCTGATAACGTAAACAATCGATCTACGTTTACCCGTTCCACTCCGTTCATTTAATTTATAGACCTCTATCATATCTCCCCTCAGCCGTCTCTTTTCCAGGTTAAAGAGCCCTAACCTTTTTAGCCTTTCTTCATAGGAGTATCCTTCCATCCCCTTTACCATTTTGGTGGCTCTTCTCTGAACCTTCTCCAAAATCGCTATATCCTTTTTAAGATACGGCGACCAGAATTGCACACAATATTCAAGGTGCGGTCTCACCATGGAACGATATAGAGGCATTATAATATCTTTTGTTTTATTTTCCATTCCTTTCCTTATCATACCTAGCATTCTATTTGCTCTCTTGGCCGCCGCTACACACTGGGCCGAGGGTTTTAAAATGGTATCCACAGTGACGCCTAAATCTTTTTCCTGGGTGGTGGTTCCTAATGTGGAACCTTGCATCGTGGAACCATAGTTTGGGTTGTTCTTCCCTAGGTGCATAATCTTGCACTTGTCCACATTAAATTTCATCTGCCATTTGGATGCCCAGTCTTCCAATTTATCAAGATCCTCTTGCAATTTTTCACAATCCTCTTGGATTTTAACAACTTTAAATAGTTTTGTGTCATCTGCAAATTTGATAACCTCACTCGTTATTCCACTTTCCAGGTCATTTATGAATATGTCAAAAAGCAGCGGACCCAGCACAGATCCCTGGGGTACACCACTATTCACCTTTCTCCATTGGGAAAATTGGCCATTTAGCCCTACCCTCTGCTTTCTATCTTTTAACCAGTTCCTGATCCACAATAGTACACTACCTCCTATCCCATGACTCTTTAGTTTTGCCAAAAGTCTCTGATGAGGGACCTTGTCAAAGGCTTTCTGAAAGTCCAGATACACAATATCAACCGACTCACCTTTGTCCACCTGTTTATTCACTCCTTCAAAAAAACATTACAGATTAGTAAGACAAGATCTTCCTTGTCTAAAGCCATGTTGGCTGTCTCCCATTAGGTCGTGACTGTCTACATGCTGAGTAATTTTATTCTTTATGATGGTTTCTACCATTTTTCCCGGTACTGACGTCAGGCTCACCGGTCTGTAGTTTCCCGGATCACCTCTGGAACCCTTTTTAAAAATTGGTGTTACATTGGTGATCCTCCAATCTTCGGGTATTAGAGATGATTTTAATGATAGTTCACAGATTACTGATAGCAGTTCTGCAATCTCATATTTCAGTTCTTTCAACACCCTTGGATGTATACCATCCGGCCCAGGTGATTTGCTACTCTTCAGTTTATCTAATAGTTGTAAGACATCTTCCCGATGTATCGATATTTCCTTCAATTCTTCCGCACCTTTAAATACCATTTCAGTCATGGGTAACATCCCTACATCTTCCTCAGTAAAGACCGAAGCAAAGAATTCATTCAGTCTCTCCGCTATCGCCTTGTCACCTCTTAGTGCTCCTTTAACCCCTTTATCATCTAATGGACCAACTGACTCTCTCACAGGTTTTTTGCTACGAATGTACTTGAAAAGGTCTTTATTTCGCGTTTTTGCTTCCGCAGCAAGCTTCTTCTCAAATTCTCTCTTTGCCTGCCTTATCAATGCCTTGCATTTGACTTGCCAGTGTTTGTGCTGTTTCCAGGTTTCGTCGTTTGGCTCTTTTTTCCATTTCCTGAAAGATGCTTTTTTGGCAACAACAGCCTCTCTGACCTCACCTTTAAACCATGCTGGCAGTTTTTTGGACTTCCTTCCACTTTTCTTAAAGCGTGGAATACAGCTGGTCTGGGCTTCCAAGATAGTATTTTTCAACAACACCCAAGCTTGATGTACGTCTTTAACCTTTGCAACTGCTCCTTTTAGTTTTTTCTTAACTGTTTTCCTCATTTTATCATAGTCTCCCTTTCGAAAGTTAAAAGGTAGTACTGTGGATTTCCTTACTATCCCTCCTCCACTAATTAAATCAAAGGCGATCATGCTATGATCACTATTGCCAAGTGGCCCCAACACCCTTATCTCTTGCACTAGATCTGGTGTTCCACTAAGGACTAGGTCTAATATGGCTTCCCCTCTGGTCGGTTCATGAACCAGCTGCTCCAAGAAGTAGTCATTTATTTCATCTAGGAACTTTATCTCCCTAGCATGTCCTGCTGTGACACTGACCCAGTCGATACCAGGGTAATTGAAATCACCCATTATTATTACTGTGCTTTAACTTTTGTTAACTTCCTTGATTTCTTTGAGCATTTCATCTTCCATTTGGTCATTCTGGCCAGGCGCTCGATAGTACACCCCCACTGCCATTGCCTTCCCCCTTTTATATGGAATTTCAATCCATATAGATTCTACAGCAGATTCTGTTTCCTGCAAAACTTTAATCCTTTCTGAGTCAATGCCCTCTCTAACGTAGAGCGCAACCCCTCCACCAATTTGATCAGCTCTATCATTACGATATAGTTTGTACCCAGGTATCACAGTGTCCCACTGGTTGTCCTCCTTCCACCATGTCTCTGATATTCCAATCATATCTAACCTTTCATTTAGTGCTATATATTCTAACTCTCCCATCTTATTCTTTAGACTTCTAGCATTTGCATACAAGCATTTTAGAGAATGTATTTTATTCATGTTAATTTGGCTATTGTTAGACATGGGTAAATTGGGATCTTTAAGCTCTGTCTGCTCCATACTTGAGGGCAATTGGGCTACTTTACTCTTTTGTGGAACCTCTCTGCTTTTGGTAGTATCCTTTGTTCAGGGAGCGCTGTAGGAGTTCAGCGTGGTACTGCTTCATTCTCTCCGAAACTGCCTGACGGTGTTTTTCCAGATGTAGGGTGTAAGTTTCCCGGTCAGCAGTGGAGCGTGAGCTTCGCCACCGTCTTTCTAGTGCCCTGACATAATGGAGTGATGCTCGTAACTCAGGGGAATACAATGGTGCAGCTTTCCTTGTCCTTGGCAAAGTGTCCGCTACTGGTTGGCGGGTGATGGAACTGAGGCTTTCGTTCCAGGCAGTGAGCATTTCCTGGAGGTTAGTGTCTGTGAGGTCGAGTAGTGGCCGAGTTTTGCTAAGAATCTCTTTCTTGTTGAAGGGTCGGAAGTGTGTTCTTGGTGTTGTGCCTGCGTCGACTGTAGAGCGGTTGCTGGAGTGACCCGGCTGTATGGGCATTTGGAAATTCAGCAGGCTGTGTTCAGACCATTGCACTGGTGTGATGGATAGGTCCCATGGCACTGGTGTGATGGATGGGTCCCTTAAACCCACCTCTTCCCATGGATGACACTACACTCTCCTCCCTGTTTCCTCAGCTCACAACCTTGGGGTCATCTTTGACTGTACTCTCGCTTTCTTAACACACATCCAACAGATAACTAAACCCTGCCATTTCTTTCTCTGTAACATCAGCAAAATTTGTCCCTTCCTTTCTACTTACAGTACTACGAACCTTAGCCACTTACTAGCCTCCTTTCGCCTTGACTATTGTAACCTGCTCCTCATTGATCTCCCTCTGAATCATCTCTTTCCCCCTTCAAACTGTTTAAAACTCAGTGGCATGGCGTATCTTCTGCTAGCGTCACTATGCTCATGCAAGTCCTCTTCTCAAGTCACTTCACTGGCTCCCTATCACTTTCCACATCCAATTCAAACGTCTCTTACTGACCTACATGTGAATTCGTTCTGCAGCTCCTCACTACCTCAACATGTTACACTATTTCAACTTGTTACACCTCTTTTAATTAAAGAACACTGGTTACCCATTTCTAGTCGCATCAAATTTAAGATTCTGATATAGGCACTCAGGGTGTTTTACACAGGTTTTCCTCACTGTGTCTTCGCTTCTAATCCCTTACAGTCCTGCTCATTCCCTTCATTCATCTCTTCTACTACTACTACTACTACCACCACCACCACCACCACCACCATTACTACCACTAATCATTTGTATAGTGCTATGAGGCATATCCAGCGCTGTACATATAGATGTAAGACACAGTCCCTGCTCATCAGAGTTTAGTTTAGTCCCCAGTTTTGCTATGTTTTTTGTGTTAAATGTGGTAAGATACACAAGTAGTGGACAAGAGAGTGAGGAGCATCGGGACCCAAAAGCAGCTTCAAAGAGGTGGATTTTTAGCCTGGATTTGAATAGGGCTAGCGAAGTAGCCCAATGCACTTAAGTCTGGAGTTGGCAGTGGCAAAGAAGGGTACAGATAAAAGGGATCTGCCAGAGGAGCGGAGTTCCCAAGGAGGGGTGTAATGAGATGATGAGAGAGGTAGTGAGGAGCTGCAGAACGAATTCACATGTAGGTCAGTAAGAGACGTTTGATTTGGATGTGGAAAGTGATAGGGAGCCAGTGAAGTGACTTGAGAAGAGGACTTACATGAGCATAGTGACGCTAGCGGAAGATAAGCCATGCCACTGAGTTTTAAACAGTTTGAAGGGGGAAAGAGATGATTCAGAGGGAGATCAATGAGGAGCAGGTTACAATAGTCAAGGCGAAAGGAGGCTAGTAAGTGGCTAAGGTTCGTAGTACTGTAAGTAGAAAGGAAGGGACAAATTTTGCTGATGTTACAGAGAAAGAAATGGCAGGGTTTAGTTATCTGTTGGATGTGTGTTAAGAAAGCGAGAGTAGAGTCAAAGATGACCCCAAGGTTGTGAGCTGAGGAAACAGGGAGGAGAGTGTAGTGTCATCCATGGGAAGAGGTGGGTTTAAGGGACCCATCCATCACACCAGTGCCATGGGACCTATCCATCACACCAGTGCAATGGTCTGAACACAGCCTGCTGAATTTCCAAATGCCCATACAGCCGGGTCACTCCAGCAACCGCTCTACAGTCGACGCAGGCACAACACCAAGAACACACTTCCGACCCTTCAACAAGAAAGAGATTCTTAGCAAAACCTGGCCACTACTCGACCTCACAGACACTAACCTCCAGGAAATGCTCACTGCCTGGAACGAAAGCCTCAGCTCCATCGCCCGCCAACCAGTAGCGGACACTTTGCCCAAGGACAAGGAAAGCTGCACCATTGTATTCCCCTGAGTTACGAGCATCACTCCATTATGTCAGGGCACTAGAAAGACGGTGGCGACGCTCACGCTCCACTGCTGACCGGGAAACTTACACCCTACATCTGGAAAAACACCGTCAGGCAGTTTCGGAGAGAATGAAGCAGTACCACGCTGAACTCCTACAGCGCTCCCTGAACAAACCCCAGGAATTATTTAACTAGTGAGATCCCTCACAAAAGAACCTTCCCCCCACACAACCGAACATGCTGCAACCACAAGAGTTTGCAGACTACCTTCAGTCGAAATCAATCCAGACCGTCGAGACTGTACCACCTACACCATTGTGCAGACTACGCCACCCGGCACCTCTAGCCACCTTCTCAACACCATCAGTGAGGGACATCGAGGACACTATCACTGCTATCAACACCACCACAGCCTCAAATGACCCTTGTCCAGGGTTCTAGATAAAAACACTACGCAAGGTGTTCAGCCCCTTTCTGACCAGACTCATAGACCGATCCTTCGTGACAGGCGCTTTCCCACGACACTTGAAACAAACTTCCATTAGACCCCTTCTAAAAAACAGCAAACTCAACCCCCAGAAGGCGGATTCTTATAGACCAATTTTGAGCATCCCTCTAATGGCCAAAATAATAAAAAAACGTGTCCAACGTCAAATCCAACACCATATTGAAATGATCGCCCCCCTCGACCCAAGTCAACATGGTTTCAGGGAACAGCACGGAGTTGAGGCCCTCCTGACCAGTCTCTTTGACACACTAATCTCTGGACTGGATAACATAAGACGGGGTTGCGCATTGATTTTCCTGAGGTACAAGGAGGAGCAACCTCCTGCGGGTAGAACAAGCAAACACAAGGAGCAGGAGATGTGGGAAGAATAAGGGTCTTTATTGTACACAAGGGACCCCAACGCATTTCGGCAACGCCTTCCTCAGGGGGAATGACACTGGTAAATATAAAAAATACATATAAATGAATAATTAAAAAACATAATACTATAAAAGTTAAAAACCAATAGAACACACTTAAAAACATTTAAATTATGAAAACACCGGCAAAACGTGCAACATCAAATAATCAAGGTGCATTAAGGTTAGAGAGACAATACAGGGCAGGGCTGAGGGAAGAAAACAGTTCAATCCATATAAGATGTTGTGAGAAGGGAACGCTGACCAAACTTAGAGAGAAATATAATATGCTTATATAACTAATACAGAACCTAAGAAGATAAAATACTTATGTAATACTGATAGAACCTAAATCCTGTAGAACAAAATTGAACCAAGTGAACTGCACAAGAGCTGATTAATGATATGTGATAATAACATAAATAGATCAATAATTTAAACAAATATATAAGCAAATAAAAAACAAGCTAAAATACTATGGTAATAAAAGGGAAGGAGGATAGAATAAATACTTAAAATGATAAATATTATAATAATATAAAAGTACAGCAATGTGCACAGAAATGACAACCATCAGAAATTGTGACAATAAACAAAAAATGAATCGATAAAAAACCATAAAAAATATATAAATATGAATAGTAAATATTAAAATAAAAAATCATAAAAGTGCCCAAATGTAAGGGAGGGCAACCATGTAAAACAAACACGAATTAAAAATAAAAATGGAGAAACATACAATGTATGCTAATATTAAACAATGACATTAGTCTAACTATATTTGGATAATAAATCAGGAAAGAACATGGTATATTGTATCAGACCAAGAATAAAAACTAACAGTAACGAAGAGGAACTGGTGGACCAAAGGATAAGAAATAAAAAATAATAAGAAATGAAATTAATAATTATTAATTATTAATTATTATATTAAAAATAATTAGTAAAATGAAGATTTAAAATATAGTTAAATTAATGTGTATGAGGCAATAAGAATAATAAAAATATATATTAATTAAAATAACATGAATTAAGACAGAAGCTAAGTATCATAAATGCATACTCAGTGGCTAATGCTTACTTTCATATTACAATTAGCCACTGAGTATGCATTTATGATACTTAGCTTCTGTCTTAATTCATGTTATTTTAATTAATATATATTTTTATTATTCTTATCCTTTGGTCCACCAGTTCCTCTTCGTTACTGTTAGTTTTTATTCTTGGTCTGATACAATATACCATGTTCTTTCCTGATTTATTATCCAAATATAGTTAGACTAATGTCATTGTTTAATATTAGCATACATTGTATGTTTCTCCATTTTTATTTTTAATTCGTGTTTGTTTTACATGGTTGCCCTCCCTTACATTTGGGCACTTTTATGATTTTTTATTTTAATATTTACTATTCATATTTATATATTTTTTATGGTTTTTTATCGATTCATTTTTTTGTTTATTGTCACAATTTCTGATGGTTGTCATTTCTGTGCACATTGCTGTACTTTTATATTATTATAATATTTATCATTTTAAGTATTTATTCTATCCTCCTTCCCTTTTATTACCATAGTATTTTAGCTTGTTTTTTATTTGCTTATATATTTGTTTAAATTATTGATCTATTTATGTTATTATCACATATCATTAATCAGCTCTTGTGCAGTTCACTTGGTTCAATTTTGTTCTACAGGATTTAGGTTCTATCAGTATTACATAAGTATTTTATCTTCTTAGGTTCTGTATTAGTTATATAAGCATATTATATTTCTCTCTAAGTTTGGTCAGCGTTCCCTTCTCACAACATCTTATATGGATTGAACTGTTTTCTTCCCTCAGCCCTGCCCTGTATTGTCTCTCTAACCTTAATGCACCTTGATTATTTGATGTTGCACGTTTTGCCGGTGTTTTCATAATTTAAATGTTTTTAAGTGTGTTCTATTGGTTTTTAACTTTTATAGTATTATGTTTTTTAATTATTCATTTATATGTATTTTTTATATTTACCAGTGTCATTCCCCCTGAGGAAGGCGTTGCCGAAACGCGTTGGGGTCCCTTGTGTACAATAAAGACCCTTATTCTTCCCACATCTCCTGCTCCTTGTGTTTGTTTGCATTGATTTTCCTGGACATCGCTGCAGCTTTCGACTCCATGGACCACAAACTGCTTCTAAGGCGGCTTGCAGAGAAGGGCATTCAGACACGGCATTAAGCTGGTGCAGATCATACCTCACCGACAGATGGCAACACGTACATGCTGGCTCCAAGACCTCCAATCCCTTTAGGCAAGAACAGGGTGTACCGCAGGGATCTTCGCTCTCGGCACTGTTCTTCAACGTATATATGCAGGCCATCTGTGCACTCGCCCGTGATTTCAATGTCTCATGCCTCGTATACGCGGACAACGTACTACTCTACATGCCATTTTCAACCGACCAACCGGACTTCTCAACTCTATCCACCTGCTTTGACGCCGTTAATGAGTGGCTCCACATGCAAAACCTCAGAATAAACTTCAAGAAAACCGAGGCACTATTCATCTCCAGGAACTCAGCTTTTACCCCCCCCCCCCCCGTGTCATTAAAAGTAAGAGGCGAGGAGCTTCAAAGAAAACCCATGATCCGCTACCTCGGAGTCATCTTAGACCAACAACTGGACATGAAAGCCCACATAAACAATACCGTCAAAGCAATATACCACAAGATAAGGACGATCCGGCATCTTAGACCCCTGCTCGAGCCAGAGGATTTCCGAACAGTCTATCAAGCTTTAGTAATCCCCCACTTAAATTACGCCAACTCGATTCTACATGGACTCCCAAAAAGTGCACTGAATCCATTCCAGCTCGCAATGAATGCAGCCGCCAGAATACTACATGAAGCTGCCAGAAGGGACCATATAACCCCCATCCTGAAACACCTACATTGGCTGCCAGTCTATTGCAGGCTCACATTCAAAATCCTACTAACAACATTCAAGGCCATCAACGGGCTCACCTCCACCGCTATTGTGGATCTTATCCTCATCACCCCACCAAACAGAACCAGACGGTCAGCCGCTGCCAACACTCTGAACATCCCGAGCAAGATTACAAAATGCTTGCAAGTAACACGAAACAGGGCCTTCATGTTCTACGCGCCCACATGCTGGAATGCCCTCCCGCCCAACATCCGCTCCATAACGGACCTCACCCAGTTCAGAAAGACTCTGAAACACCACCTCTTTTTCCAACACTACTCCCACAACAGACACTCAACACGCACCCTCACACACCCACCATTACAGCACCCTTGACGCAACAGCATCAAGCAATCCCAGCCCTACCCTGCCCATTAACGCATCCAGACACCTGTTATACAATTGTATATAGCACACAATTTGTTGTAAATAGCAAACAAGCAGTCATGCCTCCACCCGCCCCACTGGCCTGACTGTCGCGCCTGTATATAGTTACTTAACTGAGTAATATAGTTACTTAACTGAGTAACCTGTTACTGAATAATCTGTACATAGTTCCCCCAGTTAGCCAAGTTGTAACCCCTGTTCTTTGTAAATACAGTGCGGATGCCGCTGCATTGCACTGTACAAATCTGTTTAACTGTAAACCTAGCTGATTTTAAAGAGCGTGGTATAAAAAAACCTCAAATAAATAAATAAGGAGCTCAGTTTTGGCTATGTTCAGTTTCAGATGGCGTTGAGATATCCAGGCAGCAATGTCAGATAAGCAGGCAGAAACCGGGACTGGATTTCTGGAGAGATTTCAGGCGCAGAGAGGCAGATCTGAGAGGAGTCAGCATAAAGATGGACCTGAAAAGCATGTAAGAAAATAATATAACTGCACCAAGGGACTGAGAGAGAAAAGGAGAGGTCCTAAGACAGAGCCCTGAGGTATATCAATTGAAAGCAGAATGACGGTAGATGAGGATCCACCTTAACAGAACACTAAAAGTCCTATGGGAGAGATGAGGAGAAAACCAGGACAGAGCAGAGCAGAGCCCCTAAATCCAAATGAGGACAGGATATTGAGGAGGTGGTGGTAATCAACAGTGTCAAAGGTAGCAGAAAGGTCAAGAAGTATGAGGATTGAGTAGAAGGCCCTTGGATTTGGCGAGGAGCAAGTCGCTGGAAACTGACAAGAGCTGTTTTTCTGGAATGTAGAGGATGAAAGCCAGATTGCAATAGCTCCAGAAGGGCTTTAGAGGAAAGAAAGTTGAGACAGCGATGGTAAAATGCCTCATTCAAGTAGTTTTGAAGCAATTTTGTGCCTATAGCAGTATAACAAATGTTTCAAATAAATTAATAACTAAAGTGTTTCAAAACCAAATCTTGGTAAGTATATTTATGTACTGAAATGTTTCCTGTTTCTATTTACAGTCCTTGGAACTTCTCATATAGTTTTGTGATAATGTGATCACTTATTTGTTTGGGATTATTTTTGATAACCATATTCATGCTGTTTTTGCTTCATAGGAGTTCGTGATCCCACGAGAGGAGGCTGAGTGGGTGGGGCTGAGCTTAGAAGAAGCCGTAGAGAAGCAGAGGCTTCTAGAGAAGAAGGTCAGTGCTGGTAATCTGCATCTTGTCTCTGACAAAGGGTTCAACTTTCTCATGCTGCCTACAGAATCCTTGGCTTGGAGAACAGCCCAGAAATTGGCAGGCTTTACTTTATTCCCATCCTGGAAGCCACAAAAACTCTTTTGTAGCTGAAAAGGTAGTACTCAAACAATTTTCAGAAGATTGTGTTTGTAAGGAACTAACAAAACTAAAAGTGGACAAAGCGATGGGGCTGAACAGCATTCATCATAGGGTATTGAAAGAACTTAGGGAAGTACTGGTGGCTCCGCAGGCTGACCTTTTTCAATGTTTCTTTAGAGTTGGGAATAATTCTGGGGGACTGGAGATGGGCAAATGTGGCTCCTGTCTACAAAAAGTGGAAGTAAGGAAGAGGTTGGTAACTATAGATAAGTTTAGTCTGACTTCTGTGAGTAAATTAATGGCAGTGTTGCTAAAATGGAAGATAGTGCCGTTTCTGAAATTAAAGGGATTACAATATCCAAGATAACATTGCTTTAATAGAGGTAAATCTTGTCAAATGAATCTGATTTCCTCGACTAGGTGACTAGAGAATTGGATCGGGAGGGAGCTGGAGTTTAGATTTTAGCAAGGCCTTTGACACTGTTTCACATCAACAACTTATAAACATACTGAGTACTCTTGAGGTGGACCCGAAAGTAAGTGATTGGGTAGAAACTGGTTGAGTGGGAGGCACTGGGGGTAGTAGTAAATGGAGTTCACTCTGAAGATGGGGCATTACCGGTGACATGCCTCAGGGATCTGATCTTGGTCCTGCTCTTTTTAACGTTTTTGTAAGTGATACTGTGGAAAGAAAGGTATGGTGGTTTGCAGATACCAAAATCTGCAATAGGGTAGACAACCTGGAAGATGCGGATAACATGAGGAGTCGAGCAAAGCTTGAAGGATGGCTGAGAATTTGGCAGCTAAAATATAATGCTAAAAAATGCCAGGCATGCATTTGGTCTGCAAAAATCCAGTGGAGCAATACAGTAATAGGGGCTAAAGATACTTAGTGCATGATGGAAGAGTGGGACCTGGGGATGATCGTATCACATAATCTTAAAGTAACCAAACAAAGGTGTCGGCAAAAGCCAGAGGTGCTTGGGTGCATAGGAAAAGGAATGGCCAACAGGAAAAAGGAGGTAATAGTGCCTTTGTACAGGTCTCTAGTGAGAACTCATTTGGAGTACTGTGTACAAGTCTGGAAACTGCACCTTCAAAAGAATATAAACAGGATGGAGTCGGTCCAGAGAATGGCTACTGGGGATAGTCTTAAAGATCTCAATATGTATACTTCGAGGGAAAGGCAGATATTTTAAATACCTTCATGGATTAAATGCGAAGGAGATGGCTCTCTTCCCATTGATGGGGGAAGCTCTGGAATGAGGGGTTATAAAATGAAGGTGAAAGGAGATAGACAAGAGTAATCCGAGGAAATATTTCTTTATGGATGGAGAAGTGGATATGTGCGACAGCCTCCCAGTGGAGGTGGTGGAGACAAAATCTATATCTGAATCCAAGAAAGCATGGGACAAATCAGATCTCTGAGGGAGAGGAAGGGATTGTAGAACTTAATAGTTCTTATGGATGGGCAGACAGGCTAAGGCCATATGGTGTTTATCTGTCATTTTCTATAAAGGAAGGGTTAACCTTGGAAAACTCATATAAATGCAGTGTAGCATAGGACGCTAAAGTCCAGAATTCAGTTTGTATAAGTAGAAATGCACTGTACATTCTGACCATGCAGCCACCTTTCTGCTAGTCAGATCTCTATGGGAGGACACGGTTTATTGAGCATAGGGGCACATTGTTCATAGCAGGCAAAACATATGAGAATTGAAAGCATTTAAAATCCTGAAGTCTGTGCTAAAATTCTGATTTGTTAAAAGGTTCTTTATTTTGAATTGTTCCAATAGCCTGGGGCATAACGGGTTATTTTAGAAGCCTTATTCATGATTTCAACATCTAAAATCAGGCATTTACATGTGGACATGGCAATTTTAGAAAGGGTTGAATTTACATGTAGATGTCTTTACTATACAGAAATTGCAAGGGAATGTGTCAGGATATAGTTTTGGAATGGCCCGGGAGGGTGAAAAATCTACACTTGTATTCCCCATTTCATAAAGGAAATGCAGGTGTATGACTGTAATTGTCCGTGTTGGGATTTACAGCTGCTCCCTTCATGTATAGGCTTTTAAAAAGTGCTGATTTTTGCCATCCCTTTGGAAGAAGGTTTAAGGAGGTTATTCTCCATAAACAGTGGGGATTATTTTCCCCTCCAAATTGAAATTAGATAAAGATAGCACCATGTATAAGTTTTTATAGGCAGCATTTATGTATAGGTTTGCAAAATGACCAACATATGCATGTATTCACCAACATTTACACATGGAGGGGCAAAATTTAAATATGCCTGGGTTAGCAGAAAAAAAATAGTTAGGCCTGTGCACAGCTATCGTATATCTTTTAAACTAGCTCATTTGTATTTGTCTTTCAGGATCCCATCCCACTATTTAAAGTCTATGCAGAGGAACTTGTTCAGCAGCTGGCAGCACAGCAGCTTACAGAACCAATGTTGGTACAGAAAAAATAACCATCGGTCCTAGATATTTGCAGCAGTGATGGATGATTTCTCAAGGTACTACCAGCACCAGCCCTCTGTTGCATTGACAGATGGCTTCAGGAACCAGTGGCAGGTGATTCCAGGAACTGCTGCCACCAGATGTCTGCATCAGTCATTTGTGATTCTTCAGGAACTACTGGTGACAGTCTGTTCTTGGTAATAGATGACTCTCTAGAACCTGTTGATGGCTAGCCTTATACTACAGCAACAGGGTTGGCTCTTTGGGCGCCATTAGTGCTCAGTTGTCAGTTACAAGACCTGTCAGTATCAACTGGTAATACCTGTTTGCGGCTTTATGGAGAATGCCTGCTGTGTTTGAATGGTTAGCCAATCATGAGCCATATTTCAGAAGAAAGTACCTCTTGAAATCTTACACATGTATTCATGCAAAAATGCAGAATAGCAAGAAAAGGGAACAGTATGAGCTTTGTGGTAATGACTTCTCAGCTTACCAGTTCATTTTTCACTCCTTTCGGTCACCCAGAGCAATGGTGAGGTGTTCTTCAGAAGCCTTGCATAGGATACAGAAACAGGAGAATGCCTAGCACAGCTCCTGCAGGAAACGTTACAACAGAGTATAAACCTTTGTAATGGGATCAACGGGTAATACCGTGGTTACACGTGTAAAACAGCATTGTGTTAATAAAAATTATTGACGTGCCTATTTGTGTGTCTCCATAGTTCAATCACTAAGTGTTACTATACAAAGCTACCATTAAGAAATCTGTATTTCACTGAGGCTTTGACACCGATCCTCACAGGTGACTTATAAACAAACTGAGCACCCTAGGGATGGACCCTAAAATTATTGCTTGGGTTAGAAATTGGTTGAGTGGGAGATGACAAAGGGTACAGGTTAATGGAGCTCACTCTGAGGAGAAGGATGTTACCAGTGGTGTGCCCCAGGGATCTCTCCGTGGTCCGATTCTTTTTAACATCTTTGTTAGTGATATAGCGGAAGGGCTGTCGGGTAAGATTTGCCTCTTTGCGGATGATACCAAAATCTGCAATAGAGTAGACACCCAGGAAGGTGTAGATAACATGAGGAGGGATCTAGCTAAGCTTGAAGAATGGTCTAGAATTTGGCAGCTGGGATTTAATGTTAAAAAACAAGGTCATGCATTTGGGCTGCAACAATCCAAGGCAGCAATATAGTATAGGGGGTGAAGTACTTTCGTCCACTAAAGAAGAGCGGGACTTAGGCGTGGTTTTGTCTGATGATCTTAAAGTAGCTAACAGAAAAGGCGACAGCAAAAGCTAGAAGGATGCTTGGGTGCATACGGAGAGGAATGGCTAGGAATGGTGTGACCTCATTTGGAGTATAGTGTGTAATTCTGGGGACCGCACCTTCAAAAGGATATAAACAGGATGGAGTCAGTACAAAGGGTGGCTACTAAAATGGTTAGTGGTCTTCATTATAAAGCATATGAGGACAGACTTAAGGATCTTAATATGTACACCTTAGAGGAAAGGCGGGATAGAGGTGATATGATTGAGATGTTTAAATACCTCCATGGCATCAATGTACAGGGGAAGAGCCTCTTTCGATTGAAAGCAAGTTCTGCTACGAGGGGACATAGGATGAGGGTGAAGGGGGATAGATTCAGGAGTGATATGCGGAAATATTTCTTTATGGAAAGAGTGGTGGATCCGTGGAAGTGTCTCTCAGTGGAGGTAGTAGAGATGAGGACAGTATTTGAATTCAAAAAAGCATGGGACAAACACAGAGGATCTCTAAAGGAAAAAGGGGAACTGTTGTAGTTGTTGATATGGAAGGACAGACTAGATAGGCCATGTGGTCTTTTTCTGTCGTCATGTTTCTATGTATGGAACCCAAAAATATTTTGTAGTAGCAAAATTGAAAGAGTGTGCTTTTAGGTATATCTTGAGAGTAGATTACTACAAGTTTTCATGGAGAGAATCCACTGGATTCTCCGGGAACTAAAGCAGGAAGTTGATCCTCACATATGGGTAACGTCAGTGCCGACAGAGCCCATGCAGAGCATTTCCCCAGCTTTCAAAGAAAGCCTTTGGAGCATGCTACCACACATGCGTGGTCCCCTTCCCACCTAAGGGTTCCATCTTGCTTAGTCTCCTTTTTTTCACGGAGCCCAACGGACGTGAGTCCTGTTCCCCCGGAAAAATTCCAGTTATCTCCTTAAAAGTTGAGTTTTTCCCAGTTAGCACTGGTTCCTCTTCCTACCTTGAGCCGACGCAGTCTCAGATGCCATTCTTGGCTCCTTTTTATTTGTCGAGGTTCCCTTGATCGGTTTTCATGCCTTTTTTTGCCCAAGGTTCGTCGACCTTATCCAGGCTGTCACCCACCATGTCTCCCGGTGGGTTCAAAAAATGTGACCACTGCAGTCAAACCATGTCAGTAAGTGACACCCATGACTGCTGCTTACGCTGCCTGGCCTGGGCCTGGACCATGACAGCACCTCTTGTGACCTCTGCCAGGCCATGACGCCTAAAACTAACAGAAAAAGGTCAGAGTTGCAGGAGAAATTGTTCCTCAGCACATCCCGCAAGGCCCGACCGTCCTCTGGGTCTCATGGCGACGGTTCCTCTGAGAAGACCTCGGACCCAGAGAAAAAGAAGGCAGCCTTGAAGTCCACTGAGGTTGCACCGGAGAAACCTGGTAAAACCACACAGAGGGACTTGAGTGACTCAGAGAAGCACTCTACCAAGATCTGGCAGAGACCGTGTGAGATTACTCGAGGCCATAGTCCTCATCGAGGACACATTCGCAAGAGTTCCAGCACTGGGCCCAAGATCCTTGGTGCCAGCGTCGAAGGCTGCGGAGTATTCTGGCCTAGAAACCAGAATGGCAGCCTTGGAGCAGAACATCACTGCTATCCTGGCCCTGCAGCAGGCGATGATGGCCAGTTTGTCTGCCTCATCAGGCCTGATGACCGGGCCCTCGACTGCGAGAGAGTCCCCAGTCGTTGAGCCGAGCTTCGAGCACCACCAGCCTCAGGTAAGTTCTTGGCACTGGTCGAGGTCCTGGTCCCATTCTTCAGGCATCCGGTCCTTGCCAGCCAGTGTCTGTGACTTGGACCCCAGGTCATCGACAGGCCACCGACCCTTCGACACTGGCCTCGAGGCTATGAGCCGCAGGGCCTCTGACTCATCGTCACCGCTCAACTCCGAGTGGGAGACTGACAATGAGACCTCTCCGGACACCAAGTGGCATAGACACATTTCTTCGGATCTGTCACCCCCGGCGCCACTCTCCTCCTGAGGGACATGGCTAGAGCCCTCTCAGATGAAGACCCACGCACTGAGGAGTTTGAGATCCTCCAATATGAATCTTCACCCAAGTAACAGGTGTTCTCCAGGGATAGCAGGAATTAGTCAACACAACCCCCCCTCCTCCCCTGGGAATTGCCTCCCTACCTTGTTTTAGTTTTTACTACCATCCTAGCTATGTCATCTGAGCAAGATGGCACCCTTGGGCGGGAAGGGGACCATGCATACATGGTAGCAAGCATATCCTAAAGGCTTTCTTTGAAAGCTGGGGAAATGCTTCCGCATGGGCTTCGTCTGTGCTGATGTCACCCATATGTGAGGACTGATTTCCTGCTGTCCCTGGAGAACACCTGTTACAGGCGAATAACTACACTATAGCAGCACTTGAGACCAACCCCCAGAGTTTTCTTATGGGGGGAAATTTCTCCAAATGGTTTTGCGTATACCATAACAATACTGAACCTCACACCTAAGCCCCAAGGTATGTGAAAAGGTCTATCTCCAGGAACAAGCAGGAATGAGTCTTCACACGTGGGTACGTCTGTGCCGACGGAGCCCGCACGGAAAATGCTCCCCAGCATCCAATCAGAAGCCTTTGGGAGCATCTCCCGCGCCTGCGCGGTGACTTCCCGCCCCTCCAACAGTCTCTCCTCAGTTTTCGTTTTTCCGCGGAGCCTACAGGACGTACCTTCCTGTAACCGCTGAAACACTTTTTTTTTTTTTTCTCTTATATCCTTAACTTTTCTTGTTTTGTGCGGTCGCGGCGTCTTCCCCGTTGATACCGGTCCCTCCGGTGTCTCTCTCTCTTTTCCCTCGTCAAATTTTCTTTGGTTTATCCTTAAGGCCTACTAGGCCCCCTTTTTTTCCACATGGAGCCTTCATCCCCCTTGAAGTGCCCCCACTGTGGAGACTTGGTTTTCTTTTTAGACTCCAAGGCCTGGTGTATATCATGTTTGGGCCCTGACCCTTTTTCCCCGGGTCCACGGGGCCTTAGCGTCAGGAGAAGACCTTCCCTTTTTCGGGTATCCCTCGATACCGTTTTTCCTCCTCGGGTGAGGGCCTCGGTTTATTCTTCTCTCCAGGATCAGGTAACCCACAAACAGTCTGTTAAGACTAGCCGATCCTTGAAGGGCAAGTCTCATGCCCAGCATGATGACGGCTCCGGCCTTGCCCTCAAGACCACATCGGCAATAAAACCCCGGCGGGAGTCCTCAGGCTCCAAAGCATTTACGGGGTTTCAGGTTGTTCCTGGGGTTCACTCCTCACAGAACATACCTGAGCCATGCTCGGGGGTGGTATCCGCTTCGGGCGGTACCGATTCCCCGGCATCGGCACCGGTGTCGAGTGCTCCACTCCTCACCGAGGATCGTCAGCTGGTGTTCTCGGTGCCTTCGGGGCCGATCGATTCGATCCAGACTGGCTTTCCTGCACCCCAGCCATGCGCCGCGGGGTTGGCACCGGCTCCCCCGGCGTCGGCATCGAGTCCTTCACTCGCCGCCGGGGACGGCGGTCTGGCTTAGAGCGGTACTGCTCCCCCGGCATCGGCACCGGTGTCGAGGGGCCCACCCCTCACCGAGGATTGTTGTCTGGCGCCCTCGATACCTTCGGGGCCGGCCGGTTCGACCCCGACTGGCGTGCCTGCATCCCAGCCATGCGCGGGGTTGGCACCGTCTTCGAGCGGTTCCGCTCCCCCGGCATCAGCACCGGGGTTGAGTGCTCCGCTCTTCACCGGGGGTCGGCGTCCGGTGTCCTCAGTAACCCCGGGACCGGCTGACCCGACCCGGGTGGGCTCTTCGGCCTCTCAGCTTTGCGCGGGGGTGGTGCCGCCCGCGGGCGGTGCCGGACCCTCGGCATTGCCACGAGTGTTGAGTGCTCCGCTCTCCACTAGGGTTTGCCCTATGGCACCCCCAGTACCTTCGGGCCCGATCGACGGGGATCTAGGTAGCGGGCCCATATCCGGGCCGGCCGCGGGGTGGACGCCAGCTTCCAGCGATGCCGCTACATCGGCATCGGTGTCGGTTGTCCCACTCTTCACCGGGATTCGTCACCGGGTTGCCTGGTCAGAGCCGATCATTACGCCCCTGGTGGGGCGTCCATCTCCCTTCGTGGGGGTTACCGGCTTCGGACGGTGCCGATACCCCGGCGTCGGGGCCGGTGCCGAATGTTCCTCCCATTCCGGGGCATCGTCTTCAGATGTCCGCGGTGCCTCCAGCTCCGACTGCTCCGATCCCGGTCGTCTCTCTTGTGGGGGCGTCGCCGATACCACCACCGACGTTGGTGCCTTCTCGGCGTGCATCGATAGCCTCGCTCACTTCGATGCCTAGTCTTGAATCAATCTCCAGTGTGGATGCTTTGGTTACGGCATCGCCGAGGCCACCTCCGACGTCGGTATCTTCTCGGCATGCACCGAGAGCTTCGCCCTCTTCGATGCCCAGTCTAGAATCGATCTCTAATCTGGATGATTCGATTCTGACGCGGTGGGAAACCGGGCCAGGTCGTCTCCGACTACACAGTACCGAGGGCAGTCTTCAAAGCCCTATGGTTAGCCCGGTGCCCTTTCGGCAACCCTCGCTACCTTCCCCGCTGGCACCGATGCCGGCGTCGGTATCTGAGTCGATTCCGGCTGCTCCTTCGGTGCCATCGCTCCTTTCGATGCCTAGCTTGGAATCGATACCGGGTGCTGATGGGGCAATACTGACGGCCGCGAATCGGAGCTGTCAGTACCACCCCCCATATGACAGAATTTTTTCTCTGCACCAGTCCCGTGGGTCTTCTGGTGTCCACGACCCTCATTCGGCCTCGGCCGTCCCGGGAATGGCTTCTCTCGGAGATCCTTCATTTCCGAAGTTTCTCCTTGACATGGCTACTTTTCTTGTCATCCCTTTTTCTGGCCCTGCTCCGGCCCAAGTTTCAGCCGAACAGGGGACCGTCATGCTTCCTTTGCACCATTCCTTGCAGGTCTTCCTTCTGAGGATATGGGAATCACTTTTGAAGGTCCCTGTGCCCTCTGCGACCATGAATGTTCTGTATCAGGTGCCTCCCTCTCCGGGGTTTCAGAACAACCAGCTTCCGCATCATTCCCTTGTAGTGGAGTCGGCGATGAGGAAGGCCAGAAGTAAGAAGAAACACTTTTCTTATCCGCCAGGTTGTGCATCTAAAGTACTTGATGCCTTTGGCCGTCAAACCTTCCAGACTTCTATATTGGCTTCCAGAATCATTTCATATATATTTTATATGAGTCTTACGCTTCAGGAGGTCACAGAGAAATTATCTCTTCTGTCCCCCTTCTTGTCAGAACCTAAGGCCTCTGACTATTCCTTGCTTCTTAATCATAGCAGGGACATCTCTTGGTTTCTTTCCCGTGCTTCCCTAGACTCCTTTGAGTCTGTTAGCAGATCCTCGGCTATCGCCATTGGAGCACGTCGTACTGCGTGGCTGCAAGCTTCTGGCTTGAACAGAAGGGCACAACATACACTGGGTAACTCTCCTTGCACTGGAGAGCATCTCTTCAATAGGGAGGCTTTACGTCAGGTTGCTCACTGCTCCACTGCCTTCCCTGGCTATGGAGACCATCCCAAGCCTCCTTTTTCCCCGGGACGTGGGAAATGTCCTACGAACCCTTCTCTCCCGAAGAGGAGGAGGGTTCACCCTTCTGCCCACTCCTCTGGTGTACCCGAGCGAGGGACGTCTCCTCCTAGCCTGAAGTCTCCAGGCTCAAACCGGTCTGCTCGTACCAGCACCCATAGGTTCCGGCAGGGTGCGCCATACAGTTAACCTCTCCTCTGTAGAGGTTTCTTTTTCTCAAACCCTACGCTGGTTTTTTTTTCCCTTTTTTCCAGTATGCTATGCCCCTGGTATGTTTCTCCATGGGTCACTGACTTCTCCCATTCTTCTACCATGAAGGGAGGTTGCATCCATCCCAGGATAGTTTCGGTCCCCACTTGGACTTTTCTCCTTCGGCGGACTTACCACGTGGTGGGTCACTTTCCTGATCCCTCTCTTCCAGGTTTTCCCCTGTTTGAGTCGGTGCAATACTGAAATACTACTTTTTCTTTCCAGCGTAGTCTGGTTGTCTTCCTCCAACGCATATTCTGAACGACTCATCGGGCAGGGACGGAGTCTCTGCCACCCCTGCCTGGTTTCTCTCTGTCCTTATACAGGAGAATCCCCTCTATGGTTTTGTCCAGTTGCTGTCGGTTTATCTTGTACTTCTCCCGCGCAATGCCCTCTGCATTCGGAGAAGTTTCTTATTAGCCCTTGCCACAAAGCATCGATCTTAATCTCTGCGGGTTTTTTTTATTGCGGGAGATAGGTTCCTTGGCTTGAATGTCCACGGAGCTCTCTTCCGTCCGGAATATACCCCTGCTTCTCAGGCAGGGAGCCACAATATCTCTTCCGATGGGTTCACCCCTATTGTTGGACCGTCACATTCCCCATGTGAAGGTCTTCTCTGTGGCTCCGTGGCAGGCATGTCGTCTTAAGATTATTTCGTGTATGCCTTCCGTTTGAATATCTATATGTATATATATATGTGTGTATATATATATGTGTGTATATATATATATATGTGTGTATATGTGTATATGTATGTATATATATATGTGTATATATGTTTGCACATGTCGGGAGCTGTTCATAGCGCCCTATGTCATGCCTCCCCCACATGACTGTCGGTGCTTAGGTTTATTTTTTTCTATGAGGTCCAGACAGTCACCTTGCCTGGTTTTATATGGCTCAGTGACTGGGACTGGTTTTTTCTGACCACTACTGCTGTGACGTCAACAGCTTCTATTTTTGTTATACATCTCTCTGTCTATGCAGCCTTCCCTCAATGTCTTCCTATCTCTGGCCAGTTAGGACAGACAGTGTGCCTATTTTCCGTATTCCTGAGTTCCCTTCGGTCCTCCTTGGGAATGGAGGTTTTCTTCCATAACCCCTCTTCCCTCCCGGACTGAACCAAATTACCAGATCGGTCAGTTACCTTTGTTTTAAGTCCTCACTGTCGATGACTCCGTGCCTGAACGAGTCCCAGCTTTCCCGTAAAAGCCTCCCTGTGGGGACCTGCCGATCATCTCCTACCCTGGTGGACACCTGGGTCCTCTGCCCATTCCAGTCTGGGCCTTCTCCTCACTGCTGTGGAGTTTTTCCTGAAGATTCTGCCACTGCGTCTACTGTCTACTTCCAGTAGGTAAGCTCTACCTTGTGCCACTTCATTAAATTTTTAATGCTGCTTGTCATACCTTCTAAAGACTTTTCCCTGTAGTCTTTAGTTTCGCTGTTCCTCTACAGCTCCGCTCTACTCAACTCCTACCCCCCATCCCTCTGGGGATGCTGGGGATCCAAGTTGGTAAATGCCGTCCTGTCCGGGATACGCATTTTATGGGATCTTCCCTGGCATCCTTAGCTAGGGAGTCCCCACGTGTGAAGACTCATTCCTGCTTGTTCCTGGAGATAGCACAGTTACTTACCTGTAACAGGTGATCTCCGGAACAGCAGGAATTAGTCTTCACAACCCACCCGCCTCCCCTAGGAGTTGTATCTGTCTATTTCCCCTCCTCTTCTCTCCTTATGTCTCAGCTATGAAACCCAACTGAGGAGAGACTGTTGGAGGGGCGGGAAGTCACCGTGCAGGCGCGGGAGATGCTCCCAAAGGCTTCTGATTGGATGCTGGGGAGCATTTTCCGTGCGGGCTCCGTCGGCGCCGACGTACCCACGTGTGAAGACTAATTCCTGCTGTTCCGAAGATCACCTGTTACAGGTAAGTAACTGTGCTTACCTGTGTGCCGCTGCTGGCTTCAATCAGCTCTCTGAATGCATGCAACCATGTCATGACCTGCTGGCCTCATATGTTCAGATATGAGACGGAATCCAGCCGAGGATGTCATACCATCTGGTTAAAAAAAAAAATGCTGCTCCTTCTGACAAGGAACGAAAAATGAGGATCATGCAAACAGGGCTTGTCCATCTAAGAGCCAACCAGGCAGCCACCTACTGCAGCAGTTTCTTGGGGGACAGGGATGGTGGTGGCATAAAGCAGTGACAGTCAAAACAAAGCACTGTGTCCTTGCACCCACACAAACTCAATGCAGGAAGAATAGGCAATATATAAATAGTCTGTTTACCCTTGGAAGTGGCTTTTTCAACTCTCCATCTTTGTGTTATATTTAAAAATAACAAAGGGCCTGATATTCTGCACCAGCAGCTAGCATCCACTTTAAACACAGTCAATGCCAGGGCCATATTCGGGCTCCAGCATTGACTATCTGGGATGCCCAGATTGCCGTGAAGCTAGCCAGGCAGCGGCAATATTCAGCCACTGCTCGGTTAAAGTTAGGCCAGGGTTTTCTTCACCTAACCTTTGCTGCATGTCACTAACCATCAGCAGCTCGAGATTGCCTCTGCCCAGTTAGTGACAACTGCTCCGGAACGCACCCAGCATGATTAGCATCGTGGCGTTTAGCGGCGGCACCTGTGTTGGTGCCGCTGAGTATCCCACAGAGCAGCAGTTATGTGGTTTTCAGGCTGCAAGCCATGTAAATGCCTTTGACTATCTGCCCCCTCTCCCCCCTGCCTCCAAAGTTTAATATTTAAAAGTATGATGTCCAAATATACACTTTTTTATAGTGTTCTTTTTGGGTGGGATGGTTCTGAGATGATTACAATAGTTTGATCATCTAAATTTTGTGGGGAGTAGGGCTAGGGTTCTAAAAGCTTATTGCAAGGAAGTGTAAGATTGAAGTTTCACTTAATGCCTAAAAGCTTAGTGGAAAGCAGAAGCAGCCAGCTGCGTTTAGGCTGCTCTGAGGATGTACCCTGACATCAGCGAGGGCTCCTCAAATTTGAGCTGCTCCAAGGCGTGCGGCTGTGGCTTGCCCTAAAGTGCATGCCACAAGGGGGGCAGGTGAGCCTCTTAGGAGCTCTCCCATTCTCTCTGTGCAGTGAGCATTTCCATGGACAAATGGAAGAAGGTTTTTCCTGCTGAAGTTGTTGTTGGACTGATGAACAAACATTTACAGCCCAAGGAAGCTCAAATATCAGCTACAGGTACTGTGCACCCTGCCAATGTCTCTGCTAGGAGCTACTTTAAACTCCCCAAACTGTACACCACCTCTTCTCACAATATCTGTGACTCCATCTGTCTTGGCTGAAGATAGTCAGCCTTTACAACAGAGTACTTCTTTGCTTCTGTCAAACTCTTATATAGCTGTGACCTGGTCTCCACCTCCAGTTGATTCCAAGGAGGTTCCTGAATCTCAGGTCTCCCTGGCTGACATCTGAAAGGTGGTGACTCATGGAGAAGACTCTGGTGACCACAGTCTCCCAGCTTTGCAGTTTTTCACAGGAAACTCTGGCAAAGCTGGGAAGAGTTGAGGAGCGGGTGGAAATTCTTTCCAATCAAATCCTGAAATGTGAGATGCGATGTTCCTCTCTGCAAGCAGTGAATGTATCAACTGTCAAAGATAGTTTGATTATTCATCGGAAGTTAGAATTGTTTGAGAATTCCCTTAGAGCAAAAAATATTTGTGTTTTAAAATTTTCCTATAATTCATTTGCTGACTCCAGAAATACTTGAAAGAGATTTTGGGGCTTGTTTACAAAGTCGCGGTAGCGGTTCGCAATCGTTATCGGAGCTGCGGCCCCATTGATTTCAATGGGGCCGTGGCTCTGATAATGATCGCGAACCGCGGCCCCATTGATTTCAATGGGGCTGCGGCTCCGATAACGATCGCGAACTGCTACCGCGGCTTTGTAAACAAGCCCCTTTATGTTTGTCAAATACTGATGTTTCCTTTTCTAAATTGATCTGTCTTACTGGTAGGAAGGTTGCTGAAGAGTCTAATTTGTTGCAGATAGAGCCTAATGTTGATCTTTACTAGATTCCTTGAAGACTCGCAGGACAACATTCCTACACAAGCCACTTTGATGGTCTCTTTCTGATCAGGAAAAGGTTTTGCTTTTGAGGAGTTATTTTCAGAGCAAAAATGCATTGTTTTGTGGGGCTAAGATTCAGTTGTTTCAAGATGTCTCAAGACAAATACAACTATGCAGGAGAGCCTTTTTGACTCTCAGGCCAAGAGTGTTGGCTGTTAACGCAAAAAAAAAAAAAGCCTCATCCCTGTAAGTACATAGTTGCATATCAGGGATCTAAGTTTATTTTCTTGGAATCCTTGCAGTTGGAAACGTTTCTATTGGATAGAAAGAAACATGAGTAGGATTGGGTGACTATGGGTGGTTTAGTTGTATTAGGCTGTGGTTTGAAGTTAACCTCTTATTTTCTTATGATAGTCTTTCTTTTTTTGGGGCTCTTCCCCTTGTATGTGGGCTCTGTATTATGTTTTATATTGGAACTATGGTTATTTTCCTGTATTTGTGTTTCTTGATTTTCCTATATGCTTGCATTTATAAGTAGTTAGAAAATTCTTATAAATAAATAAAAGCTTATTGCGAAGGGGTGTAAGATTGAAGTTTTCCCTGGGGCACCTAATACCCATGCAGATGCCCTGCATGCAGAATTTGTTTTGTGTGCCCTGAGGACTGAACAAGCTCAAGTGTTTCACAACATACCATAAAAGCTTGAGAAGCACTAGTCTAGGGTTTAGGAGGCAGGAGCGATTCTAGAGTCAAAATGGCACTAGCCTCTCGTTATTTCCGCTAAGGGTTAAACTGCTATGTAAGAGTTTATTTTTCTAATATAAGGCAGCTGGCACTGCTCAATGCAAGCTGTGCTCTTCTAGTTGAAGAATAATGAGATATTTTGCATGTATTTGCATACTACTTTTGTTCAATGCACATTGGGTTAAATTAAGGCACATTATTGCTCTTTAGCATGTGTTCAGAGGCAAATAACATGCACTAGTTCCATGGCACACTTTAATAACTACCCTCTAGTTCCTGTACTGGGTAGTGGGCTACTGGTTGCTTTGTGTACAGCCTCATTCTGGCGCAGATGCACGGTAATATTGGTTTCTTTGGGCTAATAACATCCTGTAGTTAACCTGTAAAATCCACTTTTTCACATCTATAGATGGTGCCATCTAATGATTAGACATAGTGGGCTTCATTGTTTTATTCTATCTCCAGGAACAAGCAGGAATATAGTCTTCACATATGGGTGACGTCGGTATTGACGGAGCCCACGTGGGAACGCTTCCCGGCGTCCAATAGGAAAGCCTTTGGGAGCATCCCACTGCACCTGTATAACTGCCCTCCCGCCTTTCCAGCTCTCCCTCCTCAGTTCTTCGTTCTTCGCGGAGCTGACAAGAAGCAATTCCGGCCACTCCAGAAAATTCTATTTTTTTTCTTATTTTTTTTGTGGTCTCATCTGCCTTTCTGTCGACGTTGGTACCGACCCCGTCCGTTCGTTCGTTCTTTCTTTCTTTCTTTCTTTCTTTTCTTAAAAAAAAAAGAAAAAGACCTTCAGTGAAGGAAAACTTTCTTCCTTCAGGCGTGCAACACCATCTTAGGCTTAGGCCTTTCCTTTTCTCAAAATGGAGAAACCAGCAAGTGGTTTTAAGAAGTGTTCCAAATGTGGCAGTACAATTTCGGCCACCGATACCCATGACTGGTGTCTGAGGTGCTTAGGACCAGATCACCAACCATCAGAATGTCCTCTTTGTAGGAAGATGACAAAGAGAGGCCTAAGAACGATCTGCGAAACTCGGCACCCTCTCTTTGCCACCGATGCGATGTCTGTAGTATCAACGTCATCAAGAGCTTCGTCTTCCTCTCAAGGATCTCAGGTATCCAAACCTAGGTCTTCATCGAAGACTAGCCAGCCCTCCAAGGGCAGATCTCCTAAGTATTGAGATGCCTTGGGCGTTGCCCTGGAGGGGGGACACCAGCCAAACAACCCCGGCGGGAGGTCCTTGCCTCCAAAGCCTTAGTGGGGTCTGTGGTGACGAGGCTGCAGCAGAAGCTAGGAAAATAGCTAGAAATAAAACTTTTTCCTATGAGCAAGGGAATAGCTCAGCCAAGCATATGTATAAAGCTGCAGGCAGAAAAAAAAACCACACAGATAGAACTACTGAGTTCAGACAACACCCAGGCTCCATGGCAACGCAGGGTGGAGATAGGAAGCACCTGTGGGAGGAGCTAGAAGGGGGAAGACACTCACACACATTTAAGCTCTCAGAAACAGAGAGGAGGGGGCACAGAAACAGAGGAGGGGGCACGGAAACAGAGGAGGGGGCACGGGAACAGAGCCAGCCACAGCAGCAGTGACGGAGCCAGTCACAAGCCAGCCATGAGAGAGCGTCTGAGGAAGCTGACCACAGGCAGTGGTGAAAGGCAAAGAGTGTCTAGGGACAGACACAGGAGAGACTCTCAGAGCAGCTGTTATTCAGGAGACTGCACTTCAGAGAGAAGCCTTTGCTGTGAAGAGATTGCAGCACGGTTGGAAGGTAGGAGGCATAGTCCTGAGGGAGCCGTGGATTACAGCTCAGATACCAGAGCAGTCCTTCAAGTCTCTGAAGGAGAAGTTTTACCTTTTGAAAGCCCTGTGAGAAAGAGTGTTCCCAAGAGCAAGGTGAGACAGCTAAAACCTTTGAATGTTTTAGTCAGAGATAAAAAGCCTTGCAGCCAATATAGAAGCCCAGAGGAGAGGAAGAAATATCACTGGGAAAAGTTGTTTAAACTTTTAGAGGAAGTTAAACCTGCATTCTCAGAGACAGTTAGAAACCCAGAGGTATGTGAATCTGATTATGAAGAAATGGAAACGGAACCCTGTGAGGTGGAACAGGACTCTGTTGATTCTTTGATGGATTGCTCTTTATGCCTAATGTCAGAGTGAAGGGGGGGGGGCCCACGGTTTTTAAGCTGGAAAAACCCAGAGCCAATGTATTTAAACGTCCTGATACTCTGAGTGTTGGAAACCTGGGAGAGAAAGAGAATTGCTAATGTTAAAGCCATAAGAAGTGTTACAGTGTGAAGAGAAAGTTACAGAAGCAGCTATTCTGTGGGTAATACAGACAAGCACAACGGAGCCTTGTTTTAAACCCTGAACAGTTGAAGGGAACTAATGTCTGTGCTGGATGATAATAGCAACCAGTAAGCAACAGTTTCAACTGTAGCATTGGAAGAAAGAAAATACCTTCTGTTGTATATAACCTGAATGAAGCAAGTTTGTTTTATCACTGCCCGAACACTGTTTTGTATGATACCTTTTTGAGTGGAGAAAAATATCCTTCATTTTGTGTTGGCTTGTTCACAACTTCTAAAGAAGCTTTTGTTTGCAAAGTTTAGACCACAAAAATAAATTTCCTGTGTTTTGCCTCTAAAACCACTCATACTGTTTTATTTGCGCACAACTACAATCCCAGAAGCCTTGGCTCTGGGCATACAGCAATAAAAGGAACATTAGATGGCACGCTGCCTCCTATAGGCAACCGCCTAGAAGGGGTGCAGCGCCACAGGTGGCGTAGTTGTTTGGATTGGTCTACATTTGCACACGCCTGAGCAAGACCTACACGCTGGGAAAGAGAAGAACCCTGAAAGAAGCCAAAGACAACAGGAAAGTTTGCTGAGCGGAGGAAAATCCAGAGTGGCAGCCGAGGACGGAACCGGAGTGGTGATCCAGCCGTGTTCCAGTTGTTGTCAAGCGCGAATCTACCCCAGAGCCAGGTAACCCATATATAGGAGGGGTTATTGGTTGAATACTGGTTTAGGGAAGGGTTCGGTAATAATAATAACCAAGAGTGCGACGGGAGCATTGTAGTACCGCACTTGGTGGTTTCTTTTTTTCTTTTGTTGTTGCAGCACCAGACCGGAGATGGAGCGAGGCAAGCTTCTGGCCTGGATGGCAGAGCAGTTTAAAAAGCAACAAGAAATGTCGGCGATGAGTCAAGAACATACAGTGGCTATGTTACAGGCCCAGCAGAAGCCGCTCCTCGAGATGATGGGAAGATGGCTGGGAGCGCAAGAAAAGGCAGCAGAAGCCGCAGGGACAGTGTCAGGTTACCAAGGGGCTTTCCAAGGGTTGGGTCTACCTAACACTGGGACATTGTCTTTCGGACAGCTAACTAAAGACGATGATATCAACGATTTTATGGAATCTTTTGAGAGAGTAGCTCTCTTGGCTAGATGTCCAAAAGACCAGTGGGCAGTTAGATTCGCCACTTCCCTTACTGGGGAAGCTCTGGCAGCCTACAGGGCTATGCCTGCAACTTTGGTCACCAGTTATGATGAGGTTAAAACGAGCCATAAGGGATCGTATGGGTCTAAACCCGACGGTCTATCGTCGCCTTTTGCGACCTTGTAAGCTGAAACAGGGTGAAACACCCCAAGCTCTGTGCCTCCGTATAAAGGGTTTGGCAAGGAAATGGCTCACTCCTGAGTCTAGGAACTTAGATTCTATATTGGATTGTATTATATTAGAACAATTCATGGAGGCGGTACCCAAGGACTTGCAAACCTTCCTGGTCCTCCAGAATTGCAAAAACACCAATGAGGCCATTTCGCTGGCAGAGCACTTTTTAGAAGCTGAGCTGGTAGGCCATGCGAAGGATGCTATTTTAAAACAGGCAGCTGTGGAGGTACCAGAAAGGAAGGCAAGGTCAGCGAGGGTTGAAAAATTAAAAGATGTGCCCATGGATAGATTTCATTATGCCCTGAGAAAATGTTTTGCCTGTGGGGAAGCAGGTCATTTTAAAAAGGATTGTAGGGCCAGGACAGCCCTGGTAACCACCCATCCCAGGGGGAAGGGAGAAGGATTCCTATTGGATGTAGAGGTGGAAGGGATCCCTACTGAGGCATTATTAGATTCTGGGGCAGACCAATCAATGATCTTGCAGAAGCTCTGGAAAAGGATTGAGTCACAAGCTAATCAGGTCCTAGAGTCTTCCGGAAACCATATAAAAATTAAATGTGTCCATGGGGCAACTTCTTCCCATCCAGTACACCATGTAAGGGTAAAGGGATTAGGCTTGAGAAGGAAAATAGCGGTAGCGGTTGTTCCCAGGCACCCAAATGCCTTAGTCCTGGGGAGGGATTGGCCCCAATTTTGGGTTAGCCGAGGAGTTAAAAAACAAAGCAGGCAAGACCGCTGCCCTAGCAAAGCCAGGAAGCTTAGGAAGAGAACATGAAGCCTCAACTGGGTTAGGGAAGGTTTCAAACCGCCAAAGTGATAAGGACAGGGCGGGCATGGTCTCTACCTGTGCAGGTTCCAAGCCTTTGGGAGAGGAGGTGGCTCCTCTGGAAGATCCTTTACCGGGGATGTCCTCCCATGATGACTTGATAACTCCCTGTAGGTATAGCCAGAGGAAGGGAAAGGCAGAAAAGCGGCGAGAGAGGCAGACTAGGTCCAGAAATAGGCTGAATTAAGGGCCGGACAGGAATTGCCCTGGATGCCCGCGGAACTAATTGAGAAATTTTCCTCATTCCCTAGAGAACAGCAAGCGGATCCTGCGCTAGTGCGAGCTTTCGACTACACACGGGAAGGATCCGAGACCCTGCCCAGATTTTTGCTAGATGACAACGTGCTCTACCGGGAGAGGTTAGACCCACAGTTGGGGAACATACAGAAGCAATTAGTGATACCCACTTCTTTCAGAAACATAGTTTTAAGGTTAGCCCACGATCATCCGGTGGGGGGACACAAAGGAATACAGGGCACATAGGATCAAATCCTAGCCCGCTTCTATTGGCCCGGAGTTTTTAGGGAGACTTCTAGATTTTGTGCGTCTTGCCCTTCCTGCCAGCGGGTCATGGCAAGCCATCCTCCGGAGGTACCTATGATATCGATACCTGTCATATCAGAACCGGTACATAGGCTAGCCATAGATATAGTGGGACCTCTGCTTAAGACACCACGGGGTTACCAGTATATATTAGTGATGGTAGATCAAGCTACGAGGTTTCCCTGGGCAGTCCCTCTGCGGAATACATCCGCACGTACAATAGCGGTAGAAATGGTGAAATTGTTCTGTGACGTGGGTTTCCCTCGAAGTCCTGATGGATAGGGGTAGCAACTTTATGTCACGGTACCTTGCCCAGGTCTGGGATGCCTTCGGTATCTGTCACGTCCGAACGGCCGCGTATCACCCCCAGACAAACGGCCTGGTAGAGAGACTTAACCAAACCTTGAAAAACATGTTAAGAAGGAGTATATAAAAGATGTTAAATAAAATAAATAAATAAATAAAACATGGCTGAGTGGGACACGATGCTCCCATTTGTGTTATATGCTTGTAGGGAGCGGAAGCAGACCTCTACTGGCACTTCCCCGTATGAGCTTATGTATGGACGCGCTCCACGGGGTATCCTTGATATATTGCGGGAGCAGTGGATAGCACCGATGGTAGGAGAGCAAGAGGTACCCCAATTTCTAAAGGATTTAAAGGGAAGGTTACAACGTATGGCCCAAGTGGCAGAAGGAAATTTAATAGTTAGCCAGGCCCGTCAGAGAGCCTATTACGACCAACATGCTAAACCATGTCACCTAGAAGTCGGCAAAAAGGTGATTGTCATGATTGCAGGTGCTAGTCCCAAATTTGAGAGTTCCTGGAAGGGGCCTTATAAAGTCAAAGAGCAGGTATGTTCTGTATCCTACTCAGTGGACAATGGAAGAGGAAGGCAGCAAGTGTATCACATTAACGTCTTGCGGCCTTGGCATGAGCGAACAGTGATAGCTCAACTGGCCGTGAGAGTCTATAGAGACCCAAGCATCCTATCAAGGATTACGGGCTGTGTACGGGTTAGCGCGCCAGCCCGTAATAGCTTAAGGGGGGGGATGTGTGGTGACGAGGCTGCAGCAGAAGCTAGGAAAATAGCTAGAAATAAAACTTTTTCCTATGAGCAAGGGAATAGCTCAGCCAAGCATATATATAAAGCTGCAGGCAGAGAAAAAAACACACAGATAGAACTACTGAGTTCAGACCACACCCAGGCTCCATGGCAACGCAGGGTGGAAATAGGAAGCACCTGTGGGAGGAGCTAGAAGGGGGAAGACGCTCACACACATTTAAGCTCTCAGAAACAGAGAGGAGGGGGCACGGGAACAGAGCCAGCCACAGCAGCAGTGACGGAGCCAGTCACAAGCCGGCCAGGAGAGAGGGTCTGAGGAAGCTGACCACAGGCAGTGGTGAAAGGCAGAGAGTGTCTAGGGACAGACACAGGAGAGACTCTCAGAGCAGCTGTTATTCAGGAGACTGCACTTCAGAGAGGAGCCTTTGCTGTGAAGAGATTGAAGCACAGTTGGAAGGTAGGAGGCATAGTCCTGGGGGAGCTGTGGATTACAGCTCAGATACCAGAGCAGCCCTTCAAGTCTCTGAAGGAGAAGTTTTACCTTTTGAAAGCCCTGTGAGAAAGAGTGTTCCCAAGAGCAAGGTGAGACAGCTAAAACCTTTGAATGTTTTAGTCAGAGATAAAAAGCCTTGCAGCCATTATAGAAGCCCAGAGGAGAGGAAGAAATATCACTGTGAAAAATTGTTTAAACTTTTAGAGGAAGTTAAACCTGCATCTCAGAGACAGAAACCCAGAGGCATGTGAATCTGAGTATGAAGAAATGGAAACGGAACCCTGTGAGGTGGAACAGGACTCTGTTGATTCTTTGATGGATTGCTCTTTATGCCTGATGTCAGAGTGAAGAGGAGCCACGGTTTTTAAGCTGGAAAAACCCAGAGCCAATGTATTTAAATGTCCTGATACTCTGAGTGTTGGAAACCTGGGAGAGAAAGAGAATTGCTAATGTTAAAGCCATAAGAAGTGTTACAGTGTGAAGTGAAGGTTACAGAAGCAGCTATTCTGTGGGTAATACAGACAAGCACAACGGAGCCTTGTTTTAAACCCTGAACAGTTGAAGGGAACTAATGTCTGTGCTGGATGATAATAGCAACCAGTAAGCAACAGTTTCAACTGTAGCATTGGAAGAAAGAAAATACCTTCTGTTGTATATAACCTGAATGAAGCAAGTTTGTTTTATCACTGCCAGAACACTGTTTTGTATGATACTTTTTTGAGTGGAGAAAAATATCCTTCATTTTGTGTTGGCTTGTTCACAACTTCTAAAGAAGCTTTTGTTTGCAAAGTTTAGACACAAAAATAAATTTCCTGTGTTTTGCCTCTAAAACCACTCAGACTGTTTTATTTGCGCACAGCTACAATCCCAGAAGCCTTGGCTCTGGGCATACAGCAATAAAAGGAACATTAGATGGCACGCTGCCTCCTATAGGCAACCGCCTAGACAGGGTGCAGCGCCACAGGTCCCAGGATGCTCCTGAGGCCTCCACCTCCGGAGAGCTCCTGATGCCATACTCGGGGATCGTGGCCCGCAACTCTGGTACCGATACCCAAGCATCGACAAGCTCCATAGATCAACATATCCTGGCCATTGAGCAGAGCTTAGCAGCTTTACTGGCAGCCTCTGTACCCGTAAAGCCTTTACAATCTATTCCTCAGGTATCTGTACCGATTATGGTACCGAAAGAGCCTACATCGACTTTATCTCTTACCATGCTACCGTACATGACGGTCCTTGAATCTGTTTCTGGTAACGAGGTTCCCACACCGCAACCTTCAGCTACCGGCTTTGAGCAGTATCGAGTATGTGCAGAGCGCGAACACCCTGCCTGTCGATACTTTGAGTCTTCTGACTCCGATTCATCAGTTGGCGAATCAGCCGATACCCAGGAAGTGAGTATTCTCCCGGAGGACCCATCTCCATCCCCACAACGTCGCATATCCCCTACAGAAGACATGTCTTTCCAAGACTTTATTCACAATGTTGCTCGGGGTCTGTCCATAATGGTAATAACGCAGAAAGAACCTAGGGCTGAAGAGCTTGAAATCCTTCAATACCCTGCAGTCCCGAAGGAAGCTGCTACTCTCCCTATTCATCGAATACTTCACAACCTTATGCTTCATATGTGGGAGACACCCCTAACCATCTCTCCACATACTCAATGTCTTGATACTATGTACCGGGTACTGGACTGCCCCGGCTTCCAGAAGACGCAATTGCCACACCATTCCATGGTGGTGGAATCGGCAATGCATCAAATAAAAAGTGCTAAGACACATTCCTCAAACCCTCCAGGCAGAGAATCGAGAACCCTCGACTCTTTTGGTCATCAATGTTTTCAGGCCTCCATGTTATTGGCCAGAATTGGTTCCTACATACTCTGTATGGGTCTGTTCCTTAGGGAGGTGGCTAAGGATTTGATGGCTCTTCTTCTCCCTGATGACAAGAGAGCTGATTATCTCATCCTTGTGAAACATGCCCAAAATGTTTCAAAATTTAACAGAGCAACTTTTGACTGTTTTGAATGCATCAGCAGAACTTCAGCTATATGCATTGGTGCACACAGGATTGCTTGGCTCCAAGCATCTAATCTTGAACAATGGGTTCAAGATAAGCTGGGTAATATACCTTGCACAGGTGAAAGCCTCTTTGGCAAGGACTGGCAAGACGAAACGTCTCAGCTTGAGTCTGAGAACACCACTCTTAATAGATTTTCTAGATCTACTGCCAACCCAGCTAAGAAAAAGGCATCAAAGAAACCTTTTTACAATAAGAAAAAGACGTACTACCCTTCTTACACCCCTGCAGTACACTCTCCAATCCATGCTCCCCAAAAGGGGCAGCAGCAATCAAAACGGCAGAGGAAAGCTCAGACTCCCAGGTCCCAGCCACCTCAGCAGACCCAACCTCCTCAGGGTCTTTGACTGCTTTCTGGAGAACATAGCCATCCTGCCTCTGGAGATTCCAGATCCCATCTGCATTCCCAGCAGACTTTGTCACTTTGCCCACAGGTGGCATCTTGTAGCATCAGAGAACTGGACTCTCTCCATAGTACGAGAAGGGTACAAACTTCACTTACGAAGTCTACCCCCCAGTCTCCTCCAAGAGTTCTGTTCTCAACCCCCTCTCACAGCTCTGTTGAAAGAGGTCACCTCCCTTCTCTCAAAGGGTGCAATAGAGGAGGTGCCACTCTCCCAGCAAGGTCTGGGCTTCTATTCTCCATACTTCCTCATTCCAAAGAAGACAGGAGGATACAGGCCCATTCTGAACCTAAGAAAACTGAACAAGTATCTACTTCGGGAGAAATTCAAGATGATCTCCCTAGGTACTCTTCTCCCTTATCTCCAGAATCAGGATTGGCTCTGTTCTCTAGATCTAAAAGATGTATATACTCACATTCTTATTTACGCAGAACACAGAAGGTTCCTGTTCTAGGGGAAACATTATCAATACAGAGTCCTGCCTTTTGGCCTCGACTCTGCCCCAAGAGTCTTTACAAAGTGCATGGCAGTGATAGCTGCATTCCTAAGGACTAAGGATATTTGTCTTCTCCTACTTAGATGACTGGCTCATTCAAGGAAGCACATCTCTAGAGGCCAATCTTTCCCTCTCACTCACCATGCAGGTGCTGTAACACTTGGGATTTGTAATATATCTTCCAAAGTCCCAACTCATTCCCTCTCAAACTCTATAGTGGCTCTCCTAGACACTCTACAATCAAGGGTTTTTCTGCCCCAAGCCCGCTGTGCTCGACTCATTCAGCTTGCATCTCAAGCATGCCTCAAGACCTTTCTCACTGCTCAAGAAATGCTGCAACTTCTGGGTCATTTGGCATCAACAGTACATGTTGTTCCATATGCTTGTCTGCATATACATACAGCTCAATGGGTCCTGGCTTCCCATTGGTCTCGGGCATCCGGTTGCCTGGAAGACAGAATAATGCTCTCTACAAATCTCATCTCGTCTCTCCAATGGTGCTGATCCCCAGAAAACTTGCTGATAGGGTCACCTTTTCAGATGCCTCCACATCAATGTACCCTGATGACAGATGCATCCAAATTGGGCTGGGGAGCTCACCTGGACAATCTCTCCACTCAGGGTCTTTGGTCTTATCAGGAGTCTCAACTCCATACAAATCTTCTGGAACTCGGAGCCATTCACATTGCTCTCAAGGTGTTCTAGGACCATCTTCGCTTCAGTACAGTTCTAGTTCAGACGGACAATCAAGTGGCCATGTTCTACTTGAACAAGCAGGGCGGAATAGGCTCTTGGACGCTTTGCAACAAAGCCCCTATCCCTGTGGTCCTTCACCATACAGCATCAAATTCACCTACTTGCGGTGTATCTTCCAGGCAAACAGAATATCTTGGCGGACAAACTCATTTGAGTCCTGCTACTCCACGAGTAGGCTCTCCATGCGGACAAGGTCGCTCACATTTTTCAGATCTGGGGAACCCTAGATATAGACCTGTTCGCAAATCCTCAGAATGCCAAACTTCCTCATTTCTGTTTCAGAACGCCTGCTCTAAACAACCAGGGGGTAGATGCCTTTCACCTTCACTAGGGTCAAGGCTTCCTATATGCCTTTCCTCCCATTCCCCTCATTCCCAAAACTCTTTTCAAACTCCAGAGAGACAGGGGCTACATGATTCTTATAGCCCTACGTTGGCCACAACAACTGTGCTATCCTCTGCTTCTACATCTCAAACTCAGCCAATAGATTTGGGGTCTGCTCCAGATTTCCTTTTGCAGGCGGATGGAACACTGCTGCATCCCATTCTGCATTCCCCACATCTTACAGCATGGCTGCTGTGGGCATAGTCTTCCAGGACATCAACCTCTCTCAACAGGTGAAAGCTATCCTTTTAGCTTCTAGGAAACCTTCCATCAGGTGCTCCTACGCCTTCAAGTGGCGTAGATTCTCTTTCTCTCTGGTGTTCTGAAAGGGATCTTAACCCCTTCTCAGCTCCAGTGGATGCATTTCTTGAATATCTTTTCCATCTCTCTTCTGGACTCAAAACAAATTAAGTGCAATTGCGGCTTCTCCCTGCCCTTAGATGGTCAGCCCACCTCTTCTCAGCCGCTTGTAGCACACTTCATGAGGGGTCTTCTATTAGCTAAGCCACCCATTAAGCCACCCCCACTGGCATGGGATCTCAGTGTTGTTTTAGGACAGCTTCTGAAGCTTCCCTTTGAACCTCTAGCTACTACTTCTCTGAAGTTTCTCACCTGGAAGGTCTCCTTCCTAATTGCCCTCACTTCAGCAAGACGCATTAGTGAGTTTCAGGCTTTGGTGGCTGATCCTCCTTATACATGATTCCACCATGATAAGGTAATCCTTAGGACTCACCCCCACTTTATGCCAAAGGTGGTCTCGCCCTTCCATTTAAACCAATCGGTTTACCTCCCTGTCTTTTTCCCTAGACCTCATTCCTCTAGGGCAGAAGTAGCCCTTCACACTCTGGATTGCAAACATGCTTTGGCTTTTTATCTCCAGAGAACTCGGGTGCACAGAAAAGCTTCCCAGCTTTTCATTGCCTTTTACTCGAGTCACCTGGGACTGCCAGTATCCAAGCAAACTCTCTCTCCAGATTGATAGCAGATTGTCTCTCCTTTGCTTACAAAAGTGCAGGACTCTCTCTTGAGGGTCACATCACTGCACATAATGTTCGGGCCATGGCTACCTCTATGGCAAATCTATGCTCTGTAGCATTTGATGAGATATGCAAGGCAGCAACCTGGTCCTCTGTCCATACTTTTGCTGCTCACTATTGCCTAGACAAGGACTCCCGCCAGGATGCCTCATTTGGCCAAGCTGTTCTCCAGCATCTCTTTCAGACTTAGATCAACTCCTACCCCCTGTCACGGGTTTCGCTACAAGACATACTTGGAGGATATATGACCTACTTACTTAGGCCTGTGTTCCACAGCTCACTTTGAGGTCATCTCTTTGGCCTCTCCAAGCTAGGGAGTCCCATATGTGAAGACTACATTCCTGCTTGTTTCTGGAGATAGCGTCGTTACTCACCTGTAACAGGTGATCTCCAGGAAAAGCAGGAATTTAGTCTTCAAAACCCACCCTCCTCCCCTAGGAATTGTACTTTCCTCTTCTTCTCCTTCTCTCCTTTTATCTCAGCTATGAACTTAACTGAGGAGGGAGAGCTGGGAAGGCAGCTACACAGGCGTAGTGGGATGCTCCCAAAGGCTTTCCTATTGGACACTGGGGAACGTTTCCGCACGGGCTCCGTTGGTACCAACGTCACCCATATGTGAACACTAAATTCCTGCTGTTCCCGGAGATCACCTGTTACAGGTGAGTAACTACACTTTCCAAATCAACAGAATGTTAGGGCAGTTTGAATAGAGCAGGTCCCAGTTGTCTCGTCTCCAGCTCAGAGACATACAGGCATGCAAGCGCATGCAACACAACATATCCAGAGTGATAGGAAAAAATTCTATACTGTAAGCTTTGCTTTGCCTATTCTCCCCACTTTTTCTTTTTTTTAAAGAAAAAAAAAATCTTGAAAACTTTGCTCACAAATAAGCCGACTCTAATGTATTAGAGAGAGAAGAGGGAATAGGATTTTGCAAGTGAATTTGCACCATCCTTAAAAAGGTATTAACTATGAGTTCTATGTTATGCTAAGGATTTGATTCAAACATCAAGATCCATAAACTGCTAAATGGAGACTGGGATTACAGATTTCTTGCTAAATGTTTAGAAACCTGGAACAAATTAAAATTTGACACTTAGTTTGCCATACAAGAAACACCCTATAATCTTCATAGACTGGAAGGAAGGAAAGAAAAACAAAACAAAACAGTCTTTTCAACACAGCATGCATGTTGCTTTTATGATAAATGTGAAACACACCTCCCCCTCCCCTTTTCATGCTATTGAAACACAAGATCTCCAGGAACAAGCAGGAATGTAGTCTTCACATATGTGTATCGTCAGTACCGATGGAGCCTGCACGGGAATGCTCCCCAGCGTCCAATAGGAAAGCTTTTGGGAGCATGCCACTGCGCCTGCGTCGCTGTCTTCCTGCCTTTCCAACTCTCCCTCTTCAGTTTTTCATTTTCCGCAGAGCCGACAGGCAGCAAATCCTGTCGCTGCAGAAAAGTTTCTTTTAGTGGTCATGTCTGCCTTCACCGTCGACGCCTATACCGGTACCACCGCGGTCTTTTCTTCATTTTCTTACTACTTTTCTTTAAAAAAAAAAAAAAGGAAAAAAAGAACTCTTCTTTTTGGAGGGTCTGTCCCCTCTAGGTGCCAGGTGCCATTTTGGGCACTAGGTCCTCTTTTCTTCTAAAATGGATAAACCATCTAGTGGTTTCAAAAAATGTTCAAAGTGTAGCGGTGCCATTTCTGCTACCGACACCCATGACTGGTGTCTTAAATGTTTAGGTCCTGACCATTTACCATCGGAGTGTCTCCTCTGTAGAAAGATGATCAAGAGAGGCCTGCAGAACAGAGCTGCAAAACTCGGCACCCTCTTTGCCGCAGATGCGATGTCCGTTGCATCGACGTCTTCCAGGGCTTTATCTTCCTCCCATGGATCTCGGGTAACTAAACCCAGGTCTTCCAAGACAGGCCGGTCCTCAATGGGTAGATCTTCTTCGAAGCATCGAGATACTTAGTGGTCTTCATTATAAAGCATATGAGGACAGACTGAAGGATCTTAATAAGAAACATAGAAATATGATGACAGAAAAAGACCACATGGCCTATCTAGTCTGTCCTTCCATAACAACTACAACAGTCCCCTTTTTACCTTTAGAGATCCTCTGTGTTTGTCCCATGCTTTTTTGAATTCAGTTACTGTCCTCATCTCTACCACCCAGTCAATAATATGTGGTTCAGAATTAGAAGGATACTTTTATGCAATAATTCAACAACCTGAGAGCCCGACACAGGCCGTGTTTTGTTTTCACTTCCTCAGGGGATTCAGGCGTGCTGCATACAAATGAACATAAACAACACAATACATACAAATAAAATAATGATAATAACACATATGGAATCATACAAAAACATCATGAATATGTAAAAACCAGTTAAGAACTAATAGAAATAAAAGTAGAAAAATAAATGTTCATAAATGGAATCATGTAAAAACACATGTGAATAATATAAAACCATGTATATAAAACAACCATTTAAAAATTAAGAAATCTAAATCTAAAAAACATATTGTCATAAGTGAAGATTATTGAAAGGATGTGTGAAATTTTATGTAACTAATATAGAACCCATTGCACTATGTGTAACCACTATAGTGTTATCACATCCATAATAGACTAGTAGGAACAAAAGGAGTGAGTCAGTAGAAAAAGTTGTCTATGGACACAGTAGAAACAATCAAACAGCTCATAAAAATTCACTAAAATTATAAAATATAAAACCATAAATACATAAATAATTAAGATACTAACTATAGCATTATAAATACACCATTACCACACTTATAATGAACTCATAAAAACAAGAGGAGAGTCTATAAAAACCAATCTGTCTCAACCAACTATGCATCCATTAAAACTCAATAGGGGTTGCTCATGATAAAATTATAAACTGTAAGACCATAAATACATAAGATCCTGACTGCAACATCATGTTTGGCTCTTACAAAGAATCAAGTTTGAGCCGTGAATATTGATCGTAAGAACGGGTATGGTGCTTATGTTATAAATATTTTAGAATGTGTTTAGGTATGATTTTTAAGTATTTATATGTATGATGTTGCAGTCAGGAGACATGCATCCAATCCTCCAGGTCGTGAATGCAGGACTGGATGCTTTTGGACGCAGAACTTTAAAAAGCTTCCATGCTTTCAGCTAGAATCAGTTCATACATCCTGTATATGGGAATGTTCCTTAAGGAAGTCACAGGAGACTTGGAACTTACGAGCCCCTTTTCTCCCAGATTATAAGAGAAGATTTTCTTGCTCTAGTTAAGCATGCTCAAAATGTCTCCAAGTTTGTCAATCGTGCTTTGAATGCATCAGCAGAACTTCTGCTATTGCCATTGGCGCACGACGGATTGCCTGGTTTATTGCAGGCATCAGACTTGGAGACTTGGGTACAAGATAAATTAGGCAACATTCCTTGCACAGGGGAGAATCTCTTCGACAGGAACTGGCAGGAAAAGGCTAATGAGTTAGACGCTGACAATTCTACCTTGGATAGATTGTCAGTCTACAGCCACTCCAGCCAAAAGGAAGCCTTATAAAAAAAAACCTCTTTTAGCAAAAAGAGGAAGTTTTATCCTTCCTATACCCAGCAGACTTCAGGTCAGGTTGCCCAAAAGGGACAACCTAGACAGCAAAATAAACCAAAAAGACCAAGAGCCCAAGCAGCTCTCCAGGTTCAGCCCCCTCAAGGGCTTTGACTCCTTCCCAGAGAGCTTCGCCTTCCTGCCTCTGAGGGGTCCCCAACCCCCCAATATTCCGGCCAGGTTATGCCACTTTATCAACAGATGGCATCAAATAACAGCAGAAGATTGGACTTTGTCCATTGTAGGAGAGGGGTACAAACTTCATTTTCACAGCGTACCCCCTCCTACAATTCTAAAGCAGTTCAATTCACAAACCTCTGCAGACAATCTGCTAGATTACGAGGTCTCCACACTTCTTGCCCAAGGGGCAATGGAAGAGGTACCCATTTTTCAACAGGGAACAGGGTTCTACTCCCTCTATTTTCTTATCCCAAAGAAAACAGGGGGACACAGACCCATTCTAGACCTCCAGAGAATTGAACAAATATCTGTTTCGAGAGAAATTCAAAATGATTTCTCTAGGAACTCTTCTGCCATACCTTCAAGGCCAGGACTGGCTTTGCTCTCTAGATTTAAAAGATGCATACACAAACATTCTCATCCATCCAGATCACAGGAAATTCTTACGTTTCCTCTTCAGGGGAAGATGTTTCCAGTACAGGGTTCTTCCTTTTGGTCTGGCTCCAGCACCAAGGGTGTTCACAAAATGCATGGCAGTAGTAGCAGCAATTCTACGAACCCTGGGGATTTTTGTCTTACCCTACTTAGACGACTGGCTCATTCGAGCCTCCACAGTTGCAGAGGCCAGCACTGCACTGTCTCGTACAATGCGAATCCTCCAATACTTGGGACTGGAAATCAACTTCCCGAAGTCTCAACTAGTTCCTTCCCAATGCCTAGAATTCATAGGAGCCTGTCTGGATACCAGGCAGGCAAGGGCTTTTCTTCCACAAGCCCGGTGTCTTTGCATTATGCAGCTAGCTTCCCAGGCAGTAGGAAAATCCTCCCTCACGGCTCGAGAACTACTGCTGTTACTGGGACACATGGCATCCACAGTTCATGTAGTCCCATATGCTCGCCTCCACATGCAAGCAGCTCAGTGGACCCTCTCCACACAGTGGACACAGGCTACGGGCAATTTGTCGGACAAAATAACAGTCTCTCAAAGACTAATTTTGTCCCTGCAATGGTCGCAATCACTGGAAAATCTGACAGTGGGGTCTCCTTTCCATCAACCCCTCTTTCAGGCAACCCTAACAGATGCATCACAGGTGGGTTGGGGAGCACACCTGGATCATCTCTCTACCCAGGGCACCTAGACTCCACAGGAGGTAGGGTTACACATAAACCTCCTGGAGATAAGAGCAATTTATTTAGCTCTTCGAGTGTTCCACACCCAGCTCAGCTATAAGACAGCCCTGGTCCAGACAGACAATCAGGTATCCATGTTCTTTGTGAACAAGCAGGGCGGAACCGGCTCTCTGTCGTTATGCAACAAAGCTTTACGACTATGGGCGCTTACCAGAGAGCACCAAATTCAACTTCTAGTGATATATCTTCCAGGCATTCAAAACCTTTGGGCAGACAAACTCAGTCACGTACTGCTACCTCACGAGTGGTCACTTCACCTAGATCAGGTGGCAAAGATATTTCATCTCTGGGGCACTCCAGATATAGACCTCTTTGCAAGTCCACTGAATGCCAAACTTCCCCGGTTCTGTTCCAGGATACCGGCACACCACTGTCAGGCAAGGGATGCCTTCCTCCTTCACTGGGGTCAGGACTTCCTTTATGCTTTCCCACCCATTCCTCTCATTCCCAAGATACTCTTCAAGCTTCAGAGAGACAGGGGTTGCATGATTCTCATCGCACCACGATGGCCACACCAGACATGGTATTCCCTGCTTCTACATCTCTCTCAAGCGGCACCTCTGGAGTTAGGGCACGCTCCAGATCTCCTTTCTCAGGAAAAGAGGATGCTATGGCACCCGAATCCCCAGTCCCTGCACTTCACGGCCTGGTTGCTGAAGGCTTAGACCTCCAGGATCTCAACTTGTCTCAGCAGGTAAAAGATATCCTTCGAGCTTCTAGGAAACTTTCCACAAGAAGATCTTATGCCTTCAAGTGGAAATGTTTTACTATATGGTGCTCCAGGAGGGGATTAAACCCCCTGATCGTACCCTTAGAATAGATACTAGAGTATCTCCTTCACTTATTGAATTTTGGGTTAAAGACCAATTTGGTAAGAGTCCATCTTAGTGCAATTGCAGCTTCTTATAGGCCTCTGAATGGACAACCAATTTCCTCTCATCCACTCATATCAAGATTTATGAGAGGCCTTCTATTAACTAAACCTCCTATCAAGCCACCACCGGTGGCATGGGATCTAAATCTAGTTCTCGGGCAGCTCATGAAGCCGCCTTTTGAGCCTTTAGCCACTGCAGACCTTAGGTTTTTGACCTGGAAGGTCACTGTACTGTACATGCTGATACTAGGCTGGTGAATGAGAAGTATCACTCATGACTGTAAAGTGTCTGATACGACTAGCCCTCTGACTGCAAAGTATTATTTGTTACTGTAACGTGCATGCTGTTACTGAGCCACTGACGGAAAAATATTACCTATTACTCTGAGGTTACTGCTGTTACTAGGCCACTAAAAAAACTCGAGGATATAAAGAGTCTGTAGCTTACAGGTCACGGCCCATGCGCAACTGTCTATCAAACTGTGGAATGGCACCCCTTAGCGTTTTACTAAGTATATATCTGCTCCTACTGGTTCCTTCATATGCCTTCATCTCCAACTTCTACTACTCACTACCACACATATGCACTCCAATATATATGCTTTATCCCATACAAACACCTGTCCTCCCTCCACTCACCCCCTACCACACTACCTGCAATGGCCCAACAATCACACCATATCCAAGGCCCTCTACTACCAGGCAGAATAGGACTCAGCGGCACCGCAAACCAAGACGGTTGAATATGGATAAACCTCTGCTCACACAAAGCACCCACATACTTTCACCTCAAACAACTCTTGATACATGCAACATCATACTCATTAATGCCAGATCTATCAGGAACAAGACCCACTTAATCCATGACATCATCACGGATGAGCAACCGGACATCCTCTGCATAACTGAAACTTGGATCACGGACACCGACTCAGCAATATTAAACCAGATAACTAAACCCGGTTACAAATTATTCAACTGCTCCCGCACCAGCAAAAGAGGAGGAGGAGTTCTCATCATCGCCAAAGCCAACCTACAATTAACAACCACTTTCCAACTTTCAGATATGGACATCGATTTGCTGAAAGTTGAAAACTCAGCTCTATCCATCTGCCTAATATACAGACCCCCATCAACACAGCATGAATCTCTTGCCATAGCACTAGAGAGCATCTCCACCACGCAACTCAGGAAATTCCAAATCATCCTGGGAGACCTAAATTTAACCTCCATGCCACCTACTCACGCAAAGACCTTCCTTGAAGCCATGGACCAACTAGGATATCAACAACGAATAAATGAGCCCACCCACGACAAGGGTCATACCCTAGACATGGTCTTCACACCCACGACCCAGCAGGGAAACGAAGAAAAACCTCTAATAAGGATAACTCCAGTACCATGGTCCGACCACCATCAAATTGATCTTCGCTTAAACCTTCCTTCCTTACCCAAAGACGCCAAGGCCCGGAGAACGGCACGCCCGCAAAGGGGCTTCAGCAAATTAAACTTGGGAGATCTCATAAGCAAAATATCCACCCACATTGATTTGGAATGCATTGACCTAGATATACTGACAAACAGCTGGAACGAGGGAATACAGGCCGCTTCACACCCAACATGGAAGACCCCCCCCCCCCCCATCTCATCTAAACACAGATCAGAATCCTGGTACACAGAAACGCTGACCAGAATGAAGAGGGAACTCCGAAGACTGGAGAGAAAATGGAGACAAAACAAATCCATGGAACACAAGACTTATTACCTCAGGCACATCTCTAAATACAAAGACGAGGTCAACTCTGCGAAAAGGACACACCACACCAACTTATTAAACAAAGCTATCAATAAGCCTCGGGAGCTATTCGAACTAGTAAAATCACTGACAAAAATACCCCTGGAGGACCACCAGGTGACATTAATCAAACCCCAAAGCCTGGCTGACCACTACGCAAGTAAACTCACTGCACCCTCGCACTGCTTGAACGTAAACTACCCGGAACATCGCCTAAACAAGATGACCAAAGTAGACCAGGAACTAACATGGAACAACTTTCTCAACATTGATGCTCAACAAATTACCAACATAATAACAAACATCCGTACCACCACATCGCCGCTAGATCCCTGCCCAACTGCATGGGTTAAGGCGGCAAAACAAGATATTGCGAACCAAGTATCACATATTGTGAACCAATCGCTCCAACAAGGAATTATGCCCACACAGCTCAAGAAATCAATAATAAGACCAGTCCTAAAGAACAACTCACTCAACAAGGACGACCCAGCGTCCTACCGCCCCATCTCCAGCATATCTTTCCTGGCAAAGATAATTGAGAAGTCAGTCCTATTACAACTGCAAGACCATCTGGATGAACATGAAACCCTAGATGAACAGCAGTACGGTTTCCGTCAACGTCATGGGGTGGAAACACTGTTGATAGCGCTGCTTAACAACCTCCTCAAGGGCCTTGAAGACAAAAGAAAAATGTTTATACTCATTTTCATTGATATCTCGGCCGCCTTTGATACAGTCCATCATGGAACCCTCCTACAAAGGATTGAATCAATAGGAATATTGGGAACTCCCCTGAAATGGTTCGCATCTTATATAACCAACAGATTGCCACAAGTTCATTTCAATGGCAATGAAGCCGAAGCCTTCCAACAAACGCAAGGCATACCTCAGGGCTCCGCCCTCTCGGCACTACTTTTCAATGTCTATATGCGACCCCTCTGTAATATTCTACGACAGCACAATATCAACTACCACCTTTATGTGGATGATATTATGCTCTACACACAGTTGGATTCCGAGAACCCGAATTATACTCAGCTTGAGGCATGCCTAGCCGAGATGTTAAATTGGATACAGCAAAATAACATGGCGATCAATCATAAGAAAACTGAGGTCATGTACATCTCAAGAAAACCAAACTTTACCCCGCCTGCCTCAGTCACCCTATGTAACAATACATATCACACGAAGAATGAAATAAAATATCTGGGTGTAATACTGGACAGTAATCTAAAGATGGAAAAGCACCTCCGCAAAACCAACAAGGCCGTTTTCCACAAACTTAAAGTCCTACAACCCCTACGGAGCATCATTGATCCTCAAGATTTCAGGACTGTTGCGCAAGCTCTAATCATGCCACACCTCGACTACTGCAATGCCATCCTACAGGGTCTTCCAAAAAAAACCCTCAACATTCTCCAAATGGCCCAAAATGTTGCGGCTAGGGTCATCATGAAAAAGAACCTCACTGAGCACATTACCCCTGTGCTAATCGAGCTTCACTGGCTCCCCATTGCAGCCCGGATAAAATATAAAATACTAGTAACCACCTTAAAACTGATTCATAACATAGCACCATCCTTTCTTTCCACCCTTATCAGCACGCAACCACCCAACAGAAGCAGGCGAATAGTCCACTCAAATACACTCCATGTTCCCCCGGATATCAGATCTGTAAATACCACTACTAGCCAACGAGCATTCTCCTACTCGGCCCCATCCATCTGGAACCAACTACCACCGGAGCTACGAGCTGTCAAAGACCTTATGGAATTCAGCAAGAAGCTCAAGACACATCTTTTCCAGTGCCAATACAGTCTGTTATAATCCCAGGGATTGAAATGATACCACCCAATGAAACATGGTGGCAGTTTATGTAAATAAGTAAATATGTAAATATGTAATGTCTGGATCATCCCCATATGTCCTCCCCACGTGTGCTGTGCTTTCTCCTCCAAATCAATGTGTGTATATTTCTAAATTTTGACATGATTGTACAACTCCGTATCTTGTTAATCAAACCGCTACTGATCGCTGGAAGTAGCGGTATACAAATGTATGCTAAATAAATAAATAAATCTTCCTAATTGCAATCACCTCTGCCCGCCACATCAGTGAATTGCAAGCTTTAGTGGCTGATCCTCCTTATACTAGGTTTCATCATGATAAGGTTGTTCTTCGAACTCACCCACATTTTATGCCAAAGGTGGTTTCGCCTTTTCATTTAAATCAATCAATTTACCTTCCTGTATTTTTTCCCAGGCCTCACGCCTCTAATGCAGAAAGGAACCTTCATACTTTGCATTGTAAAAGGGCCTTGGCCTTTTACATACACAGAACACAGCAACATAGAAAGTCTTCACAACTTTTTATAGCGTTTGACCCAAGTCATTTGGGACTTCCAGTTTCCAAAAGAACTTTATCTAAATGGATTGCCCAATGCATATCCTTTGCTTATGAGAGCAAGGGTCTTCCTCTTCAGGACCATGTCACAGCTCATAATGTCAGGGCCATGGCAGCTTCTATGGCTAATTTCCACTCTGTGTCTGTCGATGACATTTGTTGAGCAGCCACCTGGACTTTGGTACACGCCTTCACAGCCCACTACTGCCTAGATAAAGCCTCCCGTCTGGATGCCTTCTTTAGCCAAGCTGTTCTTCAAAACCTTTTTCAAACGTAATCCAACTTCTACCCACCAACCCTGGTGGGATGCCAGAGATCCATGGGAGGAAGGATCTTCACCCTTGATGGTGGCACCTTCCTGGGGCTATCTCCCTGGAATCTTCAGCTAGGGAGTCCCCCCATATGTGAGGACTACATTCCTGCTTGTTCCTGGAGATAGCGTAGTTACTCACCTGTAACAGGTGATCTCTGGGAATAGCAGGAATTTAGTCCTCACAACCCACCCACCTCCCCTAGGAGTTCTCTCTCTCTCTCTTTGTCTCTTTCCTCTCTCCCTCTATCCTTTCACTCAGCTACAAACTTAACTGAAGAGGGAGAGTTGGAAAGGCGAGAAGGCAGTGCGCATGTGCTGAGGGATGCTCCCAAAAGTGTTCTTATTGGACGCTGGGGAGCGTTCCCGCGCAGGCTCCGTCGGTACCGACGATACCCATATGTGAGGACTAAATTCCTGCTGTTCCCGGAGATCACCTGTTACAGGTGAGTAACTACGTTTTACTCACCTGTAACAGGTGATCTCTGGGAACAGCAGGAATTAAGTCTTCACAACCCACCCACCTCCCCTTGGCGTTGTTTCTCTCTCTCTCTCTCCTTTGTCTCAGCTATAAACTGAACTTAAGGGGGGGGGGGTTGGAAAGGTGGGAAGGCAGTGACGCAGGCGCAGTGGGATGCTCCCAAAAGCTTTCCTATTGGATGCTGGGGAGCATTCCCGCGCAGGCTCCGTCAGTACCGACGCTACCCATATGTGAAGACTTAATTCCAGCTGTTCCCAGAGATCACCTGTTACAGGTGAGTAACTATGCTATGCAGTCTCATATTGCTTCTTGCCTGTAAAGTTTAGCAAGAATACAGCATGTACAGGGAAGTGGGTGCATTAACCCAAAAGCTGCTTTGTATGTCACTTTTTATTTCATGTGTGCTAACTAAATGATGCGTCCATTGTGTTGTGATACATGAAATAACATAGCGACATGGCAATTAATTACACTGTATAACATGCAAGGCAAATGGATTTTTTATTCAGAATCTTTCAGCAGCTTAATGGGAAGGAAAAATGGTATCATTAACTGAAGTGGAAACAATTTGTGTTGAAGAGTGAAGTGGTTAATGCTGTTACTGTAAAGTAAGTATTTGAAATGGCTATTTGTAGCAGTCTTGCCTGCAGAAACAGACATGTTGATCGCAGAGGTGGAAGAGCACCCTCATTTAAAGGTACTTTTTGAAGTAGCCAAAGGTTTGAAGTTCCAAAGGTTAAAGACTTACAGCAAGCTTGGGTGTTATTTAAAACTACTATCCTCGAAGCCCAGACCAGCTGTATTCCACGCATTAAGAAGAGTGGGAGAAAGTCCAAAAAACTGCCAGCATGGTTTAAAGGTGAGGTCAGAGAGGCTGTTGCTGCCAAAAAAGCAACCTTCAGGAAATGGAAAAAAGAGCCAAATGATGAAAACTGGAAACAGCACAAGCACTGGCAAGTTAAATGCAAAGCATTGATAAGGCAGGCAAAGCGGGAATTTGAAAAGAAACTTGCTGCGGAAGCAAAAACACGAAATAAAGACTTTTTCAAGTACATTCGTAGCAAAAGGCCTGTGAGAGAGTCAATTGGACCGTTAGATGATAGAGGGGTAAAAGGGGCAGTAAGAGGAGACAAGGCTATAGCGGAGAGACTGAATGAATTCTTTGCTTCGGTCTTTACTGAGGAAGATGTAGGGATGTTACCAAGACTGAAGTGGTATTTAAAGGTGATACTGCAGAGGAATTGAGAGAAATATCGCTACACCGGGAAGATATATTACAACTATTTGATAAACTGAATAGTAGCAAATCACCTGGACCGGATGGTATACATCCCAGAGTGTTGAAAGAACTGAAATATGAGATTGCAGACCTGCTATTGGTAATCTGTGAACTTTCATTAAAATCATCTGTAATACCTGAAGATTGGAGGGTCGCCAACGTAACACCAATTTTTAAAAAGGGTTCCAGGGGTGACCCGGGAAATTACAGACCGGTGAGCCTGACGTCAGTACCAGGGAAAATGGTAGAAACCATCATAAAGAACAAAATTACGCAGCATGTAGATAGTCATGGCCTAATGGGAGACAGCCAACATGGCTTTAGACAAGGAAGATCTTGTCTTACTAATCTGATATGTTTTTTTGAAGGTGTGCATAAACAGGTAGACAAAGGTGAGTCGGTTGATATAGTGTATCTGGATTTTCAGAAAGCTTTTGACAAGGTCCCCCATCAGAGACTTTTGGCAAAGCTAAAAAGTCATGGGATAGGAGGCAGTGTACTATTGTGGATCGGGAACTGGTTAAAAGATAGAAAGCAGAGAGTAGGGCTAAATGGCTAATATTCCCAATGGAAAAAGGTGAATAGTGGAGTACCCCAGGGATCTGTACTGGGTCCGCTGCTTTTTGACATATTCATAAATGACCTGGAAAAGGGAATAACGAGTGAGGTTATCAAATTTGCAGATGACACAAAACTGTTTAAAGCTGTTAAAACCCAAGAGGAAAGTGGAAAACTGCAGGAGGACCTGGATAAATTGGAAGACTGGGCATCCAAATGGCAAATGAAATTTAATGTGGACAAGTGCAAAGTCATGCACCTAGGAAAGAACAACCCACACTATAGTTACTCGATGCAAGGCTCCACATTAGAAGCCACCACCCAGGAAAAAGATTTAGGAGTCATCGTGGATAACATGTTAAAACCCTCCACCCAGTGTGCAGTGGCGGCCAAGAAAGCAAACAGAATGCTAGGTATCATAAGGAAAGGGATGGAGAATAAAACAAAGGATATTATAATGCCTCTGTATCGCTCCATGGTACGACCGCACCTTGAATATTGTGTGCAATTCTGGTCACCGTATCTTAAAAAGGACATAGCGTTATTAGAAAAAGTACAGAGAAGAGCCACCAAATTGGTGAAGGGGATGGAAGGCTACTCCTATGAAGAGAGGCTAAAAAGGTTAGGGCTCTTTAGCCTGGAAAAGAGACGGCTGAGGGGAGATATGATAGAGGTCTATAAATTAATGAATGGAGTGGAACAGATAAACGTGGATCAATTGTTTACGCTATCAGAATATAGAAAGACTAGGGGACATGTAATGAAGCTACAGGGTAAACTATTTAAGACAAATAAGAGAAAATATTTTTTCACTCAACGTGTAATCAAACTCTGGAATCTGTTACCGGAGGATGTGGTAAGGGCTGATAGTATAGCTGGGTTTAAAAAAGGTTTGGACAAGTTCCTGGAGGAAAGGTCCATAAACCACTATTAAAAAGGGACCCAGGATATCAATGCTTGACCCAGTACAAGCATTGTGGAACTTGTGTCTTTTGGGGAAACTGCTAGGTACGTATGACCTAGATTGGCCACTGTTGGAAACAGGATACTGGGCTTGATGGACCTCGGTCTGACCCAGTATGGCATGTCTTATGTTCTTATGTTCTTATCTCTGGAAGACTATTGGTTTACCAATAAATAGGAGATTGAAGGATTAATTAATTGCTGATGGAAAATTGGAAAATGCAATGCCACTGCAAATCCAGATTTTCTTTAATTACTGCGCTGGTTGTTTAGACTGACTTTGGTATTAGTGAGCGTGACAGTAGAGAGAGTGTGGAGAAGATTGCACTATTGTCACACATGATGGCTTGACAGGTAACTCTCAAACAAAGTTTTGAAAATGAAACGGCGTCCACATGAGCTCCTACTACACTGCACCAACATTTAGTCAAAAAGCCAATTTTTCACAGCAAGCAGCACTGGACAACACAGCCAGCAGTTGATTCCATAAGTCTATGTAGCAGTTACAGATGCTATGGTATGGCAAAGTGGTAATGTGTTGAAGAATAACTTCAAGTGTTTCAGAATCTGGCCCAGTGCTTCACTGCAAGGTTATAGTTGGAAATACTAGAACTGTGGTAAATGTTACCTATTATTTCAAGAATCCTGTTATTTATTTATTTATTTAAAGTACTCCTATCACACTCAGTCACCAAATGTTCTAAGTTTAAAAGTCCAGGATGTTTTCAGTATTACTGTACAAAATCAGCAATAGCCTGGTATCTCCTAGTTTACAATAAAGAAGCTGCTGTCTTACTTCTATGCTTAAGATGTATTGCATAGCTTGCATGCTAGATGCTATAATATGCAAATAATTATACAAAAGACTTTGTTGCATGATGTACTGCAGTGGCTTCTGCAAACTGTTCCTTGTATTCAAAGATTGCTATTTCAAATACTAAATCATCCTGCATACCATTAAATCAAAAGAGAGACCCCCCCCCCCCCCCCCCCGGCAACAGTTTCTAAAAGGACCCCTAGATTAGGGACAGTCCAGTTCTGAAAATATAGGAGCCCCCTTTTTCCTTAGGGGCTACTTCTTACTTGGTGCACCCCCCCCCCCCCTCCTTCACAACACAGGGGCCACTTGGGTAGAAGTTATGCCACTGTTATATTTGCAGAAGAGACAGATATGGTCCTGGTTGTGAGATGCTACCTAAAACTTTCTCCAGCTTCTCTTTTCGTTTCTGCTTCTGGAGAACTAAGTCTGTCTGTCTGATATATACCTCTCCTGTATCATTAAAAAAAAGTATGTGCCTGGCTTTTATCTTTGGCTGTGACTCTACTGGTACTTTGGCAGGAAGGGACTGTTATCTTATTGGAAGACATTCACTGCAGCAAGTAACAAGAATAATTGCTTAAGAGATTTGGACTATATGTCTCTGACAATGTAATGGATGGAGGCATTCATAACCCAAGTTTTATCATGCCTTTGCTAAGATAACGATTCAAAACCCAACTATCGCTAATGCCAGAAGAATCAAAATATAAATTACCGACACAAACCCTTCCCAAAATAACAAAACAGAAATGAAAATCTTTTTGATGGATGGAACCAGGGGAAGTTAGAAAAATACTCTAACCACTCCAGATGGCAACATCCATTTTATTCAAATTTCAAAACTACGTATTTGCTTTTAAAAGACGTAGCTTATTTATTGATGAAAACCTTGGTCAGAATCGCAGCAAAACACAGTCCGCTGCAGACATAGCACGACGTGCACGTTTCGGAAATAATTCCTGTATCAAGTGCATTCCTCTTCAGTCTGTGCTAACTGCCAGAAGATGCCGAGTTCATCCACTCGGTTTATTTTACTGGAAGGGGTCTCCTTATTGGCTACAAGCAGCCATCACTCACAACAAAAATCCAATCTGTCAGTAGGGGAACCCCATGTTTCAGGGGAACCCTACTGCGTCATGGATGAGGTTTAATAAAGACTTGCCCAATCAATTTCCTTTTTTAGTCCGAGAGGGTCCACAGTATTTAATCGAAAGATCCAAGATTGCTCACACCATTGTAGCAAGGCTACACGATCACCCCCCCCCCCCTCCTGAGGGTTCAGGGGGACGTGATCGATTATAGTCCAGCTAAAATGGGAAAACTCATGATTATAACGTAAATAATGATCCACAATTGGAGCTGAGGATACTTGATTCCGTACCTGGGGTGCATGCTCCCCCAAGCGAATCCTCATCACCCGGGATGTCTGCCCAACATACACTAAAGGACACGGACACTGTAAGAGGTACACCACATGTGATGATCCACAATCCGTATTCCACTTGCGATAGAAGGTCCGTCCCATCCCTGGATGAACCCATTCTTTCCCTTGTAACGTTGAGGCACAGTATATCTCCAGGAACAAGCAGGAATGAGTCTTCACATATGGGTACGTCGGCGCCGACGGAGCCCGCACAGAAATGCTCCCCAGCATCCAATTAGAAAGCCTTTGGGAGCATCCCCCGCGCCTGCGCGGTGACTTCCCGCCTTTCCCACTGCCTCTCCCCAGTTTTTGTTTTTCTGCGGAGGCAACAGTACGTACCTCCTGTTACCACAGAAACATTTTTCTTTAAAATCACTTTTTTCTTGTGGTCGCGGTTGTCTTCCCGCCGATACCGGTACCGCCGGTGCTTTATTCTTTTCTTTTCCAACTCAGAGAAATAATTTCTCCTCAGTTTTTTCTTTTCTCCTTTTGAGGCCTACCAGGCCTTTCCAACATGGAGCCTTCTTCCCCTAAGAAGTGCCTTCATTGTGGAAACTTAGTTTTCTTTTTAGACTCCAATGCCTGGTGTCTAACCTGTTTGGGTCCTGACCCTTTTTCCCCTGGTCCATCAGGCTATAGTATTGGGAGAAGACCTTCTCTTTTTCGGGTATCCCTCGATACCGTTTTTCCTCCTCAGGTGAGGACATCGGTTTATTCTTCTCTCCGGGATCAGGTAACCCACAAACAGTCTGTTAAGACTAGCCAATTCTTGAAGGGTAGGTCTCATGCCCAGCATGATGACGGCTCCGTCCTTGCCCTCAAGACCCCATTGGCAATAAGACCCCGGTGGGAGTCTTCGGGCTCCAAAGCATTTACGGGGTTTCAGGTTGTTCCTGGGGTTCACTCCTCACAGAACATACCTGAGCCATGCTCGGGGGTGGTATCCGCTTTGAGCGGTACCGATCCCCCGGCATCAGCACCGTTGTCGAGTGCTCCACTCTTCACCGAGGATCGTCAGCTGGTGTCCTCGGTACCTTCGGGGCCGATCGATTCGACCCAGACTGGCTTTCCTGCATCCCAGCCATGCACGGGGTTGGTACCGGCTTCGAGCGGTGCCGATCCCCTGGCATCGGCACCGGTGTTGAGTGCTCCGCTCTTCACCAGGGATCGTCGTCTGGAGTCCTCGGTACCTTCGGGGCTGATCCATACGACCCAGTCTAGCTTTCCTGTGTCCCAGCCAATCGCGGGGCTGATGCCGACTTCGAGCGGTACCGATGCCCTGGCATCGGCATCTGTGTCGAGTGTTCCACTTTTCACCGGGGATCGTCATCTGGTATCCTGGGTACCTTCAGGGCCGATCGATGCGCCGCAGGTGGACTTTCCTCTATCTACGCCATGCTTGGGGGGGTACCGGCTTCGAGCGGTACCGATACCCCGATGTCGGCGCCGGTGTCGAGTGTTCCTCTCTTCACCGGGTGTCATCTTCGGACGTCCTCGGTGCCTTCGGTACCGATCGATACCATTCCGAGTGACTTTCATGTAGCGGCATCGCCGATACCACCACCGACGCTCGTTTCGATGCCCAGTCTAGAATCGATATCCAGTCTAGATGACTTGGTTCCGACGCGTTTCGGAACCGATCCATGTCGTTTCCGACTACGCAGTACTGAGGATAATCACCCAAGCTCTCTGGTTACCTCGGTACCACTTCGGCAACCTCCGATACCTGCTACGATGGCATTACCGTCCCCGATGCCGGTACCGGTATCGATTCCTGCAGTTCCATCGGGGCCATCGATCCTTTCTATGCCTAGCTTGGAATCGATACCAGGAACCGACGATGCAGTACTAACTGCCTCGAGTCAGAACTGTCAGTATCATTCTCCATCTAGCAGGATTCTGTTTATGCACCAGTCCAGTAGGTCTTCTGGTGTTCACGCTGCTCATTCAACCTCAGCCTACCCAGGGATAGTTCCTCTGGGAGATCCTTCTTTTCAGAAATTTTTCCTTGACATGGCAGCCTTTCTTGCCATTCCTATTCCTGGCCCTACTCTTAACCAAGATCCTGCAGTAAAGGAAACCATAATGCTTCCTTTACATCAGTCTTTGCAGGACCTTCTTCTGAGGATTTGGGAATCACCTTTCATGGCTGTAGAAGGCGCAGGAACCTTTAATGTTCTGTATCAGGTGCCTCCCTCTCCGGGGTTTCAGAAAAACCAACTTCCGCATCATTCCGTTGTAGTGGAATCAGCAATGAGGAAGGTCAGAAGCACGAAGAAGCATTCTTCTTACCCACCAGGTCGTGCATCTAAAGCACTTGATGCCTTTGGGCGTCAAACCTTCCAAACTTCTATGTTGGCTTCAAGGATTATTTCATATATTTTTTATATGAGTCTCTCACTTCAGGAGGTCACAGGGAAGTTATCTCTTTTGTCTCCTTTTTTGTCAGAACCTAAGGCCTCTGACTATTCCTTGCTTCTTAATCATAGCAGGAATATCTCTTGGTTCCTTTCTCGTGCTTCTCTAGACTCTTTTGAGTCTGTTAGCAGATCCTCTGCTATTGCCATTGGAGCACGTCGTACAGCGTGGCTGCAGGCTTCAGACTTGAGCAGATGGGCACAACATACACTGGGTAATTCTCCTTGTACTGGAGACAGTCTTTTCAATAGAGAAGCTTTACGTCAGGTTGCTCATTGCTCCACTGACTTTCCTAGTTCTGGAAACCATCCTAAGCCTTCTTTTTCCCCAGGACGTAGGAAATGTCCTACCAAACCTTCTTTCCCGAAGAAGAGAAAGTTTCATCCTTCTTTTGCCCATCCTCCCGGTGTAACCAAGCAAGGGACATCTTATCCTAGTCTGAAGTCTCCAGACTCTACCCAGTCTACTCATAACCAGCACCCATAGGTTCCTGTGTATTGCAATCTACAGTTAACTTCCCCTTAGCAGAAGTTTATTCTTCAAACTCTACACTGGTTTCTTTTCCAGTATGCTATGCTCTGGGATACTTTGGTCCATGGGTTGCAGAATTCTCCCATTCTTACTACCACGAAGGGAGGTCACAACTATCCCATGATAGTTTCTGTCCCCATATGGACATTTTTTCCTTCAGCTGACTTACCCTATGGTAAGTCACTTTCCAACCCCCTCTCTTCCAGGGTTTCCCCTGCTTGAGTTGGTGCCATACTGAAACACTTCTTTTTCTTCTAGTGTAGACTGTTTGTTTTTCCTTCATTGCGTGCTCTGAACAACTCATTGGACAGGGGCGGAAATCTTCTCCGCTGCCTTTGTCTGTTTTCTTACAGGAGAATCCCCTCTGTTTTGTTCAGTTGCTGTATATGCAGGAGTTCCAGTGATTACTTTAATGCTCATTACAAGCTACTTGCAACTATCTTGCACAATACTATTCACTGCAGCTTATCTTCTTCTAGCCATATCCTTTCCTAGGATGTGGCAACACACCTGACTTCTGTCAGTTTTATCTTAATTCTCCTGCACAATGCTCTCTGCAACCTTCAGAGAAGCTTCTTCTATGGGCCCTTACTACAGAGCATTGAACTTTGTCTCTGAGGGTCTTTCATATACAGCAGACAAGCTTTTTTCTGCGTGAATGTTCACGGAGTTCCCAATCTGGCCGAAATATGCTCCTGTTCCTTACAGCTTGGCATTATGTTTTCTACTCCACTTGGACAACGCATATTCTTTTACCGTACATGATACCCCTGAACCCCTTGGCTGGGTCACTCTGGTATCTTAGTCTATGCGTTCTTCTTGTCCTTTGGACATATCAGCGTCCTAAAGTACTGCTGACGTACTCTTGCCAGACTGCTGTTATCCTCTGTTTGTCACGCAACCATACTGGTTCTTCCACTGACCTACATTCCTGCTCCACAGAAATTGATTCTTTTAATTCTTCTGGTGGGTTTCACCCCCTATTATTGGATGAATTTTTCCCCATCACATTCCCCATGTGAATGTTTTTCTGTGGCCCAGTTGCAGGCATGTATTCTTAAAAATTATTTTCATGTATGTATGTGTCCTGTGCATACATGGTTTTCTACCCTGGGTGGGCATCAGCCATCCTGCCTCTATCTATGCATATATCTATTTACATTTCTATATGTAGATTTATATAAAACTACTTGTCTAGATATATATATTCTCATAGGTATAGATATGTATGTCTTTCCAGATATATATACACATATATATAGGCATACGCATATTGGGAGATGTCCATAGCACCCTATGTCTACCTATCTCCCTGACTGTCGGTGCTTAGGTTTTTGTTTTCTTATGGGGTCCAGACAGTCAACTTGCCTATTATAATACGGCTCAGTAACTGGGACTGGTTATACTAACAATTACTGCTGTGATGTCAACAGCTTCTATTTTTGTTATACATCTCCCTATCTGTGCAGCTAGGAAAGACAGTGTTCATCTTCAGTGTTCCTGAGTACACTTCTGTTCTCCTTGGGAATAGGGGCTTTTTTACATACCCTCTCTTCCCTTCCGGACTGGGCTACTTTCCAGATCGGTCAGTTTTCTTTTGTTAGTCCTCAATGTTTATGACTCTGTACCTAAAAGAGTTCTCAGCTTTTCCCATAAAGCTTTTCATTGGAGACCTGCCGATCTTCTCCTGCCCCGGTTGACACCTGGGTCACCTGCCCATTCCAGATTGGAACTTCTTCCTCACTGCTGTGGGGTTACTTCGAAGATTCCGCTACTGCATCTACTGTCTACGTCCTACAATCCAGTAGGTAAGCTCTATATTGTGCTAGTTCATTAAATATTTTGATGATACTTGACATACATTCTAAAGCCTTTTTTCCCTGTAGTCTTTAGATTCGCTGTTCCTCTACAGCTCTGCTCTATTCAACTACTCCCCTCCATCCCCCAGGGGATGCCGGAGATCCAGGTTTGGGAAATGCCGTCCTGTTCCAGGGATATGCATTTTATGGGATCTCCCCTGGCACCCACAGCTAGGGAGTCCCCATATGTGAAGACTCATTCCTGCTTGTTCCTGGAGATAGCACAGTTACTTACCTGTAACAGGTGATCTCTGGAACAGCAGGAATTAGTCTTCACAACCCACCCACCTCCCCTAGGAGTTGTATCTATCTATTTCCTTTCCTCTTTCTCAGCTATGAAATTCAACTGGGGAGAGGCAGTGAGAAAGGCGGGAAGTCACCGTGCAGGTGCGGGGGATGCTCCCAAAGGCTTTCTAATTGGATGCTGGGGAGCATTTCCGTGTCGGCGCTGACGTACCCATATGTGAAGACTAATTCCTGCTGTTCCGGAGATCACCTGTTACAGGTAAGTAACTGTGCTAAACAAGCACCACAGCAAGCATGTCCAACCCCCTGTACCAGGGGGTAAACTAGGTTGATCAGATACGGGGGTAGATTGAATAACCATGTTCCTAAGATTAGAACCACGGGTGAACGCTATACATAAGGGTTTATCAAAGCAAGGGTGTAATCCCAAAATGTGCCAGTGTTTTCTCATTATCCTGACTATGTCAGGACTCAAAGGGGAATATGGCAATATACCAACCACAGCCTCCAAGGATTCGTCCAAATGCCCACCGCCAGAGACATCCTCCAATAACCAGTCCCGATGTACATGCAGGGCTCGAAGATATGCAGTACGGATCACTTTAGGCGGGTAACCCCGCTGTGCCAAACGAAGGCATAAATCCTTAGCATTATATCAAAAATCCTCCAACGACGAACATAGGCGTCGGAGACGTAGGAACTGTACAAATGGTAGTCCCCTACGTAATGGCCCAGGATGGAAACTTTGATAGTGTAATAAGCTGTTACGCTGAACACTTTTATGAAATAATGTTGTGCAAAACCCCCTATCCTCCTTAATGATAGTCCTTAAAGAACGCCTTAAAGAAACTGAATCCGATGTTCAGCAATGTGTGCCATGAAAGTCAAATTTGATTTTTGCTCATTAAGCCATAGGAGAAATTCATCCAAAGCTAGGCGACTACCACTCCATAGAAAAAATGTCATCTAAAAACCATTTCCAAAAAACAATCTGCTCAAAATAATGTGATTTGTACAGAAATCGTTCCTCGAAGTCGGCCATATAAAGGGTAGCAATTGATGGTGCTGCTGATGCCCCCATGGCAATACCAAACACCTGTTGGTAAAATCTACCTTCTGACAAAAAATAGTTGTGCCTTAAAACTAATTCCATTAAATCCAGGAGAAATTGTCGGAGCCACGGGGGTGCAAAAATAAAACGCTGTTGTAATAAGCACATAGCTTCATCTTGGTTTATATTTGTATATAGTGCAGTTACATCTAGGGTTACCAGAATCAGATCGTGCACAGGGAGTACTATAGTCATAAGCTGTTACATAAAATGAGCAGAATCATGCACATACGATTTAACAAGGACTGCCTCTTTTTGTAAAAAAAATGTCACAAAATTGTGACAGAGGTTCAAGCACAGGCCCCTGACAGGATACTATTTGTCTACCCGGAGGAGATACCAAGGACTTGTGGATCTTAGGGACCATATAGATAACTGGCACCTTTGGATGTAGCACAATCAAGAACCTATGTTCCCTCCTTGAAAAGAGAAAAAGGAAAAGTTGGGTCAATCTAGATAAGCGGGGATGGGCTTCTATACAGCAATTGAAACGGGATTCTTCAATAACTATTCGTAAGGCGGATAAAGGAGGAGCTATAGTTATACAATCCACTTCTGATTATTTGAAGGTGTTGAGAACACATTTGTCAGATTTGAGCACATATAAACCCTTGAATGTGAATCCTACCTTGGAACTCCAACGGGAGATAAGATCTTTCGTTGATATGGGGGCAGAGAGGGGTTGGTTGACCAGGAGGGAACATAGGTTCTTGATTGTGCTACATCCAAAGGTGCCAGTTATCTATACGGTCCCTAAGATCCCCCCCCCCCCCCCCAAGACTCTTTTTTTTTTACACTGTCTGCTGTGCACTACTCCCCTCAGCTGTCATTTTCCAGGTTGAACCGTCCTAATCTTTTAAGCCTCACCTCATAGGGATATCTTTCCATCCCCTTTACCATTTTAGTGGCTCTTCTCTGTACCTTTTCTAATTCTGGTATATCCTTTCTAAGATATGGCGACCAGAATGGCACACAATATTCAAGGTGCAATATTCAAGTAGTTCAAGATGAATTGTGCTAGGTATTTTCCTGTCCCCACAGGACTCACAGTCTAGGTCGAGGTTAAAAGTGATTTTTGTACAGGACTTACGTGTCAACAAGGGTCACATACACTGTCCCTCTTGTGTCCTTCAGCCCTGGATTTAGGCATAGGCAACCTAGCCCTTGGGGTACATCCAGCTAGTCAGTCAAGCCTATGGGATTTCTACAATTGAAGATGCATGAGAAAGATTTGCATATGATGGAAGCAGTGCAGGCATATCTCTCATGTATATCCATGGTGGATATCCTGAAAATCAAACTGATATGGTGGCCTTGAGGACTGGGTTGAGAACCATTTGCCTAGGGCACCAAATGTTGAAAGGTCAATTACCCAGGCCAAAAAGGAATCTTCTGCCATTTACATTAGAGATGTACACTATGCACTGTAGCCAATGACACCTCCCTCCCCCCCCCCCCCTTTGCTCTCCAGCCTCCAAGAGACTCCCCTGACCATCTGGTCCTATTTATGGGTGCTGAAATCTTAGATCTGGCCCTACTGTCATCACTGCAAAGAGGGGCTTGTAATGACTGCTGCAATCTCAGCTGTAGGTCTGTTCCAGAGGTGAGGGGAGGGGGGAGGTAAATTTCAGGGCTTTAGCGATTCTTGGTATTCCAATAAAATAAATTTTACATAAAACTTGACTTTAACAATTTGTACATTTACGACAGTCTTCTCCCAGGATTCCCCTTATTCTCTGACACACATACTATTGGGTAGGCTCCAAGGTTCTTTTACTGTCTGCGATACTGCTTTGAAACACTGTAGGATCTGTTTACTAAACCACAAAGCAGATAATGCAGGGATTTTCTGCACTATTTGCAGTATGTGTATTAGTAGGAAGTAAGGGTAGAGGGTGAGCATGTCTGCAGTGCAGTTACTGTGAGCCACAACAGTGCATGGTAATGGTCAGTTCTGCAGACAGCACAGGAGGGGCTCTTCCAAAGGGATGGGCTTCACCTTAAGCGGGATGGAACCAGGCTGCTAGCATTAACCTTTAAAAAGGAGATAAAGCAGCTTTTAAACTAGATAATAGGGGAAAGCCAACAGTTGCCCAAGAGCGCATGGTTCAGAACAATGTATCCTTGAAGGATGCTACCAAAAAATGAAGTTAGGGCATATCAGCAAAGAGGTTCCAATAAAGACCGAAGAAGCCCAAATGCCCTTGAGTACAGAGCAGACAGAGCTTAAAGATTCCAAATTACCCCTGCCTACCAATAGCCAGATTAATATGAATAAAATACAGTTTCTAAAATGCTTGTATGGAAAAACTAGAAGTCTAAATAATAAGATGGGAGAGTTAGAATATATAGCACTAAATGAGAGGCTAGATAGGATTGGTATCTTAGAGACATGGTGGAAGGAGGATAACCAGTGGGACATTATGATACCTGAGTACAAACTATGTTGTAATGATAGAGCTGATCAAATTGGTGGAGGGGTAGTGCTCTAGGTTAGGGCATTGAGTCACAAAGGATTAAAGTTTTGCAGGAAACAAAATTTGCTTTAGAATCTCTATGAATTGAAATTCCATGTAAAAATGAGAAGGCAATGGCAGTGGGGGTATACTATCGACTACCTGGCCAGAATGAACAAATGGATGATGAAATGCTCAAAGAAATCAGGGAAGCTAACAAAAGTTACAGAACAGTAATGGGTGATTTCAGTTACTCCAGTATTGATTGGGTCAGTGTCACAGCAGGACATGCTAGGGGGATAAAATTTCTATATGAAATGAATGACTGGTTCTTGGAGCAGCTGGTTCATGAACCGACCAGAGGGGAAGCCATTTTGGACCTAGTTCTTAGTGGAACACCAGATCTGGTGCAAGAAATAAGGGTGTTGGGGCCACTTGGCAATAGTGATCATAGCATGATCGCATTTGATTTAATTAACGGAGGAGGGATGGTAAGGAAATCCACAGTACTGCCTTTTAATTTTCGAAAGGCAGACTATGATAAAATGAGAAAATAGTTAAGAAAAAACTAAAAGGAGCAGTTGCAAAGGTTAAAGACTTACATCAAGATTGGGTGCTGTTTAAAAATGCTATCTTGAAAGCCCAGACCAGCTGTATTCCATGCTTTAAGAAAAGTGGAAGGAACTCCAAAAAACTGCCAGCATGGTTTAAAGGTGAGGTCAGAGAGGCTGTTGCCAAAAAAGCATCTTTCAGGAAATGGGAAAAAAAGAGCCAAATAACGAAAACTGGAACTGCACAAGCACTGGTAAGTTAAATGCAAGGCATTGATCAGGTAGGCAAAGAGAGAATTTGAGAAGAAGCTTGCCGTGGAAGCAAAAACGCATAATAAAGACTTGTTCAAGTACATTTGTAGCAAAAAACCTGTGAGATAGTCAGTTAGACCATTAGATGATAGACAGGTAAATGGGGCACTAAGAGGGGACAAGGCCATAGCGGAGAGACTGAATGAATTCTTTGCATCGGTCTTTACTGAGGAAGATGTAGGGCTGAAGTGGTAATTTAAAGGTGATACTGTGGAAGAATTGAAAAAAATATCAATACACTGGGAAGATGCGTTACAGCTATTTGATAAACTGAAGAGTAGCAAATCACCTGGACTGGTTGGTATACATCCAAGGGTGTTGAAAGAACTGAAATATGAGATTGCAGACCTGCTATTAGTAATCTGTGAACTATCATTAAAGTCATCTGTAATACCTGAAGATTGGAAGATGGCCAATGTAACACCAGTTTTTAAAAAGGGTTCCAGGGGTGATCGAGGAAACTACAGGCCAGTGAGCCTGACGTTAATACCGGGAAAAATGGTTGAAACCATAATAAACAACAAAATTACTGAACATGTAGATAGTCATGGCTTAATGGGAGACAGCCAACATGGCTTTAGACAAGCAAGATCTTTTCTTACTAATCTGTTATGTTTTTTTGAAGGTGTGAATAAACAGATAGACAAAGGTGAGTTGGTTGACATAGTGTATCTGCACTTTCAGAAAGCTTTTGACAAGGTCCCTTATCGGAGATTGGAGTACTCCATGGATCTGTGCTGGGTCTGTTGCTTTTTGACATATTAATAAATGACCTGGAAAAGGGAATAACGAGTAAGGTTATCAAATTTGCAGATGACACAAAACTATTTAAAGTTAAAACCCATGAGGATTGTGGAAAATTGCAAGAGGATCTTGATAAATTGGAATACTGGGCATCCAAAATGTCAGATGAAATTTAATGTGGACAAGTGCTAAGTTATGCATCTAGGAAAGAACAACCCACACTATGGTTACACAATGCAAAGTTCCACATTAGGAACCACCACCCAGGAAAAAGATTTAAGTGTCATCATGAATAACATGTTAAAACCCTCCGCCCAGTGTGCAGCTGTGGCCAAGAGAGCAAATAGAATGCTAGGTATCCTTTGTTTTATTTTCCATTTCTTTCCTTATGATATTACAATGCCTCTGTATCATTCCATGGTGCGACTGCACCTTAAATATTGTGTGCAATTCTGGTCTCTATATCTTAAAAAGGATATAGTGTTATTAGAAAAGGTACAGAGAAGAGCCACCAAAATGGTAAAAGGGGATGAAAGGATACCCCTATGAAGACAGGCTAAAACAGTCAGGGCTCTTCAACCTGGAAGAGAGACGGCTGAGGGGAGATATGATAGAGCTCTATAAATTAATAAATGGAGTGGAATGGGTAAACGTAGATCGATTGTTTATAGAAAGACTAGGGGACATGCAATGAAGCTATAGGGTAAACTGCTTAAGACTAATAAGAGAAAATATTTTTTCACTCGACGTGTAATCAATTCGATCCTGAAAGAGCGAATTGTGAATTTTCTCAAAGCCAACGGGTTGCAAAATCCAAGGCAACATGGTTTTACTGAAGGACGATCTTGACAAACAAATCTGACTGAGTTCTTTGACTGGGTGACCAGGGAACTGGATCAGGGGCATGCGATGGATGTCATCTATCTAGATTTCAACAAAGCCTTTGATACTGTTCCTCATAGGAGGCTTATCAATAAACTCAGTAGCTTGGGGATAGATCCCAAGATGGTAAATTGGATCAGAAATTGGTTGACTGACAGACAACAGAGGGTGATGGTAAATGGAGCTCACTTGGATGAAGTGAAGGTGATTAGCGGGGTGCCCCAGGGGTCGGTCCTGGGCCTGTTCAATGTATTTGTGAGTGATATTGCTGAAGGACTGCTTGGAAAAGTCTGTCTTTTTGCGGATGGCATGAAAATTTGCAATAGAGTGGACTCCCCCGAGGGAGTGGTTAACATGAGGAATGATCTACAAAAGCTGGAAGAATGGTCTAATGCTCGGTAGTTAAGATTTAATGCAAAGAAGTGCAGCATCATGCACTTGGGAAGCAGAAATCCAAGGGAAATGTACGCGATAGGGGCCGAGAAATTGGTGTGTATGGATCAGGAGAAGGATCTTGGTGTGATTATTTCTGAAGATCTCAAGGTGGCAAAACAGTGTGACAAGACGGTGGCAAAAGCCAGGAGGATGTTGGGCTGCATACGAAGAGGTATTATTTATTTATTTATAGACTCTTATATACCGCACTATTAAGCATCAGCGCGGTTCACAAAAAACAGTGAGATACACAATTCAACAGTACTTTGTGTTTACAGAAAACAGGAGAATATAACTCGGATAACAGGGTAAATAATTAATAAACATAGTCATAATATCATGGCTTCAGTTTTGTGTGTATGTGGTTTGTGGGGTATCTGTATTGTATGTGTATGAGTGGAAGGTCTTTGGGTTGGTTGAGATGTCATTATTGTTTACTGGATAAGATAAAAGGAAGAGGTAATGTTTCAAAGCAGAAAGGAAGAGGTACTTATGCCACTGTACAAGTCACTGGTGAGGCCTCACTTGGAATACTGTGTTCAGTTTTGGAGGCCATATCTTGCAAAGGATGTAAAAAGACTGGAAACGGTTCACAGGAAGGCGACCAAAATGATTTGGAGCCTGCATCAGAGGCCTTATGAGAAGAGACTTGAAGACCTAAACATGTACACTTTGGAGGAGAGGAGGGACAGGGGAGTTATGATTCAGACCTTTAAATACTTAAGGAGAAATAATGAACAAACAAACCTCTTCCAAAGACGGAGAAGCTGCAAAACTAGAGGGCAAAACATGAAGCTACAAGGTGGTAAATTGAAAGGCAATGTCAGGAAATACTTTTTCACTGAAAGGGTGGTGGATGCTTGGAATGCGCTCCCAATGGAAGTGGTGGGGGCAAATACGGTGACTGAGTTCAAAAGGGCATAGGTTAGACACAGTGAATCCCTTTACAGCAACAAGAAAATATCAAAAAAATCTGAACCATCTAATTCCTTAACAAATAGGGGTATCCTACATGGAGTGATGGGAATACCCCTGGACAAAGACATGGGGAGGGGTGGCCTGCACGGAGCACCAGGTGCACCTACTCTTGGCATTGTACTGGGCAGACTAGATGGACCATACTGGTCTTTATCTGCCGTCATTTACTATGTTACTAAACTCTGGAATTTGTTACCAGAGGATGTAGTAAAAGCTGTTAGTGTAGCTGGGTTTAAAAAGGTTTGGACAAGTTCCTGTAGGAAAGGTCCATAAACCATTATTAAAAGGGACCCAGGATATCACTGCTTGACTCAGTATAAGCATTGAGGAACCTGTGTCTTTTGGGGAGACTGCTAGGTACTTTTGACCTAGATTGGCCACTGTTGGAAACAGGATACTGGGCTTGATGGACCTTGATCTGATGCAGTATGGTGTATATTATGTTCTTAATGTTACTTCAATGGGTGGTGTGAGCTGCATCCAGGCTGCTGTCTGACAATGGCCTCTGCAAATTCAGTGCACTATCTGCTGGAGAAATGCCATGCACACCCTCAACAGATAAAGCAGCATTAGCTGCTAGAGCAGTGCATTATCTGCACTTTTATTTGCTGCATGTGATACACAGAAATATAAAGGTTTTAAATAAATAAGTATAAAATATCTTATGCATGTGTTTTCAAAGTTCTGTGCTGTTGTATCAGATTATTCAAAAGGAAGGAGAGAAGTTGTATCAATGTCTGGGCAGGGCTGATGTGTAGAGTGTTCAGCCATGGCAATTGCCATGGGACCATGTGCGATTCCAAGCCTATGTGAATAAAGAAGACACAGCCTGTTGGTGACTTTTGAGGTTCCCTCCCAAATTTCTGCCCTGGGTCTCAGCACATCTACTGTAACATTGGCTCTGCACATGGGTAGTACTTTGGGACATTCCTGAGTCAAGCATGAAGTAAGCACCTTCTCTCTCAAAAGATTTCAGCAGCAGATCTATTACTAAATCAAAATTAAACACCAACCACTCAGAAAATATTATTATATAAAAGAAACTGAGCAGTGACAGCTGAGTACTATAATATTAAATGTTAGAAAATTTGTCTTGAGGTAATCTCCTCTTGTGACAACTCTTCCTTTTACTTGAATGAAAATTTACTTAAAATTAAACAGTGAACCTATGTTAAAGATGTGCAAAAACACAACTTATGTGCCTTACCCAAACTTAACTCAAAAATTGTGTAAAAAGACACCTGCGTGCAAATTAGAAATGTAATCAATTTATCTGAAGAAATGACTCCAAATGTCCAACACAAATCAAATTTCTATCATGTCTGTCATGAAATACTGGATCTGTTCGTTGAGCCAGGCATAAAATCTCTAAAAACTGCAATGCTCAATAGCGATTTGGTAACTTCAGGACGTCATCACTGCAATTCTCGGAGCGTTGAAACAGCGTTCACGGAATGCCCTAAATGCAGTACTGTGTCCACTGACATACCGCATTGTATTTTGCAAATGATTTGTAGTTGAGCATCGCAGTTTTTAAGTAATCCTTCATTCGAGTAAAAAGGAAGAGTTGTCATGGGAGGAGATTTCCGCAAGACAAATTTTCCAACAATTAATACTATAGTATTCAGCTATCGCAGCTCTATTACTGGCAAATCAAAGACAAAGTAAATTACTTTTCTCCCGGGTCAAGCACGAAATCAGTCCTCACATAAGGGTGACGTCAGCACAGATTTGCATTTCCCCAGCTTTCAAAGAAAGCCTTTGGGAATGTCACCACGCATGTGTGGTCCCCTTACTGCCCAAAGGTGCATTCTTACTCAGTCTCCCTTTTCCCAATGAGCTCTTTGGATGTGCATCTCATCCTCGGGAAAACGTTTTCTCTGTTTCCAACCGGTTTTTGCTCTACTGGCCTTCACTGGTTCTCTTCCTGCCTCCCGAGCACCTCTGCTTCAGCCCTGGGCTTGGATATTTTCTTTTTTTCCTTTTTTGTTTTTACCGCATTTCAAGCCTTTCTTGACCACTGGCCACGTCAAGGATTTTCAACCTTGCAGGAGTCCTTTTTGCCCCAATGGCCTTTGGTTTTAAGAAATGTGATAGAGACTTCCAGTGATGTCAGCAGACGGAATGGCAGTGCGCTGATAGAGCTCTGCCACAACCCCCACAAAAAAGAGCAGTAAAAAAACCTCATAAATGTTACTTTAAGGAACTCCATTAAGAGCAAATAGTGCCGGCGATTCGCCACTGCTTAGGGACAGGAAAGCGGTGAGATGATCCCCCACAGAGCAGCAGTGGTAAAATGCACCTGGTCGGGTTGGGCCCCGAGAGACGATCTGTGGCACAGGAAATAAAGCTGTGAGAGAGCCGGTAGCCACCAGCAGAGCCCTGTATGAGCAGGAGGAGGAGGTGCACCGGGCAAGACTGCTCCACGGATGAAGTGTGAACTCCAGAGTGGCTGCAGCAGAGGATTGGGTGCTGAAAGAGGTAGCTGAGGAGAGCATGTGGCGGTCCCGAGGCCACACACAGTAAAGGTATTGGGGCCGGCCACCTGGGGATGGCAGTAGTGGAAAGTGTAAAAAAAAAGTCTTCGGGCCTCCCCCCCCCCCCCCCGGGCTGTTGGTGCTGAGTGGATAGAGGATGTCTACAGACCTGGAACTTACTTTTGAAGGTGCGGTCTCCAGAATTGCACACAATACTGTAAATGAGGTCGCACCAAAGACTTATACAGAAGCACTATTTTTTCTGCTGGCCATTCCTCTCTATGTACCCAAGCATCCTTTTGTCTTTCACCATAGCCTTTTCTACCTGTTTAGCCACTTTAAAATCATCAGAAACAAGCACGCCCAGGTCCCGCTCTACTTCATCCTCTATACTGTACTGCTTCCTTGGAGTTTTGCAGCCCAAATGCATGGTCCTGTACACTTTGTCTCCCTCAACAAATTTGAAACCCACTGTTGGTTTTACACCAGGAAACCAGCTTGCTTGGTAACATCCTTCTCTTCAGAGTGAGCTCCATTTACCTGTACACTTTCTCCCACTCAGCCAATTTCTAAGCCAGTGTTAATCTCTAAACCATCCATGCCAGCTGGGGTCCTGTGGAGTAAGGAGCCAGGAAATTCTCTTGCAGCTGCAAGCAAAAAAAGGTCTCTCAAAGCTGGGATCCTCTAGAGCAGTGATGGCTAACCTTTTTGAGCCCGAGTGCCCAAACTGCCGCACAAAACCAAAGAATTTCCTCAAAGTGCCAGCACGTCATTTGCATAAGTGGTCTTATTTGCATAAATATTTGCATAATGTTACCATACACTAACTTTTAGTAAACATGTCTCTTAATGAGTGTATGGATAAAGAAAGACTAAAAGATTTCTACATTACTATAATCCAGTGCCAACCGCCAGGCACATTAGGAACTACTACAAACGCTGCCCATTTAGAACCCATAGCAAACCCGCCGTATCCTGACAGCATTACCAGGACTCACAAAGCACCATACCCTACCTATCAAAAGGCAACACTGCAAATATTAAACCAATACATTTCAGTGAATACTGGGGAAAGAGAACAAGTGGCAACGTCAAATAGGAATTTCCTCTTGTACCAAACAAAGCGCAGATGTTAATGATGCACATTTCCCAGAGCTGACATATTCCAGTTAATAAATTCAAAATAAAGAGATATCGTTCTACCTTTTGTGCATTTTTTTTCAGTTGCAATTGGTCCAGCCATTTTCTTCTGGTTTCTTCATGTTTTCTGCTAACTCTCCATCGTCTGCTGTCCATTTGTCCTTTCTTCTCTCTTCTAGTTTTTTTTTCCATTCTCTCTCTCTACATCTGCTTTAACATACTAATCTTTCTCCTTTTGCTCTTTCCTCATTTCTATTTCATCCACACAAATTTTACCCCTCCATCCTCAATCCCCAATTACTCTCCCAATACCTGGCCAATTGTAGATTTTTCATCCCTCCTACACAAAATATTTTTCCCCTCTCCATTTTACTCTCCCAGCCCCATCCCATTCTAATCCTCCCCCAACATCAGCTCCCTTCTAGTTCCAGTCTCACCCAGCATCCATTCCCTTCTTCAATGCCCCCGCGTCCGCTCAGCCCATTTCCTGTCCAAGCCCCAGCCCCATCAGCTATTTGCAGTTCAAGCCCCCCACTTCCCCTCAGCCCATTTCCATTCCAAGCCCCATCCCCAACAGCTATTTGCAGTTCAAGCCCCCTTCCACTCAGCCCATTTCCAGTCCTAGCAACCCCCCAACCCATTACCAGTCCTAGCCCCCCATAGCTCACTCCCAGTCCTAATCCCACCAGCCCATTTCCAGTCCTAACCTCCCCATCAGCCCACTCCCAGTCCTAATCCCCCATCACTCAATTTTTAGTTTAAGCCCCCCCAGCGCCTATCACCACTCCTAACCCCCCCCAGTGCCCATCACCACTCCTACCCCCCCAGCCCAGCGCCCATCACCACTCCTAACCCCCCCAGCCAGCCCAGTGCCCATCACCACCCCTAACCCCCCCCAGCCAGCCCAGTGTCCATCACCACTCCTAACCCCCCAGCCCAGTGCCCATCACCACTCCTAACCCCCCACCCCAGCCCATCACTACTCCTAACACCCCCCAGCCCAGCCCATCACTACTCCTAACCCCCCCCAGCCCAGCCCAGCCAATCACCACTCCTAACCCCCCCCCCAGCCCAGCCCAGCCCATCACCACTCCTAACCCCCCCCCCAGCCCAGCCCAGCCCAGCCCATCACCACTCCTAACCCCCCCCCAGCCCAGCCCAGCCCATCACCACTCCTAACCCCCCCAGCCCAGCCCAGCCCATCACCACTCCTAAGCCCCCCAGCCCAGCCCAGCACCACTCCTAACCCCCACCCCCCACCCCCAGCCCCAGCCCAGCCCAGCCCAGCCCAGGGAAAATTAAAAAAAAAAAAGAAAACCTGTTTGCTGCCGCTGTCGGGGCCGCCGCGGCAGAATCGAGCGTGCCGCGGGGCCCCCCTGTACCCACCGGCAGAGCCTGTCCTCCCCGTAGCAGCTCTCTCTTTGGAGCTGCAGTCAGACTCGCCGGCTTGCAGAGCGCGAGGGAAGAGTTCCCTCGCTGCTCTGTTAAGCCCGCGGGGGCTGATGGGAAGTTCCCATCAGCCCCCGCGGGCTTAACAGAGTCGCGAAAGGGAAACTCTTCCCTTCGCGCTCTGCAAGCCGGCGAGTCTGACTGCAGCTCCAAAGAGAGAGCTGCTACGGGGAGGACAGGCTCTGCCGGTGGGTACAGGGGGGCCCCGCGGCACGCTCGATTCTGCCGCGGCGGCCCCGACAACGGCAGCAGACAGGGTTGTTGTTGTTTTTTTCGATGGCGGACCTTCCCGCGTGCCAGCTGCAAGGCCTTCGCGTGCCACAGCTGGCACGCGTGCCATAGGTTCGCCATCGCTGCTCTAGAGTCATGAACCAGGTCCATTCATTCAAACAGTCTGCTACTTCCCCTAGCTAGCTCAGGAACAAATAATAGAACAGCAGAGGCTCTAGGGCTCAATTTGACCAGAGTACCTTTTCTTTCCTACTTGGTGGCTCAGGGTGAGCCACAACACATTCAAACAAAAAGGTTCTTCCCTCCCCAATCCCTCTGTAAGTAGTCTCTTCAGGGTGTGACCATCCACCTCTTATTGGTCTTTTTCAGGAGGCAGGGTTTCTCCTGCTATCTATCACTGGGGCACTTATATGCAAATGAGGGTAAGTAGTGCTCCAGCTGCAATTCACCATTCATCCAACAGGTGTCCACCTAGCTTATGCTTATCAATTGTCCACTGCAGTCCCCATATTCCAAGTCTGACAAAGGGGTTTAATTAGCCATCTCCCTGGCCAGCCCGCCATCACCTTTGTTGCTTCCTTTCCAGCTACATCCACCTGCCAGTGGGTTCTGCCTGTTGGGTCTTAAAGAGCTTCCCACTAGGTCTCCATTTCTTCTTCCTCTGATGGAATTACAGTGGCATCTACATTGTCAATGTCCATCTTCCAGATTACATCATTACACACTAGTTTGGTCTTTTGTTGGGGTTCCACTAGGTCTACTTCCATTATGGAAATAGTGCTAACTGCAAGGAAGGGTCCCCTTCTCTACCAATCGCCCCCGGAAAGGGCTGTAGGAGAGGTATCCAGTCCCAAGGATTCTACCCAGAGGAAGCCCAATGGGAAGTCTCTTTGGGCTGTCGTTCCTAGATCTGGGGCCTATGCCTGTCTACACGGCTCTGTGATGGGATGTATGCCCCACCATCCTCACCCTGTAATGGGACATACACCCCATCAGAGTGCTTCATTTATTTATAAGTTGCCTGTATGGAACAGTATCAAATGCTTTACTGAAATCTAAGTACACATATAGGGCTCTCCCTCAGTCCAACTCTCTGGTCACCCAGTCAAAGAAATAATCAGATTTGTCTGACAAGACCTGCCTCTGGTAAACCCATGCTGTGTTGGATCCTGCAATCCATTGAACTCCAGAAACCTCACTATCCTCTGTTTTAACAGCGTTTCCATTAATTTACTCATACAGAGGTCAGACTAACCGGCCTGTAGTTCTCAATCTCATCCTTACTTCTGCATTTGGGTAAAAGAATCACGTGCCTTTCTCCAGTCCTCTGGGACCACTCCAGACTCTAAAGAAGCATTGAAAAGATCAGTCAATGGAGCTACTAGAACATCCCCAAATTCTTTCAACATTCTTGGATGTGTTCCATCTGGTCCCATCGTTTTGTCTACTTTTAGTTTAGCTAGATCCTATCGAACACAAATTCTATGTTTCTGTGTGGAAATATTTCTTTACAGCAAGAGTGGTGGATCCGTGGAATAGTCTCCCAGTGGAGGTGGTAGAGATGAGGACAGTAATTGAATTCAAAAAAGCATGGGACAAACACAGAGGATCTCTAAAGGAAAAAAGGGGACTGTTGTAGTTGTTGATATGGAAGGACAGACTAGTTAAGCCATGTGGTCTTTTTCTGTCGTCATATTTCTATGTTTCTATGTTTCCTCTGTGTACGTCTTTGGCAAAACATACTGTAGAGTATTGTGTGTAATTCTGGAGACCTGATCTTCAAAAGGATATAAACAGAATGGAGTCGTGTAGAGGGTGGCTACCAAAATGGTCAGTGGGCTTAGTCATAAGGCATATGGGGACAGACTTAAAGATCTCAATATGTATACTTTGGAAGAAAGATGGGAGAGGGGAAGTATGTTAGAGACATTTAAATACTTCTTTGGCATAAATGCACAGGAAGAGAGCCTTTTTCAATTGGAAGAAAGCTCTGCAACAAGGGGACATAGGATGAGGTTGAAAGGGGATAGACTCGGGAGTAATTTGTGGAAATATTTCTTTACAGAAAGAGTGGTAGATGTGTGGAATAGTCTCCCAGTGGAGGTAGTAGAGACAAAAACTGTATCTGAATTCAAGGAAGCATGGAACAAACACACAGAATCTCTAAAGGAAAAAAGGGACTGTAGAGCTTAGTGGTTTCATCTGGAAGGGCCGACTGGATAGGCTGTATGATTAGGGTGTCTCAGTTTTGGAGACGTCATAATTTGAAAAAGCACTAACGAAAAAATGGTACAATTTCATGTGGCAAATCAACAACTAGCTTCAAATTTTGTGTAATATGTTATTTACCTACCTGCATGCAAATTATGCAAAAATACACAAATTACTGATGGAAATAGGATCTGTATAACATAGCAGATGGCTTACAACAGCCCCAAGCTTCACGAGATTATGGATTTCCAAGCATAATCTGAAAGGAAAGAATCTGAACAATTTAAGAATGATTGTAGAGTTCTGCGTCGGGGTTTACATGGTGAACTGGTTCAATATAAAAATGAATAGCAATTGGACACAAGGTCCCAGGCATCTCCTTTTCCAGCTGCAACTGTTGAAGGAACAGCGTGAAGAGGTAAGGAAGATAGTCATGCCTACAGTGAGGTGGTCAGCTTGTTATGGTTACAGAGAGTCTGTTTTGCAAGCTATGTTGTGCAGTGCAGAGAAACAGGAGAGAGGCGATGCAGTGGAGAAGATATTGAAGATCAGAGGTGAAGGAGACGAGACGACTCAGCTTGGAAACAGCAGTGTGAGACCCAGGAAGACATTGATCAGCACTGAGACTACATTCACCCAATTACTTAACCGGAGCTCTGGAGTCTCTGAACCTTCTCTTACCTGTACCATGACAACAGCAGAGATCAAGGCATTTTTGAGCAAGCCCATGGTGGTTCAGACTGGCCATCACATACTCAAGTCCATAGAAAGGTGTGTAAAAATTACAACTGAGGCTGCTGTTCATGTGAACAATCAGGAGAGGAGGGAACATTATATTAGGGGTCAGATGGTCAGCAGGGAGCTTATGAACCAAAACAGAAGCAAATAAGATATGGCTTCTTTGCTGGATTTTATTAAATAACATTAAATTAACTGCATAAATGACATTTTATAGACAATTATATGGCTATAGGCATTGTTCAGACTACTTGTATGTTCAAATATATATTACTTAATTTCCACATATTTTTAACAGTGATTTGATGTAGGTAAGACTCACTTTAAGCAGTTTCTGAAGATAGCTATAGATTCAGCATGCAAAACTGCATAATTTGGTCACTTGTAGTTTGTAAAAATAAAAAGCTACCCTAAAATTGACATGCCCTACTGTATGGTGCTTAGCTGCCGTCATGTTTCTGTGTTAAACATAGCCACACATAAATCTCCTCAACATGCAGTGTGGCTCATCAGTATATTAGGTGAGATAAATGACAAGACTTCCAACGCAAGTTGCTTCTTTCTGCAGTCTTCACGATCCTCCCAGAGGTTCTTCAGAAAAACAATGCTCCAGACCTAAGGCTAGAGCTTTTCTATTCCTTCCATGGAAAAATTGTGTATCCATTGACTTCTGAGGCAACAGACAGTGCAAAATAGAATGAGTAGCAGCAACAAAATCCAGAAATACTCTCCCCTGCACTCACTGCAGGTCTCTGTCTTTATAGTTATAGCATGTCACTGCTGAAATCACCAAAACGTAAAAACACAAAGCTCTTTTTACAGCTGCTACTGCTGAACATAGAGCTTAACATTCCCTGTAAAAAACGATTTACTTTATATTTAGTGCATACTTTCCAGTAGTACATAAAAACAAGAAATGGCATACTGGGTAAGACTAAGGTCCATCAAGTCCAGTATCCTGTTTCCAACAGTGGCCAATCCAGGTCACAAGTATCTAGCAGATTCCCAAAAAGACACACAGGGTCCACAATGCTTGTATTAGGGCAAGCAGTGGATTTCCCGGGTCCTCTTAAATAATGCTTTATGGACCTTTCCTCCAGGAACTTATCAAAACCTTTTTTTAAACCCAGCTACATTAACATATTTTACTATATCCTCTGGTAATGAATTCCAGAGTTTGATTATGTGTTGAGTGAAAAAAATATTTTCTTTTATTAATCTTAAAAGGATTACACTGTAGCTTCATTGCATGTCCCCTAATCTTTCTACATTTTGATGGCATAAACAATCAATCTACGTTTACCTGTTCCACGCCATTCATTAATTTATAGACTTCACCCTCTATACTGTACTGCTCCCTTGGATTGTTGCAGCCCAATTGCATGACCCTACATTTTTTAGCATTAAATCTTAGTTGCCAAATTTTAGACCATTCTTCTAGCTTAGCAAGATCCCTCCTCATCCTTGGTGTCTGCTCTATTGCAGATTTTGGTATCATCCACAAAGAAGCAAACCTTACCTGACAGTTTTTCTGCAATATCACTAACAAAGATGTTAAAAAGAATCGGACCAAGGACAGAACCCTGTGGCACTCCACTGGTAACCTCCTTCTCCTTAGAGTGAGTTCCATTTACCTGTACCATTTGTTGCCCCCACTCAACCAATTTCTAACCCAATCAGTAATTTTAGGGTCAATCCCTAGGGTGCTCAATTTGATTATAAGTCACCTATGAGGAACGATGTCAAAGGTTTTACTGAAATCTAAGTACACCACATTTAGGGCTGTCCCTCAGTTCAACTCCCTGGTCACCCAGTCAAATAAATCAATCAGATTTATCTGACAAGACCTGCCTCTGGTGAATCCATGTTGCCTTGGATCTGGAAATCCGTCAGACTCCAGAAACCTCACTATTTTTCAGCATGTTAAACTAACCGGTCTGTAGTTTTCAACCACATTTTTACTTCAGCTTTTGTGTTAAAGGACCACATGTGCCTCTTTCCAGGCCTCTGGCACCATTCCCGATTCCAAAGAGGCATTGAAAAGGTCAGTCAGTGGACCTGCTAGAATGTTCCTAAGTTCCTTCATTTTTCTCAGATGTATCCCATCCGGTCCCATCGCTTTGTCTACTTTAAGTTCAGCTAGTTCTTCAGAAACACAGTCTTCTGAAAATCGCTTGAAAGCTCTGTCGCTTCCATTCCTGTGTGCGAGTGTTTTCTGAGGTCCTGCTCCTGGACCTTCATCTGTGAACACAGAACAGAAATATTTGTTAAGCAATTCCACTTTATCCTCATCAACTTCTATATATTCCTCCCCTTCACAGGTGAGTCTGACAATGCTACTTTTGTCCTTTCTCCTCTCACTGACATATTTATTTATTTATTTATTTGAACAGCTTTTATATACCGCTGCTTCCAAGGATCAGCAGCGGTTTACATTACAACAATAATCGAACAGGTACATAGAACTTTATGAACTATATTACATTATAACATGAATTGTGTAGAACATCATTAATGTATTACAATATAACAGGAACATTATTGAACTATATTACAATAAAAATATATTATATATGTATAATGTAAGAAAAATTAATATCATGTTAAATATCATTTGCAGTTGTCGTTGTTCCAGTTGTTGATATACATTTGGATAGTGTAAATAAATTCAGTTTATGGTGGTTGGGAAGTTATACCTGTTTCACCATTGGTGTAGTGTTGTGTGAATAGATGAGTTTTTAGATCTTTTCTGAATGTTAGTAGATCTTTAGTTTCTCTTAGTTGATCTGGAAGATTGTTCCACAGTATTGGAGCAACAAGGGAAAAGGCACTGTTACTTGTTGAGTGTTTTGTTTTCCTTATTATATCTGGGACTGCTAATGTATTAAGGTTTTTTCTCCGTCTTATCCTATTATCGAGTGGGCTGTGAAGAAGAGTAGTTAAGTGTGATGGGGCAATATTATTAATTAATTTGAAAGTGGTTAACAGTATTTTGTATTGGATCCTACTGAATATGGGTAACCAGTGTAGTGTGTATAGAATAGGGGTAATATGATCAGATAGTTTGGCTTTAAATATAACTCTTGCTGTTACGTTTTGGGCCATTTGTAAGATTTTGATGTTCTTCTTAGTTATACCATGTAGTATGCTATTACAAAAATCGAAGTGTGGTGTAATCAAAGCTTGTGTGACGGTTCTAAAGTCTTCGTCTTGTAATAGTGGTCTTAGTTGTTGGATAGAGCGGAGTTTGTAATAGATTGTTTTTGTTAGTTTCTTGATGTGTGTTGTAAAACTGAGAGTTTTGTCAATGATAACCCCTAAATATTTTATTTCTTCTTTGATTGGAAGAGTCGTATTCAGGATTTTAATGTCAGATGGAGGAGTATATTTCGTGTTTTTTGTTGCAATCAGGATTTCCGTTTTTTTTATGTTAATAGCTAAGTTGTTTAAACGTAGCCATTCTTCAGCTTCTGTAAGGCAGTTTATTAGATTGTTGTAATTTGGGTTATTTACGTTAAATTCAGAGAATAGCATAATGTCATCTGCATATATATAATAATTAATCTTGTATTTTTTGAATATGGTACATATTGGCTGGAGGTATATGTTAAATAATAGAGCAGATAATGCAGAGCCTTGGGGTACACCTTGTTCCTGAGGGAAAGGGGAAGAAGATGATTGATTAAGTTGAATATATTGAGAACGATCGGATATGTATGAATTAAACCAGTCTAAAGTAGTTTTCAGTAATCCTATTTGTTTAAGTCGTGAGATGAGTATGTTGTGATTAATGCTGTCAAATGCAGCTGATATCTCAAGGAAAACTAAAATGAAAGCTTGATTTGTATTGTTCAATCCTTTGTTAAGAGTGTCAAGAAGAGAAATGAGCAGGGTTTCAACACCATGAAAAGGGCGAAAGCCGTATTGGTGTTCATCAAGTGGGGCAAAGGTGTCTATATGATCTTGTAACTGTAATTGTATGGCTTTTCATATGATTTTAGTTAAGAAGGGGATGCTAGCTATCGGACGATAGGATGATGGGTCATTTACATTTAATGTCTTGTTTTTTAGTATAGGGCGGATTGCAGATAGTTTTAGTTCTTTAGGTAAAACCCCTTGCAGGAGTGATTGATTCACTATATTTAGGATAAAAGGCGCTAGTTCCTGCTTTGTTTGTTTGATCCAGAGAACTGGACAGGGATCAAGTATGGATGTGGTTGTATTGATATTCGATATTATATTGAGTAGTTGTTTCTTATCTATTGGTTGGAAAGTATTCCAGGTGTGGTTATTAGAAGATAGAGTAGTATTGGAGGGTGTAAGTATCATTGTTGATTTGAGTTTGCTAGCAAAATAGTCTGCCATATCCTGTAGGTTAATTGAAGCTGATTGTTGATTATCTAAGGGGGCTTTAGATAAAGATTTTACTATTTCAAACAATTCTCTAGGGCGATTAATGGCTTTATTTAGAATACTCGCATGGTATTGTTTTTTGGCATTGTTGGTTGCTGATCTGTAAGTGTTGAGAATTGTGAAGTATAGGTCTCGTAGGTCTGGTGTTTGTTTTTCGCCATTCCTTTTCAATTTTGCAAAGGTTTTTTTTGATGGAGGCTAGATCTGTTGTATACCATTTTTCTGAAGATCTAGTATGATATTTTTTTTAGGGTATTATGTAACGGTTTAGATGCTGATTTTATGGTTGTATTCCAAGTGGATGTAGCTTCATCGAGGTTATTTATGTCTGAGGATAATTGTGGAATGATTGAGTTGAGAAATTCTTCAGGTAAAAATGCTCTAAATTTAGGTCCGTGAGGAATTCTAGGTTGATGGGAAGTGGTAGAAGGTGGTATATTAATAGAGAAGTTTATTATAAAGTGATCAGACCATGGGATTTGTGATATTATAGGGGGTGTGTATTCATGTGTTATGGTGAAGGACAAGGGGAGGAATACTAGGTCTAGAGTATTTCCTTTAGTATGAGTAGGTTGATTGATGATTTGTTGATAGCCCATATCTTCCATTGATTCTAGAACGATTGAGGATTGCTTATTATTGCAGGTTGCTAAGTTAAAGTCTCCCAAGATGATATGGGGTTTGTTTGCGGATGCTTTGCATGCTGTTTCTAGTATAGATGTTATGTTTTGAGTATCTGATGCAGGGGGTCTATAAAAAAGGCAGATTGCTAAGTTTTTGTTTTCTATCATTAGTATGTCTGTATTTTCATTAGTTTCACTAGTGGAGGTGGAACAATTCAAACTAGATTTTGCTAGTATCAGGACTCCACCTCCTTTTCTTTGATTGCGGTTACAGGTGAATAGAGTATAACCTTTTATTTTTAATTGGTTAGTTAAGACTGTATCAGAGTTGTTTAGCCATGTCTCTGTTAGGTAGAGGTAGTCTGGGTTCTCATCATTGATGAGATCTATGATGATTGGAATTTTGTTCCTAACAGATCTTACATTTATGAGGATAATTTTCAGGTCTTGATTGGGCGAGTTCAGTTTTTTTATTTCGTTATCTGTTTTTGTTTGTATGTTAATTAATCTTCTTATACGTGTATCTGAGTACCTGGATGCTGATGGGTTATATGTGTGAGTGCGTGGTTTGTAGTTATTAATGTGTATTTGATTGATATGTAGTGGGGCAGTATGAAGGTGAACCATTCTAGCATATTGATAGGGTAGGTATTGCGATTGGTAGCATATTCCAGGAGAGATTAGTATGCTTATAGCAATACTTATAATATAAAGAAGCTGTGTAATGAACTGTGCAGGTTCCATTTTTTTTTTTGCCTTGATTAATTTAAGTGGTGGTAAGGTAGTAAGTGGAAGTGTGAAAGATTTCTATTTTTAAATGGAGTGCAAATTAAGATAGGTGTTGGATGGAGAGTCTGTTTTATAGTTGAAAGGGGAAAGGAGTATTAGCACAGTGAGTATTGAAGAGTAATAATAGTTGTTGTGTGAGAAGTATTAAGAATAATGGTGGAGGCAAATGTTGACTGTGAGAATACTAATAATAAGATTGTTAATATATTAGCAACCGAAGTAGCAGATGGGAGAGTTCCGAAAATAGTGGAGAGAAAATGTTAGCAATGTTGATAAGGTATTTGCAACAGTGTAGCTATATGGGAGAAGTACTGGCAACAGTGTACACAGATGAGCAACAGTGTAACCATATGGGGGAGGTACTGGCAACAGTAGAGTCAAAATGTTGCTTGAGAGGATGCTAGCATCAAAAGTGGCAATGTATTAACAACCAAGAGAATATTTCAGCAATATTTGTAATATTAGTAACATTGGCGACACATAGGTGAAATACTGGCAATAATCCTAGTAAAGAATACTAGCTCAACTATGGTGATATGTTAGAGAACAGTAAAAACAAGTATATTCACTATATGTAAGGTATACAGTGATTTAAGTGAATCTCTGATAGTGTTATGTTCTCACGTTTCTTATTTCTTGTGCACTTTTCATACTATAGTTATTGATGATGAAACTTAGTCTGTTTAGTAGTGAGCTGACATATCTGAAAAATGTCTTATCCCTCCATTTTCTTGCATTGGCTATTTCTTCTTCTTTTTGTATCTTTGCTTTCTTGACTACTTTGCTAATCTCTCTAAGTTTTTCCAAATATAGATGCCTGTCTTCCTCTCTCTGTGATCTCTTGTATTTCATGAAGGCTTCCCTCTTTTTTTTTCACCTTTTCAGCTACTTCTTTTGAGAGCAACAGTGGCCTCCTTTTTCCTTTATCATTTTAACAAAAAGGTTGGTTGCCCTTAAAATATCCTCTTCCAGTTTTGCCTACTGTTTTTCTACATCCTCCAGCTGTTCCCATCCCACTAGACTCCCTGAGGTATTGGCCCATCTTGGCAGCATTAGTTTTCCTAAAGTCTAAGACCCCTTGCTTTTGAATGGATTTTAGCAGCCCTAGTCCTGATACTGAACCACATCATCTGGTGATCACTGATGTGAGATAATCTCCCATTATAACATCAGAAACACTTTCCCCATTGGTAAGCACTAAGTCCAGTATGACCTCTTCACGTGTGGGTTCTGTTACCAGATGTCTGAATAGTTCTCCCTATAAAGAATGCAGGACCTCCTTATTTCTAGATGGCAATGCATCAAGGATGCACCAATCAACATCCAGCATATTGAAGTCCCCTATCAGTAGCACATCCCCTTACCTGGCAATGCTGCGTATGTCTTCTATTAAATCTCCGTCCACATCTTCTCCCTGTGATGGAGGTCTGTATATCACGCCAATGCAAATAATTTCTCTTTCCCTCTTTCTAGTTTAACCCAAAGTGCCTCCTCTCTCTCCCTTTTAAGCCCTGTAATTCTATAGCTTTAATATTATTCTTTACATAAAGTGCCACTCCTCCTCCCCTTTTTCCTCCCCTGTTCTTTCTGAATAAAGTATAGCCCGGTATAATTACATCCCAGTCACGGTTGTCTGTGAACCATGTCTCCGTAACTGTCACTAAATCCAAGTCAGCCTCTCCCATTAAAGCCTCAACATCTGGGATCTTATTTCCCATGCTATGAGCATTTATACACACCGATTTTCCTAATATTGCCCCTTTTGCCCATTTCTATATAGTGGGTATTTAATGTTTCACTTACCTGGGGGTTTTCACTTACATGTTTCAGGAATAAGGCACAGCATGGTGGAAAGAATGAAGTCTGCATTTGGCAGTGGCAGAGAAGGGTACAGATAGAAGGGATCTGCCAGAAGAGTGGGGGTTCCCATAGGGAGAGTTAAAGGAAAGGTAGTGAGGAGCAGCGGAATGAATGCATTTATAGATCAGTTGTTTCAACTGGATGTGTAAACAGGGAGCCAGTGAAGTGACTTGCTATGCTGACTTAACCCCTCTTCTCAACACTGGTTGACGATTAGCTGTGCAGCTAAATTTTGAACAGATTGTATTGGGGAGAGGTTGCAGAAGTTGTCACCAGCTCTCCTTAAACCCCCATATATAAGTGGGTAGAGGTTAAGTGAGTGGGTCTTCCCCACTGAAGCAGCTACTTTACAAATCCTGAAGCTGGGCTTTTTGGGAAATGTAGTCCCTTCACCGAATCAATGAGGAGCAGTTGTGGAAAAGTGGTTTAAGCAACCAAAGGATTTTATTTCCCCTCCCGGGGTGGATTTCACCATGAACAAAGTAACACAAACCAGGTATTTACTGGCATAAGGACAAAGCAAAGGTTCTTTAACAGAAAAGGCTTACTTCAGCAATAAACAGGTTGATATCTAGCATTCCAACATAACAATGCTGTTTCTTCACAGCTCTTTGCTTCCCAATGCTAGTAGTGCTGTACTTTCTCTTTCAAAACATGCCTTCAGCGTAATGAGATTATTTCATTAGCAAGCGATATCGTACAGTCCATATCTTCATCAATATTCACACACTCAGGTTCAAAGTCCATTAACTCTTCCTGGCTAGAAGGAAATGTTTGTAACGGCAATCCTGATGCCACGCCCTTCCTAACTGCTTCAGGTTTCACCTGATTTTCCTGAGTTAAATACTGGCTTTTACAAACGTTATCAGCACAGGTATTCTCTTCCCAGTTCCAACCCTCTGGGTAAATACAGTCACTGTAACTATTTTTATACCAGCCTTTTGGCTTACCTTTTAGCCTAGCTGGTGGAGGTTTTCTTTGTGTCTTTGGACTGGCTGTAGGTTCCCAACCTAAGCCTTGCACAGAAGATTTCACTTGCCTTCCTGGCTTCCTTTCACTTCTGTGTTCCCCTGGATACTGCAGATAATCCACTCTGCCCTTATTATATCCTTCCCTTGGGGTTTCTTTTCTTTTCCTGAAGAAAGACTCTGTCTCACCCTTCCACAGAGACTCTGGCTTTTTCCTGGCACTGCTGTCTTCACCGTAGCTCTCATTAGCTTCCTTATCCAGCACACATGCCTCAGCTCCTACTCCTTCTCCTTCTCCTTCTTCTTCTTCCTCTTCTAACCCCATAAGCTCAACTGAACTCTCTTTATCAGGGTGAATTCTAGGGCAGTGCTCAACTCCACCCCCTAGCAGGTGTCCTGCATTAGCTCGTGACTCATTCCCTGAATGGTAGCACGGGCATTTCTCTTGCCTCTGTGCCTGGTTTCTGAGGTAACCAGGAGCCATGTGCTTTTGTTTACAATTCAGCCCTACTCCTGTTCCTGGCTTTTTAGCCTCATCTAACGGGCTGGAAGGACCCACTATGTCACAAAGTCTAGATGGGAGGTGACTAGAGAGGGGATAAGGGTCTTAGTAGTGTGTTCAGAAAGGAGGGGGACAAATTTGCTGATGTTATAAAGATGATGTTGGATTTATGTGGGGAACAAGGGAGAAGAGTCAAAGATGACCCCAAGGTTGCAAGCCAAGGAAACAGGGAAAAGTAGAGTGTTATCTGCAGATATCGAGAAAGAAGGAAGGGGGAATGAAGGGGAAAGATAAGTTGCTTGGTTTTGGCCATGTTCAATTTCAGATGGTGTGGGACATCCAGGCAGCAATGTCAGATAAACAGACACAGATTTGGGTCTGGATTCCTGGAGAGATTTCTGGTGCAGAGAGGTAAATCTGAGAGTCATCAGCATAAAGATCATACTGAAATCCATGGGAAGAGATGAGTGCACTGGGGAATAGGTGTAGAGAGAAAAGGAGAGGACACAATACAAAGCCCTGGTGTATACCAACTGAGAGCGGGATAACAATAGAGGAGGATCCACCAGAGTGTACACTAAAAGTTTGGTATGAGAGAGAGGACGAAAACCAGGACAGACAGAGCTCCTAAAGCCAAGTGAGAGGTCAAGGAATAAGGAACCCACATCAACATGGGTTCAAACAATATCATTGAGTAGAAACCCTATTAACCTCCCTCATGGATAGGCTCATCAGAGGCATTGATATACAGAGGAAAGGCTTCATACTAATAATTATGGGCATTGCCTCCGCCTTTGACTCCATCAGCAATAATATCTTGATTAGTCACCTACATGAAATAGGATTAGAACACAAAGCACTTGACTGGCTCCGATCCTATCTAACTGGGCACCAATAACAAGTAGAAATAGGGGCGCACTCTTCTGACATATATATCCAGACACAAGAAATCCCAAAAGGTTCAGCACTCTCATCCCTATTATTCAATCTATGTATCCAACTCATTTGATCCCTTATACAGTCCTCTGCTATACGTTACCATATATATGCAGATGACATCATACTTTCCCTTCCCCATGAACAAACCCTATTTCATCAAAATATAAACTGCTTTGAAGCAGTCTCCCAATGGCTCTCAAAGCACAACCTCATGGACAACTGTAAAAGGATAAAAGTATTATTCATAACCAGAGACAAATCGTTCATCCCACCAACTAACTGTGAAAGTCACCAATGCAGATCTTGATACCTAGAGGTTACCATCAACCTGCAACTAAATATGCAGTCCCACATTAGTAACATCACTATAGCCATCTACCACAAGATACAAACTGTACATCACCTTTGTCCACTACTTGACTCAACCAACTTCAGAACAGTCTTTCAAGCCCTCATCTTCCTGCACTTTGATTATTGCAATTATTATCTATCAAGGCCTACCTAAATGCACCCTGCACTCTCTCCAAATGGCCCTAAATACTGCAGCATGCTAAAAGGATCAAGCAGAGCTGAGCACATTACACCAATTGTAAAACACCTACATTGGCTACCGATTAGTGCATCGAATACAATACAAAGCCCTGCTCATAATATTAAAAATCTTACATAAATTATCTGCTGAATTCCTCACAACCACTATTCGCTGGACCCCAGATAGCAGTCTAAGATGAAGTGTGATGTGAAACACCCTCTCAATACTCGTAGCAACTGCAAAATGCAACCAGTCATCGTGCAACAGAGCATTCTCATTATATTCTCACACCCTCTGGAGCACGCTACCTGACTCACTCTGATCCAATACTGACATCTCAGCCTTCCGTAGATCTCTAGACACACTTATTACAGTTATATTATAACAATATTCCATAACATATGTGCCTACCTTACTATACTGAATTCTCAACACAATCATCCTCACTCCTCATGCTTAAGAACTGAGTGAGTCTGTACATGGTTTTCTTTGTTAGTTTTAAATCCTGTTCCATGTAAACCTTAGTTCAATGTTATGTTACATGTAAATTCCCCTGACTGCAAAAATTTGTTAAATAAATAAGGATTGAGTAAAGGCCTTGGACTTGAACAAGTCATTGGAGACTTTGGCAAAAGATGTTTCAGTAGAATGTAGAAGATGAAAGCCAGATTGCAATGGACCCAAAAAAGCTTGAGAGGATAGAAAGTCAAGACATTGGCAGTGAACGGCACATTCAAGTAGTTTGGAAATAAAGCGGCGGAGGGAGATGGGCCAATAATTGGAAGGACAGGCAGGGTCTAATGAGGGTTTCTCAAGGAGAGGTGTAACCTCAGCGTGCTTGAAGGCTGCAGGAACAGTTGCAATGGAAAATGATAAGATGAGGATTTGATAAATGGAAGGGATGACAGTGGAGGAGATGGAGCTTAGTAGATGGGTGGGAATAGGATCAGAGGAGCAAGTAGTAAGTTTAAAGGTGGAGAGAAGATGTGTGGTTTCCTCCTCAGTGGTTTTAGAAAAAGAAGAAAAGGTGACAGAGATTGAGGGAAGGATTTGGGAGTGAAGAGGAGCAAGGGGGGATGGAGATGACCCGGGGTGGGGGCAGGGGCAGCCAAAGGGTGGTGCAGGGCCATTTGTGGAGACTCATTGCGGGGCCTCATTTGCATAAATGTAATTTATTTTATTTTAAAATGCATGTGTTGCCATCTAAAATTTTAGGCGGCTTTCAAAGGAGCCCTTCACAAGTCTCCCTTTTATCCTGACTTAGGGGCATGTTTACTAAATATTAATGTGTGTTAAGTGCCACTGTGCCAATAGAAATAAATGGGTGTTTCTTTAATTAGAGCAGGATATTCAGCACCAGAGCCTATCTGACATCCAGCACTGAATGTCTAGTTTTGTTGGGCAGTGCTGTTTATTTATTTATTACAATCTTTTATATACTGCGCTATTTGGTATCAGCGCGGTTCACATACAACAACATCAACAGAATAACAGGCTATTCCGTGTTTACAGCAAACAGATATATAAACTTGGGTAACATAAGGTTAACTTATTACAAACATGATTATATAAAAGGTATCATGACAACACAAAAGTCCTAGCAATCTTACTGAGAAAGTGGGAGAGGCTAATTGAAGATAAGGCGTGTCTCTTATTTGGGGGGGGGCTTTTGCTGGGGGTAATGTTTGGTGGGTAGTATATGAGGAAAAGGTGATATTTAAGTGCTTTCCTAAATTGGGTTAAGTCGGTAATGGTTACTATCCGATTACTGGCAATATTCAGCTGCTACCTGGAAAGTACAAACTGGATTTTGCTATCTGGTTAGCAGCTGCATACTGCCGCTCCCACTCTGCCCACAGACTGCCATGGCTTTACCAGGCATCTTTTCTGCAGTCTGTGGGGATATTCACAAATATTATCCGGGTAGTCCTACTACTACTGTTATTTATCATTTGTATAGCACTACAAGGCATACACAACGCTATACATATATAAGTAAGAGACACAGTCCCTGCTGATCAGAGTTTACAATCTAATCAAGACAGACCACACAACAACTGCAGTCTAGGGTAATTCAAGGGGAATGTCAAGATGCAGATAGGTGATAAGCAGGAGAATAAGGAGGGGGGGGGGGGCAACACCAGATCAAAGACCAAACAACGACAGTCATTAACATCTCAGGACACATTTTGACACCTGATCAACTTCAGGTTCTTAATTTGGGCTTGTCATTTGTTCCTGTGGTGCGCTATGACTCATTTAAATTGAGGGTGACCTTACATAAATTATTCCAGAAATTACATATAGCATTAATATTTTGTGAAAAACCTACGGTACATGATCAATCAGTGGTGAAAGTCTCCTCAACATGGACACCTCTAGGGGCTCTTGACCCGATGTTCTTAACGTTACAGCATTTGGTGCTGGCTGACATAAACATTTTTGAAGAACAATTTCATAACACTTACTTTAACTGCTCTACTGACCAGTTGAGGGCGATGTCCCAATTATCATGGGAGGAGAATTTGGTCATCTGCAAAGCAGACAAGGGAGGAGCTGTGGTGGTCCAGTCTTCAGTTGCCTACCACATTGAGTTGATGGCTCAATTGTCGAACTGTCAGTATTACTCAGTCCTTGAGAAAGATCCGACGTTGGACATTCAAAAACAGATCCAGTCTTTGGTTTCACAGGCTTCTCAGGCGGGTTGGCTCATGAGCAAAGAAAGCCTGTTTTTATGTAGGCCATACCCAAAGATACCAGTGATATACACAGTACCTAAAGTTCACAAGTCTCTGACACAACCCGCTTGGCCGCCCTATCATTTCATGTAAGAGGTCAGTGCTTGAATCTCTCTCTGTTCTGTGATAACTTTCTCCAACCTGCGGATTCTCGAGAGCATTCTTACATAAAGGACACATCTCATTTCTTCAGTCAACTTGAAGTATACTCACATTGTATTCCTTTTACCTATATGGTCACTTTGGACGTTCAAGCATTATACACTAATATTAACCAATATGAGGTGCTGCAATGTTTATCTACATATCCTATTGACCTCCCTGCGAAGTTACCATGGTCTTTTCTGTTGGACTTGCTACATATTGTGTTGACTCAAATCTATTTTCTTTATGATGGGTGTTTTTATCTACAAATGTTTGGCATTGCCTTGGAGGCAATTGTGGTGCCTTCCATAGCTACTATATATAGGAGGGGTTTTAAGGAGACTTACATCTATCCATCAGGAGCATTCAAGAATATTACATTCTGGAAGCCCTTTCTGAATGAATTTTCTCTTTGTGGACGGACTCTCTCACCTCCGTGCAGGAATTTATTGCATGGCTAAACACCTTGAAACCTAACATCAGATTCACTGCACATATAGAGCCCCATGTTATTGAGTTCTTGGATGTTCAGATTCAATCTACGTCCTTGCGCTTGCAGACGACTTTATATCACAAACTTGTTCAGCAAAACACATTGTTGCGATACCATAGTCACCACTCTCCATCATTACACCATGGATTACCCTATTTATGGTTCTGTAGGATTTGTTCTACTACCTCGGAGTTTTGTAAACTTGCGGATGATCTGTGCAATCGGCTCCTTCAACGGGGCTACCCACGTAACATAGTGACTAGGGCTTATAAAAGGGTTTGCTATTACCATAGAGAGTGGCTATTTTTACCCCCCACTGAGGAACAGCAAGAGGACCATATTACGAGAGTACTACCATTCATGTCACATACCAAGAAGATGGCTTTAATATTATGCAAACACTGGCCCATATTGTAGCTCCACACTTGTTTTCAAAAACCATTAAGATTGACCTATTCTTGGGGAGCTAACCTTTGTGACCGGCGTGTACATTCGGCCACCAAAATAGATTGCTCCATCTGGTTCCATGACAACCCGGGCCATAATGCAAGTGTCGATTGCCATTATTGTGCAAGACCATGGAAGGAGACAGATGGTATTATGTCACACATAATTGTTGGCTGTGATCCACTGGCACACCTTTTGTTTATCTTCCTTTATTGTATACATGATAATTTGCCCATGTGATTTAATCTACGAGTATGTGGGCCATACTACTAGACAAATTAAGGTGTGTCTTAGCGATCATGCCTTGTGTTTAAAGACACAGACACTATCATCTCCTATGGTGGAACACTGTGCACAATGGTCATGTGTTTGATCAATTACGTTGGAGAGTGAGTGATTTTGTGCCATTAGATCCGTGTGGCGGGGACCGGGTGACTAAATTACAGTGGAGAGAACAGCAATGGATTTTTGAATTACAGTCTCTTTCCCCATCTGGTTGAACTCTGAAATCGATTGGCCCAGTCTCTTTTGATGGCTTTGAAGTTTGTCCTATCACAAGAGGGGTTTTCCTGTTGATGGCACTCTTTCTCTGTTTGGTGATTGGTTTCTCAGTGAATTGATGTCAGATGCCGTTCTCTTTTACGGTGCAGATTTTCCCTATATCATGTTTGAAGTGCTGATGTTTTGAGGCTTATTTGCTGATGGGGAGCCTCCTGATAACCTGAAACAGAGCCTTATTTTAATGGGCTGGAAATGTGTCACGTCGTGTGGGAGCTTCCATTGCTACACAGCTATCTACCGCGCTAATGACTGAGATAAGTAAAAAAGGTTTTGGAAATATATTGATTATTTAAACAACTAATAAAAATGATTAAAACAGAGACTTAAATATAGAGTGTGGAATAGTTCCACTTCTACCAAGTATCTCCGACATTTAAAAAAAAAAGCACTTTGCACCATTAGTGGGGGTCTCTTTTATATCTTGCATTGTGCTTAGAATGGAGGCAGCATGGCAAACAAATACATAAGTTGCTGCACCACCATGTGGGCCCTCTTCTTGCTTGGGACTCCCTGCATTCTGGGGGCTGCTTGGGCAAAATTTACGCCACCGCTTCTCCTTATTTCTGGAGTAGCAGTGGCAGCAGCAGAAAATATATTTGCAAGATTCAGCATGGGACCTGCAAACCCTCATGTTCTAGAAAAGCCCTATGATGTTCCGTGTACTCTTCCCACATGTGTGAAAGGGGTGGGGTCAGCACACTGTAGGGCTTGTCTGAGTGTGAGGCCTTGCAGGCCCCACACTGAATCTTCTAAATACATTTTCTGCTGCTGATGTTACTCCTGGACCGGCCATTGAAGGAGCAGCAATGCCAGCCTGAATTGAATCATGGCAGTGCCAGCAACGCTTTGGTTCCTATCAAAGGTTGGCACCTGAGGTAGCTGAATACATTGCCTAGGCCTAAATCTAGGCCTGGTCCTTATATATACATACATATTTGACAAAAGGCTCAACATTAAGCAGTCTTTTCCAAAATTCTGGCAGAAATGTGTATATCCCGACCTCGATGTCTTAATTCCAGACAAGCTCCACATCCTATCTAAAATCTGCCTTTACATTAATTTAGAGTGCACAAAATGTTTTAAGGCACACTAACAAATGCACATCCCTAATACATATTTAGGTCTGTAAGCCACTGAGCATCTGTACTTCTTATCTCAGTACAGATAAAATATCCTTGGATGGTTATAAGTTAGGAATAAGAAAAGCCTTTAATGCCAGTGCTTGTGAAGAAAGGGTGGCCACAAGCTTACTGAATGATGTTGATGTCTCTGTAGGCCAAAGAGTCCTGGAGACGCATTTATAAAACTTGTGAGGCTAGACAGAGCTCTGTTTGGTTCTGCAGGACATAGAATACCTTCACAAGTGAAGAATTAAGCAACCAAATTCAGGGACATTAATGGTAAGAAGCATCATTTGCATAAACAAGGCTGGCGCTTGCTAATTCTGATTGGATGATGGATTCTGCCAGCAGTGGCTAAACATTGAAGGATTTAGCTGCTGGTATGATATCACTTCCTTCTCCGGTACCTGAAGAAAACTATTATTTATAAGATCAGAACAGCACCCATCTGTGAATGTTTGCACAGCAATTATAAGTAAATTAGAGGCACCCGAGGGCTTGTTACCATAGTTATGATATGATTCTAAGGACTGTCATCTGGTCCTGGCTTTAGCCAATCACAATGAGGAGCCAAAGCTGTGATACGAAGTACTAATTTCCATCTTCCTGCACCACGGCACCAAAGAACCGAAGGACTCTGAGGATTGCTGGGCAGTGCTCCGACCAGCAGGAGAGCGGCTAAGCCTCATCATGGCGGACGGCGGAGATCCAAGCTGGAGGCAGGCGCAGCAGGAGAGGCCGGTGAGCAAAACATTAAACTCTATGGCTAGCCCTCGCTTTATTTTATCTATTGTTTGCAGAAGTAGCCCCTGCTTCCCCTCAATCACCCCCCCCCCCTTGTACTCCTGACTCTTTGAAACCGGAAAAGAAAAACGAGAAAAAATAAGGGAAGACAAATAATTAAATCTGCAACCTCGCTCTCGAATGATGCGTTCTCGATATTTGAAATTGTTACCATAGGCCTTTCAAATCAAATTTTTCAAACGAAACCATCAAAGCCTTCCAGCTGGGCTCCACTGTGCTGAGGATAGCCTTTTTGTTCCTCCTCAGGTCTTGGATGCTGTGATAATTCAGTGAAAAGTCTGGCTTAATGTGTGCATTAAAAAGTCAGGGGGAGGGGGTGATGGGAAGGAGGGTGGTTAAATTGATCAAGAGTATTTCAAATCTCATTATTTGGAACATCTGAGAGATGCTACTTTCAATGGCTTCTATTAGTGAGTTGTAAATAGAGTTCTTTATGGGATCGAAGAGAGAGAGAGAGAGTAGGAGTGCCGGCGTACTTGTGTTCTGTGGTTGTGGTGTGCGGAGGCCTGCAGGTTGCGAAGATGGACAGTGAGACAGCAGCAGGATGGCAGGTGGCCCACTGCAGAGCTCCATATCTGTGAGCGCTCCCGCTGAGCGGTCCATGTTACTACTGATGCTGCCAGCATGAAGTCGGTCTTTCAGCCAGGCACAGGCACAGGGCAATGCAAAAGGCAGCTGAACCAGATCTGAAAGTGATTTCTTTCATCACAATATGAAGAAAAAAAAAAAAAGCTTGTGCGGAAATAAGAGTCGGTATCTCAAACTGGACTTGAGAAATTTTAAATTAAGGGGTGATTCAGAATAATATTATTGTGCTCCATTTTAACTACTGTGCCTCGCCTTAAGCTGCCATCTAAAGGCAAATAAAGCTGCATGATGCGCTCAACTATACTGCAGTCATTTTTCGAAGCCAAATAGCACGCGTCGGCCCCGTTTTGAAAATTTGCAGTCGTAAAGTGTGCGCTTTTTGTGTAGGTGGGCAAAGGAAGCAAGCTAGTATGCATACTTCGGAAAATGTCAAGCATGCACACTGCTGTCTCCCTGCCCCACCCTAAAAGCATCCGCATAAACACCTCTTGTTCACGCAGCTGCAAGTGTGCGTCCTGTGAAATCCCGCATATGTTTTTATCTGAGCAAAGCACGGTAATGTCCGATAAAGCCGTTTTAGCCTGCTAAATGACTTTCAGAATTGTCCTTGAAATTCCTGGGATGCTGGCGAGCATGGGGTGCAGAATGAGAACGAGAGCAGGATTATGGTCTCTGTACATTTAAGGGCTTCTTAGGGCCGTGATAGGTATCTAAGGATTGACGGTAAATAATGGCCTAGGCTAGCATGGCTCCATGTTTCAGCTTGCTTTCTGCCACCGTATGCTATGTGAGTTTGCCTCATGCTTTTTCCTCTCCTATAAAAATAAATGAAAAAAGGTTTGAGCTGAAGAATAGATAAAGCTCTTGCAGATGGTGAAATAACAGAGTCTTGTCGGTTTTCACAGGGCTGCTCTCTGTCTATTGTAAACACAAAAAATTAGCTGAACTCTAAAGAACTAATCTTTTAATCCACTGTAGCTAATCCAATCTTCCTTTGTTGGCCCTGAGATATTCAGCCGCAACAAAGAGCAGTCTATAGAAGGAACATGCTATATTAGATTTATGTCCTTTTAAGAGAGCGAAAAAGACATTTTCAAGGTGTTCTGTAACAATAATCCATGTTAAACTGTATTTAGTTCTGTAACAATGTTCCATGTTATCGTTTATCATGTTAACTGTACATAGTTATGAAAAAAACGATGTTCTATGTAAAACCATGTTCACTAAATGTTACCTGTAAACCGCCTTTGATCTTTGGAAAAAGCGGTATAGAAATAAGCATAAATAAATAAATAAAATAAATAAATAAGGTGTTCGTGGGTAGCGTGGGCTGCCCTGCTCACAATGCAGGCCTTAAATTGCTTGGACTTTCAGTACAGAATTAGTGAGATGGCATTAAAACAAATTCAAGCATATACACTAACAGTCATATCCTGGTATGATATTTATCAAATGACAAAACCTAGCTTTAAACCAACCATTTATAATTATGAAATACTGAAAACTAACATGACAGGCCAGAACGATCATGAATGACCTCTTGCATTAAAAGGGAGATTGTACAAGTAATGAGAGGATGTCTCATACCCCTTTCCCCCTTTCCTTCTCTTGTTTGCTTTATTTTCTCATATGGCTGCTCCATTTTTCTTTCTTTGTATATAATGACGAACAATATTTTGAAGGCATTTGGTTTTAACCACATCTGGGGTCGTTTTCAGGTTCCTTTGTACCTATGGGTTTGCAAGCAAATGTTCAAAGGCTAACTTCCTATGGAGTTTGCTTTTGAACATTCAGGTACCTGAGGAGAATGGGGTACTTTCATCACTCCACTCGTGTTTGCTGCGGCTAAAAGTGTATGTGCTGTCATACAGGGGTAATTCTGTAACAGGGCACGTAAGTTCAAAATTCAAGAAGATGCCTGTTTTAGACGTTATCGCTACTGAGATTCATATTCGGGGATTGACCAAAACAGTACTTGCAGATTCAAATGTCATCCCCAATCCCTTTTAAAAACGATTCAGATTTGCACAAGTCACTAAAATGTTTTTACCATCATATACTATGGAGGATTATAATTATTTGATCAGCATCCCCATATAGAATTTTACTCTGTCGAATACCATGGAAAGTCGACATTTGATTAGCACTCTCCATTTATTATATATCATGGGTCCTATATATTTTTGAAAAATGTTTTTACATTGGTTGGTTGTATCCAACATTTTAATTTCTATCAATATAGAAAAGGTGATTAATAAAGTTCAAATATTTTTTTCATTTAACTAAATCCCATGAACAGCTGCCATATCTGTCTGTGAAAAATTCCTCCTTATATTTAATTCCATGTCTGACACAACACCATATCTCCAATAAGATTATGCTTCAGGGACAAAGAATAATTGCATGGTTTTAATGAGCCTAGCAATCAAATGATTATGACCCTCTATGGTATATGACAGTCCAAAATTATTTATGGAGAGTGGCAGTCAATGGGCAAGTTTACTAAAGCGCGTGAGGTTTTTGCACCTAACATGGCGTTTTAGTGCAGATAGTACCGCAGTAGCTGCAGAAGCTATGCAGTATCTTTTGGGGACGTGCTCGGCATTTTCCATGTAGAGAGCATGCTGTGGCAGAATATTGGATGCAGCTAACGCCACGCACTGAGGTGGTGTCATCTGCAACCCATGCTGTCTGCAACTTTGATAGTTACTGCACACTAAGTCTGCCCACGGTAACTGCGCATTGAAAACACGCCCACTCTCTACCCATATTCCGCCTACTCCAGCAGTTAGCACGGGATCTGCAGAAGGTGCAAAAAAACCCCGCTGCGCTATCTGCATTTCCCATGTGCTATGTTAACGCAGCCCAATAGCGCATACTATCTTCCATGGTAGCACAGCTTAGTAAACATCCTCGTAAATGATTATACCTGTCCATGGTATGGCGGTCCAAAATTGATAGCGACTTGTGCAAGTCTGAATGATTTTTAAAACAGTTGGGATTGACATTTGAGCTTGAGAACATTTTATAAAGACAACATAGGCAAAGAGGCTCTTAGCACCAGCCCCAATAGTGTACATATTGGGACACACAAATTTACACTCGCTTCAAAGCTGGTGTAAATGCATATCCGTGCTTCATGTGTGTTCCCATGTACTTTATCAAATATGAAGCCCAACAAGGAGCAAGGTGGAAAAAATGATGACCACCCAACAAAGTGAATTGTAAATACGATCTATTGTCCTTTCATATCACCCATCAAATTTCACCGTACAGTCATGTTTGTGTACACCTTCATCATAGTAACATAGTAAATGACGGCAGATAAAGATCAGCATGGTCCATCTAGTCTGCCCAACAAAATGGCAAGAGTAGGTGCATCTGTTGCTCTGTGCAGGCTACCCCTCCCCATGTCTTTGTTTAGGGGTAAACCCACCACTCCATGTAAGACACCCCTATTTGTTGAGACGTTATATATTTGTTGAGACATTATATGGATCAGAAGTTAGATGGTACCGTTCATTTTGTTTTTATCCTATTGCTGTAAAGGGATCCTCTGTGTTTGTCCCATGCCTTTTTAAATTCTGTCACAGTGTTCGCCCCTACCACTTCCATCGGGAGGGCATTCCAAGCATCCACCACCCTTTCAGTGAAAAAATATTTCCTGACATTGCCTTTCAGTTTACCCCCTTGCAGCTTCATGTTATGCCCTCTAATTTTACAGCTCCCCGTCTTTGGAAGAGGTTTGTTTGTTCATCATTTCTCTTTAAGTATTTAAAGGTCTGAATCATATCTCCCCTGTCCCTCCTCTCCTCCAACGTGTACATATTTAGGTCTTCAAGTCTCTTCTCATAAGGCTTCTGACGCAGGCTCCAAATCATTTTGGTCGCCTTCCTCTTAACAGTTTCCAGTCTTTTTACATCTTCTGCAAGATATGGTCTCCAAAACTGAACACAGCATTCCAAGTGAGGCCTCACCAGTGACTTATACAGTGGCATAAGTACCTCTTCTTTTCTGCTGGTAATCCCTCTTTGTATGCAGCCCAACATCCTCCTGGCTTTTGCCACCGCCTTGTCGCACTGTTTCGCCACCTTGAGATCATCAGAGATAATCACACCAAGGTCTTTCTCCTGAACCGTGCATACCAACCTCTCGCCCCCTATCGCGTACCTTTCTCTTGGTATATGATGGATATGATGAGTGATACGAAAGGACAATAAATTGTATTTACAATTCACTTTGGCGGGTTGTCACCGTTTATTCACCTTGTTCCTTGTTGGCCTTCAGAATTGCGAGCGTAAGTGCGTTTTTGGACTTGGCTTTTATCCAATATGTTCACACAATTGTGGTCAACATTATTGGTACCCTTGCATTTTAGGTAAGTTGTGTACAATATCTTGAGAAATAATTGGGCATTTTCCAATTGCACTCCTTGTGGCCTTGAACAAGTCATTTAACCCTTCATTGCCACAGAAAAATCCGTTATCAATGTCCCTGTTTAATGTACAATATCTAGTTTAGGTTTTAATGTAAACTACTTTGACTGAAATAATAAAACCATATAAAAAGGCTGTTAAATAAATAATATTTTAATAGTATGTTCAAAGGTATACAACAAAAAAAAGATGTCTATGCAACTTAGACAAAGCAATTTCTGAGAAAAAAACAAAATATAACCTGTACAGGATTAATGGCATCTTTCACTAGTATTTGGTTGCACGAACTTTGACAGTGATGACAGCCTCCAAACGTTTCTTGTAGCCATCTATAGGTTTCGTATATCTGTCTGCTGGTAGTTTCTCCCCCTCTTCAACTGTGATTTGTTCCAGTTCATGCATGTTTCCAGGATTCCTTTAACCAATGGCAGATTTCAGCTCTTTCCAAAGGTTCTCGATTGGATTGAGATCAGGACTCATTGCTGACTAATTTAAAATAGTCTATTTATTCCTTTAAACTATTCTTTTGTACTTTTGGATGTATGGTTTGGGTCATTGTCCTGCTGGAGGACCCATGATCTTCGACCCAGACCTAGTTTTCTGACACTAGGTAGCACATTTCACACCTAAATACCTTGGTAGTCCTCTGACTTCATGGTTCCTTTATGTTCCAGGCCTCCAGTTCCTGAAGCAGTAAAACAGCCCCACAACATTATGAAACACCCACCATATTTAACTGTAGGAAGGATGTTTATTTCTTTATAAGCTTCATTTCATCGCCTGTAAATGTATCACTGGTCTGCATTGCCAAAGTGCTCAAGTTTGGTTTCATCTGTCCACAGAACATTCTCCCAGACATATTGTGGTTTCTCAAGGTGAGTTTGGGCAAAAATTAGGCGTACCTTTCTATGTTTGTCTTTGACCAGTGGGGGTATTCCTTGGTCTTCATCCAGGAAGTCCTTCTTTGTTTAGTGCATGGCATATGGTGCAGGTTGAGACCATTATTCCAGATTGCTCCAGATTAGCCTTAAGCTCTTTGGATGTTGTATGTGGTGTTTTTCCAACAGTTAGCACTAACCTTCAAAAACTTCTTGGATTAATTTTTCTCTTCTCACCATGTCCTGGGAGCTGAAAACTTCTTAATAACATTGCAAACTGTAGACAAAGGAATCCAAAGGTCTTTGGAGATGGCCTTGTACCCCTTTGAAGTTTGTTTGGTGATAATGGCTTTTCTGATGGTCACAGGCAGCTCTCTTGTCTGCACCATTGTGAAAATGGAAGAGGAAGTGAATGTGACCATTTTAAACATTAGAGCCATCATTCATTGTTTGATTCAAGTCATGTGAGTACTGACAATTGATCACTGGTGCGTCTAAGATTACTGCAGTGGGAATGTGGTTCTTCTGTTCAAACTGATTTGAATTGTTTATAAGGGTGCCAGTATTCATGTCCTATTTAATTAATTAAACCCCTGCTTATCCCCACAATTCACTATTATAATCCTTAAAGGAATAACGAAACCTACAAAAATTATTTTTTGTCAGAACTATTGCCTTGAAGATATTATCTTCTCGTGGCCATCTGTTCCTTTCTATTCCTTTATTAGGGATGCAACCCTCAACATTCCCCAAGGGATACACCAACCCCTTAGTTAAAAACCAGGAAAGGAAAATTGTAACTAAAGCACTATGCACTTAGCTGTCCATGATGATACTCCAACCCAGAATCGGCATGGCAAACAGTCTTCGTGAAATCACATAGTACCATTATATGGCAGTCCTCTGCTGTTCTTCCAACGGGCCATATTCCAGCCAGCAGTGTAGCAACAGTCCTTCCAAGATATGCAACTCATAGTAACCCAACGTTGTGTTTCAGGCCGTAGATCCTCCTGGCCCTTCCTCAAACTTTGTTGTGAATCCAAAAACGTCAGCACGTAAGCATCCGGTTTATATCTCCAACACAGATCACATGTCGGTTGACATCCAATAGGCAATGGACAACAAGTAAACTTCCACACTTCCAAAATGATCAGTTTCCTCAAAGTAAACTCCACCAATCCAATGAGGAATTCAAGCCATGTATCCCTTGGGGGGTATCCCTTGGGGAATGTTGAGGGTTGCGTCCCTAATAAAAGAATAAAAAGAAACGGATGGCCACGAGAAGATAATATCTTCAAGGCAATAGTTCCGACAAAAAATAATTTTTGTAGGTTTCGTTATTCCTTTAATGATTATAATAGTATTCATGTCCTGGCAATGTCCCAATTTTTATGCTATTTCCTTTTTCATTTGGTCTTGTTTTATTTGATTCTTTTATGTATCAAATATGTGTGCAAATATAGTCCAAAGCCATTTCACTGGCCACTTTTTTTAGGAGATATTGGACATTAAAGGATTGACCTGCAAGGGTACCAATAATGTTGACCACAACTGCACATCACAACTCTGCCTCAAAATTCTACTCCATATAGAATACAACATACACATAAGGACACTCAATCTTCTAGTGCAAGTTCTTATATGCACATATATGATCACAAATTTATAAAAGTCCTTTTCAGCTTGTAAAACCATCTTTACACACAGAAAGATCTTAAGTTTATATGTACTTCTACCTACTCATTCCATTTCTACTCACAAAGGGGGAGGGCAAGTATGCATTTACTCATGTAAAAACCTTTGACAGTTATCTGCCATAGCGTTGTGCAGCATTTTAGTAGCCATGAGCATCCTTGAGACAACTGGCAGTCTCAGCAGGCTGTGATTCCTTTCCTTGGGCCACCATAAGGCCTACCTGAAGATTCAGTTGTACATAAGTCTTAAATTCTTGGAAATTATTTTCCACAGTTCTGTGGGAGCTCCCCATGTATTCAGAGCATCTCTGGGAAAGACAGTTACTCATGCAGATGAGCCTCACTGGGAAGTCACCTCGGTGCAATCCCGCTACTGCATGCCATTCTTCCTGTCCACAAATGCAGGCATTGCAAATGAGCATGTGAACCAGCAGAGCTAGGTTGTGAAGTCAGAAAATTATCCTTGGATGCAGTTCTCTCAGGATAATGATTAGAGTACTCGTTCCACCAAAACTGAACATTTGAAAGAGCAATGGCGTGGGGACAGGAGAGTAATCATTGTGATTTCCAATAGCTTAGGAAGTGATGATATCAGTCTGCATAGGGCTGAAGGAACAAAAGGCTTTGGCACTGCCAAGTTTAATTGTTTTGGTGCCTTAATGAATATTGAAAGGGTTAAAGTCGTGGATGAGGGGAGCTGTCTACAGAGAAAGGAAATATTCTGAAAGGTTGGCATATCTTGTGACATTCTTTATATGGCTGCTTTGACTTATTGAAATTATACAACTCCTTTGTGTGCTCTGAAGCGGTACAGACTTCCAATGTACAGTGATGCCGTCCGTGTATCATAGGACAGTAGGAGTTCAATCTGAAATATAATTGGTAAAGGGCATGGGAAGGAGGGAACTTGTGTTGGGCTGCATAAAGAATTTTAGGTGTACCTACTCAAGTTGGATGAATCTCTGCAGGGCAGACTGGATGGACTATTTTGATTTTCGTTCACTGTCAACTATGTTATTCTGAGAAGCAAACCACTACTACTACTGATCATTTGTATAGCGCTACAAGGCATATGCACTGCTGTAAAGACAACGCAATTTGATAACCTCAATAACCTCATCCGCCACTTAGCTGATACAGTTTAGTGAGCCCTTCCACCCAGACAAACATGACTACGTCCAGCAAGGTGATACCTATCTTGCCATATAGTTGTACATAGTTTTACCCCTTGTTATCCAAGTTCTATTGCCTTGTTCAATGTAAACATGTATCAGCTATTGAGATGTGTAAGTTGTATGTAAACCGCACTGATGCCGAATAGCGCGGTATAGAAGAGACTTTAAATAAATAAATAATAAATAAAACGCAACAGCAGAATTAGGAAAATGCCAGAATAATCTGTGAGATTCATACTGTATCTTATCCTACCTTAAATATGAGAAACAGAAAAACATATATTATTTGTTTACTTGTTTACTTTTATCAACCACATATGTGGAATCCAAGCCACACAGTTTGCAATAAATAAAATACAATAGTACAATTACATACATAATCCAATCACCTACAAAAACCCATGCCTCATCCCAACATACCCTCCTTCCCATCCTTCAACCAGCAGCACTCATTCCTCATCTTAACCCCCCTCATATGCACAACAAAACAAAGATGTTTTAAGAGTTTATTAAAAAGTCCCCCAATCGCTTTCCTGATGGAGTCCAATAGGGAGTTCATTTCACTATAAGATCACTTGCACTGAGAACATCTCAGTGACATCCCTTTTGCATTCACCAACAGCTCCCATCAAGGATCAATTCAGAGCATATGGTGTCAACCTGCAGGACAAATAACTTGTGGCCATGTTCATAAAAAGTACAGTATTACCCACACAGCTGGTGTAACATGTCCTTTAATCAGCTTCAACATCATATTCCGCAACAGTTACAGACCACAGATATCTTTTTATGGAAGCCCTAAAAGGAACATGTTACAATAATCCATGTGGAGAACTGTGAATGCCTGAATCACCAAAGCTAAGTTAGCCTCTGTAAGGTATGGACCCAATTGGCTAATCTGCCTCAAGACAAAAAAAGATCTTTGCTTTATTCATGCTACATGAACCTTCATACAAAACCGGAAATCCAACCAAACAGCAAAATCCCTTAAGAAGACTCCATTATTTCTAACAAGAAATTTCCCTCCTCTCTAGTACATGAGAAGGAACTGTCTCTTACACGTGTCTGTACAGCACTGTGTACGCTTTGTGTACAAATGATCAGTCGTAGTACAGACAAAGCCATGCTGTTTTCAGTATATTCAACTTCACTCTTATCTGCACAGCCAGCCTCTCAACTACACTAACTTGCTCTGAACTATCCTAACCAACCCCTCTATATCCCTGGGAAAGGTAAGTATGATCTGCATATCATCAACACAGATGTACAAATGGAGCTCACTTGCCTGAATTGATAAATAAAGAGGTACAAATTAAATAGATAAGAGGCCAATACAGACCCTCGAGGCACCCTCTGATGTAAGAACCAACTCTTAGAACGCTTTACCTGTTCCTTCACCACTTGCTGAAGAGCTGGCTCATGACCTCCATTCTATTACCCCACAATGAGGCAGAGGAGCATTACCACTGAGCTCACCTGATAACGCAGTCTGTCATAGAGGAACCCTTGGCCAGCTGAAAACCCTGTTCAGATATCTGAACAGGTCGGGATGAACTACTATACAGCCCACAGAGAGGGTGCAAGATCTTCATGGCATGTGGCATGCTACACAGCCTTGTCACAAGGAGGCACCTGCCCCTGCCCCCAGAGAACACACTGGAGGAAGCTGACATGTTTATGTTTATGTTTATTCATTTGATAAAAACCGCCTTTCTAGGACAATCAAGGCGGTGTACAATTTAAAAACAATTAAAAGGAGGCCAATGGCCAGCGAAGTAGAAAGAAAAGTTTACAATGTTTTAATAGGAAAATAGAAAAGAAGAAGAGACAAGACAGGACATGAGTAGGTAACAATTCTGGGAGGGAGATATGAAGAAGAGGGAAGGAGGATATCACACAAAAGGGGAAGGGAGGTCGAAGGCCAGGGAGAAGAGATGAGTCTTGAGATTTCGTTTGAAAGTGGTATATTGGAGTTCCAAACAGAGGGAAGAGGGGAGGGCATTCCAAAGAGTGGGGCCAACAAAGAGTGGGGCCAGCAAAAAAGAAGGCAGAGGAACGGGTGGATTGGAGGTGAGCACGGGAAGGAGAGGGAAGGGAGAGGCGATTGAGGTGGAAAGAGCGAGGGGTGTGCCTGGAGGAATGAAAGGAGAGGAGATCCGTTAAGTATTGTGGGGTACTGGTGTGGAGAGCTTTATGAACCAAGTTGAGTAGTTTGAATTGAGTGCGGAAGGGGATAGGTAACCAGTGGAGGTGAAACAGCAGAGGGGTGATGTGATCCCGGAGAGTGGAGTGAGTAACAAGACGAGCTGCAGTATTTTGAATCCGCTGGAGCCGAAGTAATTGGGATTTGGGGAGACCAGTGAAAACTGAATTGGAAAAGTCCACACGCGACATAACTAAGGATATCAGTAGAGTAGTGAGGGCTGATGGGGAAAGGAAGGGACGGATTGTCCGAATTTGGCGAAGAAAGAAAAAAGAGGTCTTGGTAATGTGCAAAATATGTGCGTGAAATGATAAATCAGAATCAAAGTGTACACCAAGGTATCGGAAGGTGGAGACTAAAGGGACAGGGGTGCCGGAGAAAGAAGGGGCCACCAACGGGGATGGGCTACCGTGAGAAAACCAAATAGCGATTGTCTTGGCTAGGTTAAGGTGGAGACAGTTATGTGTTAGCCAATTGGCTACAAAGGAAAGACAGGAGTTCAGTACAGAAAGATCCAGACAGGAAGGGGAAGTATGGTGGAGCAGAACTATGTCGTCTGCGTAAAAAAAGGCTGATATTCCAGACTGGTGTATTAGAAGGAAAAGGGGGGCCAGGAAGAGGTTGAAGAGGAGGGGAGCCGACAGAACCCTGCGGAACCCCACATGGGAGGTGCAGAGAGTCTGAAGAGGGGGTAGATGAGGAGGAGGAGAGAACAGCACAGGAACGGGAGGAGAGAAAAGAGTGGAACCAGCGATAGACAACACTACAGAGACCCGCTTCCTGTAAACGGAGAAGAAGAAGGGAGTGATCAACTAAGTCGAAGGCAGCCGAAAGATCAAGGGCAACCGCCACCGAGATGTCACCATGATCGTGAGCTACATGCAGTGCATTAGTGAAGGCAAGCAAGACAGTTTCAACACTGTGACCCTGGCGAAACCCAGACTGACGAGGGTGAAGAAAGTTAGTAGAGTCAAGATGATGTGAGAGTTGTGCAAAGGCAAATTTCTCCAGAAGTTTAGAGAGAAAAGGGAGGTTGGACACCGGGCGTTAATGGGCAGGGACCGAGGGATCAAGTGAAGGATTTTTAAGGATAGGACGGATCAAAGCGTGCTTCCAAGAGCGGGGAAAGGTCCCTGTGGAAAGGCTAGAGTTGAACATAGTAAGAATATAGGGAAGGAGCCCTAGAGAAGGGGCAAGAAGCCAAGAAGAGGGAACAGGATCGAGAGCACAGGAGGTTTTTGTAGAGGAAGAAATGAGTCAATGAAGTTCAGGGGCAGTGGTCAAGGAGAAAGAGGCCCAGTAATGAGAGAGTTGAGAGACGGGAGGGGGAGAGGCGACTGGAGGGGGAGAGTGAATAGGAGCGGGACAAGAAGGTAGAGACGCTCTTAGGGAGGAAATCTTATCACTGAAGAAAGTTGCCAGAAGTGAAGGAGGGGCAGAGGGATGGACCGAAGTAACTGGAGCTGAGGTGTGAAGGGAGGTGAGAGACTTGAGGGTGGAATAGAGGTGCCGTGTCTGATTTGTAGCATTAGAAATAGCGTTAGGGAAATAAGTGCACTTAGCAAGATGTACGCTTGAGTGGTAATAGGAATAGTTTGACTTAAAGAGTGCTAAAGTGGTTGGAGAGGGAGCCTTGTGCCACAACCGCTCGGCTCTGTGAAGATGGGAACGCAAAAGTCGAAGACCGCTATAATACCAAGGATGTGTGGGCCGGCGACGAGATGATCGAGGATGCAGGGGCGCTCTGTGATCGAGGGCAGTGGAAAGGATGGATGACCAGAGGGCAGATTGGGAATTAGGTAAAAGAGAGGGAAAATCAGTGGGAAAGAGCTCAGATGCTGCAGGAAACTGCTGGATCTTGAGTGGAGTGATGGTGCGAGAGAGCTGGGAAGAGGAGGGTGGAGTGGAGGAAGAGAGAGAAGAGGGAGAAGACATTCCTGAGTGTGAGCAGGAGACAGAGAGGCAGACGTGATCTGTCCACGGAAGAGGTGTAGAGCAAAGATTTTGAAGCGTAAGTGAAGAGGAGGATGATGTTAGAAGCAGGTCAAGGGTGTGACCAGCATGATGGGTGGGGAAAGTAACATGCTGGGAGAGAGACAGGTCATGTAGAAGAGAAATAAAGGATTGATCTCTGGACGATGTAGGAGAATCCACATGAAGGTTAAAATCGCCCGCAATAAGTAAGTGGGGGAAAGCTAGGGAAAGATCAGTAATAGTTAACAGGAGAGCGTCCCAGAGATCGGAGCGGAGAGCGGGGGAGAGGGGGGGGGGGAATAGACAAGAAGAACGTGTGTGGGAGGAGAGGTATGAAGATGAAGTAGAAGGGATTTGGGATAGTGCAGCAGTGGAGAAAAGATCTGGGTATAAGAGAGGGTCGGACGTAGGAGAGTGACCACACCGCCACCAGACCGGCCAAGACGTGGAACAGAAACTGCGGAGAAGCCAGGGGGGAGACAGCGGGCAAGGAGGGCATCCTCACTGTCTCTGAGCCACGTTTCAGTGAGGAGAGTAAGATCAAATGATGACTGAAGGATGAGATTCTGGATAAGAAGAGTTTTGGTTCGTAGAAACCAACAATTCACAAGGCCAATGTAAAGGGGGGGCTGAGGGGAAGTAGAAGGTTCAGGAGATACGGAGGGGAGAGAAGAGAAGGATAAGCAGGGACGGAGATTGGAGAGACAGCGAGAGCGTGTGCCAAACAGCTTGTCCGGACGTCTGCCCCATAGCACAGGTATGGCAGCCATAAGACAGCAATGAGAAGAGGAGAAGATAGAAGAACAAGAAGGGATTCCTACCTGAGGGAAAGAAGAGGCGATTCTGGAAGGAAACCGGATCAAAGTAGTTGAAGTGGTTGTCTCAGGTGTTATGGGAGAGCAGAGTGCTAGGAGTCGGAGAATTTGCAATGTCGCAGCGGCAATGTGGCCTACGCTGCCGGAGCGGCCCCAAGGAGCACGCCCCTGTCGCGCGCCGCAGGCGCTCTAGAACAGTGGCATTCCCTGCTGGATTGTTTTTCAAAATTGACCAGTTGCATGTACATCAGTGCTTTTATTTATATCAATAGAACAATATTTCTATCAGGAAGGATGAATATGGAGTGCTGATGGAGGAAGGGGACACTTAACAAGGGTATGCCTAGCAAGCTTGATAACCAAATCAACCTTAGCTATCATGAGGTGGAAAATTGCCATCACATCAACCATCCTCCATTACTGTACTTGTTGATTAAGAAACTGTTGAGTCGTCTACTAAGAACCCTTTAAATTGTTCTGAATGACTGGAGTGTACTCCATGAATGTTTCTTTCACATCGGTAGGATCTTCCCATGTGCTTAATCTTCCCAGTGCTTGGACTAGTTCAAGGAGTCTATCTTGTGGGCACAAAGCTTAGCTGACCTCACCTCACCCAACTACTGCATCATGAGCTCATACCACTTCTTGTATTGGCTTTCCTATGCTGTTTGAGAGCCTTCCAGATAATCTGGTTTTATTTATATCCAGATGGGCTGCATCTGCATATCCCGATAATGTACATTTCCATGTCTAAAATGGCCAACTTAAATATATGTGCACAGCAGATGGATGTCCGCAGGCCTGCTTCCAGAATTGCTTACTTGGATACTTGCAGATATGGCTGCAGTTAACACAGTGGATATTGCACTAGTGTTGGTCTAGACTGTCAGCCTGGACACGTTTATCCCAAGATGACCCTTTGAAACAGATTAGTTTTATGCATGCCAGATGACAGGCACTTCCGGGCTCCCATGTCATCCATCTGTTGAGTGCCTACAGGTTCTTGTAGGCGATGGGTATGTACAATACAGTGTGTGTCTTTACATTGCACTCAGACCCTGAATGGAAGGGGGGCCCCTCCAGGTACAAGTGTCTGTTGGCAAACACTGTGGGTTTCAGGGACTCACTATAGTGCAGAGCATGTCTGTGGATGTACATCATGTTCCTGCTTCAGATGCCTGAGGTACAGCAGCAGAGCCGAGTTGGACTCCCAGCGCATGATTATTTTGTGGCTGCATCACCAGTGCTTCTTTGTGGAGGGGACTACTGTTGTATATCACTGTTGCTGTTTTGGTCTGTTTATGTCATGGTGTACTGTGGGAGTGAGGGTGCTTTTAACCAGCCAAGAGGGAGGCGTGGTCTAGTGGTTAGGACAAGGTACTTCAGGCCGGAGGGCTGGGGGTTCAAGTCCCACCTGGGGACAGCAATCTCAGGCCGGAGGGACTGGGATTTCTAGTCCTATAGGCACTCCCTGTGGTCTTGGGCAAGCCACTTAACCCTCCATTGCCCATGTTCCCTGTAAGTATTAGCGTATGTGTTTCATATCCCCTCATGTTAAATGTATCCCCCAATTGACCGCTTTGACCCGGTGAAAAGCGGGATATAAATACAGCTAAATAAATAAATAAATAAGATCAAAGGGACCATGTCCTGCTGCCATTTGTGGATACAGATCCAGGAGGCACCTCACGGTCCTACATAACATTTGCCTTGATCCTGGCCCATGCAGCTCTATTGGGTGTCCCTACCCTAAGGTACTGATGGGCATTTGTTTTTGGGGTGCTGTTTATATCACATATGGACCCCTATGGTTGCTATCTGTGCACTTTTTGTAAAGGTTCAGGTTTGTGTGTGTGAACAATGAACAGCGGTGACCCTTTGGTGATGGGGGGGGGGGGCCATGGGGAAAGAGGAGCTTTGGCTACATGGCCTGCCTCATTATCTCTTCACATGCTCTATCACATACTGGGAGTGTCCAATGAGTTCTGGAGATGTGCGGTCAGGCACAGCAGCAGCCCCCATGCACATGCCGCCATCATGATTCTCACAGATGGCCATATGGTATTTCGGCCTATTCAGAAATTGCCACCTGTGGAGGGCACAGTCAAAATATCTTTCTCATAGCATCCTAGCCAATGCATGTGTTTTGAAAGCAGGTTTATGCCACATTGCAATGGTTCAAAGGGTACTCATCCGGCCAGTCCCTCAGAGCAGGCTGCACTCATACCTGCAACCTTTGCTATGTACATGTGCTGTTATTTGAGCATATCATTGCAGATGCTTGTTGGGTGATTGGGCACAGATGTCCCCTAGGTGGAGGCTTCACTTGAGACACTCGCTATAGGGAGACAGGGCAAACAGCTTCATAAGGGGAAGATGGAAGACACAAACACAGTGGTTGTCCCATTCATTAGCCCTCGTTTATTAAACAAACGCATAAAACAATGTACAGTACCACATCTACAATCCCTCTCCCCATCTATGCTCCTCCCCCCTGAGGGTGGGTGGAATCATGGCAGAGATACAGCCTCATAGGTCAAAAACAACCTGTGTCAGTGAATGTTTCTCTGTCCTGAGGCCTTCCAGATGACCTACTATGAAGTCCTAGGCCCAGGTGACAGTTGCAAAGCCATGCTGAACCACATGCCTGAGGGCCTGCAGGTGCAGCAGGACATCGGGCTCACCATGGCCAGGGAGAAGCCTCATGGTGGGGCATCTGGGGGCCGGTAACGGGGAACTGCTGTTGTGCCACAGTCCTGGGTGGCTGTGTCACAGCAGTGTTGCCAGTGGCTAGCACATCCATACCCCCCAACCCTCCTACTTCTAATTCCCCCTCCACCTCCCCAGCTACCCGCCCCTCCTGCATCTCTTCCCCCCTTTTGCAGCCAATAGGCCCTCAACTGCAGCCATGAATGCATAGTTCATAATTGTCAGTCAGAACCCCGACATATCAAAGGCAGAGCGGCGGTGTCCCAACAGGACGTCCATGCCCGCTAATCATGTCCTCTCTCAGTCCCATCTAACTTCCCCATGTGTTGTATGGGGAAGTTAGATGGTATGGGAAAGGGATGGTTTGGGGGCAGGGTTAGTGTGGACAGTGGGTGGTTGTCGGCCCCAGATGTACAGGACTGATTCAAATGTCGGCTCTGTACATCCAGGGCCGGCGGCTTGAACGGGGAATTTATTCCACCTTGGAGGTGGAATACATTCCCCTAGTTGGCGGGGGACTGCGGACCAAGAGCTCTGAAAGGGGGCTGGAAGGGGCACAGGACATTCCCCGTGGACTGATCCTGGCCTTGGGAGGCCAGATTGGAGGTCAGGCTGCGGGGAAAGCACTTTTGGAACCGGCGGATGGGGATTGCAGCTTTTCAATGGAACCACAGTGCCATGGCAACTGGACACCGTGGCACCACAGCTCCACTGAAAAGCCCTGACTGAGCTAGCCGGGCAAGGCCTGTACATGCAGGCTGGACTGAATCGGGTCCCGGCCTGCATGTACAGGCCTAGACGTGATTCTGATCCCGCGGGGCTATATGTGCCCTGCGGGATCAGAATCCCTGCTAACTCTGTGCTTCCGGTTCTGACCGGGCACACAGAGGGCCGGGATGTCCACATTGGAATTAGGCTCTTAGGGTTTTTTTCTTTTGGAATAATTTCCAGATTATTCATAAGCCAGACTTCTTTAGTGGGTTCTTTATGTTCTTTGTAGTGTAAAGCAATCCTTTGTATATTCAGGACCAAAACCATACCCAGGCATTTATTTTTATGCAAGTTTCTGAGCCCTTCAATTTCTGAAGAATATCCAAGAGGACTTATTAGAGGACCACATATGGCACACAGAGGGATAACCTCTGCTCAAAATGCTTGCATCTTTTGACATTTTGTAACCATATGAATAAACCACACTTTGTGCAACCTGATTAAGCCAGCCTGTCCATTTTAAATAACTGATCAGGGTAAAATATATTTTATGGATAAAATTGTGGAGGGAAATTTTAGAAAGGACATCCAAGTGAAACTGGGGACATCCAGGACAGAACATGCAGAAAACATCAGAGACGTTTATGCTCCAACTGATTTCAGGAACATAGACATGCACGCGGCCGGGCACATAGATATCCAGGAACATAGACATGCACGCGGCCGGGTACATAGATGTCCAGGAACATAGACATGCACGCGGCCGGGCACATAGATGTCCAGGAACATAGACATGCACGCGGCCGGGCACATAGATATCCAGGAACATAGACATGCACGCGGCCGGGCACATAGATGTCCAGGAACATAGACATGCACGCGGCCGGGCACATAGATATCCAGGAACATAGACATGCACGCGGCCGGGTACATAGATGTCCAGGAACATAGACATGCACGCGGCCAGGCACATAGATGTCCAGGAACATAGACATGCACGTGGCCGGGTACATAGATGTCCAGGAACATAGACATGCACGCGGCCGGGTACATAGATGTCCAGGAACATAGACATGCACGCGGCCGGGTACATAGATGTCCAGGAATATAGACATGCACGCGGCCAGGCACATAGATGTCCCCATTAGGGACACTTGGGTCGGGGATGTCCAGCGGCATAGCCAAATGAAAGCATGAGCCGCCATTTTCTGTTGCTGTTCATTGACAGATGGTAAAATACAGAGGGCAGCAATGTAGCTCTTCTCTACATCTTCCAGACATTTGCCTGACAAAACAAACACTTTTCGGATGCCTGATTGTACCTGGAGAAGGAATAACTTTGGACATGATTCAGGACATCCAGGGCATTTCTTAGACCAGGCTGGGATGTCCAGCTTCTTAGGTATGCCCTTGCCATGCCTCTGCCATGCTCCTGTTCAGACTTGGATGTCCTTGTGCTGGAGATGTTCAGAGATCCAACTTCTAGAATGGCTATGAGAACGTCTCCGACATGCCTCTCTGCAGACATCCAAATTGCAAATAGCGTTTTTAAAATAACCTCCAAAGTGAATACTGCTCAAATTAGTAATGATGAAGACAAGTTTAGAGGACATAAAAACATCTTCATAACACTCACCATCTTTATTTCACTTCTGTCTTAAGTTCAGCACCTGTGCAGATTGCTGAACTTCATCCCTCCATCAAATGTTACTCGTTTCAAATCCCTTTAACAAATCCTACCACACCAACTTGTGTTAACAGAAAATAATTTTTTTGTCGGACCTTTTTCTCACAAAGGCATCTAACAACTATGCTAGACTCCTATTCCTTCTATCCTTTTACTTTATTTTTATTTTTCAAATCCTCAATTAAAGATTACTTAAAATGCAACCTTCAGTCAACCTATTGGGAAGCACTCCATGTTAACTCATATGTCCATTATTTCTCCTGATTCCTGACATAACATCATGTCTAGAACTCCTGAATTCATAAGTTCTGCATCAGGCCACATGTGAAAACTCTTTTATTTATCTGAGCGGAGGCACCATTATTTCTTTTAATTTAATTTTCCTCTTGGTCATGTTCACCAACAATTCATCTCTCCGGATTTCTTCTGGCTCACTCCTCAAAATGGCCGTGGCATCTCTTTTGAAGCTTGTGATGATGTCATAACCCCCATCTTATTTAAAGATATAACACTCATTTAAAAAAAAAGACCCACTGATTTTAATTGAGCTTAACCGATCGCAATCCATTACAGTAAGGAATGACACTCTGTTTCTATATTTAACCCATGTGGTTGTAGCGTGTTCAAAAAATATATCCAGAATTGTTCTTTATAATTCAACCGAGCTTCCCTGTCTCCTCCTCTCCAATGCGTGTCCTTTATCAAGACAACATTGTACAATTGGAGCAGATTCATTCTCTGTGTGTATCCAGAAACGATGTTCCCTGAATCTCACTTTTAATGCTCTCTTTATACATCCCACATATACCTTTTTATTTATTTATTTATTTATTTAGCATACATTTGTATACCGCTACTTCCAGCGATCAGTAGCGGTTTGATTACAGATATGAATTTGTCGAATCATGACAGAAATTTTGCGGTATACACACATTGATTTGGAGGGGGAAGCACAGCACACGGGGAGAGGTCATATGTAGAGGAGTCAGACATTACATATTTACATATTTACATAAACTACAACCATGTTTCATTGGGTGGTATCATTTATACCCCTGGGATTATATCAGATTGTATTGACACTGGAAAAGATGTGTCTTGAGTTTCTTTCTGAATTCCATAAGGTCTTTAATAGCTCTTAGCTCTGGTGGAAGTTGGTTCCAGAGGGACGGGGCCAAGTAGGAGTATGCTCATTGGCTAGTAGTGGCAGTTACAGATCTGATATCAGGGGGAACGTGGAGTATATTTGAGTGGATTGTTCGCCTGCTTCTGTTGGGTGGTTGCGTGCTGATAAGGGTGGAGAGAAAGGATGGCGCTATGTTATGTATAAGCTTGAAGGTGGTTATTAGTGTTTTATATTTTATCCGGGCTGCAATGGGGAGCCAGTGTAGCTTGATTAATACAGGGGTAATGTGATCAGTAAGGTTTTTTTTCATGATGACCCTAGCCGCTACATTTTGGGCCATTTGGAGAATGTTGAGGGTTTTCTTTGGAAGGCCCTGTAGGATGGCATTGCAGTAGTCGAGGTGTGGCATAATTAGAGCTTGTGCAACAGATCTGAAATCATGAGGTTCAATGATGCTCCGTAGGGGTTGTAGGACTGTAAGTTTGTGGAAAACGGCCTTGTTGGTTTTGCGGAGGTGCTTTTCGATCTTTAGATTGCTGTCAAGTGTTACACCCAGATATTTTATTTCAGTCTTCGTGTTGTATGTATTGTTACATAGGGTGACTGACGCAGGAGGGTCAAAGTTTGGTTTTTGACAGAGCATAGACTTATATACTCTACAAAAGTAGTGCTACATGTCAAAAGCATCTTATTTTTGATAACCTTCAAGTTACCAGGACATGTCCATCACTCTCCTTTAATTATCTTTAGATATATTTCACAATTTTCACAGCTGTAATGTCCTATTCTGCCTTCATTTTGTTGTCGAGAAAGCATCCATATAGCAGGTCATTGAACCATGTCCCCAGTATTCTTACTTCTTATGTAAGCTATGATAGGACGTTGATTGAAACATTCATGGTTTGTTAAAATCCACCAATGTTTTTGCAGTTTCACTGTGACTTTTTGTGCTCTGTAAGAGAATGGCAAAACACATACAAAATGATCCTCCTCAGGTCTAGCCTTATAAGCCAATTGTTCTACATATAATGTTCTTTGATAAACTTTCTTAATGCATGCTTCTGGATAACCCCATATCAGATACTTGGTTATCAGATCTGATGCTTGAGTTTTATACTTTCTGTCGTATAACAAATCCTACACAATTTAAAAATTGGCTTTTTGGCCACCCCATCTTCAACTTATATGGATAATGATAATATACAGAAGCCAGCAGAGCAAAATAATGCATTAATCAAGTTACCAATCCTTTATCCTGTTTTATGATTAACACATCCCAAAAAGAAATCTTCTTTTGATTCTGCTTGCTTTGAAATTTTAAACTTGGCACACAACTGTTGAGAACCCATCCAAATGCATAATACATCATCCAAATACCTGACCCATAATTGCACAAACCTCACCCAATCAGATGGATAGAGAAATTTCTTCTCAAAATCTGCTGCATATAATGTAGCTACAGTGGGGGCCACAGTTGCCCCTATAGCAATACCAAAGGTTTGATGGTAAAACTCCTGTTTATAACAAAATTAATTATTGTACAAAACTAGTTCCAGCATATCCATAATATAACCTTTAAAAATTCTTGAAACTAGTACATTTCCCCCAATCCATTTCTCCTATAATATGTAGCGCCTGTTGCTGATCCACATTGGTGTAAATAATTGATGTCCATTGTACCAGTCAGCAATCTGTTGTTAAATCCTTGATCTCATCCAATATATTTAATAGCTGGGGAATATCCTTCAAATAAGATAAAGTCCATGGTGCTAAAGGATTCAAGATTACATCCTCAAACTGAGACTATGGTTCCAAAACTGACATTCTACTCGATACTATAGGTAGTCCTGGTGGAAGACTAGTGGACTTATGGATCTTTGGGACTGTACAAAATTGAGGGAAGTGGATTCTAGTTATTAAAAAGTCCTGTTCTCTATTAGTCGAATATCCTTGTTGATGTCCCATTGTGACTAAACAATAACTTTTTCTTTCAAATTTGGACTTGGATCCTCCTGTTGTTTTTTATAATATTTCACATTGTCCAACTGCCGATAAATCTCTTGATCGTACTATTGATGGGATTGTATAACTACCACTCCTTCCTTATCAGCTCTTCATATGACTGACTATATTTTCCTTTTGGGTTAATTCAAATAAACTTTCTCATTGATCTTTTGTCATCTTCTTCCTTTATATTTGTTTTTCTATCAGTTGTACTTCTTGTATCATTATTCTTTGATAAGTAGCAATTAGAGGATCGATTGGTCCATTAGGAACTCATTTTGATGATCTAGTTACCAATGACACAAAACACCAGCCGTAAAGAGCAATCCCAAAGGCAAAACACACAAAAAGCTCTAAACATAAGAATAAACTCTTAACCAATTTACTCAAAAATCCTTTCTAAAACAATTGTACTATCAAATCTATCAAGTTACCAATGACCCATCCTTTGGTATTATGTTATGAGTAGAATATAAACAGATTATTAATTTTTGAAATAAATACTTGTTTAGAACTATATGCATCTAAAACAAATTATATCTAATTGTAGGAGCAAAAGACAACCCTAAATTTAACACCTCCTCCTGAGTCAGTGTAATAATTTCTGATGTTAAATTTATTACTGCTGATTCTTGGAGCTGGAGCGAGTTATGGGACCTCTCCATGCAAACTGGGATTGTTGAGGTCTTTGTCCTCTGCCTCTTCCATGACCTCTTGGTCTGCCACGTTGGTTTTCTACACCTAAAAATCCCAACCATAATCTCAGCTCTATTCATACCGTTGTTCCTCTTCACTCAAATCTTTCGTCTTTACATCCCACCTGACTTATTCATCCATGGGAATATATTCTGTGTTTGGTGATATTTTTGATCTCTCTTTAACTTTTTTAATTTTAGAGTTTTAATTGGCTCCTTAAATTTAAGTATAGTATCACTGGAATGGCATACTTATGAAATGCACAATGGATTTGATTTATTTATTTTATTTAACATTTCTTATATACCACCTTTCATGATATCAAGGCAGTTTACATTGAACAAACTGAAATTACATTGAACAGGGCATTATAACTTGGAGATAACTATTTACAGGGAACATGGGCAATGGAGGGTTAAGTGGCTTGCCCAAGACCACAAGGAGCACCTGTGGGACTAGAAACCCCAGTCCTTCCAGCCCAAGGTTGCTGTCCTCTAGTGGGATTTGAACCCCTGACCTTCCAGCCTGAGGTACCTTGCCCCAACCACTAGGCCACTCCTCCAACCATTGATATTATTGCTAGTAGATTCATTAGTTAAGTCAGAACAAGAATTGAAGGAATCAATTAAAAAAGTGGAGGAACAACTAAAAGAAACTAACAGAGGAGAAATATCAGCAGCAAATGAAAGATGTTGAAGAGACTGTGCTTAAATTTAAGGAGTTTATTTTGCTAATAAAGATTCTATTTTTTGTGGTCAAAAAGTTTTACTTTTTCCTGATGTTGCCAAAACAACTCGAGAATGTTGGATAAGTTTTCTTCAACTTAAGCCTTGCATTTTGGAATTGCAGGCCACTTTTTTCCTTTGGCTTCTGTGCAAATGTTTGATGTCGTATCAAGGTTCTAACTATGTTTTTTTCTGATCCATTACAACTGGAGAATTTTTTGCTTGGCAAAACTTGATACATTAAGGGAGTTATTCTGAGCCATGAATAGCAGGGATGGATGGCCCGACGGGACGTCCATCCCCACTATTCGTGGCTTCACCTGTCCCCGAATAACTTCCCCGCTGGTTGTGCAGGGAAGTTAGATGTGGGCAGGGAATGGGCACCCCGGGGGTGGAGAGTAGGCGGGCAGTGGGCAGCCGCTGGCCCTGGATGTACAGGTCTGATTCTAATGTCAGCCCTGTAGGTCCGGGGTCGGCGAAATGTCCGGGGAAATTATTCCACTTCCTAAACAGCTCTCGGGGCCTATGCCCCATCGCTTCCATCCTGGAGGACCACACCTTTCACTTTGCTTCTTGAATTTTCTTCCAATAGACATTAGCCTCTATCTTCCAGCGCACCCAATCCCCTTCCAAACCCAACTTCCTCCATCACCTCTCCAGCCTACGCAGTTCCCTCTTCATCCCCAATAATTCCCTCAAAAACCACCCCCTGTTTTTAGCCCTTCTCTCCCTCATCCATACCAACTTCTGTGGGGCCACCTTCTCCAATGCCCCCTGCATTACCTCTATCCAGTCAGGCACTGGTTCCCCCAACATCCCCATCACACCCAACTTGCCTTCTACAGTTGTGTTTAACATTATTAGCACCTTTGCATTTTAGGTATGTTGTGTACGATATTCCAACTTCATGTCATCATATTTTAATAGTCTGTTGAAAGGTATACGACAAAAAAAAGATGTCTTTGCAACTTAGATGTAGTAATTTCTGAGAGAAAAAAACAAAATATGATCTAGGCAGGATTAGTGGCAGCCTTCACTAATATTTGGTTGCACAACCCTTGGCAGTGATGACAGCCTTCAAATCTTTCTTGTAGCCATTTATAAGTTTCATATATCTGTCTGCTGGTAGTTTCTCCCACTCTTCAACTGCAATTTGTTCCAGCTCGTGAATATTTCCAGGATTCCTTTTACCAGAGGCAGATTTCAATTCTTTCCAAAGATTCTCGATTGCATTGAGATCAGGACATTGCTGGCCAGTTTAAAACAGTCCATTTGTTCCTTTTTAACCATTCTTTTGTACTTTTGGATATATGTTTTGGGTCATTGACCTGCTGGAGGACCCATGACCTAGCTTTCTGATGCTAGGTAGCACATTTCACTCCAAAATACCTTGGTAGTCCGCTGACTTCATGATTCCTTTAATACATTACAAGCCTCCAAACAAAACACCTCCACAACATATTTAAGTGAAGGAAGGGTATTTTTTTCCTTATAAGCTTCATTTCATGGTGTTATTCCATCAGTTCGCACTAACCTTCAAAGACATCTTGGATTAATTTTCCTCTTTCCACCACATCCTGGGAGGTTCTTGATAGTCCCATGAGGAGAAAACTTCTTAATAAGATAGACACAGGAATCCCAAGGTCTTTGGAGATGGCCTTGTAGCCTTTGAGATTTGATGTTTGCTGATAATGACTTTTCTCATGATCTCAGGCAGCTCTCTCTTCCATTGTGAAAATGGAACAGGGAGTAAATGTGGCCATTTAAAACATTAGAGCCATCATTCATTGGTTGGTTCAAGTCATGTGAGCACTGACAATTGATCATAGGTGCGTCTAATTTCACTGCAATGGGAATGTGATTTTTCTGTTCAAAATGATTGGAATTGTTTATAAGGGTGCCAATAATCATGTCCTAAATGACTATTAATATTTAAAACCAAATACGTTTACCCACAAACAACTATTAACAAAATGATAAACCTATGCCCTTAACTAACAAATAAATAAATAAATATAAAATGTTAATGTTGACACAATGCTGTGTTTTGTGGTGGAGAAGCAGGCTCAGAGTGCAGGAAAAGAAAGGGGAAACAGTCTTTTTTTTCTAAACCCAAAGAAACTGCAGGCACAGGAAGGGTTAACACCCAAAGTAAAGCCAAAGATCTCCTGCAGAGGAGTGCAGGGCCAGAGACACACCCAGTTCCCATGGAGACCGAGGGAGGAGATGGGAGTGGTTCGGGGGTGGAGTCAAGAGCCATAGGACAGCCCCAAACATTTAGGCAGGGAAGTTTCACTCACAAACAGATTGCACCGACACGGAAGGAGCCACAGGAAGGGAATGCACAGAGATGGGCATGGAAGGAGAAACAGACAGGAGCTGAGAAGGAGGAGGAGATTGAAAGCAGACACAGAGGCACTGAGACAAGCAGAGTTGGGGCAGCGCCACTGGGACAAAGGAAGCTGACCAAGGACAGGAACAGAGAGGTGAGAAGGCCAGAGGAGAGCTCGGGGGAAGATTCATCTGAGGAGGAGATATTTTCCAGAAGCTCCTGGTCTGGCCCTTCTCAGTATAAGGGGCCTACAGGAGGACAACACCCTACTGGCAAGGTGAGCCCTTTACAAGCCTTAAAGAAGCTTTTAAATAGGGAAACCTTTTCCTGCCCTTCCCCCACTAGCTCACATACTGAGAAGCATAATTGGGAGCAAGTGTTGAAAGCTTTACAGCGTGTAAAGGCTCCTCAGGCAGACGCTGAGGAGAACAAATATCTGAAAGAGCCCAGTGAGGAAGAAATGGAGCTAGGAGACACTTTTTATGAAAGTGGGGTTTCAGATATGGAAATTGAATGTGCTATCTGTGCCAAAGAAGAATAAGGAACTGAATAGGGTTTTAGTAACTGGAGAAAAACCCAGGAGTTCTTAATAAGGACATTCTATGCAAAAGCCCATAACTTTTAGCTAGGCTAATCAATGACTGTTTGGCTGAGAAAGCTGCATGGTGAACAAAGCCAGAAAGGAGCTAAAAGTATAAATTGTATCTTGAAGAAATACTACTGAATTTTAAAGTCTGTTGGTGGACCAGGGAATGTTATGCTATACCAGCTGTGAAACGAACAGTGAAGTATTGTACTGCCTCCTGGGGACCGGAGAACAGACTGCTGTTGTAAAGGTTTTTACTTGTGGAAAAGGTGTGTTTAAACTAAGCCAAGCCAAGGACTGTTTAACCAGGCTTACGTTTATGACTGGAGAAGTATCCTGAACTTTATGTTTTGTAGTCTTCAACATTCTTGCCAAAGAATTTAATTTGGTTAGGAAAACCTTATTTCTTGAATAAAAGAAATTACCTGCGACCTTTGATCTTGGCTCTAATCTATTTAAGACACAACTACATGCTATTGGGCTAACTTTTTATACAAAGGATGATCGGAGCCCTCTCACACTACTAGGCAACTGCCTGGTCACACAGGGGAGCCCCAACAGTTTCTGGCCATAGACACTCCTGGCCCTTCTTTAAAACTGATGGACGTTAGAGTTTTGAAGAACGGCCAGGAGTATCTATCAGAAACACAGCGTTATGCCAACATTAACATTTTCCATTGTGTTATATATTGGCGCTAAGGAACAATTTCTTTTGCTACATATTTGCGTTAAGCAGGTCACATGGGAATACCATTTTGTGGCTGGTTTGCAGAAAGTATTTTGAGAAGCTTTGAATGAGAGTCATATTTATAAATTGTGCTTGGAAGACCTTGGACTGCCCAGAGTGTTATGCAAAAGATTTTGAGCACCACAGCTCTGCTTCGGATGGAGCCGCTGAAGAAGAAGAATAACAGCCTTCTGCATGAGTCTCCGACAGCAGTTTCCTGGGAACAGGTTTCCATCAGCTAAGTACTTTTGATGACCTATTCTTTTACCACAACATGGTTTTCCTGTGAGACATTTATTGCCTCTTGGGTTCATTGGTAGGGTTTATTCCCTTTTAAAATAGAATAAAAGGAGTATCGTGCTATGAGAAGGGGTTCCTTCAAGGCACAGTCTCAGACAAAAATTATTATTTTTTTGTTATATTTATTTATTTGTTAGTTAAGGGCATAGGTTTATCATTTTGTTAATAATAATCATGTCCTGGCAATATCCCAATGTTTATACTATTTCCTTTTTTAATTGGTCTTGTTTTATTTGGACATAAGAACATAAGATATGCCACACTGGGTCAGACCAAGGGTCCATCAAGCCCAGTATCCTGTTTCCAACAGTGGCTAATACAGGTCACAAGTACCTGTCAGATTCCCAAAAGGGTATACAGATTCCATGCTGCTTATCTTGGGGGTAAGTAGTGGAGTTCCCTGATCCTCTTTAAAAATGGTTTATGGACAGGGTTGTGTTACCCCTCCCAACTGAGAAGGAATGGAGGGTTCTGTCTGGGTCAACCTCCCTGCCAGAATCTTTCCTAAGACTGGAGTCTTCTTTGAATATGTCATGTCCCTTGCCTAAGCCTTTTGAGTTTTGGCCAACTCAGGAACATGTTCATCCGCCTAAAAACACTTTACTTAAAGATATTTAAGAACTATCGTTTGTTGACACATACCAATCTAATGACGATATAAACATTCAAAGTAGACTTTCCATTCCAGCGCTGCATTTAAACTATGGGGATCACTGTTCTTAGTCGAAAAATCCATCATTGTTCCCTCTTTTGCAACTGATAAACACGATTTCCACCCCGCGGATCTGGAGGAACAAAGTCCAAAACACACCATCATAGCTGCTCAAAACAATGGCCCATCTAAAACAATGCTCAACCATTGGAACTGATAAAGTCCTTGTATGCAAACGGGATGCATGTTCAGGAAGGTGAATTTTTACAGATGCATAGTGCGTTCCACATAATAGAGGGAACAGAGGCAAATAATTAAGTAAACCACATGGGTAAATTGACATGTAGTATGCCATTTTGACACTATTATGTCAGATGTCCGAGAATCACACCAAGTAGCGCCCACAATGGAAAATGCACAGAAATGGCAAATCCAACATGGACCAATGTCATTTAGATTGCTATTGTGATAAGGAAGCTTATCAAAGCTCAGGGAGTAAGGACAAAAGAGGGGAATTTACTCTGATGAAGGGTCCTGTGCTGGCAGGTCAGAGAAATAAAACAGCTTGTTTCCCTAAAAGACTACTTGTTCCAGGATGCACCAGTTTGTAGAAAGCCCCTAGAGGAGCTAAAGTGGAAAAGCTTGAGTCTAATCAGAGAAACCATTATGTCATCCCTAATCAATCACCTTCTAGGAGAGAGCTTAATCCACAACACCTGAAGAATGCAAGGGAGGAGTTGCAATCTAAGCCCTTTAAAACTAGAAGGGAATCTTCAGAAGGGAGGAAGGACAAGAGCAGGAGAAACAGAAGCAAGGAGAGCGAGGAGAACAGGAGCAGGAGAAACAACCGGAACCTGAAGGAACAAGGACAAGGAAGTAGACGGTCCAAGAGAGGAGCTCAGAGAAGTACGTATGCCTGGAGAGATTCCTGGGGGAAACAACCTTCAGAGGACTGGAGAAAGCCAGAGGTCTGGAGATCCACAGCCAGGGACCCTCAAGCAGCACCTAGAAAGAGGATTGCTGCAGCTAAGGAGAAAAGGAGCCCAAATACCTCTTGGAGGACTTATGGAGAAAAGACCCTGAGGTCCAGAGATACCAACTGGAGGACAGGACACAGAAGCTCTATTGCATACTGGCCAGAATACCAAAAGAAGCAGCCTGATGCTTGCCTGGATTCAGGTATGAACTGTGAACGTTTCTCTAGCTTTGAGCAATGCAAACAGCAGGGAAACAGTTTCTCTCCGTATAGAGGTCAGTTAAGAAAGCCCTCTGAGCCAGACAGTGAAAGTGAATCTATGCAATTTCAGGAGCAAAGTTTAATATCTGATGAAGAGGATGTTTATATGGACTGTTCTTTGAATAGGTTGTTATTTTAGGAAAATCCTAAAAAAATAAGAGCAAACATCCAAAGGAAACATTCTACTTACTGGCTTCCCATAAAGTTTTGTTGGAAAGAAAAACTTTTGGGGACGTTTGCATGTGTGCTGAGATCAAGCTACTGATTGCAGCTAATTGTCACCTGTTGGTAGAAGAGAGCACAGCACAAGCCGTGCACACGTGGGATTTAAAAGTTCTTTTCTGTGTGGGAAAAGAGAGCTATGTTTTTGTATAAATAAGTTTTTCTTTTTGGTTGGTTTCCACCTCAGCACTGCTAAGGAGTTTGTTAGCAGTGGCTGTAAGAAAGCCTTTCTGTTCCATAAAGGTCTTTGATACTTATTTACATAAGCTTTTCAGTAGCCTTGTTTATGTAGAATAAACCCTGGAGAAGTTATCTGGATGGTGTTACCAAGTATATCTGTGTGTGAAATATTCACCCCATAAACAAACTCTAATTTTGCCTTACACTCGACCAACTACAAGTTTCTTCATGTATTTAAAAGGCAAGCTTTGTATGAATGGACTTCAATAACCACAATCCTTTGCAAGACAGTTAATTTACATACTTGCCAAGGTGATGGTACCTTCATAACAAGCAACCTCTTTTACAGTATGTGTCAACAAACGATAGCTCTCTTCATCTGGCTCTTTTAACCTATAGGATTTGGAGGCCCCCTTTTCAATAGGGGATTTCCCCTTCCTATTGGTTGGTAAGTGAAAGGGATGCATCGACTAGCCAGTTTCGTTTTTATGGCTGGTCATGACATCAGACACCATTTCTCATAAACGTTGGATAGATGGCTCACTGGATTCTAAGCCTGTGCTCATGAGACTGCAGGACTAAATTCTTTCTCAACCTGACACAGGTTTGAGAGTGGAGACCCGAAACGCGGCACATTGTTGTTTGCTGTCTTCTGGTGCTCTGAGAAGCACAACTTGGAAGAAAAATTTTAAATAAGTGATTTAAATGTTCTTTCACTTTAAAACTTGATTAAAAAGGAGCAACCACAGTGAGGAGGTGGGCTTTGTTCTACCTTCTTTTGGTTTTGCAGCTCCGACAAAAACATTGTTAGCTGTCTTTCATTGGGACCTTCTTTGGTGGGACTTTTTTTTAGTAGAGGCAGATAAAGATCCTTTTATGTGTCAGATATGTGTGCATATATAGTCCAAAGTCATTTCACTGGACACTTTTCTTTTTAGGAGATATTATACATTAAGGGGCTGAATTGCAAGGGTGCCAATAATGTTGACCACAACCGTACTTAATGACTTTTCCCATAACACCCCCCCTTCTATCTTCCTCTTCACCCATTTCCTAGTCATCACCTCCCCATCACCTCCCTTTTGCTCGCCATACAAACCGAAAGGGCACCAGAAAATATCATACCAGGGGACCTCCACCCCATCATCTACCACCATACCCAACAACCTTACATTACGCTGTAGGGCAAAACCCAAGTCCAGTTATTCCCTTGCACATGAGTAGTCCTCCCCCCCCCCAACTGCTGATAACCTAGATTCTGTAATACTGATTCCAAAAAGGATACTCTACCAACTGCCCCACCCCATCACCATTAAAATCCCTAACACAAATAATTCCCCAAGATCAAGCCTAACCTTGGCAATCTTATCCTCCACCTCCCCCCAAATTTCCTGTGACAAACCCGGAGCACAATACAACATCTATTCTCCTCTCAGTTCCACCAAAATCCCTTCACAATTCTTAGGGCCCTCCCACGCACGCTGTACCAAATCCCTTCCTGTTAGATTCCTGAGAGTCATGGCAGCCAGCACACCCAACATTATTTATTTATTTAGCTCGGTTACAATCAAGTACAGTACGTTATTTCCCTTTCTCCAGAGGACTTACAATCTAAGCTTGTACCTGAGGCAATGGAAGGTTAAGTGACTTGCCCAAAGCCATTATTTATTTAAACTTACTGTTTTAAATTGGGCAAGTTCAATCTACTCTGTCTCCAGGACCTCTGTAATGCATTGTATATAATGCTAGGTCTCTTACCATCATGTATAACATGTAGATTTCCTTCAGTTTTCTATGATAAGTATGATTACTACCGCTGAACATTTGTATAGTGCTACAAGGTGTATGCAGCGCTGTACAGAGACATGGAAGAGACGGTCCCTGCTCATCAGAGTTTACAACCTAGTCAAGACAGACAACTCAACAGCTGGGCACTAGGATATATCTAGGGGAATGGTAAGGAAACACATAGTTGGAGAGCAAGAGACTATGCGGATCTGATGATCGATCGGTTTGTGAACTGGTGGCTCATTTTGCCCATCCTTGTGCTCAGATACTGTGCTATTAAAACCCTTCCATCGCATGAGAAAGGGAAAGAGGATACAGCTTGTACAACTGCAACCTCTTCCCTGATTCTTCCAGCTCATCTAGATGGAGCACTACTGTGACATAGAATGGGACCCCTGGCAGCTACTTCTACCCATATCGGTAAGCAGCATCTTTTTATTGATTTGTCGAGTACAAAATATTTTAAAGAATGGTACTAGTATATGGATTGATCTGCCCCATCTTGAAAGGGGTATGAGTGCATTATTAATGGGTTGTTGTTATGTAGCCATGTCCTAAACGTGATACTCTGCTGCATTTCTTTCCCAGAGCTTCCAGCAGTTGTTGTATTATCCCCACAATAAACCATGTATTCAGGATATCCGTAACTAATACATATGGGATAAGATTGCCTATATGGGAGATCCAGTCTATGCAAATTTATCTCTTCTATATTCAGGGTGGATTTCCTGAAAACCTGACTGGCTGTTGGGTTACCAGAACCTTTCTGGTAATCTCCATTGGTTGGAGACAGAACCAGGTGAAGCAAACACCCTTATGCTGGTGTGGGGATCCTCTTCCTCTCCAGTACAAGCTGAATGGACTGGAGGATGGATGGACGCCGCCGTGGCTGCTCCTGAATGCATTTGGCGAATATTTTTCCTCCCTGTAAGTATATTTCGTGTGATGTCATCCATACTGAAATCAGAACGTGTTTTTTGCACTTCATTGAATTTCTGGAAGGCAACTTTCAAATCTCTTTCCTTTGGTAAATGGTGATTTACCCTTGTAGATTCTGCTGTTATAAGAATATGGGGGGGGGGGGGGGGGGGGGGGGCTACCACAGTGTGCATACTTGACATTCTTGGGGGTATGTTTAGGTTTGGAAGAGGGAAATAATTAGAGTTGCTAACTGGCTCCAGATTGATCCAACAGGCTTGATCCAGTCCTGGGGTTATCAGATTGCATGCAGGGACTGGTAGTTCCTGCATGCAATGGGATAAACCCAGGACTGGATGAAACCTGTCAGGTAAATCTAGAGCCAATTGGCAACCCTAGAAATATCATGCATCCATGGGCTATTCAAAAGTACATGTCCCTACCTCAGCTGTCCACTCAAATAGCAGGTGCACAGATGCTTGTAGTAGTCATACTTTTTTGCAACCTAATTTTCAAAGGGAAACTATATGGTAAAAGTACCTGCTAACTTTGGAGTTGCCTGAGCTATTTGAAAATTGCTCCCCCCGTAGTCATAATATTTTATGTTTTCGTTCTTTTTTGGTAACATCCATTGTGGCTTGTAAACTGTTTTATTGGAAGCTGTGAAGAAGCAAAGGGAATGATAAATCTCAAGATGACAAAGCCAATGATGTTGGAATCAAGACTGCATTTATTGCAAAACAAAAGAATTAAAGAGACAATAGGGTCAGTCAGGGCACCCAGCCTCAGAATAAAACGGCTAGTTTCAGTATTGCGGAAAGGCAAATCTCATTTTAGAAACAGGTGGAACAAAACCTCTTGGCCTAATCAGTATCTGCAACTCTTTGGTAACTTGGCCCTGAGGCTATTATTAAGACACTTCCAAAGCTTTAAATACAATAAGAAATTTTGGATTTCCAAAGCAACTATGGCATAAAATCTACCCACAACTACTTCAGTATCACAAGAATCCTGCAGTTTCAGGCTGTCCCAGAGAGACAGAACTCAGCGAGTTTATCCATGAGAGATGCTAAGAGGTATATTTCCCAAAATGCACAATATAATTCTGAGGTATTTACTAATTGATGGTATCTGAGTAGTATAAGTTAGTAGAACCACAGTCATCTTTCCTGCATTTCTGCAACTGGGAACATCACCCATGTCCACAAGAATGCATGGGCCTGATCCTAGACCCTCTGTGACTTAAACTAGTAAACCTAAAAGTAAAATAAATTCCCCTTGGCACCCACTGATGATTAAAAATGTAAAATCATCCGTGGGGCAGTGGTCCCCCCTCCTCACCCCACACCATCTCAAGGGGCTGCCTCTTCTGGGGACCCAGCAATTCCTGGTAGACTAATGGCCCAAACAATACCCCTCTAGCCCCAGTGTGCAGCAAAAGATAAGTAGTAAAGCCTGCTAAAAATGGGTTCCTCCATGCAGCTGGGAGGAGCTGGGGGGAGGGGTGACAGGTTCATGACTCCATAAGGTGCATTTCTGACTTGCTACAGTCCTGAGTGAAAGCTCTTCTGATAGCCCTACAGTCCCAAGCAGAACGGTCCTCTAGCCTGGACCTATACCCTCCCAGGTCTATGGTTCCGCCTGGAGGAAGGGAGGAGACGCCTGCCCACCAGGGATGCCAGGGCAAGAATTTTTTCTTTTTGCGTTTAGGACGGGCTCTTTAATTTTCTCTTTAGAGAGCATAGACTCTCATGTTAGGGAGTCAATGCTCCTGGAAAAAATTATGAATCTCCAGAAATATATTTAACTTTCAGTCCAGAATGTGTAGTAACCAGATTACTGCAAGTCACGTTAACTCTTTTACATAGTAATGAGCTATTTTGCATTCATTTGCATGTAACATGGCTTATTTTGCTTTAATTTGGGCCTGATTGTTTTTGTTTTAAACGCCATGTTAACATGTTCTAATGATCATTATGTGCCCAATAACATGTGCTAATGTTTTAGTAAGACTTAGACCTCTAACAGATATATCTATACAAAGATAAATCCCTCTCCTTTTACTGCAAGATCTACACTCTTGCTCTTCTTCCTCTTTTTATGGAAGGGAGATCCTTTTATGAAACAGTAGGGTGTTGCTGCACAAATAAGAATGATTTATCTGCCCCTCTTCTCTCTGCCTACTTAGTTCTCCCAAAACAACCTTGATTCTATGTTTCATGGAAGTTGGTTCTGACTGAGGCCTTGATGCAGCAACTCTGTGCTAAAGCCCTGCGCTAAAATTCTCACACAGGGTTTCCTAATACAAGTTTAACAGACATTTTACTCACCTACGCTGTAAGCAAACAGCATGCAAATAAGCAGTGTGCACAAAATCTGTGCTAAACAAAGAGAGCAAGCCAGGCCCATGTACACAGGAGTCTGCGTTAGCAGCACCTATATCCTATGCACAAACCCCATAAATCCAGTTTGGCCATTGTGTGCCTGCGCTGGAATGCTGTCTGGCACATAAACAGCGTAGTTTCCTGCAAGGAATATCAATGTTTATGTGCAAGATGGCGTTTCAGCCCATGCACTTAACACTGTTCCAGCACACCTCCCCTGATGTTATTTTTTCAGAATTCCCTTCAGCAAAGCCAGAAAAAGCTGCTGGTGCGGTACGCTCAAGATAGAGAAGAAACGGACATAAATTCCTCACCAGCATTGATCTAGGCGCTAACCCTTTATGTCTCTTCAAAACTTGCGCTAAAACCTCAGTGTGAAGCTCCGCCTTCTGGTCTTCTGCACACGTCTCTGCATCTATGCCACATAGATAAGTGCTTCATGACCATCCATTAAAATGGATTAAAATGTGCTGTGTGCTGCTGTCTGAGGCTTTGCACACAATTAGCTCATGCACAAACTTGCTCTTGCATTGGTAGTTTGGGCTCCACCAGAGGCTGTGTGAGAGGTGCAGCCGCACAAGGCGCAAGCACAGAAGTGGTCACCGATCATCGCTGGGCTTCCAGGAAGCTCAAACGTGGCTGGGTGGGTGTGGGGTAGGAGGGCACCAGATTCATTAGTTGCATTGGACGCATTCCTAGCTTGGCATGGTCTTGTTGGTAGGGCACAAAGTTTTGTGCTAAAACTAAGCTAACCTGTGCACAAAGCTTAGTGCACTTTTCTGCATCAAGACCTGAGTTACTTGGAAGGCAACATAACCTCCTACACAGCAGGGTGCCCATGCCCTTGTTCTTTATTTCAGTGTCGGACATCTGATGTTACTATGTTGCTCTTCTTTTGAATGTCTAATTATGTTACAGTGTTACCTTATTATGCCACTCTTTACCTCTTGCTCTACCCTCATCTAATTGCTTTATAGCAGTGGTTCTCAACCCAGTCCTCTGGGATCCTCAGGCCAGCCAGGTTTTCAGGATATCCACAGTGAATATGCATGAGTTAGATCTACATACATTGGAAGCAGTGCATGTAGATCTACAGTATCTCATGCATATCATTGTGGATATCTTGAAAACCTGACTGGTCTGGGGATCCCAGAGGACTGGGTTGAGAATCGCTGCTTTATAGGATGCAGTCAAGGTCAATATTGCAACCATTGTAGGCTGCTTCATAAGATGTGAAGTGGCATTCTATAAAGGACGTCCAGGTGCAATCTTGGGCATACAGGGCAAAATGTCTGGGAAAACACCAGGGACGTTCAAGTTTCAGACCAAGTTTAGAAACTTGGACATCCCTGCCTGACATGAACGGCAGTGAAGGCGGCCCACTAGATGCCCCTGCAACAAAAACGTGGGACGGGATGTCCATCTAATAAGGTATGCATGTCCAAGCCTGTTATTTTGGATGTGGGAATGTGCATCAATGCGCCGATGTGAAAACATGCACCTTCATTCCCCATCAGTTTTCTCTAAGTGAAAAATGCAGTACAGGGAATATCAGTTTACCTCCTTCTCTGTGCCCTCCATGTGCTGTGATAGTGAAACAAGAGCTTTTCTGATGCCTGTTCATGCCTGCAACACGAATAGACATGGACGCTTCAATTGGAGGGTGCTGACATGTTTGCCATTTCTAAAATGTCCATCCTGCCCGAAATGCTTTTGATACACCTCCACCATGCCCCCGTCACAACTTGGATTTCCTTGTGCTGAGAATATGTCCAGAGCCGGCTTCTAAAATGCCTCCGGGGATGTCTCTGGGATTTGGACATCTGCGTGCCTGTTTGCAGATGCCCAAAGCCCAAATAGCTTCTTTAAAATAACCCCCTTGATGATCTTCTCTAATAACTGAATTTTTTTTATTTCGTACCTTCAAAATTGCATCCTTGGGCTCAGGAGGAAGGAAACAAGAGAGGAACAGATGTCCTCCGTACCAATAGGAAGCAGGTGGACAGACATTATGCCAGACCCCCTTCTTACTTTTCTCCTATAGAACCATTGGAATAAAATATATATTTTGAGGGATCTTCTCAATGGCAGATTTCCATAGAGAAGACTTGGGTTTGATGCCAGAGCTGGGTTTTTTCTGTTCCTTTGGCTGAGCAGGGTTGGAAAGGTTCAAAAGCAGCATTTATTGCCCCTAGGAGAGGTCATCTCTGCATTAGCACAATGGCAACATCGAGTGACCAGAATCAGGACATGCATTGGATTCTGAAAGGAACTGTGATCTGTGGTCCTAGGCTGAAGCCTGTTGCAATATCTGGGTTAGATGGAAGAGCAAGTAAAAATTAAGAAAATTATTGGGTAAATGTGAATGAAGATGCTTGGTGTCATAGTCCAATAGTCACCAATTCTAATTGAGATGAAAACCCAGAGATGCAAAGACGCAGTCCATAAACTTCCACCACAACATCTTGTATGCTTTAGTGTCAGGTATGTTCTGTTTAGTTCTATAGAGTCCTATGTATAAATGAATCCATGAGAGCTACAATTTGATATTTGTTGATGTTTCTGATAGCTGATGAAGAAGTATGTTTGAAAGTAAAACTATTGCTGTGCTTAGTAATATATGTCTTAGAAACATTGAAACACGACGACAGAAAGACCACATGGCCTATCTAGTCTGCTCTTCCATATCAACCACTACAACAATCCCCTTTTTACTTTTAGAGAGCCTCTGTGTTTGTCCCATGCTTTTTTGAATTCAGATACTGTACTCATTTCTACCACTTTCAATAGGAGACTATTCCATGCATCTACCACTTTTTCCATAAAGAAATATTTCTGCATATTACTCCTGAGTCTATCCCCTTTCACCCTCATCCTATGTTCCCTTGCAGCAGAGCTTGCTTTCAATCGAAAGAGGCTCTCCTCCTGTGCATTTATGCCATGGAGTTATTTAAAGGTCTCAATCATATCTCCTCTATCCCACCTTTAAAGTATATATATTAAGATCCTTAAGTCTGTCCTCATATGCTTTATAATGAAGACCACTAACCATTTTATTAGCCACCCTCTGGATGACTCCAACCTGTTTATATCTTTTTGAGGGGGGGGGGTCTCCAGAACTGCACACAATACTCCAAATGAGGTCATACCAAAGACTTATACAGAAACACTATCACCTCCTTTCTTCTGCTGGCCATTCCTCTCCCTATGCAGCCAACCATCTTTCTAGCTTTTGCTATTGCCTTTTCTACCTGTTTAGCTACTTTAAGATCATGAGACACAATTACTCCTAGGTCCTACTCTTCTTTAGTGGGCAAAGGTACTTCACCCCCTATACTATATTGCTCCCTTGAATTGCTGCAGCCTAAATGCATGACCTTGCATTTTTTAACATTACATCTTTTTAGCTTCTTTTTACGGTTCAGCTGAGCTGTTCAAATCCCTATCCCCAGCATGCACTTGGCCTGCCCTCAGATTTTGCCAAGCTGTGTCAAGGGAAGCACAGACTTGAATTAGATAAAGCTCAGTTTTTCAGTTTTCATAACCGCAGTCTCTCTTCATAATGACTACCATTTGCCTTCTTCATGATGTCAGTCTTACGTTTATTGAAAGCGCAGCTGTTCAGCTACCATGGAGGTGGCGTCTTTCTTATCATGGTGACATCTGCAGCTCCCACTTTCTTGTTCCAGCGTCACTTGTGTGTCAGGCCACCAAGCAACCCTCCGATGTGCAACTCGTTCAAATTTACATATCACTCCTCCTTCGGGTTCCTACAATTAATCGGGGTTCTCTCTAAAGCAGGCACTATGAATTAACAATTAAGGTCCCCTTTTACTAAAGCCCACTAAGGATTTGCAATTAATGTGCCAAACAAATGCACATTAATTGCAAAACCTCCACGGTAGCCATCAGGGGTGTGACCAGTATGGTCTTGGCAGCTAACGCATGATAGACCAATCTACGAGGGGTGTCCGATATTAAAGGCACAGGCCACAATTGCACTAACATTTGTATTTAAAGAAATTATTCAATACATTCCACCAAAAACGACATACTTTTGTTTACTTCTCCACATAATCGCCGTAAACATTGAGACATTTATCCCAGCGTGACACTAGTTTGAACATCCCTTCACAGTACAGTTGTATGTCAAGTTGCTTGAAGTAGTCCATAACGGTGTCTTGCAATTTTTCCTGATCTGCAAAGCATTTCCCTGCCCAGAATTTCTTCGAAGGTCCAAATAAGTGAAAATCCGAAGGGGCTAAGTCCGGACTATACGTTTTGCGTATGTGGAGTCGGTATGATTGCCACCTATACCTTTAATATCGGACACCCCTCGCAGCATGCGCTCCAACAGACAGGTTCATTTAATGACTCCCATTAGGTGAACTTTCATTAAGAGCTGTGCTGCTGCTGGGTGTGTGGCAATAGCCCTGGGGGCTCCATGCCCCTACTCCGCCTCGTCCCCACCCCATCTTGTGATCACCAATTAATATGTGCTTTAGCATGGGGTGGTGGACATGCTTGCACATTAGTGTTCCATCTGCCAGTCGCTGTGCATTAAAACACAACTTAACTGGCTAAAGGACTTTAGTTAAAGGGGCGCTAAGTCCCAATGCTTTGTGCTGAGGAAATGTTCGGTCCTACTGATATTTAAACTTGGTATGTACGCTCAATAGTGAGCATCCTGTTCAGATTATTCAATATAATGCGTACTCTCTGATACACTGAATTATCCTACTAGGGGAGGTCTTTTAATGTGTGCACTGATATTCTGACCTTGTAGTCTGGACTTGTGGTGGTATGTAAATAAATAAATAAAGCAGACATAAAACAGGCACATTTATGAACATGTTATATTGGCGCCCTGCTATGAAATTACCCTCATTATATATAACAGTATAACAAATTTTAATATTTCAAAGTGTGATATTCAGTCATGTGTAGTTATGGGATTCTTCTAGGACAGACAGTTTTGGGGTGATCATGATTATTGAATTTGTTAACATTTGAAGGGGAGGCTATGGGCCTAAAAGTTAATTGGGAGGGGAGGAGGGGGGAGGAGATGGAATACATGCAAGGCAAAAAGCTTGCCTAAGGCACTTGATTGTGTGTGTGTATGAGCCCAGTAGTACCATGCTGTGCCATAGGGGTCTCAGATCTCTCTCTGTGCACAGCGTGTGAGTGTATGTGTGTGTATATATATATACAAAGACTTCCGCAAAGACCTCAAAACATTTATTTATTTATTTGTGTGCTTTTCTATACTACCCCTTCCAGAGATCAGGGGCAGTTTACAAGGAACTTTAAAAAACAATATAACAAACTGTGAAATATTGTATAACCGTGGTAGATCGGACCCGGCATCCTGTCCCTCCTGCGCAACCCACTTTTACAGCCCCCCCCTCCCCCCGCTTCATTCTCCCCCCCCCACCCCCACCTCTTTCCAAGCTCGTTTACAAATCACACATAGGGGTCTGTTTACTAAACGGCGCACTTGTACGGGGCGCACATGAGCGCTCTAAAAGATGTATTTAAGTGCTCTTAAGCGCCCCATACGAGTGCGCGGCACATTAACGGGTCCCGCAAGCGTGCGCCGACAACGCGCACATTTGTGGGGCGGTAATGTGCGAAAGAGGCGTGCAAAGGCGAAATGAGGGCGGAGGAAGGCCCCCTAGGGGCGGAGAGACGGGGTCAGTGGGCGGAATGTGGGAGGGGAGAGACTCGCCGCACAGGAGCGTGCCCGAATCTGCAAAGAAATATAACGCCAGTGAAACACTCGCGTTAGAGGTGCTGTGCCGGGAAAAGAAACCGTTTCCGTCAGCAATGTGCAGCACAATAGTGGAAGCCCAAAAACCGTGAGCAGTGTGAACCATGTGCACAGATCAAACTCCGTAATGTCACAGGGCACTAACCACACGGGCGCCGCGCACCTTAGCGCATCTGTCAATCACAGCTTGTGTTCTTCACGACGGAACGCCCACTCCTTATACAGCACACTCACTCTACCGCGACCCGCACTTTACCGGCCTGTTAGTAAACATGCCCCTAAGACTTCTTATTGTGGAAGAACCAACTGGTCGCAGCTTTATTATATTTATAAACAATTAACATTCCAAACCATAACAAACTTCTTAACAATCCCCCAGAGCGGAGCAATGCCTCACCAGCCATATAACTAGCAAAGTGACCTTGCCTCCGCTTCGGCCGTGTCCTGGCACCGGCCAACTTGCTACCGCCCTTTCCCCGACCTCGCCATGTGACTAGCAAAGGCCAGCAGGGCTTATCCGGGTCGGGGGCACCCAACCCCCACCCAAGTATGTCCTAAAGGCTCCGGACCCCGGAGACCTCTGGGATCCCGCCTTGCCCCCCCAACTGTGACACCCCAAACCACCCTCCTCTCCTAGCTAAACCAGGGGAGGGAGGGAGGGAAGCCGTCCCGCTGCACGCCCGACGCTGGAAAGGAGAGGGCCGCCAAACTCCCTCCCTTTAAAGCCTCGGGCGTGCTGGGCCGATTCATTGGCTCCGCTCCTCGCCCTTGCGGAGCCAATGATTTTAAATGACGCAGAATGCGTCAGCCACGTCCTCTCTGCTTGGCCCCCCCCCCCGAGCCCCAAAGCAGGACGCCGGACCCGGGCCGCTCACCAGGTTACCGACGTCCCCCGGGACTTTGCCCGTGGACTTCCCATTACATAGAACATTAAGGGAACATAAGAACTATGTTACAAAGAAACAATGTGTAAATTATTTACATGGTTGAACAAAAACTATTTACAATAGTTATTTGTAATTATATGTACAGTGTTGGGAGGAGGGCTGTTTAGAATAGTTAAAAAAGGAATTAGTTAGGATTCAGTGAGCGAGAAGTATCAGAGATGGTTATAAGCAAATGCTAACAGAAGTGAGTCTTGAATTAGGTGGGGTAGACTTGTGTTTGGTTAGTTGTGTATTCTTGTGTAGTATATTTGATTGTAGGTTGCTGTAGTGTTGACTAAACAGGTAGGTTTTAAGTTCCTTCCTGAAAGAGGTAAGGTCCTTCTTAGGTTTAGTGGTAGTTTGTTCCATTGATTGGGAGCATAATATGAAAAAGCAGTGTTGGTGGTTATTTGTTTCGATTTTCTCACGGCATTGGGAATTAGTAGCATGTTGAGATTTGTTTTTCTTCTAAGTCTGTTTTCTGGTGGAGTCTGAAGTAATGTTGCTAACTGAGGTGGGGCTAAGTCATTAATGAGTTTAAAAGTGGTGACAAGTGTTTTATATTGAATCCTACTAGAGATTGGGAGCCAGTGGAGAGCATATAGGATGGGGGAGATATAATCAAATATTTTGGCTTTCGCAATGATTCGAGCAGTGACGTTCTGAGCTCTTTGAAGGATGTGTAGATTCTTTTTGGATGTCCCTTGGAGTATGCCGTTACAGAAGTCCAAATGTGGCATAATGAGAGCCTGGACAACTGTTCTGAAATCATTGTCAATGAGGGGTCTGAGTTGCTGTATGGTTCTGAGCTTAAAAAATATAGTTTTGGCTATCTGTTTTATGTGGTGTGTCATGCTTAGTGTTTTGTCTAGTGTAACTCCAAGGTATTTATTTTCAGATTTGACTGGGAGAGTAATGTTCATCAGGTTGATGAAAGCTGGAGGGGTGAAGTTGGTATTTCTGGTTACGAAGAGTGCTTCAGTCTTTTTGAAGTTGACATCCATATGGATTGAGTGGAGCCACTGTTCAGCTTCAGAGAGGCAGGTGGCGATTCTGTTGAAATTAAGGTTAGCTATGTCACAAGGTGCAAACAGCATGATGTCGTCTGCATAGATAAAATAGCTTAGGTTGTGGTGTTGAAAGAATGTGCAAATAGGCTGGATATAAAGGTTAAAAAGTAATGCGGAGAGTGAGGATCCTTTTGGGATACCACGTTCTTGAGGGAATGGTAGTGAGGGGGAATGATCTATATGAAGATATTGGAAACGATTAGAAATGTAGGACTTAAACCAGTTAAGAGTGGTATCTTTTAAACCTAGTTGAGATAGTCTAGATAGGAGAGTATTATGATCTACACTGTCAAAGGCTGAGGAAATGTCAAGAAATATGAGCAAGAAGGCCTGCTTCATATTATCCATACCTCGGATTAGTGAATCAAAAAGGGATATGAGTAAGGTTTCTACTCCGTGATATGGGCGGAAGCCATACTGGTGGTCATCTAAAGGGAAGTTGGTATCAATATGTTCTTGTAGTTGTATCTGAGCTACCTTTTCAATGATTTTGGCTAAAAAAGGTATGCTGGCAATGGGGCGATATGAGGAAGGGTCAGTACTGTTAAGGGTTTTATTTTTTAGTAGAGGGCGAATTACCGAATATTTGAGGTCATCCGGCATGAAGCCTTGCAGTAGAGATTGGTTTACAACTTTCAATATGTATGGAGCTAGTTCGGATTTTGCTGCTTTAACCCAAGACACTGGACAGGGATCAAGTAATGAAGTGGTAGTATTGAGGTTTGATATAATCTCCAGGAGTTGTTTGTTGGAGATTGTATGGAATGAGCCCCACTCAGTGATGGTATTTGATGTGGTAGGGGTCAGGATAATACTTGGACGGGTGCTTAGTTTAAGCTTATTGGCAAAGTGGTTTGCCAGGCGTTGTGGGTCTATTGGTGTTTTGTTAGGGGTGTGGTCAGGAACCTTAGTTAAAGATTTAATAATCTCGAAGAGTTCCCTGGGTCAGTTGATGGCCTTAGATAATGTTTTAGTATGGTATAATCTTTTTGTGTTAATGGCTTCCTTGTAGGTTTTAAGGTTTGAAGTGGTTTTCTTCTTCCGCCATTTAGCCTCTAATTTCCGGAGGTTTTTCTTTAGTGCAGCAAGCTCGGAGGTGTACCATTTCTCATTGTTATTCATAGAAACATTTGAGCACTCAGGCAACATCCCCTATTCAAACATAAATACTACTACCTCCACCAACTGAGCACGCACTCATCCCATCTACACACACAAGCTTATCATACCACGTTATTAAATATCCTTATGTTAAATGTTACCCTTCAATTGTACTGTCTAAATGCTGTTAAGTAACTGTACTGTGTTAAGTAACTGTACTGTCTAAATGTTTACACGTACCCTAATGTTAAATGTAACCCTCCAGTTGTGATGTGACGTGACCCCCTTGATTGAAGGATAAGGTGGCATACAAATCTGCATAAATAAATAAATATATACATACATACAGGGCCGGTGTTACCATTAGGCAAACTAGGCAGGGGCCTAGAATACTCGCTTTCCAGGGCCACCATTGTTGCTGCTGCTTCCCCTCTCCGGGGCCTGCAGCAGCAGCACAATGCAGCGTTTACCTAGAGGGTTTGGCAAACAGGAAGTCTGCATCGGAAGGGGGCGGAAGCAGCAGGTAGGAGGAGATAGAAACCGTGACATAGCACTGAAGCCTTTAGGTCAGAACTGCATTGCCCCAGAGAGGGGCAGCCTGAGTAGGAGTGTGTGTGTGTGTTGTGGTGGTGGGTGGGGGGGGGGGGGGGGTGGGCACAGCAGGATGAAAGAAGAAAAATCCTGTGCCTCAGTCTGAAAATCAGGGACTTCTGGTAACCTTACCCGAAAGGTGTTCCACTCTCCTAAATATTGTCACAGAGATTTTACACAACAGATGTTCAGAATTGATGATAATGCATGTTAAGTGCAAGCGTTACTGTGTTTTAGTTTCAAATCCCACCTCAGGCCCGTCTCCAGGAACACTTCCCCCAAAGTGGGTAAAAGTAACACAAACTGGCACTACACACATCTGGTGCACATAGGATAGGCAAGTTCATAAAAAGCAATTTCTCAGATAATGGTCTATTTTACCACAGAAATTATTTTTAAAATAACCCCCAAAATGATTAAAATAAAAGTGTAGTTTGGCCGCAGGTGTGATCCCAGTAGCCTGCAAACAGGCAGTGGTATGACCCATTCTGGAAAACAAAAAACGAATTTAGATCCAACCATGCCAACAAATTATCATCCTGTTTCCAACCTTCTATTTATTTCAAAACTGGCTGTCAAAACTCTTTGATCAGCTAACCAGCTTTGAGGAAACATCAAATGTATTACATCCAAAGCAATCAGAATTTCGCTCAGGCCATGGCATTGAAACCATCATTGTAGCCTTGTCTAGTACCATTAATAGTTTCTTGGATGGGGGACAGGTAGTACTAGCTTTTCACTAGATCCATCTGTAGCTTTTGATCTGTATCCTCCTTGCTTGACTTCATGACATCAGCATCTGTAACATTGTATTGTGGTGTTTTTTCTTAATTTTTCTCATCTCAGGCTTTATCTCCATAACCTCCAGTTCCACAAGAGTCCATTCTAGGTCGTCTTCTGTTTCCATTTTCTGGAGTACTCTAGTCACCCTCATTCACGGTACAGGCATGAGCCTTTTTATATAGGCCGACAACATTCTACTGCTTAGTTTCACAGATTGCTATTTTCCTAATTTATCGGCCTCAATGGTTGCCTAGAGAAAATCTCAGTCTGGCTCCAAGCAAATAACCTGAAACTAAATCCACGAAAAATCACTGCCATTTCGATTGTTGGTCATCTTCTTTGTCCCACAGTTGCACCAGTTTTGGCAGGTGCACAGATTACACTTATTGATCATGTTAAATATTTGGGGATCCTTATTGATTTGAAATATTTGTTCCATTGTTACATCTCTGCTTTAACAAAATTCACTTTCTTAACCATCAATTCTGTGCCGTTAATTCTTTCTTAGTTTCCATGTGTCTGTTCAGCACTGCATACGCCTTGTAGCAGTATACAAATGATCAGTAGTAGAAGCACACCCACCCCTGCCTAGAATACCCTGATCCGTGCACTAATCACTCCGTGGCTTCACTACTACAACATCATTTACTCCACAATTTCTGCTACTAAAACGACCTCCATTCATCTTTTGGCACATGCCACTAAATATGATCATGTCTCCTTATTATTTATTCAAGTCACATAGAAAAAGACCACAGGGCCTATGTTTCTATCGTCATGTTTCTATCTAGTCTGCCCTTCCATATCAACCACTATTACAGTTCACTTTTCCTTTTAATCTTCTGTGCTTGTCCCATGCTTTTTTTAATTCAGATACTGTCCTCATCTCTACCACCTCTACTGGGAGACTATTCCACACATCTATCACTTTTTCCGTAAAGAAATATTTCTGCATATTACTCCTGAGTCTATCCCCTTTCACCTTCATCCCATATCCTCTCATAGCAGAGCTTGTATTCAATCGAAAGAGGCTCTCCTCTTATGCATTTATGCCATGGAGTTATTTAAATGTCTCAATCATATCACCTCTATCCCGCCTTTCCTCTAAGGTGTACAGATTAAGATCCTTAAATCTGTCCTCATATGCTTTATAATGAAGACCACTAACCATTTTAGTAGCCACCCTCTGTACTGACTCCAACCTGTTTATATACTTTTGAAGGTGCAGAATTGCACACAATACTCCAAATGAGATTGCAACAAAGACTTATACAGAGGCACTATCACCTCCTTTCTTCTGCTGGCCATTCCTCTCCCTATGCACCCAAGCATATTTCTAGCTTTTGCTGTTGCCTTTCTACCTGTTTAGCTACTTTAAGTTCATTAGACACAATCACGCCCAAGTCCCATTCTTCTTTTGTGGACAAAAGTACTTCACCCCCTGTACTATATTGCTCCCTTGGATTGCTGCAGCCCAAATGCGTGACCTTGCATTTTTTCACATTAAATCCCAGCTGCCAAATTCTAGACCATTCTTCAAGCTTACCTAGATCCCTCCTCATGTTATCTACACCTTCCTGGGTGTCTGCTCTATTGCAGATTTTGGTATCATCTGCAAAGAGGCAAACCTTACCCGACAGCCCTTCCACAATATCACTAACAAAGATGTTAAAGAATCAGACCAAGAACAGATACCTGCGGCACACCACTGGTAACCTCCTTCTCCTCCCTTTGTCGCCTCCCACTCAACCAATTTCTAACCCACTGACTTCCTTTCCCTCCAAGGATTCATTTTGAAATATCGACTCTTGCACACAAAGCTTTCTACAGTAGCAACCCCCCCCCCCCCCCATCTAGCATCTCTCATCATCCTCTATGTGCCTACTTACACATTACGCTCAGCTCAAGAGAATCGTCTTGAAATCCCTACAGTGACTTCAGTGAGACTGGAATCTAGATGTGCCTTGGCTTTCTTTTTCACTGTACCCTCTCTCTGAAATGTTCTACCATCATAGCTGCATACTGAATTGTCCTATGCGGTCTTTTGTACCAACCTGAAAACTTCTCTCTTTCAATGTGCATTCGGAGGGTAGGGTTGAAATCGATCAAACAAGACCTGCTGTATATTGCTTTTTGTCTTTTCTGCTGCTTTCCTATAGTATTGGCATTCCAAGTAGTAGCACATTGCATGACCGAGGGTGAAAGTCTCCCCTGTCTTTGTGTACAGTTTGTATAGATGTCTTAGAATTGGGCACACTATACTGTTAAGTCAGAGGGTGCCTGGTGGGGTTCAAATCTTCGTGTCTCTGTGTGCAGTGTGTGTTTATTTCAGAACTGGGCTCTGTCTAAGGTATGTGCGTACAGGTGTCTCAGAACCAAGCAGTACGATGTGTCTCCCCCATCTCTATTTGGGTATCTTGGAGCCCAGCAATACCGTGCTTTGCCTTGAGGGGGCACTGTTCCCTTCTGTCTCTGTGCAGGTGTCTCAGAGCTCGGCAGGGCCATGCTCTGCTGCGGTAGGTGCTGTTCCACCCTATCTGTCTGTGTTGGTGTCTTAGAGTCTTGCAGTAGAATGCTCTGTCATAGGTCCCCCTATCTCTGTGTGTGTGGATGTCTCAGAGCTCGGCAGTACGATACTCTAATGCAGGTGGTGCTGGGCCCCCTGTCTCTGTGTGTGTGGGCATCTCACAGTCCAGCAGTACCACATTCTGTAGTGGGAGGTACAGATCTCCCTGTCTTTGTGTGTGCGTCTGTATATGTTTCAGAGTCTGGCAGTACCATGCTCTATTGTAGGAAGTGCAGGTCCCCCTGTCTCTTTGTGGTGGTGTCTCAGAGCCTGGTAGTACCACTATGCCATGAGAGGTACATATCCCTCTGTCTCTGTGTATCAGAGCCTAGCAATAGTACACTATGCCATAGGGGTAAAGGTCCCCCATCTCTGTATGTGGATGTCTTGGTGCCCAGGGGTACCATATTATTATTTTTTTTTATTTAACTGTATATATATCCCGCTTTTCACTGGGTCAAAGTGGCGTTACATATAAGGAGGAAATTAAGCATTAGAGTGGGGCCATCACCGGGGAGACAACATTGATGATTGTGACATGAGACAGACATTGGACAGTGGACATGGTAGATTAGTTTTGGATCAGAGGTTAGGGTAGTTGTGGATCAGATGTTCATGGTGGGTGGTCAGAGGTTGATGTGCTTTTTGGTGGGAGTCGTATCGAAGTATTGCTGGAATAAGATGGTTTTCAGCTGCTTTCTGAAGGACGGTAGATCAGCATTGTTTCTGAGATGGGTCGGTAGAGAGTTCCATAAGGATGGAGCATATAGTTCAAAGGCTCGGTTGCATGTCAGTTGAGAACATTTGGTTCTTTTGTGGGGGATGGTGAGGGAATTACTGGAGGCATGTCTGGTTGTTTTTCCGTGGGCTGGACGAGATAGTAGGGTGCGAAGCTGGGTGTTTTGTGTTTGGTGAATGGCTTTGTGGGTAAGTAGGATGGATTTGTATTTAGTTCTTGCTTCAAGGGGAAGTATGTGTAGGTCTCTTAGAATTGGGGTGATGTTGTCGGATTTCTTCGCTCTCTGAATGATCCTTGCTGTGGTGTTCAGTGCTGTTCGGAGAGGGTTGGTCTGTGTTGCTGGAAGGCCATGGTAGAGTACGTTGCAATAATCCAGATGTGGGAGTGTCATGGCTTGCATTATCGACCGGAAGTCCTGATGTTCGAGAAGGGGTCTGAGACGTTGTATAGTTTTCGCCTTGTGAAATATAGTTCCAGAGGTTTTAGTAATTTGTTGTTTTAGGGTGAGGGATTGGTCAATGATGCCCAGATATCTTATTTGTGGCTGTATTTGGATGCTTGTGGATCCAACATTGAGGTGTGTAGGTGGTTTGAAGTCTGGGTCTCTTGTCACTATGAGGGCTTCAGTTTTCTTTATGTTGATGGATAGGTTATTTTCTTGTAACCAGTCGGACACCTCAGAGAAGCATGCTGTTAGATGTGAGTTGGTTGGGTTGGTGGTTGTAATGGGGGTGTAGAGCATGATATCATCAGCATATATGTGGAAGCTGACGTTATGAGTGCATATGACTGAGCAGAGTGGCTGGAGGTAAATATTGAAGAGCATGGCTGACAGGGTAGATCCTTGCGGTACTCCTTGGTATTGTTGGAAGGGGGGCGAGGTCGAAGTGCTAGTGTGGATTAATTGTTGTCTATTAGATAGGTAGGACTGGAACTACTTAAATACAGTGTCTTTGATCCCAATTGTCTGAAGTCTGCGTAGGAGGATGCTGTGGGATATGGTGTCGAAAGCTGCAGATATGTCGAGGAAGATCATGGCATATCCAGAGTGTTTTTCTTGTGTTCCTATGAGGAGGGTGTTCATCAGTGTGGTCATGAGGGTCTCAACCCCATGAAGTGGGCGGAGCCATGTTGTTGTGGATCGAGTATGTCGTTGATGTCCAGGTGTTCTTGAAGCTGTTGCTGGACGATTTTTTCAATTATCTTGGCGGCGAAAGGTAGGCTCGCTATCGGTCTGTAGGATGCTGGGTCTAGGGGATCCAGGTTATGCTTTTTTAGGGATGGTCGGATGACCGTGGTTTTGAGAGTGTCTGGCATGTGGCCTTGGGAGAAGGATTCATTGATGATGTGGGTTAGTGGTATGCTTAGTTCATCTTTGGATTTCTTTATCCAGTCAGTGGGGCAGGTGTCCAACGGAGAGGTGGTGGTGTTGAGGTGGGAGATGGTGGATGATACTTCATCTGTAGTGGTTTCTTTGAAGGTAATCCAGTCATTGTGTAGGACGGGGTGGTTTGTTGTAGTTGACGATACGTGTGGTTGTGGGTTTTGAGGCCGTTGTAGTTTGTATTGACGGGCTAGTAGCTCTGGTGGAATCGTCGGTAATTGGTCAGAGTTGTTAGGTGCTTTTGTCAGTTTTTTGACAATCTGAAAGAGTTCACGGGGTTTATTTATGGCAGAGTTCAAGACTTTGGCATGGTAGGTTTTCTTTGCTTTGTTGGTCTCGTAGTGGTATGCGTTGAGTTCATATAGGTATTTCGTTTTGTTACTGTCGTCTTTGGTTTTTCTCCATTTTCTTTCGGTTCTTCTGAGTTTTGTTTTGAGCTTTCGGAGATTGGGAGTAAACCATCTGGCCTTTGTGGGAGGAGGTCTGGTGTTGGCTTTGTTTGTCGTTGTTTCAGATGCTGTGGAGATTGTGGAGTTCCAGTTGTGTATTAGGTCATCGATGTTACTGGAGTTTGTTTGTAGTTTAGGTAGAGATTGTGCTAAGAAGTCCGCTTTGTTAAATGTGTTAAATCTTCTCGTGTGGTGTCCATCTTCCCTGTTGGGCATATGTTGGTAGGTGTAGGATATGGTGATGAGGTGGTGGTCAGACCAGGGTACCGGCGAGATACGCAGGAGCCGGCTATGGAGTTTAGGAATACGAGGTCTAGCGTATTGCCTTTTTCATGTGTGGGTTTTTGTATGATCTGCACCAGATTCATTGCAGTCATGGTGGTGCGGAAGGTTGCTGCTTGATCTTCTTGAAGTGACGGGAGGTTAAAGTCTCCTAGGATGATTTGCTCCTTTGCCAAACTGGTGCTCTCTGATATGTATTGTAGTATCTTCGGTAGGTAAGCATTTGTGGTAGGTGCACGGTACATTAGACATATTGATAGGCGTTTATTGGTGAGGGTGAGGAGATCTGCTTCATTGGTGGTTTCTGAAGAAAGGATCCTGAGGTGGAGGTCGGCTTTTGCTATGATGGCGACACCTCCTCCTTTGGTATGTGCTCGGGAGCAGTGATGGAGGCTGTATCCTTCCGGGGTTAGCTGGTTCATTAGCACTGTGTCGGTATCTGTTAGCCAGGTTTCTGTTACACATAGGATGTCTATTTTCTCGGTTGTGATAAGGTCGTGGAGCATGTGGTATTTCTAACAGAGCGTGTGTTTATGAGTGAGATGGTGATATGATGATAGGTTGGGGGGTTGGGGGTGCGTGTTGGTGTATGCTGTGTGTGTGAGTTGGTTTGTTTCGAGTTGTAGGTGTGTGTGGGTTGTGCCGCTATGAAGTTAGGGCAGGGTAGGTTGTTGAGTGTGCTTGGGGGGGTGGGGGTGGGTAGAGGGTTAGGAGAGGGGTGAGGAGGTAGATGGGGGCTAAGAATGGGGGCATGTTCTGTGAGAGTACCTGGAGTTTGGGGGTCAGGTTGTGCTTCAGTGTTGATTCCTCGGGGCGGTGGAGTCTTTGGTTGCCGGTGTTGCGTTTGTGTTGCTGTAGAGGGTTGTGGTGTTTTCTGAGTCTGTAGTTGCAGTTGTTGCTGTGGTGTCTCTTTCACCGTTTCTGTGTTTCGAGGTTCCCGTCAGGTTGAGTCTGGTTAGTCTTTTTGTTTGCGCCTCTGTGCCGCGCCTAAGGGCCACGCCAAAGGGCCCTCTGGCGAGGCCCTCAGGCCCGGGCCCGCCAGGCGCAGGTGCGCCCTATAGGGACACCACTTTTAAGCGGTTTGTGCTGCTTCGGGCTTTGCTCCCACTGCCCCGGTTGGGCAGGAGCTTTGCAGGGGGTCGGGCAGGAAAGCGGCTCCCTCGATGTAGGGACGCCGCTTTTAAGCGGTTTGTGCTGCCTCGGGCTTTGCTCCCACTGCCCCGATTGGGCAGGAGCTTTGCAGGGGGTCGGGCAGGAAAGCGGCTTCCTCGATGTACGGACGCCGCTTTTAAGCGGTTTGTGCTGCCTCGGGCTTTGCTCCCACTGCCCCGATTGGGCAGGAGCTTTGCAGGGGGTCGGGCAGGAAAGCGGCTTCCTCGATGTAGGGACGCCGCTTTTAAGCGGTTTGTGCTGCCTCGGGCTTTGCTCCCACTGCCCCGATTGGGCAGGAGCTTTGCAGGGGGTCGGGCAGGAAAGCGGCTCCCTTGATGTAGGGACACCGCTTTTAAGCGGTTTGTGCTGCCTCGGGCTTTGCTCCCACTGCCCCCAGGGCCAGCCCGTCCATTGAGCAAGAATGTTTTTTGCACAGGGCCCCGTGTTTCAGGGGGCCCCGTGCAAAGAACATTCTGCTTTTTTCAAAATTAAATTAAAAAAAAAACACTGGCTGCTACCGCTGCCGCCACGGCAGAATGGACTGTCCCACGGGGCCCCCCTCTGCCCGGCTGAATCCCTCCCTCCCTGCCTCCCTCTGCGATGGCTGAGCCCCTCCGTGCTGGCTTTGAGAATCGCGAAGGGAGAGTGTCTCCCTCGTGTCTCTGTTAAGCCTGCAGGGGCAGATGGGAAATTTCACGGAGGGAGGAAGGGAGGGAGGGATTCAGCCGGGCAGAGGGGGCCCCGCGGGACAGTCCATTCTGCCGCTGCCGCGGCCACGGTAGCAGCCAGCGTTTTTTTTTAAATTTAATTTTACTTGAGCCGATGGGGGGGGGGGGGGGTTAGGACTGGTAATGGGCTTTGGGGGGGGTAGGACTGGAAATTGGCTGGGGGGGTTAAGAATGGAGTTGGGCTGTTGATGTTAGGACGGTTAATTGGCTGTGGGCTGTTGGGGGGGGGGTTAGAACTGGTAATGGGCTATGGGGGGGGTTAAGACTGGTAATGGGCTGTGGGCTGATGGGGGCTGTCTGATAATGGGCTATGGGGGGGCTAGGACAGGAAATGGGCTGATGGGGTTAGGACTGGTAATGGGCTGTGGGCTGTTGGGGGGGATAGAACTGGTAATGGGCTATGGGGGGGTTAGGACTGATAATGGGCTATGGGGGGGGCTAGGACAGGAAATGGGCTGATGGGGAGGGGTTAGGACTTGAGGTGGGCTGATGTGGTTAGGACTGGTAATGGGCTGTGGGCTGATGGGGGCTGTCTGGTAATGGGCTATGGGGGGTTAGGACTGATAATGGGCTATGGGGGGGGCTAGGTCAGGAAATGGGCTGATGGGGAGGGGTTAGGACTTGAGGTGGGCTGATGGGGTTAGGACTGGTAATAGGCTGTGGGCTGATGGGGGGGGGTTAGGACTGGCAATGGGCTATGGGGGGCTGACTGGAAATGGGTTGATGGGGTTAGGACTGGAAGTGGGCTGATGGGGGTTAGGACTGGTAATGGGTTAATGGGGGGCTTAAACTGAAAATGGGGTGATAGGGGGTTAGGACTGGAAGTGGGTTGATGGGGGGGCTAGGACTGGTATTTGGTTGGGGGGTTGCTAGGGTGGCTAGGACTGGAAATGGGCTGATGCAGGGACTAGAAGGGAATGGATGCTGAGTGAGGCTGGAACTAGAAGGGAGCTGATGTTGGGGGAGGATTAGAATGGGATGGGGCTGGAAGAGTAAAATGGAGAAGGGAAATATATTTTGTGTGGGAGGGATAAAAAATCTACAATTGGCCGGGTATTGGGAGAGTAAGTGGGGATTGAGGATGGAGGGTTAAAATTTGAGTGGATGAAATAGGAATGAGGAAAGAGCAAAAGGAGAAAGATTAGTATGTTAAAGCAGATGTAGAGAGAGAATGGAAAAAAACTAGAAGAGAGAAGAAAGGACAAATGGACAGCAGACGATGGAGAGTTAGCAGAAGACACGAAGAAACCAGAAGAAAGTGGCTGGAGCAATTGCAGCTGAAAAAAAATGCACAAAAGGTAGAAAAATATATCTTTATTTTGAATTTATTAATTGGAATATGTCAACTCTGGTAAATGTGCATCATTAACGTCTGCGCTTTGTTTAGTACAAGAGCAAATTAATGTATAGTTTTATTTCTACAGTGTTGTACATTCCAAGTTTGGCTTTTGGGATTCCCAGTTTAATTATTGTCTTCCTGTTTCTAAATTGTGATTACTTGTTTGGTGATGGTCTATGTTCTGCATGTGTAAATGAGCTGAGGTGTTCTGTTTATATAATTCCTATTTGACATTGCCACTTGTTCTCTTTCCCCAGTAGGTCATGTATTCTTGTTTTCTGAAATGTATTGGTTTAATATTTGCAGTGTTGCCTTTTGATTGGTAGAGTATGGTGCTTTGTGAGTCCTGGTAGTGCTGTTAGGATATGGCGGGTTTGCTATGGGTTCTAAATGGGCAGTGTTTGTAGTAGTTCCTAATGTGTCTGGCAGTTGGCACTGGATTATAGTAATGTAGAAATCTTTTAGTCTTTCTTTATCCATACACTCATTAAGAGGCACGTTTACTAAAAGTTAGTATATGGTAACATTATGCAAATATTTATGCAAATGAGGCTCCTTATGCAAATGAGGCCCCGCACCAAGTCTCCGCACATGGCCCCGCACCCCCCTTGGGCCGCCCCTGACTGCCCCCATATTATGCTGTGAGGGGCTCAGGTCCCTCCTGTGAGCCTGGCAGTACCCTGCTGTGGCATCAGGGGGTGCAGGCTCCCCCTCCCCACCTCTTTGTGTGGGTGTTTGGCAAACCTGGCAATACTGCTGTGCCGTGGGGGGCGCAGATCGCCCTGTCTTCCTGTGTGGGTGTGTGGCAAATCCAGCACTACCACGCTGTGCCGCAGGGGGCGCAGATTCTTCCTTGTCTCCCTGTGCAGGTGTCTGGCAAGGCCAGCAGTACCACGTTGTGCCGCGGGGGGCGCCGTTGCTCGAGTCCGGCTTCTCTTCCTGTTTGGCACGTTCACGTACGGTGTGTGTGTGTGCGAGTGCGACCGTACGGAGCAGCAGCAGCAGCAGCGGCGGCCATGGGGGCAGCGCCGCGCGGCCTTTGTTATTGCGAGAGTCTGCGGCCTCCCCCCTCCGGCTGAGCTGCATGGATCGGGCCGGAGAGGCGCGCGGCGATCGATCAGGACCAGGTAAGAGGCCGAGAAGCAGGAAATGCCGGGACTGACCGACAGGGACCTGACGGCAGGGGGGAGGGGGAGGAAGTCGGGGCTGGCTGAGGTCCGGGAGAGACGGAGGCCCGAGATCCGCCACCGGCACCGGCACCGGCACCGCGTTCAGGCTGGGGAGAGGCCCCGGGACTTCAGGACAGACTCTGACAGCCCCGCCGTTTCCCGTCACCGGGCTTGAGAGGACGCCGGTGCGGAGACGCAGGAACTGTCGTGGGGGAGGGGGAGAAACTTTACCTCAGTATGCTGCATCCACGGGGGGCTTCTGGTGTCGGATATGGAGTGTCCTGGGAGTCTGGGGCAAGGCATGAGGTGCCCTGCAGGGTGGGAGTGGGACGCTTAGTTTCGGATCTTGGGCACTCTGGGAAAGGGGTCTTGATGCCTGGCACGGGGGTGCCTGTGCCATGTTCTGGGTTCGTTGGGCTACTAGTCAGTGTTGGGTTCAGAGTGCAAATGAGTGCAGGAAATGATTGACACCGCTGCAAGCCTTATGGCGAGCAGTCAAGTCCTGCATCCAGATGCTTGTACAGACTGGTTTGACTGGGTTTGCAAGCAGCTTTTGCAGACAGTTTAGGAATGTTTGACCCTACATGATTGTTCTTTGATGTATTTTAAAACAGTGGCAGACTCCAGTGTCTTGGTTTCAAACGATTCGGAATGAGTCTCAGTGTAGTAATTGCTGAAATATTTTTTTCCATTGAATTCCAGGCATGAAAATAATATTAGAAGTAAACAGCCCAGCTACAGTGTACTTCCAAGAGAATCGAACATTCATCGTATTTGCACATCTGATTAAATAGTTATTTAGATGAACCCATTGCATAACTTTCCAAAGGTAGAATGAATGTTGATTTATTTCTGTCTTGTGATTTAAAAATTGCTAATTTGAACCAGGAAATATATCATATAACTTTAGTGGACATTAGGTTTCTTGCTTAGGAAGTCAAACACAAGCAGAATCTCATTACTTGGAAATTGGATTCTATCCTATAAGCCTAAATTTCCTTTCCCATAGGAACAGTCTAAGGGATCTCTACTCTCTCTTGTGCAAAATAAAAAACAAAACAAAACCCTCTATTCTTGAAAGTATAAATATTCATGTAGAAGTTGAAAGTGATAGAAGTAGAGGCTTTTCATGGATTTGTGCTGTGAAGCTTTAAGGATTTCACAGTTGCAGATCAGACGGACAAGCTGTGTTTAAATGTTTGAAAGTGTTACATTGCAAGCGCTTGTGCTAATAATTGTGTTTTCCTTAAGTGACAGTATTCACTGTGTCTAATTACATAAATAAGGCCCACAGATTTTTCCTCCCTGAAAGTTGCTTTTAAATCTGGTATTCCTGTTTGTTTTCATTATTGATCTCAGTTAGTAAAGTTGCAGTGCATAAATTTACAGGACTGCACAGGTGAAACATGTTACTTCAGCTTGTCTGCATGATTTCATTTGTATCGGGCTTTGTCAGCACATTCTTTGGTTATTATAAAGGACTTTACATTTCATCAACACTGTATGGTGGAAACAGAAAGTGAGCCTGAAATTCTTACTTCCTTCTGGCCCTCCTCATTAACGAAAACTGATTCAGGTATCCTAGAAAGGATCTTATGGTGAGGCAAAGATTTTGGGTGACAATAGCTATCTCGCAGCATATTGCTTGGGTAGCGTAATAAGCAATTTGGGGTGCTCATATTTCCTAATTTTCAATTAGTAAGAGAAATAGCAGCCCATAGCACTTGCTCACTGTGTTAATTATTTAACCCATTGTAGCCAGTTATTTTAACCCATAGCATACCTGCTTGGTTCATCCCTTGCAGGTGGCCATGGACTCTACACTTTTTGCCAGGAACATGTTCACATTTTATAATTAAAGGTGTTTGACCCCTGCCTTTTTTCAGGTTCTTGGGCCTTTGAAAGGGATTCTCCTAAGGGTTTAGATTTTCTAAACACAATGATAATTACTTTTTTTTTAAAGGTTTTTTGTTTTTGATTTATTGAGTTCATCTAGGATTTTAGATGTTTGGAAGCGTGCAGCAACCCACTCAGCTATCAAATGTGAATTGGGCTTTTGAATTAATTGTTAGAAGTTTCTCTGGCTGGTCAGTTTCCTCCTACTCTTTTGGTTTTTCAGCTAAGTTGGAACAGTGGCTGAGATCAGGTGCCGTGAGCTACATATGCAACTATCTGAGGATTTATCCCTTGTTTAAATGCCCTGCTAGTTTATGTAAGCCAGCCATTGCAGCACAGTCATTGGCCAGGGTCATGCGTAGTTCTGCAATCATGGGCCCTTACACCTCCCACAAGGTATTACTATTGCACCTTTCCCTAGGCTGTGAATACTGCTTCTGCAGCAACCCCAGTCTAAGCTGTCTTGGACAGCAGAATCCTGACACAGAAATTGAACTCTGGTCCTCTGCCTGGCAGTGCACAGCACTTCCACTGAGCCTGGTCTTTAGGTTATTAATATGTTCCAATTTTCAGTTCAGTGTTCCTGCATGAAACTTCATTGATGATCATGAAATTTATCAGTTGGTTTCCTGCCACCTTGTGCATTTGTTAGATCTCTCTCATACCTGCCACAGAAGTATAACTACTGGTGAATAGGCTGTTAGTTCTACTGTCTACGTGCTTCTACCTGCCAACACATTTTAATAGTTGAAGCCAGATACAGAACATATATGGCTGCCTCCATGTTCAACATGTTTGTATTTAAAATGCTTGTGGCTGGTAAGGAATTTGAAAGTAAAGAGTGGTTTTCATGCATTATCTCTTGTTGCAATCACTGCTTGCAAATTATTTTGGCATTTGTGATACTATTCACATGCCATAAATAAACATTCTTTGTGTATTTCAAGTCTTTCTGTACTAGTTCAACATGAAGAAAATATTCAGGCACATAGATGTCCCCATGGTCTACACAGGAGGGCATGTGCTATCAGAATGGGGGTGCTGGGAGAAATGAGATTAGCGCCCTGCTAAGAAATCATACACACCTCTTGAAAAATGAAGTTAGTGTGTTGGCAGATTGCTTGTCATGCCTGCATGAACTTAATTGATTTCAGAATGTATGGTGCTCCACACTACATAATTGTCTGGAGTCTTGCATTTTCTTCCCATGAGGACAACGATGCGTATGTTTGTTGAGTTGCAGAGTCGCTAATACTCCTGTCTCCCTGATGGACTGTGCTTTTTTTTTTCTTCCACAGGAGGAACTGATTCTCTGTGGAAGTGTGGACCCTCCCATACTGATTGCGGGGCTGTGTCTGACTTGTGTGAGCAAACATCACAGAGATGAATGTTCAGGGCTCAGGTTTCCCCTTGGACCTTGGGGGAAGTTTCACGGAGGATGCACCAAGACCTCCGGTCCCTGGTGAGGAAGGTGACCTTGTTTCTACGGATCAAAGGCCAACTTTCTACAGTTACTACTCTGGCAAAAGTGATGGGATTAAGAATGAGCCTTCTACAGCCACTCCCAGGAGGTCAGACTTGGATCTAGGGTATGAGCCTGAGGGAAGTGCTTCCCCAACACCTCCCTATTTGAAATGGGCAGAGTCATTGCACTCCTTGTTGGATGACCAGGATGGGATTAACCTGTTCAGGGCTTTCCTGAAGCAGGAGGAATGTGCTGACCTGCTGGACTTCTGGTTTGCTTGCAGTGGTTTCAGGAAACTGGAACCTTGTGATGCTAATGAGGAAAAGAGGCTCAAGTTGGCTAAAGCCATTTTCAAAAAATATATCCTTGACAATAATGGGATTGTGTCCCGGCAAATCAAACCAGCCACTAAATGCTTCATAAGAGACTGTGTCATGAAACAGCAGATCGATCCGGCCATGTTTGACCAAGCCCAGACTGAAATCCAGTCCATGATGGAGGAGAACACCTACCCTGTGTTTCTCAAGTCGGATATTTATTTGGAATATACAAGGACGGGTGGGGAAAGTCCCAAGGTCTCTAGTGATCAGAGCTCGATCTCTGGGATGGGGAAGGGGCTCTATTTACCCACCGTCAATGAAGATGAGGAGTGGAAGTGTGAGCAAGACATGGAGAAGGATATGGAGTCTGCTCCCTCCAACAAGCTGACGCAGAAGCTGCTTCTAGAAACAGCAAATCAGCGTGCTTCCAGCAACAGGCGGTATAGCGAGGGAAGGGAGTTCAGGTAAGACTCTGCTATATTTGGCACCCAGCTGTTGCCTTAGATTTGGGTCACATACATTTTGACTAGGGACACCCCAACAGGATCTTAAAGCTATGGCCACAGAGTGCTCAAGAATCACAGCTGTTTTGTGCTTTGGGGGAGGGATGAATCTGTTTTCTTGGGGCTTTCTTATATCTGAAGCTTTTACAGCATGATCCGTTGGTGGAAAGCTGAGCTACTGAGGGGCCAGTAATAATCCATTTTATGGATCAAATATAACTTATATAAATAGCAGGTACATTGAAACAACAAACAATTGAACTAATAGATCATAGAAGGTATGAATTTAACAGAAACTTCAGATAGCTTAATGATTCCAAAAAAACTGAAAACTGGAGCTTGTGAATGTCTCCACAATGAGTTCCTCCGTTTTCATCATCAGTGAAAAACCATCAGTGGGCTGGGCGTCTTCTAGTTCCTTGTGTGTCTGAGCACAGAGGAGCAGATGTATGTGAGAACGAACAGGATTGTGTGTGTATGTGGCTGACTGAGGCTTTGCTCATCTCTATGATTTTTCTATGCTATTTTATTTATTTATGTATTTTATTTAACAGGTTTTTTTATACCATCTTTCTACAAGTCAAGACGGTTTACAAGTAACTTAGTGCGCTAACAGGAAAAACAATCAGTGGTACTCATTACATTGAATATACTGAACACATCGTAACAGAAGCTATTAACACATTTTCATAAGGGTTAACAAACTATGTACATATTGTAATGAAGTGTTATAAACTGCATGATGCCAAATGTTTGTGTTGTGCGCATGGAGCTGATGTGCAAGTTATTTGTCTTTTGTTGCTGGCCATAGTATTCTGTGAACAAATGGGTTTTTAAGCATTTTCTGAAGTCTTGTAATAGTTGAATGTCTCTTATTTGTGGAGGAAGTGAGTTCCATAATGCAGGGGCATATAGTGAATAGGCCTGTTGCTGGTTCTTTGGCTACATTTTGTTCTTTCTGTTGGAATGCTTAGGGCCCTGTTTACTAAGCATTTTTCCCATAGACACAAAATGGAAGAAGACCTTTAGTAAACAGGGCCCTTAGTGTGTTGGATGTGCTCTGTCTGGTGGGTCTATTGCCGCTGCGGGTAGAGATTGAGAGGTGAGACATTGTGAATGATTTTATATGTGATAAGGACCTTATATTTGATTCTTTGTGATATGGGCAGCCAGTGAAGTTGTTTGAGGAGTGGCATAATGTGGGATTGACGAGCTTGTCCCAGGATAATCTTTGCAGCGGTATTCTGTTCTAGCTGCAGTGGGTAAAGTGAGCTCTTTGGGATGCCGTGATATATTGAATTGGCATAATCGAGCAGAGGTGTTATTACAGCTTGACATACAGACCGGAAGTTGGTGGGTGAGAGGAGTGGGTGTAAGTTCTTTATTATTAGCTTGTAATATATTGCAGAGGTTGTATGGTTTATGTGTGGCAGTAGCGAGAGTTGTTGTTCCAGTGTTACGCTGAGGTATTTAATCTCAGTTTTGACTTTGATTTGTGTGATTGGTGGTGGTGGTGTGAAGTTCTGTGATGTGGAGTTCAGTTTTGTTGTGGTTTATGTTAAGGTTGTGTGCATGAAGCCTTTAGACATTGCTATGAAGCATTGTTGAGTTTTGTGTAATCAGGGGCATTTGTGGTGAATGGAGTAAAGAGCATGATGTCATCTGTGTAAATTAGGCAGCGTTTGCCAAAGCTCTTGATGACATCGCATATTGGTTGCATATAAATGTTGAAAAGGATGGAGGAAAGTGCTGATCCCTGTGGTACACCTTGTCTGAGGGAGAAAGGGAGGGATGTGCTCAATCTTATTTTTTTTTCATTGAGTGCAGTTGGATAGGTAGGAATGGAACCATTTTAGGATGGTACTTTGCATTCCAATTTGCTGTAGTCTATTTTTAGGAGTAACTGGTGAGCCTGAATTGAATGCTGCAGAGATATGTATGAATAGTAGTATGAATCGTTGCGATAGCTTTTCTGTGCCTCTGATTAAGGTGTTGATGAGGTAGGTGAAGAGGGTTTCAATTTCATGGTTAAGTCTGAACCCATGTTGCTGCGGGTCTAATGGTGCGTATTCATCCAGATGTTCCTGCAGTTGTGATTGAACTGCCTTTTCAATGATCTTGGCTATGAATGGAATACTGGATATAGGTCTGCAAGATGTTGGGTTTGTTGGGTCAAGAGTGGGCTTCTTGAGTATGGGTTGTATGGAGGATTGTTTGAGGCAGATAGTAGGTTTCCATGAATTAGGGAGTCATTGACCATGGTGAATGAAGGGTATGAGGAGGTTTCTTGCTGCTTTGACCTAAGCCACTGGATAAGGTGCTGATGGGATTGAGTGAAGTCCATTGGTTGATGTTTTCATTGTGATTGTCTATATATCGGAGGTCTGTTTTGCTATCTGCTGCATTCTTATTTGCTTGTAGGTGAAGTGCCATGATATATGGGTTGAATGCTTTTTCTATGGGTTTTGTGTCAGGGTTCTTTATGAAGGAGTTAGCTATATTGAAAAGCTCTCTTGGTTTGTTAGATTTTTTTGATGATGTTTGAGTAGTATTCATTTTTGGCTTTGTTGGTGATGCTGTGGTATTTGTTTAGCTCTTGCATGTAGTGTGTCTGTGTTTGCTTGTCCGGGTTGCGTCTTCACTTTCTCTCCAGGAGGCTTAGTTTACCTTTCAATTGCTAATAACAAATATGCTAATAGAAGAGGGTAATGGGTAATGCAAAGGAGAAACTGTGATGTGTACAGTCGCTACCTCAGTCCAGATCAATCAAATAGAATGTTTTGGTTTTGCTCCATACTTTGTATGGATTTGTAGTTCAAAATTTTCCATTGATTTTCATAGGAGAATCAAAACTGCAATCCATGCCTGCATTGGGCCAAACTTGGACTGGATCATCCTTTTTGATTGACAGGTGGTGAGGCAGGGAGAGCTGCAATAGTATTAGCAGCAAGACTATATAAGAGTCTTATATAAGGACAAGTTTTTCCTCCTGGTGCTGTGGTCTGCTGGCCTGGAGAAGATTAGCAAGGCCTGCTTAGATCTCAAAGGGGAAATACTCGAGAAATGAGACTTGCTGTGTCTTATTGTTTCCTGCCTCAACATGGACCTCATGTGGGTAGGATGAAAACCTGTTGAAATCCTACAGTCTCTTGATCTGACATGACCTCTAGTTACCCATAATCCCCTAAAACAAAAGGAAATATTCCCTAGATTTGCTGTATGCTCCATTTGAAGAGAGCTTTTTAGTTACCCTGTGTGAAAAAGTTGTGTTATATCTGTAGACATCATTTTAGGTTTATTGTTCATCCAAGGAAAATAGTGAAACTGTATGATATAGCATGATTCTTTATATCTTAGTTACAGTTCTCATAGAGAAAAGCAGAGATGAGCCCCAGTTTCCCAAAAATAAACAAGTTGAAAAGTGCACGCTTGCACAGTGACACAGTGGTGTGTTTCCCCCAGTTCCAGTGGTGTGTTTCCCCCAGTTCCAGGATCAGATATTTGAGGGTTTCATCTGTGTGCGTCATAGGACGTGTTGGAGGGTGCACGCGCATATGCGTGTGTCAATGGGTGCCTGCATTTATGTCTTTCTGTGTGTTATGCGACTGTTGGAGGCTACATGCCCGCATGCCATGGGGACTGTTGGATGCTGACACACACGTATTTGTGTGTCTGTGTGCATGTGTATGTCATGGGGACTGTTGGGGGCTATATGTATGTCGATGTCATGGAGAGTGTCGGGGGGTGTGTATGTTCGTATCTGTCAGGGATTGTGTATGTATGTGAATATAGCACACTTATGGTGTGACAAAGAGACGTGTTTCCCCATCCTTCATTTACAAAATAATATGGGAGCGGAAATCTGTGTGGAGGAAGAGTTTGAATAGAGATGACAATGTGTTTCGTTATGGTAGCAGGGATTGTATGAGGAATCTTTATAACTGATATTTCTTATATATTTGCCTCACTATTCATAAGGTGGCTGTGTGGCGCCCAGGTGCAGTTTGTGTGTGGCGTGTCTGTGTGCATGTGTTTGTGGTATGGGGGTCCAGTGCTTGTGTATATATGTTTGGTATGGGGGTGGGGTGTCTGTGCACCTTCAGGGGCGGGGCGGGGGGCTGGGGAATATATGCTAAAAAGCACAGTCATTATACCCTTTTCTTCCTCTCTTTTTAACCACCAACCTCCTTGCACCACTTCTGGCAGCCCCTCTCCTGCTGCCCCCCCCCCACTCATTTATTTAACAATTCTTTTATACTGCTTTTCAAATTATCATAGCGGTTTATATTGAACAAAACTTAGAGTTTACATAGAACGATAACTAATAGATACAGTTCCTTAGTGTTACATATTCCTATGGGGTGGGGAATCATGTGGATACTAAATTTGTTTGGAGGCAATGGTGGGGAATCAGGTTGATACTGAACTTATTTACAAGATGGATACTAAAACTTATTTACAAGAAGCTTTAACAGTATAGGTGGAGGTTTTGGTATGATACTGTGGGAGGCCAGGGTAAGGAGGTTGGTTGGGTTATGATGGTTCATGGAGACGTGGAGGGATTAAGTATCTGATCAAAAGAATTCTTGGAAGATGTGGGTCTGAAGTCTTTTTTGGAAGTTGTTTATATCTTCAACATCTCTGAGGGTGCTAGGGAGAGAGTTCCATAATGATGGTCCATAGATAGAGAATGCTCTTTGACATGTTGCTTGTGTGCTATTAGTTTTATGTATTGGAATGTTGAGGAGGTTTTGATTTTGTCGTCGTCTTGATTTGTTGTTTGGAATCCTCTGAATTGGTGTGTGTAGGCAGTCTGCAGCATGGTTATATATGCCCTTGCAACTGTTCATGATGGATTTATATTGATGCATGCTTGAATGGGTAGCAAGTGTAAATTTTTTAGTACTGGGGTTATGTGTCATGCCTTGGTATCCTTGTGATCAGTCGAGCTGCAGTGTTTTAGGCTAATTGGAGAGGGTGGAGGATGTGTTTTGGTAAGCCTTAGAGGATTGAGTTACAGTAGTCCAGGTGTGGGGTGATGATGGCTTGGCAAACTGTACGAAAGTGACTAGGGTCTAATAGCAGGCAAAGGTTGTGCAGACTATGCTGGGGCAATGATTTTCTTGATATGAGCTCACATGTTTAGTTTCTTATCTAAGGTGACTTCAAGGTATTTAACTTCAGTTTTAACAGGGAAGTTGATGCCGTTGATCTTGATTGTTATTGGAGGTAAGTAGGATGGACCTTGTTTAATGAATAAGACTTCGGCCTTATTGTTGATCGAAAGGCTATGTTTATTCAGCCAGTGTGCCATTTCCTTGAAGCAGGATTGTATAGAGGAGTATTCTGGGCTGTTTGTGGAGAAGGGGCATAAAGCATTAGGTCATCCACACATATGTGGTACTTTATATTGTGTTCCTGGAAGAATGGCCTAGTGTTGGGGCAAGTTACATCAGGCCAGAGGTTTGAATCCCCCTAGAGGACAGCAATTTTGGGCCAGAAGGACTGGGGTTTCTAGTCCCACAGGTGCTCCTTATGGCCTTGGGCAAGCCACTCAATTCTCCGTTGCCTCAGGTACAAAAACATAAATTGTGAGCCCTTCGGGGACAAGGGAAAATGATATATACAGTACCTGAATGTACACCTCTTTAACTGGTAGAGAAGTGGTATATAAGCCTAGTTAAATAAATAAATAATATTGTAAATAGTTTGGAGGTATAGGTTGAAGAGTAGCGCTGAGAGGGTGGAACCCTGGGGGATGCCATGCTATTGTTTGAATGACTTGGATCTTGTGTCCTTTATATAGATTTGCTGAGAGCGTTCTGTCAAATAGAAACAGAACCATTTTAGAGATATGTTGCTTATTCCTATGTCTCTCAATCATTTGATCGTTTTTTTATGGTTAATTGCATCAAATGTGGGCAATATGTCAAGGAATAGAAGGCTGAATCCCAGTTTGGGCTTTTTATATCCTTTGAGTAGGGTATTTTATCAGAGAAGTGAGGAATGTTTCAGAGCTATGATTAGGTCTAAACCCGTGTTGAGGGTCTAGATGTGCAAAAGCATTTACAAAGTCTTGTAGCTGGAGTTGGATCTCTTTTTCTATTAGTTTGACTGTGAGGGGGATATTGGAAATTGGTCTGTAGGAGGCCGGTAGGTTGATGCCTGCAGAAGGGCTTTTTAAGATGGGTCTAATTGAGGTGGTTTTTAACTTAAGAACATAAGAACATAAGAAATGCCATACTGGGTCAGACCGAGGTCCATCAAGCCCAGTATCCTGTTTCCAACCGTGGCCAATCTAGGTCATACGTACCTAGCAGTTTCCCCAAAAGACACAGGTTCTGCAGTGCTTGTACTAGGTCAAGCATTGATATCCTGGGTCCCTTTTTAATAGTGGTTTATGGACCTTTCCTCCAGGAACTTGTCCAAACCTTTTTTAAACCTAGCTATACTAACAGCCCTTACTACATCCTCCGGTAACAGATTCCAGAGTTTGATTACACGTTGAGTGAAGAAATATTTTCTCTTATTTGTCTTAAATAGTTTACCCTGTAGCTTCATTACATGTCCCCTAGTCCTTCTATATTCTGATAGCGTAAACAATTGATCCACGTTTATCCGTTCCACTCCATTCATTAATTTATACACCTCTATCATATCTCCCCTCAGCCGTCTCTTTTCCAGGTTAAAGAGCCCTAACCTTTTTAGCCTCTCTTCATAGGAGTAGCCTTCCATCCCCTTCACCAATTTGGTGGCTCTTCTCTGTACTTTTTCTAATAACTCTATGTCCTTTTTAAGATACGGTGACCAGAATTGCACACAATATTCAAGGTGCGGTCGTACCATGGAGCGATACAGAGGCATTATAATATCCTTTGTTTTATTCTCCATCCCTTTCCTTATGATACCTAGCATTCTATTTGCTTTCTTGGCCGCCGCTGCACACTGGGCGGAGGGTTTTAACATGTTATCCACGATGACTCCTAAATCTTTTTCCTGGGTGGTGGTTTCTAATGTGGAGCCTTGCATCGTGTAACTATAGTGTGGGTTGTTCTTTCCTAGGTGCATAACTTTGCACTTGTCCACATTAAATTTCATCTGCCATTTGGATGCCCAGTCTTCCAATTTATCCAGATCCCCCTGCAGTTTTCCACAATCCTCTTGGGTTTTAACAACTTTAAACAGTTTTGTGTCATCTGCAAATTTGATAACCTCACTAGTTATTCCCTTTTCCAGGTCATTTATGAATATGTCAAAAAGTAGTGGACCCAGTACAGATCCCTGGGGTACTCCACTATTCACCTTTTTCCATTGGGAATATTGGCCATTTAGCCCTACCCTCTGCTTTCTATCTTTTAACCAGTTCCCTATCCACAATAGTACACTGCCTCCTATCCCATGACTTTTTAACTTTGCCAAAAGTCTCTGATGGGGGACCTTGTCAAAAGCTTTCTGAAAGTCCAGATACACTATATCAACCGACTCACCTTTGTCTACCTGTTTATGCACACCTTCAAAAAAACAGATCAGATTAGTAAGACAAGATCTTCCTTGTCTAAAGCCATGTTGGCTGTCTCCCATTAGGCCATGACTATCTACATGCTGTGTAATTTTGTTCTTTATGATGGTTTCTACCATTTTCCCTGGTACTGACGTCAGGCTCACCGGTCTGTAATTTCCCGGGTCACCCCTGGAACCCTTTTTAAAAATTGGTGTTACGTTGGCGACCCTCCAATCTTCAGGTATTACAGATGATTTTAATGAAAGTTCACAGATTACCAATAGCAGGTCTGCAATCTCATATTTCAGTTCTTTCAACACTCTGGGATGTATACCATTCGGTCCAGGTGATTTGCTACTATTCAGTTTATCAAATAGTTGTAATATATCTTCCCGGTGTAGCGATATTTCTCTCAATTCCTCTGCAGTATCACCTTTAAATACCACTTCAGTCTTGGGTAACATCCCTACATCTTCCTCAGTAAAGACCGAAGCAAAGAATTCATTCAGTCTCTCTGCTATAGCCTTGTCTCCTCTTACTGCCCCTTTTACCCCTCTATCATCTAACGGTCCAATTGACTCTCTCACAGGCCTTTTGCTACGAATGTACTTGAAAAAGTCATTATTTCGTGTTTTTTAATACTTAGAAATTATATTCTCAAATTCCCGCTTTGCCTGCCTTATCAATGCTTTGCATTTAACTTGCCAGTGCTTGTGCTGTTTCCAGTTTTCATCATTTGGCTCTTTTTTCCATTTCCTGAAGGTTGCTCTTTTGGCAGCAACAGCCTCTCTGACCTCACCTTTAAACCATGCTGGCAGTTTTTTGGACTTTCTTCCACTTTTCTTAATGCGTGGAATACAGCTGGTCTGGGCTTCGAGGATAGTATTTTTAAATAACACCCAAGCTTGCTGTAAGTCTTTAACCTTTGGAACCGCTCCTTTTAGTTTTTTCCGAACTATATTCCTCATTCTATCATAGTCTCCCTTTTGAAAGTTAAAAGGTAGTACTGTGGATTCCTTTACTATCTGTCCTCCACTGATTAAATCAAAAATGATCATACTATGATCACTATTGCCAAGTGGTTCCAACACCCTTATTTCTTGCACCAGATCTGGCATTCCACTAAGGACTAGGTCCAGTATGGCTTCCCCTCTGGTTGGTTCATGAATCAGCTGCTCCAAGAAGCAGTCATTTATTTCATCTAGAAACTTTATCTCTTTAGCTTGTCCTGCTGTGACACTGTCCCAGTCGATACCGGGGTAATTGAAATCACCCATTATTACTACTCTGTTGTGGCTTTTGTTAGCTTCCTTGATTTCTTTGAGCATTTCATCATCCATTTGTTCATTCTGGCCAGGTGGTCGATAGTATACTCCCACTGCCATCACCTTCCCCTTCATAAATGGAATTTCAATCCATAGAGATTCTACAGCAAATTTTGTTCCCTGCAAAACTTTAATCCTTTCTGACTCAATGCCCTCTCTAACATAGAGCGCAACCCCTCCACCAATTTGTTCAGCTCTATCATTACGATATAGTTTGTATCCAGGTATCACAGTGTCCCACTGGTTATCCTCCTTCCACCATGTCTCTGAGAGTGCAATCATATCTAACCTCTCATTTAGTGCTATATATTCTAATTCTCCCATCTTATTGTTTAGACTTCTAGCATTGGCATACAAGCATTTTAGAGACTGTATTTTATTAATATTAATCTGGCTATTGGTAGGCATGGGTAATTGGGAATCTTTATGCTCTGTCTGCTCCTTACTCAAGGGCATTTGGGCTACTATACTCCCTTTTGGAACCTCACTGCTTTTGGTAGTATCCTTCAAGGATACCTTTGTCCGAACCATGCGCTCCTGGGTGACTGTCGGCTTTCCCCTATTTTCTAGTTTAAAAGCTTCTCTATCTCTTTTTTAAAGGTTAATGCCAGCAGTCTGGTCCCATCCTGATTAAGGTGAAGCCCATCCCTTCGGAAGAGCCCCCCCTTTCCCCAGAATGTTCCCCAGTTCCTAACAAATCCAAAACCCTCATCCTTGCACCATTGTCTCATCCACGCATTGAGACTCCGGAGCTCTGCCTGTCTTTTGGGTCCTGCACGTGGAACAGGAAGCATTTCGGAGAACGCTATCCTGGAAGTTCTGGATTTCAACTTCCTACCTAAAAGCTTAAATTCCTTATCGTCACTCCAGTCCAGTCCCTTTACTACTGGGTTGCGCAACCCTTCCAGCAGCTTGGAGGCTGAGCCCAACCTTTTTGAGGATGGAGCGGTATAAATACCACTGGGACCACCCCCTAACTCCAGTATTCTCAGCCTCCAAGCAGCTGGAGGGTTCCGTAAGCCTAGGGCTTACTGGAGTCCTGCCTTATCCTAAGTTAGCTAATTTGTCTTAGTTAGTTTTCTTGTCTTCTTTTTGCTTAAAGAAATTGTTTCTTTTTATTTGATCCTGTACCTTTAATTTTTTCCTGCTTCCCCCCCCCCCCCCCCCCCCCCCCCCCCCCCACGGCCCGGGCTGGAGATCGGAGGACTTGCCTGAGCTGCCTGCTGCAGGGGGAAGAAGGCTCTCTTCTGTGCCGGAGTTATTTAATTTCCAGGAGCTACCTGCCTCGCGCCGAAGCCCCCGAGGCGGCTGAGCGCTGGAGGCAGCGACGCGAGGGGAACCTGCTTGCCCCCCCCCCCCCCCCCGGTGCAGCGGGGTGCGGCCGAGCTTCCCGAAGCCCCGAATCAAAAAGCCGGCAGTTTCGGAGGGCTCTCAAGCGGCGGCGTCTACAGCGGTGGCGACGCGGAGCCCGCCCCCCTCTTCCAAGCGGTAAAGGCCCGAACTTAAGCGGTGGGCAGACGCGCGATCCTCCGTGCCGGACTCCACGTGGCCGAGGCCTAGCACGTGTTGAGCCGACGGAGAGGAATCGCGCTGCGGGCCCCGCTTGCATAACAAACTACAAACTGCAAGTATTAGCCTGGATCGGCAGCATTTCCTTTTTTAATGTTTAAATTTTACTTGATTTTAATTGATTTTAATTGATTTTACCCTTTATTTTATTTACTGTGAGCCTGCCTTTCCTGCAGCTCCAAGGCCATACTATTGCCCGCGAAAACGCTGACATTACTTGGGGGAGGGGACTTCACTGGGAGAGCGGACCTGCAACATTTTTTTTTACACATTATTGGGGGAATTTAGTTTGGTTGTCTTGTGGGGTGATTGTGGGGTCTTCCTCCTACAGCGCATTGATTAGACCGGGTCACTTACGCTCCGCCCCATTGAGCCTCCTGGAAAGCATGGCCTCTAAGTCAAAGTGCCCATCCTGTGGCACACGGAGGGGCACATCCTCAGAGACAGGCATCTGTAGAGCTTGTGCGGCAGTCTCCACCTCCGTAGAGCAAGAACTCAGCTTGCCCATGACCCAAGGACCTCAGATGCACGGGGACCCCCTGGAAGCGGAGGTGGGGGCCCAATTAACCCCGACGGCTAACTCAGAGGCTCTCGCACCCCCTCCGTCCCGGGCCACGGCGGATGGGGGGGTCGGAGATCTCTTCTCCCCTGACTTTATCCTATTGCTACACCAGGCGTACTGTATGCGCAAGCAGGGACTTGGACCAGGCGATACAGCTCCCACAACAGAAACCAGACCAGCCAGACCTAGGAGAGCGAGCGGTCCTGATTCAGGGGTACCCTCCAAGCGTTCCAGACTAATCAGCGAAGAGATCCTCCCACCCCTTTCGCAGGGCACCACAGAGGAAGAGGCCTCGGAAAGGGAGCTGGAGGACGAGGAGGAGGAGCTGGAAGAAGGAGAGATCCCAGAGGAGGACCATTCTCGCATTGTTAGAGTTTTTCGCCGAGAAGAGCTCCCTTCCTTAATCAATGAGTCACTAAAAGCCCTCAACGTAGCCTCTGACTCCCCGGCAGAGGACGAGGCACTAGAAGATCCCTTGATTCAGGCCATCAGACGATCCCAGAAAGTTTTCCCTGTCCACAGGGTGGTACGTCAGATGATACAGGAGGAGTGGGATCAACCAGAATCAAACTTGAGAGGAGTACGAACCATGGCTCGCCTCTACCCTCTTCCAGAGTCAGACAAAGAACTGCTGAAGTCCCCCAGGGTGGATGCAGCGGTATCAGCAGTCACCAAAAAGACCACTATCCCAGTGGAAGGCGCCACGGCCTTAAGAGATGCTCAAGACAGGAAGTTGGATACGCTCCTGAAACAAGCCTTTGATATAAGCGCTCTCGCCTTGCAGGCCTCTGTGTCAGGAGCTTGGGTGGCTCGGGCCTGTTTAAGGTGGGCTCAACAGATCCAGACAACGGAGGGATCATCGGCCGAAACACAGGCCAACTCGGCTAGGATGGAGTCCGGAGCAGCCTATTTAGCAGATAGTCAGTATGACCTCATCAGAAGTTTGGCCAAGAACATGGCCTCAGTGGTGGCGGCTAGGCGGTATCTTTGGCTAAGAAATTGGGCAGCGGATGCCTCCTCAAAATCGCGCCTGAGCCGACTTCCTTTTAAGGGGAAGCTGTTGTTCGGTGAAGATTTAGAGAAGTTAGTCAAGGACCTAGGAGAGTCGAAGGGAGGCAGGCTTCCGGAAGACAGACAAAAACAGGGCGCTCCTTTCCCCCAGTGCGTACCCAGCCGAGGGACTCCCGGAGGTTTCGACCAACTAGGCCAGCCCCCTTTTCCAAGGGCCGTTTTCCCTCCAAAGGTCAAGGTTTCAGGGGGTTCAGGGGAGCTGGCAGAGGCTTTGGTGCAGCCTCTTCCTCCTTCTCGGGCTCCAGAAAACAACAATGAGATGACGGGGGTCCAGGAGGGAAGGCGCCTGATAGGCGGTCGCCTGACGCTCTTTCTTCCCGCCTGGTCCCGTGTCACGTCCGATCAATGGGTCCTAGAGGTTATCAGAGAAGGCTATGCCCTCGAATTCGCACAACAAATACCCCCGGCCTTTGTCCGATCCCCCTGCGGATCCGCTGCAAAAAGGGCGGCGGTAGAGGAAACCCTCGCACGCCTAAGAGCGCTCGGAGCCGTGATCCCCGTGCCGCCAAACCAGCGCGGCTCAGGTCGGTACTCTATCTATTTCGTGGTGCCAAAGAAGGAAGACTCCTTGCGACCGATCCTGGATCTAAAACAGGTCAATCGCTGCCTCAGAGTGCCGCACTTCCGGATGGAGACTCTACGTTCTGTCATAGCAGCCGTCAGGGAAGGGGAGTTTCTAACATCCCTCGATTTGACAGAAGCCTACTTGCATATCCCGGTCAGGAAGTCTCACCAACAGTTCCTGAGATTCGCCGTCCCAGCAGGCCACTTTCAATTCCAGGCCCTACCCTTCGGCCTAGCTACGGCTCCCAGAACATTTACCAAGGTAATGGTGGTTGTAGCGGCCTTCCTTCGGAAGGAGGGAATACTAGTTCACCCTTACTTAGACGATTGGCTGATCCGGGCAAAGTCCGAAGAAGAAAGTCTTTCGGCAACGGCCAGAGTGATCCAGGTCCTAGAGGACTTGGGATGGGTCATCAACCGAGCGAAGAGCAGACTGACCCCCTCCCAGGAACTCGAGTACCTGGGGGCAAGATTCGACACCAACTGTGGCAGAGTGTTCTTGTCACGAACAAGGTCAAGGGATCTAAGACTTCTAGTGGCTCAGTTTCTGGCCAGAAGAAGCCCCTCGGCGTGGCACTATCTTCAGCTTCTGGGAACAATGGCGGCGGCAATAGAGGTAGTACCATGGGCCAGGGCCCACATGCGACCATTGCAACGGTCCCTGCTGCGGCGGTGGTCGTCCCAGCATCATCCTCTCTCTCTACAGTTGCCTTGCGCTCCGCGGACCAAACAGGCACTCCACTGGTGGAGATGCCCAAGGAACCTGGATCGCGGGATGCCTCTAGAACCCCCTCAGTGGGTACTATTGACGACAGATGCCAGTCTATCAGGCTGGGGAGCACACTGCGGAGACCGTTTTGTCCAGGGGCGCTGGACACACCGTTGGAATCGCAATGGCCCATCAACAGACTGGAATTGCGGGCCGTCACCCTAGCTCTCAAGGCCTTCGAAGCCTTGGTACAGGGACGAGCGATTCGCGTCCTCTCCGACAATGTCACCGCGGTGGCCTACATCAACCACCAGGGAGGCACCAGCAGCCACGGCCTCGAGAAGGAGGCGGACACCCTCTTCCAGTGGGCGGAAGCCCACCTGCAGGCACTTTCTGCTCAACACGTGGCGGGCGCGGACAACGTCACGGCCGACTTCCTCAGCAGGTGCAAGATAGACCACGGAGAGTGGGAACTGGAACAGGAGACCTTCAGCCAAATAATAGCTCGCTGGGGAGTCCCAGTCATGGACCTCATGGCACGCTTCTCGTCAGCCAAGGTGGACAGATTCTTCAGTCGCCGGAAGGAAAGAATGTCAGAGGGCCTGGACGCCCTCTCCCAAAAGTGGCCTTCGGAGGGCCTCCTCTATGTTTTCCCCCCTTGGGCTCTCATCGGAAAGGTCCTCCAGCGGATAGAGGCACACCAAGGATTGGTAATCCTCATAGCCCCGGATTGGCCTCGCCGACCCTGGTACGCGGATCTGGTGAGGATGATCGCCGACCATCCTTGGCGGCTCCCTTGCAAGAGGGATCTGCTAAGACAAGGTCCGGTGCGGATGCCACATGTGGATCGGTTCTCGCTTACGGCTTGGCTATTGAAAGGGCACGGCTCCTGAAACGAGGTTACTCAGGGGCAGTAGTCTCAACTCTGCTGCAGGCCAAGAAGCGCTCGACCTGTCTATCTTACGTACGAGTTTGGCGCATCTTCGAATCTTGGTGCGCTGAGCACCAAAAGAAGCCACTCTCGGCCTCCGTCGCAGAGGTCCTGGAGTTCTTGCAGGCAGGGTTGGACAAGGGTCTGGCCCACAGCTCCTTAAGGGTCCAGCTCGCGGCCATCGCTTGTTACAGAGGCAAGGTCCGTGGCAAACCCCTAGGGGCCCACGCGGATGTCTCAAGGTTCCTAAGGGCGGTGAGACGCCTACGTCCACAACGGAGGTCGATCATCCCCCCTTGGGATCTTAACCTGGTGCTAAATGCCTTGATCGGGAATCCCTTCGAACCATTGAAGGAGGCCTCCCTAAAAGATTTAACCCTAAAGACTGTCTTCCTAATAGCCATTTGTTCAGCCAGAAGGATCTCGGAACTACAAGCGCTGTCCGCTCAGCCACCCTTTCTGTCATTTCTCAAGGACAAAGTGGTTCTGCGCACAGTTCCCTCCTTTTTGCCTAAAGTTATATCTCCCTTTCATGTGAACCAGACGGTGACCCTCCCGGCCATCGCCAAAGAAGGGTTGGAAGCCAGGGATAGCAAGCTTCGACTTCTCGACATCCGGAGAACCCTGAAGCGATACCTCTCTCGCACAGCACCCTTCCGAAAGTCCGACCGACTATTCATTCAGTTCGGGGGTCCACACAAAGGGGAGGCGGCGGCCAAGGCTTCTATCTCCAGATGGATCAGGGAGGCAATAGCCTCCGCCTATATCCTAAAGGGGAAACAAGTTCCCGTGGGCCTGCGGGCACATTCTACTAGGGCGCAGGCTACCTCTTGGGCGGAATTCAGTCTAGTTCCCCCCCTGGACATATGTAGGGCGGCGACTTGGTCCTCTCTCCATACCTTCTCCAAGCATTACAGGTTAGACGTTCAGAGTGCAGCGGACGCTCGTTTTGGCCTGGCGGTTCTTCATTCCGGTATGCCGGAACCCACCCAGGGGTGAACTGCTCGGGTACATCCCAGTAGTAAAGGGACTGGACTGGAGTGACGATAAGGAAATAGTAATTAGATCTTACCTGCTAATTAGTGTTCCTGAAGGAACGACAGTCCAGTCCCTGATCCCTCCCGATTCCGGCTAAAGTTAAAATCTATTGCTTATAGGAATGCATCGGAATGAACGCGGACCTTCGGAACGAACGCAGACCATCTGAACGAGCACAGACCCGCGGCGGCAAGCTCGGGCAAACCCACTCCAACCGTTGCCATTCCTCTTTTCCTTTCCTATGATATCCAAAAAAAAAAAAAAAAAAAAAAAAAAAATTTTTAATTAATTCATTAAATAAGTGAGTGCTTTATATCTCTTAAAATGTTTTGTTAGGTAGGTTGTGTACAATAGTTGGTTATACCTGCTTTTTCATTCGAATACTGGAGTTAGGGGGTGGTCCCAGTGGTATTTATACCGCTCCATCCTCAAAAAGGTTGGGCTCAGCCTCCAAGCTGCTGGAAGGGTTGCGCAACCCAGTAGTAAAGGGACTGGACTGTCGTTCCTTCAGGAACACTAATTAGCAGGTAAGATCTAATTACTATTTTAGCCTCCAGAACTTCCCTACCACATTTTCCTATGTCATTGGTACCAACATGTACCAAGACCGCAGACTCCCCCCCAGCACTATCTATGATCCTATCTAGGCGGTGCGTGAGATCTGCTACCTTCGCACCAGGCAGGCATGTTACCAGGCGATCCTCACGTCCACCAGCCACCCAGCTATCTACATTCCTAATGATTGAATCACCAACTATAACAGCTGTCCTGACCCTCCCCTCATGGGGACATGGCCCTGGAGAAACGTCCTCGGTGTGAGAGGGTTTTACATCACCTGGAGGACAGGTCCTAGTTAGAGGATCACTTCCTTCCACACCAGGGTGATGCTCTCCTGTCACGTGACCTCGCTCCTCCATGGCAACAGGGATGCTGCCAGACTGGAGGTGGGACTTCAGGATTATATCCCTGTAGGTCTCGTCCATGTACTTCTCTGTCTTTCTTATGTCTTCCAGGTCTGCTACTCTAGCCTCTAGAGAATGGACTCGTTCCCTGAGAGCAAAGAGCTCCCTGCACTTAGTGCATATGTAGGACCTCTCACCAACTGGGAGAAAATCATACATGTGACACTTAATGCAAAAGACCGGAGAACCCCCATCTCGTTGCTGGACCTCTGTCTGCATCTTAGTTTAAAGCTTGTGTTTAGGTCTTTTAAATTCGGTATATAATAAGGATTGGTGTAGATGCTTATACTAATAAAAGTGTATCTAATACCCCTAATACACCCTGTGTACCTGAAGCTCAATTAATCTCAGGTCCTCTGTGTATGACTGATTTGGATTAAGAGCTGCACCTGAGAGCAGCCCCTTTCCTCTAAGATGTGCAAGTACCTATAAAACTACAATTACCCCAGGGGTGGGTGGGTGTTGGGGAGGGAGGGAGGGAGATAAGTCCTATTAAAGAGGGCAGTTACAAGGTACCCTGTCCTGAACCCTCAGCAGGGGGATGGGGGTACCACACAAAGCCCAGTTAGTTGAGAGGCAAGGTAAGTACAGCTGAGAAGGCTGAACTAGCACACCACTAAGACAAACAATAAATAATTAAACAAACAGTTAGACAAACAGTAAATAATTAAATAAACAGCTAAAACTCACAGTAAGATGTCCCAGGAGGCAAATATCCACTCACTAGCAGAGCTCTGTAAAAGTACAGCCCTTCTCTGATCAGAGAAAAGCAAACTTGTCTGGCATGTGCCCTTGAGTGAGAGAGAAGTTTATTATTTTGAGTAGTGTTGGTGTTAGCTCATTGCTAGCCATTTTTATTCATGAGACAGGACATGGGTCGAGTGGGGAGGAGGTAGTATTTAGCATGGATAAGATTTGTTTGAGCCATTCACTTGTGATTAGATTGAAAGAGGACCAAATCTGTTTGCTGTCATGTTGAGGATCGGCTGCTTTGAGGTTGCGGTTTTGTTACAATGGGAGAGTTTGTTCTGTAGGAATGAGACAGTCCTGTGGTTGTAACCCAGTCTTTCTGTATTGGTGGTGTCCTTTTGTAAGATTTGTCTACTTCAAACAATTCTCTGGATCGATTTAATGATTTGAAAATGATGTTTGTTTGGTACTCTTTTTTTTTTTTTTTTTTGCTTGTGAATTAGATTGTTGTATTCGTCTTGCTTGATTATGTATTCCTTGTAGTGTAGTGGGTCCATGATTTGTCTCTAATGTCGTTCTAGTTGCCTCTGCTTATGTTTAGTTTCTTTTATTTCCTGAGAGTACCAAGGTGCTTTAACATTTTGTGTGGATGTTCTTCTCTGAGGTGCTAGTGCAAATAGTGCTATGCTGTTATTCCAGTTGTCTACTAGTGTTATGAGGCCTGTGGAGGATGTCTAATCTTGGTATAATATGGTCCAATAGTAATTGCTTGTTTAATTCTTTAAATCTTCGGGCTCTTTGAGAATGTGTTTGGTTCATGCTGTTAGTATGAAGTAGCAGTGGGTTAAAGGTGATCAAAAGGATGTCTGACCAGGGGATTACCTGTATGAAGCTTCTTGGGCGTGAATAGGAGATCGAGTATATTGCCCTCCTTGGATGTGGGGGAAGTTATGATTTGTGATAGAGCCAGAGCATCGATGGCTTCAAGAAAGGAGGTGGCTTGGTTTGTGGGTGCTGAGTTTAGGTTAAGGTTACCTAGTAAGATGAATGGTTTATTTCTTGCTGATTGAGAATATGATATTTCTATTAGTGGGGATAGGTCGTCTGTGTTTGAGCTTGGCGATCTATATGTCGGACATATGGTAAAGTGTTTATTTTCTATTACTAGTATATTGGAGGTGTTAGTGACTAATGCTGTGGTTATGTTAAAGTAGAGGTATTTGCTGGTAAGGATGAATATCCCTCCTCTTCTATTTGATCTTGGGCAATTGTGAAGGTCCATATTTGAGGTGATGAGTTGGTTTGTAGTACATTATTTGTATCCGTGAACCATGATTCTGTAATGAACATGATGTCTAGGTTATTATCGTTTAATATAGTCAGAGATGTGGTGGATTTTGTTGCACGTGGAACGAGTGTTCATGAGACCACATTTTATAAATTGGGTAGTCGGTATGTAAGTTTGTTAGATAACACAGGTCTGCAAAAATTTTTTTTTCGAGAACTGTTTTGGTTATTCCACGTAATCTTTGTTTTTTGGTGTGCTGAATCCGAAAATGACCTCCATTTTGTCATAGGACATCACGTTTCCTGACAATTTAGGTAACTATGTTAAATAAGGCAATACCTCAAAATAAATGGAAATAGACTTATAAAATTAAAGTTTTATTACAATATTTCATGAAAATCTTTTTTGAACTGAAATGAGCTCACCTACACACACTAAACTCGATTCTTCTTCCTTGTGAGGCTCCTCTTGGTGCATTTACGCTTGTGAGTAGCATCTGGAATGTCTCTCTGAAGCATCCAACAGTAGTCTGCCATCATTGTAATGCTCCATTTTCCCTGGTATCTCTTTTCCATCTCTTTAATGTCTTGGTGGAATCGTTCACCTTGTTCCTCACTCACAGCTCCCAAATTTTCAGGAAAGTAGTCAAGGTGGGACTGGAGGAAATGCACTTTCAAACTCATCAGGCAACCTAAAGCTTGAAATGCTTTCAGCATTTGTCCGACGATCTTTTTGTAGTGAGGATCTTTGTTATTGCCTAAAAATTTCTGTACGACTTCTTTAAATGCAATCCACCCTTCTTTTTGATGATCCGTCATGGTATTGACAAACTCTTGATCAATTATAAGCCTTCTAATGTCTGGTCCGACGAACACACCTTCCTTCAATTTTGCTTCCGACAGGCCTGGAAACTTGGTGACCAAGTATTTGAAGCATTCTCCATCTCTTGGAAGTGATTTTACAAATTGCTTCATCAATCCCAATTTTACGTGGAGAGGTGGTAGAAGAATTTTATGGGAAGGTACCAAAGTTTCTCGGAGGACATTTTTTTCACCGACTGTTAGCACCCTTGGCTGCCAACTCTTCTTGGTCCAGTGATTTTGTCGGTCTCGACTGTTCCATAGACACAGAAAACAAGGATATTTGGTATACCCAGCTTGTTGCCCGAGCAGCATGCACAAGACCTTCAAGTCCCCACACACTTGCCAACCATGCTCTTTATATTTAAGTTTACGAAGAACCAATTCCAAGTTCTCGTAGGTTTCCTTCAAGTGTACGGAATGACCTACAGGTATGGACGCGTAAAAACCGTTGTGGAGTAAAACTGCTTTGAGACTTCTTTTTGAAGAATCTATAAAAAAACACCATTGCTCTGAATCATATTGGATTTTAAATTGACCCATCAGACCTTCGACATCGATGCAATAAACCAACTTGTCTTCCTGGGCGAAGTAAGGAACAAACTCCTTTTCACGATGTCTGAACCATGAAGATGATACTCCTGGCAACAATAAATTCCTGCTTTTCAGCCTTGATCCGAGTAACTCAGCGGCATCTTTGGGAAGATTCAAGTCTCTTACCAAATCATTCATCTCCTCCTGAGAAAACAATTTTGGTCTTGTACCATCTTCAAAGTCAGAACTTGATTCGTCATCTGGTTCAGGTATGACTTCACCTTCATCGGAGTTAGGTATCTCTTCCAAGGTAGCAGGGGGCTTGGGTACTGGTATATCTGTGCCATGGGGGATGGGACGAATTGCCGAGTGAAGATTGGGGTATGAAATGGAATGCTTCCATTTGGAATTAAACCCTTTCACATCGCATGAACAAAAGTAACAGTCGTCACTATGGTTCTTTTGCTCTCGCCATACCATAGGAATCCCATAACGGAAAGATTTTTTCTTACCCTTGAACCAGTTTCGGAGGTCTTCAACACACCGTTTGCACACTTTGAGGCGCCCAGACTTTATCTTGATCTCCAATTTTTAGTCCAAAGTATGCAAAGTATACTTTTTTCACAAAGTCTGTAATATTCTGCTGTTGCTTCAACACTGTATATTCACCACAGATGAAACAAACTGTCTTGTGAATTAATACACTTTCGCGGAGCCATAACATAAGGGTTGAAGAATGACGAGCTAACATGAATTGCGATGAAAAAGTGTGAACAGCCTAGAACCAAGAACCTGATGATGATTCGTGCACAAGTGTGGCATGCAGGAGAGACACAGAACTGCTGCTATCTGCCCTGTGTCTCCCTCCCACTGGATTCTTCAGGAAAGATTAACCCCTTCTACCATTAGAAGCATGGACTTAAAACTTGCTTAGCTTATGTATATATTGCTGACCATCAGATTTACAGTGCTGTATTTTTTTTTACATAACTCAGACAACCCCTTTAAGGTTTTTTGGGCATTTTATATTTATTTTATTTATTTATTTCTCTTATATACCGCGCTATTTGATATCAGTGCGGTTTACATGGAACAGCAAGGTATTTTATGGTGGGGGATTACACCGTAATTACAAATAACAGGGATTTCAACTTGGATAACCATATTAACTATTTACACATATACTTACATATCTTAAATGCACTTATGTGAATTAATTAATAGTAATTTGAATTAATAGTAATTTGAAAAAAAATTGATAAATTTGAAGACAGTTTTGCATGTTGTGGCAAATCATGATGTCTAGGAGTTTTTTCAATATTTTATTTATTTTCAGTACACCAAAATACATGGAAATTAGATGAAAATAATAAAACAGCTCGCAGACCTGTGTAATCGAGGGTGCACTTAGTTGATGTACTTTATTCTGTGCTGTCTTCAATGGAGTTGTACGTATGGAGGGTTCAATGAAAAGAGATCTCTATGACTATATGATCGGGATCATGCCAGCAATCATACCGCACGCACACAGCACCACTTTCCCCCTTTCCAGCCTCTGTTCTTTTCTCTCTCCCTCTTGCATTCTCACAACTTGCCCTCAATTCCCTTATCCTCATCTTCCTTTATGTTTCTCCTTTTATTCTTTTACAGCATTGTGACTAAACAATTGAAAGTGTGCCCAACAATTCACTATCTTGGTCACATGTCTGCTGCATCTCTCTGCGCAGTCTGCCCTTGTATGCAGGTCGCGCTCACACTATTGCCCCTAGTGACTGAATTTCTGCAGCACTTTTTTCAGCTCCAATTCCACTATCACACACTGTTCCATGATCATTGCCACTGTGACTGCCATCTCTGCAACCTCCTCACAGGTGCCACCAAATGCTGGGCCCGTCTCCACAGTCACACAGGGTTTCCCAACCTGCTGCTGCTGCATCATCTGTTTTTGTTTTTAACAGAGTTAAATGGTTAACCCATTGTTGTTTTTTTTCCCACCAGAGAAACTATTCACAGTTGAGGGGGAGTAGCTGTTATGCTTTCTTCACACACAAAAATGTTCACAGCTTTATTAAAGAACCATTCCTGTGACTCCTTCTTACTGTAATGCACAGTTTCCTCCACTGAGCAAAAACAGCACTCTGCCACACCAGATAGCAAGAAAAAAACCAATCCAATTGAGTGGGCAGCAGTTATACACAAAAAATATTTTTATTAATCTTTAACAGAAGAGGCCAACCTGACACAGGCCGTGTTTCGTATAATACTTTGTCAGGGGTATTTTGTGGCTTACTAAAAATCTTAAACATCATAAATAATTAAAAAACAAAACATGTATGCAGTTAAAACATCATAAACTAACTAAAAACATAAATGAACATTAAAAAATAGTAATAATCATTGAAAAAATAAACATTAAAAGACGCCCAAAACACATGTTCATAGACAATATTAAATCAAATGCTGACATAAGAACATGAATGTTAATGTAGTTAAATACAAAACTTATAAGCAAAAAAAATATATAAACAAACCACCATAGAACGTTAAAAAATGCGTCTTAATAAATAAGGAAAATAAAATCATATGAAAACCTAAATGATAAAAACATGTGCCATCCTTAAAATAGAAATAAATTAATAAAAGGGAAAAACAAGAGAGATGAGGGAAAACGTGAACGAAGCAGGAATGAATCAGAGAGAGACCTTTAAAATATTGTGTATTACATACACAAACTGCCCCATGGTGAAACCACCGGCATTGTATTTAAGCTTTGTACGTTTCACTCTGTAGAATCCCCTCCCCTCTTGTGTGTCTCTGGCCCGAGCTCCTCTTCCTGCAGCACTTTGCAGCTTTCCTCAGCTCTTCAGCCTTGGGACAGGCTGCTCCTGCAAGCACACAGCACCACTGCTGGCTGTGATGGCCTTCTGTTCTTCAGTCCGCAGGCGCACATCGCTGATGTTCTCCTAGGGGGATGGCCAGCATGCACATGTTTTGTTTTGCATATGCTTATGCATATGGACAGACAACGTTTACTGACCTGATCCTAGTGAACCCTCGACAATGTGAAATATGCCTAAAAATGCCCACGACCCACCCAGGATGTCCTACCTCAGCTGCATCAGGTAGCCTGGAACCTCCCTGCCTTTCTTCTGCGAGAACAGTGTCTGCCCAGTAAAAGCATCCTGCCACAAGAGACCGGTTCTGGACGTGCACAAGATGAGGGGTTCTGAGATGGATGGCTGTTCTTTTCTGCAGTGTTACTTTGCCGATCATTTCCCTGGATCTGGAGTAATATTTGAAACACATGTGATTGCTTCAAGCTTAGGGGAGTAACTGTGACCAGCAGCCACATACAAGTCCTTGTGCTGAAATATGTTAAGGCGGATAAAAATTAGTAATTTTATTGGTCTCGCTGAAGAAATGCCTTATGATTCAGTCATACATTTTTTTGTATTTTCCTGAATGCTAATGTGTAGGATTCAAGCTGGTCCTTGGGTGCCTCTAACCAGTCTGATTTTCAGTATATATACATTGAATGTGGATGGGAGAGATGTGCATCCTTTGCCTCCATTATGTTCAAATGTTTGTCATGCACATCCTATGGGGATATCCTGCAAACCAGACTGGTGATAGGGGAGGGAGGTTATTCCATGAATGACTTGAAAAGCACAGGAGACCCAAAGTCATCCTTGAGATACATAAAGGTAGTTATTTCGTGACACATGATTTAATGGTTTGAGTGCTAATATGCACAAAAATGATACCTGATTCTTTGTTATTTTAATAAGGCACAGGTGACTTCTTCGCTCACCTGTGTAAAATATATGCTGGCTTTATCCTGTCACCCCTGTGTTTGGAGAGTGTGTAGTTTATACCTCTCTGCTTGCAGTGGTAGAGGGGTCACTGAGAATACAGCTTTCTGACTGGGAGTCTGCCTGCGACTTTTTCAAGTGCAATGGGTTCCTTTTGAATGAAGTGCACTTAACTCCTGATGTGATAGTGGCCTTCTCAAGCATGCTTCGTTCAAATCTGCTTGAGGACAGAGATGGCTAGTAAAGTAGTGTTGACTCCAGCAATCAGGCTATTGTCCCAGCCTTAATGAATTTTATAAACCCGGGTTGGAATTGTATCTGTTCATACCATGGTATGTATTCTGAATATCCTAAGTCAGAACCAGCTTGGGTGTATTTGATCTCTGTCTAAATATTTGTCCTTTTTTTTATGAAGGATTTGCAAGTCTCCTCCCCAAAAACTGCATATTTTGAACGCCTGTGTTAATTGGAGAGCATGTTCTCCTTTTGATGAGTGTGCCTTTGCCTGGAGGAATTTGGTGTGTGATTCCTTTTGTTTGCATCTGGATAATAAATTGAGCGTATGCTTTGGAACACTCCTGTGTGTTATGTCTGGATCAGCTGGGAGCAGGACCACATAAGTTCTGTTTAAAACACTCGGACATTTTTTGCCAGTACCCCTGTACTTGTGTCTATTTTACAGCTATTATCAACTTGCTGTTGCCCGGTCAGCCTCCTTTAAAACCATTTACCTCCCTGGAGCATGTTATCATATAAGGTATATAGACGAGGGTCTGTCTTCCAACAGTTTACATTGGAAAAGTGGGGCCTCAACTTTCAGAAGGGCAGTGGAAGAAAGAGACATGGTAGACTGGAAAAAACCTTAAAAGTTAGTGAGCCAAGGCAGGGTACCCCAGACTTTCAGTGGTGGACAGAAATGTTAAATATGGAACTTGGCAAAGTTCTAGGGTGCATTCATTTATAAATTCAAACTCATCCTTGTGTTCTGTGTTGATATATTTTTGTCACTGAAAGCGTACGCGCATTGTTTTAATTATAATTATTGGTTAGAAAATAGAAATTTAATGTAAATAATTGAGGGGTAGAAATGTATTTAGAAAACTGAGGTACTAGGTGAACATTTTTAAGAGCCTAAGTGATTTCTTTTTGTGTCATCTGCTCCATTTTCTTTTGACTATTTTTACTCTTTCTATTTTTTTTTAAATTGCTTCTTTTCTTTTAGTTTTACTTCTTCCCCTGCCTACTTTCTCCTCCCTTGAAAGGACCATTTCTCTGTTTCTCACAGCCCTTTTCCCAACTCCACCTCTGCTCAGCTTTTTCGGATATGATCACCCCAGGTCTCATTGCTGGTGCCCATCACTTTTTCAACTTTTAGATCAGATAGGGGGCTGAAGCTTTGCACACAGATAGTCTATGTAATTAAATTATCAAGAAAAGTCAGAAAATCATTTTTGAACCACTAACATGTTGAAAATGTTTTCAACTATATTGTACAAAATTGCATATTGGGGTTTTTTGAAAGCTGCCACGTTAAAATTTGTAAGACAAAATTAGGCTTACCTGCTAATTGTTCCTTGAGGAGCTCTAATCCAGTCCCTCACCTTTGGGTAGTGTACCTCTTCCAGCAGTTGGAGACTGAGCATGTCATCCTTTTGATGACACCAGGATAAATACCTCGGGACCGCCCCCTATCTCTAGTAACCTATTGACAAAGCAGACTCGCAAGAGCAATAAATAAATAGTTAACATTTGAACAATGAAACCTATCTAAATAATCAAAAACCTTCCCCTCATCTTGGGGAAGAGAGTCCTCTTCCCTCCCCCTCCCCCCCCCAGAATGAGAAGGCTTCCCTGAGGCCCCATCGGGCAACAATATTTTGCACTGAGTGTGAGACAGACAATCCCTTTGGTCCGTCCTCAACAGCGCCCTTCCCTGAATTTGTGGACACCCCCGGCCCATCCTTCAGCCATGGAAACCTGATTCAGGTGTCTTTCTTCGCCAACTGGTATTCGGGATGGGATTCAGGACTGGACTGGAGTTCCTCAAGGAACAACAATTAGCAGGTAAGTCTCCAATTTTGTCTTCCTTATTGTCCCTCCAGACCAATCCTGCACATCTGGGATGTAACAGAGCAGTCAACATTAATGTGAGGGACCTGCCAACCCGGCACCAAAACAGGCATCTCTAATCGTCGAGGCAATAATGCTTAGCAAAGGTATGAAGTGAAGACCAGGTCGCCTCCTTGCAGATTTTGACCAGCGACACCAAACTATACTTCGCCCAAGAGGCCGCCTGTGCCCTCATGGAATGCGCCCGCAACCCCGCTGGCACTTGCTTACCCCTCAGAATGTATGCTGACGAGATTGCCTCTCTGATCCTCCTAGAAATTGAGGTCTTGATCACTGCCTCTCCTCTACATGGTTCCCCAGATGGTACAAAAAGGCGATTCGATCTGCGAAAGTACGCAGTTCTCTTCAAATAACACCTCAAGACGCAACAGACATCCAAATGTCGCAACTGCAAGCTGGCTGAGACGCCATCTGGGTCTACCAGTACCGGCAGGGAAACTGCCTGGTTGACATGAAAGGCCGAAATCACCTTGGGCAAAAAGGAAGGCACCAGTCGTAGAACAACCTTTTCTCTAAAGAAGGAAAGAAACGGCTCTTGGCATGATAAGGCTTGAAGTTCTGAAATCCTACGCGCTGAGCAGATTGCCACCAGAAACACCATCTTGAGGGTCAAGTCCTTCAGCGATGCCCGATTCAACGGCTCAAAAGGTTCTCCATATAGCGCTGCCAACACCAAATTGAGATCCCATGGTGAGACCACTGACCACCGTGGAGGGTGCAGGAGGGCCACAGCCCTCAGGAATCATAACACGTCTGGGTGTGTCCCCCAACACCACCCCCGGACCTTCCCACTATGGCATGAAATTGCCGCTAGTTGTACTCTCAAGGAACTCGCTGCCAGGCCCTTTTTGAACCTGGCCTGCAAGAACGCTAAGATGTCTGGCATGGACGCTGTTGAATGCTGCACCTGCCTGTCTGCACACCATGCTTCAAAGATGTGCCAGATGTGAATATAAGCCAGTGAGGTAGACCTCCATCTGGCCTTCAGCAAAGTCAAAATTACTGGGCCCGAATAGCCTTTCCTCCTCAATCGCACCCTTTCAAGAGCCAGGCCATAAGTAAGAATTGATCTACCTGAGGCATGAGCACAGTCCCTGCACCAAGAGATCCCCCATGTCGGGAGACAACATGGCTGATCCAGTAGGATCCTTACTACGTTGGCATACCACAGCTGTCCCATGATGGGTTTCGATCCTCTGCACGACCCTGTCTATAAGAGCCCATGGCGGGAACACATAGAGAAACCCCTTTATGGGCCATTGCTGCACCAGGGCATCTAGGCCCTCCGACATCCTTTTTTGTCTTCTACTGAAAAAATGGCTCACTTTGGCTGACTCAAAGGTTGCCATCAGGTCTATGAAGGGGGAGCTCCACCGGTCTACACCTGGGCAGACTCCTCCTGGTTGAGCACCCACTCTCCAGAGTTTACGGGTACCTGACTTAGGTAGCCCACCGTGACGTTGTCGACTCTTGCCACATGCGCCACCGACAATGCCTGGAGGTGACTTTCCCCCCAGAGCACCAGTGCTTCGGCCTCCCTGCCTGTTGATGTAGGCTACAGCGGTTGCGTTGTCCAACAGAACCCATACTGCCTTCCACCGCAACCGTGTCGCGAAGCTCTGTAGCACTAAGGCCACCACCCTCATCTCTAGCCTGTTGAAAGACCAATGTGTCTCCCGTGTACTCCCCCATCCCTGCGCAAACTGCCCTTCGCAATGGGCTTCCCAACCAGACAGACTGGCATCTGGCATCAGTGGGATCCATTATGGTGACTCAAGGGGCATCTCTCTGTCTAGATTTTCTGGACAAAGCCGCCACTTGAGTGCTCTCCGGGCCACAGGAGGGAAGATGAGCTTCTGGGATAAGGGGGTGGGTCTGGTGCAACCAGCACCAGAGCAATGCCTTCTGAAGTGGTCGCATGTGTGCCCTCGCCCACGGCACAAGCTTGAGAGTGTCTGCCATGGATCCTAGCGCTTGTAGGTAATGCCAAGCTGTTGATTGTGATATTTTCAGGAACTGCAGTAAGTGCCGAAGCCCCTGTGCACGCTGTTCCGGTAGGAAGACTCTCTCCACCCGGGTGTCGAAGCGTGCTCCTAAGTACTCTAGTTCCTGAGACAGGACCAACTGGCTCTTGGCAACATTGACTACCCAACCAAGACTTTAATGGAACTGCACCACCCGGGAAGTTGCCCGGTTACTCTTGTCCTTGGTCTTTGCCTGAATGAGCCAGTCATAGAGTATGGATGCACTAGCACTCCTTCCCTGCATAGCGCCGCCACTACCACCACCATGACCTTGGTGAAGCTGTGTGGTGCCGTAGCGAGCCTGAAAAGCAGTACCCCAAACTGGAAATTTCCCATAGGCACTGCAAACCCTGGCCATATGGAGATATGCAGAAATGCCTCCATCAAATCTAGAGACGTCAGGAACTCCCCGCTTCAGACCGCCACTATGACGGACTGCAAGGTTTCCATGTGAAAATGTGATACCCGCAAGCAGTGGCTCACCTGTTTGAGGTCAAGGATCGGGTGGAAGGATCCTTCGTTCTTTGGTGCCACAAAGTAAATGGAGTACCGACCACAACCGTACTGGTCTCAGGGAACCGGCACCAAACCCCAGAGCTGTAACTGCTCTGTCAGGGTGTCTCGCATTGCTACAGCTTTTGCACAGGCTTTGCAGGGAGATTGCATGAAGGCATTGCCCACTGGATGAGCCCATTTGAGAGCATGTTGTTGTTGTTAAGTGCCGTCGAGTCGGAGTCGACTCATGGCGACCCTCTGGATAGCTATCCTAAATTGTGTTCGGTCTTCAGTCAGGCGGCTCATTGTTGAGACTGGTACCCATAGCTGCTGTTATTGTATCTATCCATCTCATTGCTGGCCTTCCTCTTTTGCGTTGACCTTCTATCTTGCCAAGCATGATGTCTTTCTACTACTACTACTATTCATCACTTGTAAAGCGCCACGCACGCAGCGCTGCACAGCTGACCTAACAAGCGGTAGCCAACATACAAGAGACAGTCCCTGTCCGTCAGAGTCAAGCTCATCGGAGCTTACAATCTAGTTAGAACAAACATAAGTTAGAACAGTATAGAGCATTAGTCCTGCGCAAGGAAGAGCATTAGTCAGTTCTGCGCAAGGTACGGTTTGGTCAGTAGTTTGGTGATAAATGATGACGGGGGTTAGGGTTAGATGAGGAAAGAGTCAGGATCTGAATGTAATAGTGAAGGGGTGGGTCTTCAATCTGGATTTGAAGAGGGCTAAGGAGGATGCCAGGCACACAGATGCAGGTAGGCTGTTCCAGGCGTAAGGTGCAGCAAGGTGAAAGGAGCGCAGTCGGGAGTTTGCAGTGCATGTGAAAGGCATTGATAGAAGTAATTTGTTAGCGGAGTGCAGATTACGAGAGGGGATGTAGGGAGAGATAAGAGAGAAGAGGTAGTTAGGGGCCATAGAGTGGAAGCACTTATAGGTTAGCAGGAGAAGCTTGAATTGGATGCGGGATTGGACAGGGAGCCAGTGAAGCGACTTGAGAAGAGGAGTAACGTGGGCATGGCGAGGTTGACAGAAGATTAGTCGAGCGGCATGATTTTGTATAGATTGGAGGGGAAGGAGGTGGCTAGCGGGAAGACCAGCGAGGAGTAGGTTGCAGTAATCCAGGCGAGAGGAGATTAAGGAGTGGATAAGTGTTTCTCTAATGATCTCTCTCTTCACATGATGTGTCCAAAGTATGAAAGTCGAAGTAACATAGTATAACATAGTATATGACGGCAGATAAAGACCAGTGTGGTCCATCTAGTCTGCCCAGCAAGGCAGCAAGAGTAGGTGCACCTGCCGCTCCATGCAGGTCACCTTTCCCCATGCCTTTGTTTAAGAGTGTACCCGCCGCTCCGTGTAGGTCATCCCTATTTCTTCAGATATAAGAGATAGTTATGTTTATTTTGATTTCATCCTGTTATAAAAAGGGATCCACTGTGTCTGTCCCATGCCATTTTGAATTCTGTCACTGTGTTTGCCCCCACCACTTCCATCGGGAGGGGAAGTCTTGTCATCTGAGCTTCTAAAGAAAGCTTAGGTTTGATCTCCTCCTCTAGTACCAACTGGTTTGTTCTTCGGGCAGTCCATGGTATACACAATATTCGCTGCCAGCACCATAATTCAAAGGCATCAATTTTCTTCCTGTCTATCTTTTTCACTGTCCAGCTTTCACATCCATATAATGTTATTGAAAATACCATGGCTTGAACAAGTCAAATCTTTGTATGGAGAGAGACATCTCTGCTCTTGAGAATCTTATCTAGGTCTTTCATAGCCATTTTGCCAAGAACAATGCGTTGTCTGATTTCTTGACTGCTTGTTGCTGCTTTATTGATAGTTGATCCAAGTAGGTTAAAGTTGTTCATAATTTCAATTTCTTCTCCTTCAACGATGAACCTGTTGATTATGCCAGTTGTCATGATCTTCGTCTTCTTTACATTAAGGTGCAGGCCCATTTTGAGACTATGTTCTTTGATTGTGAGAAGCAAATGTTTCAGATCATCTTCACTTTCAGCCAGTAATGTGGTATCATCAGCATAGCGAAGGTTGTTGATGAGTCTTCCACCAATCTTCACAACTCTGTCTTCATACAATCGTACTTCTCTGATGATTTGTTTTGCATATAAATTAAACAGGTAGGGGGAAAGTATGCAGCCTTGTCTTACACCTTTTCTTATTTTAATTATTTCAACATTAATTGCCTGGTATATGCTGACGATGTCCTAATGTTCACCCCAATATCCACAGAGCAACCAGACCTCTCCCAGCTTTCAGCATGCTTCGATGCTGTCGAAGGCTGGCTACATACGCAAAAACTCAAAATAAACCTCAAAAAGACAGAGGTTCTCTTCATCAGCAGAGACCAGACATTCGCCCCTCCCACATCACTCAAGGTACGCAACGCAGAACTCATTTCCAAGACGACGATTCGATACCTTGGTGTAACACTCGACCAGCGCCTAAACATGCACTCCCAAATAGGCAATACCGTAAGGGCAATTTACCACACAGTTCGGACACTACGCCACATTAAACGGATTCTAGAACCAAATGACTTCTGAACAGTCTTTCAAGCCCCAATAATGCCTCATTTTGATTACGCCAACTCTATACTGCTGGGCCTCCCTAAGAGCTCCCTAAACCCCCTGCAGCTCGCGATGAACGCTGCAGCCAGAACACTCTATGGAGCATCAAGAAGTGAACATATCACCCCCATCCTCAAATATCTGCACTGGCTCCCGGTATAGTACAGAATCACATTCAAGACCTTAACAATGACATTTAAGGCAATTAATAGAAGCACATCCACCTCTCAGACCTTATACACCCCACCCCCCTCAACAGATCAAGGAGATCTACTGCCTGCAATACCATACTTCTCCCAAAAGCCATCACCAAATGCTCCAAGACTACAAGAAAACGTGCCTTTTCACTATATGCACCCTCCTGCTGGAACGCCCTCCCACCAGACCTCCGCGTCATAAGCAACTTCTCTCAGTTCAGGAAGGCGCTCAAACATCATCTCTTCCTGCAACACTTCTCCATTTCAGACAACATCACCTAGACACCCTCACCCCGACCCATAGCAGATTACACAGAGTAACCCCTCTGCCCTACAATTAGTGCCCTTAGTCCATCCACTACAACCGTCCCTAACAAACCTCGGAGTACCAATAGATTTATATAGCCACCATAGAGCTTTTGTAACTACCGCCGAATATTATGGGAAACCATAATACCAATTTGTACATAGTGTATATAGTTATCCTGTTCACCATGTTTTATCTTCCCTGTTCATTGTAAGTCCAATGTCAGACTGTTCTGCATTGCACAACTTATGTTACTTGTAAACTGCGCTGATGATAAATAGTGCGGTATAGAAAAGCATTAAAATAAATAAATAAATAAACCATTCTGTTTCTCCTTGTTCCATTCAAACTGTTGCTTCTTGATCAATATACAGATTGTGCAAGAGTACGATCAGGTGTTCTGGTATACCCATGCTTCTTAACATGGCCCAGAGTTTCTCATGGTTTGCACAGTCAAAAGCCTTGCTATAGTCAATAAAGCACAAATAGATATCCTTTTGTTATTCTTTAGTCTTTTCAAGGATCCATCTCGCAACTGCAATGATGTCTCTCGTTCTTCGCCCTTTCCTGAACCCTGCTTGCACTTCAGGTAGTTCTTGTTCCAGGTATGGTTGTAGTCTTTTTTGAATAATCTTCAGTAGAATCTTGCTGGCATGTGGGATCAGAGCGATTGTGCGATAATTTCCATAGTCAGTTGGATCACCTTTCTTTAGTATTGGTATAAACACAGATCTTTTCCAGTCAGTTGGCCATGATGTCTTCCATATTTCTTGGCAGAGCCTTGTAAGTACGGTAACAGCTGCATCAGATTGCTGTAATACTTCTATGGGAATGCTATCAATGCCTGTTGCTTTGTTCTTTGATAAGGCTTTCAATGCTGCTTCAATTTCTTCTTTCATCACCAATGGTTCCCGATCATAAGGTACAGGTTGATCTTGATCTTCTTCATATAAAAACTCTGTATATTCCTTCCACCTTGTCCTGATCTTCTCAGCATCATTCAACATAGAAACTTGAGCATCTTGTAGCATTCCAATTCGAGGCTGGAACTTTTTCTTTAATTCTCGTAGCTTTAGGAAAGCCGATCTTGTTCTTCCTCTAATAGTTTCTGCTTCTATTTCCTTGCATGCGTCGTCGTAGTACTTTTCCTTGTCCTGTCTTGCTGCACGTTGGAAATCTCTGAGTTCTGTGATTGTCTTTCTCCTCTGGCTTTAGCTTCGCTGCGTTTCTGGGTAATTTTCAGAGTTTCTTCCGTCATCCATTTTGGCCGTTTTTTCTTTTTCACCTTTTGTAGAGACTTCTCACTTTTTCCCAACACAACCTTTTTGATGTCATTCCATAACTCTTCTGGAGCTCTGTCATTTGTATCTAAAGCAGCAAATCGATTTTGCAGGCAGTCTTTAAATTCCAGTGGTATATTCTCAAGGTCATATTTTGCTGCATTCATGAGTGGTTTGCTCTTTTTCAACTTTAGCTTGAGTTTGCATACTAGTAGTTGATGATCTGTACCACAGTCAGCTCCAGGTTTTGTCTTTGTTGATGTTATAAAGCAGGGGTCACCAACCCGCGGGCCGCATGCGGCCCACGAGGTCCCTTTGTGCGGCCCGCGAGGCTCTACCCCGGTTAACATTACGTGCGGTCCAAGGATTCCTGCCATTGTATCCACGCGCTCGCAGCTCACCGACGACCACCTGCAAGCGTCCCTTCTCCTGTCAGTGTCATCTGTGAAGCTGGACTTTAAGCGTTTGTCTGCTAGCATGAATCATCAGCCATCTCATTAAATTCAATAAAGGTGATCAGCCATTGTTTTCATAATTTTGCGTTTGTTGTTTTTTTTCGCGGGGGCAGGGAGAAGGGGGGTGCGGCCCGCGAGGCTCCCGGTAGTCGGCTGTGCGGCCCGCGGCCCTCTGGAGGTTGGTGACCCCAGTTATAAAGCTTTTCCATCGTTGACTTCCACAGATGTAGTCGATTTGATTTTTATACAATCCATTGGGTGAAGTCCATGTGTACAGTCGCCGCTTGTGTTGCTGGAAGAAGGTGTTTGAGATGAATAGATTGTTGGTCTTGCAGAATTCTATCAGTCTTTCTCCAGCTTCATTCCTGTTGCTAAGTCCATATTTTCCAACTACTTTGCCTTCTTTGTTGCCGACATTTGCGTTCCAGTCACCCATGACTATCAGGATATCCTGTTTGCATGTTCTGTCAATTTCAGCTTGTACTTGTTCATAGAACTCTTCAATTTCATTCTCTTCTGCAGCTGTTGTTGGGGCATATACTTGAATTATAGTTGTATTGATAGGCATTCCTTGTAGACGAATAGAGATTAAGCGTTCGCTGACTGCATTGTATTTCATTACAGTTCTTGCAAGTTTCTTCTTTATTATAAATGCAACACCATTTCTTCTTTGTCTTTCATTTCCAGCATAGCAGACCATGTGATCATCTGATGCAAAGTGCCCGATGCCAGTCCATTTCAGTTTGCTGACACCCAACAGATCAAGTTGTACACGTTCCATTTCATTCTTGACCACCTCCAACTTCCCTTGGTTCATGCTTCGTACGTTCCATGTTCCAATGTGTAAGACATCTTTACAGCTTCTGACTCTCATTTCATGTGCAACAACATCAGCAGTCAGACATCCCAAGAGCTTTGATCCAACCACATCATTAATGCTGGCTTTACTCTGAAAAGTCTTCAGCTCTTCCCCAGTAGCTAGTTGAGTGCCTTCCGACCTGGGGTTCTCATCTTCCAGCGCTATAGCACAATTTGTTTTGTTGTAACTATCCATTGGGTTTTCATGGCAAGATACAGAAGTAGATTGCCGGGCCCTTCTTCCACGCAGTTTAAGTTTGGTGGTGTTGCCATTGTCACAGAAATGTGATCCTCCGCCATCAACAGTATCCCATTCTGCTGCTGCTGACCCATTGGTCAGATGTGATCTGGACCCAGGCAGGGTAGAACTCCCGCAGCTGACCTCCACCTGGGCCCCCCTCACTTCACTGGGCTTTCTTGGGTCCCGAGGACGAGGTGGTACCAATACCTTGACCTGCTTCACAAAAACCCCGAAATCCCTGCCATATGGAGGGGAATCGCCCCCTCTGAAAAGGGGTAAAGCATGTGGAATGAAAACGCCTGAACTCCCACTGTTGACCACGGGAGACGGGAGAGGTGCGGCTCTGCTTCTGCTTGTCTTCTGGCGGACACCACCTTTGGACTCTCCCGAGTCCTTGACCAACTTATCTAGGTCCTCCCCGAACAGCAGTCTACCTCTAAAGGGCAGCTTGCTGAGATGGGCCTTAGAAGAACTGTCCGCCACCCAGTTTCACAGCCACAGATAGAGAGGCCTCTAATGAAGTCATAGTGGTTATCCGCCAGATAAGCCGCCCCCCAACTGGTCTGGCTCCCCCTGTTGTTGCACTCTCTGAGACCAGTGGATGCAGGCCCTAGCTACCCAGGCCCTGCAAATGGAGACTTGTAAGCAGAGGGCATTAATATCAAAAGTCTGCTTTAACAAGGTGTTCAACTTTCCATCCTGGACATCTTTAAGCACTGCACTACCTTTCACTGGAATTGTCATCGTCTTGGTATCCGCCGATACTGCCGTGTCCACTATTGGGGACCAAAACTGCTCTCGATCCTGGTCCAACAGCGGATAGAGATATGTTATGGTCTCTGACCCTCTAAGGCTAGCCTCTGGCAAATCCCACTCATCCGGAATCATCTGCCGGACCATTCTGTGTATCAGAAAAACCTTGCGTTTTCCATACTGCTTGCAGTAGTGGTCCTCTGCTGGAAGACCAATAGGCATATTTAGTGCTTTCAGGGATTCCAAGATGAGCGCTGGTAACTCCTTCCAGCGAAAGACCCTTACTATATCCGTGCCTGGTCTTTTTTGTTCCAGGATTTCCCTTTCTCCTAGCTCTTCAGGTCCTCCTGTTCCAAACTCTCGGACAATGGAGACTGCCCCTGTCCCTCCTCCAAGGGCCTAGGCTGCTTTGCCGGCACTGCTGCCGGCTCTGGAACCACCGACCTTTTGGCACTGCGCTCTGGCACCATGGGGCCTCCCACTGCTACCTGCTGGTGCAAGCAGAATGCCTAGTGAGCAGGAGCACAAAATCGGAGAAAATACCGCTTGCCAAAACTTTGAGAAGTGAAAGGTCCTGGAATGTCCAGGGGGGGGGGGGCAGGAAGTTGTCTCCTTCAGACAGGCACGGGACCCACCGCATCCTGCCCTTCCTGAGATGGAGAGAGAGACCTGTCCTTCCTGCCCTGCCCTCTCTTGTAGAGTCTGTTCCATTGAGGTGGCCTCCTGCGTGCACCCTTGATAGATGCCCGCCTCAGAGTCTGCACCCCGCCTGGTTCCACAGACCAGGCACTGGTCTGGTCGGCATACTTGTCCTGACACAGTGGGTGGGTCCCTAGCCTGCCTCTGCCACTCTCCGAGCCCAAAAGAGGGAACCCCCCTGTCTGTTAGGCTGAAAAGAAACTCTAGCAGCTCCCACTGCTGCCCTTACGACCAGTAAAAGAAAAAATGCTGTCCTGTTTCTTCTTTTTAAGATGTAATGGCTCCCCTAGACTGTCCCCACTGTAAAAGGGCACCACCCAATTAACTTGGGGAACCGGGAGATTGAAATCGCAGTGAGAGAGGGATAGAGAGAGAGCGCGCTAAACGAGCTTTTCCCTTCCCGCACAGCCACCAAGCTTCACCACGTGATTGCAGACCTCTGGTGTGGCTGCCATACCTGCTCTCCCCTCTCGCATCCTGCCAAACTAGCCTCGGACACTGTGCCTAATCGGAGCCTGAATACCTCCATTACTGCTGAAGTGCCATCCTTTCTCAACTGCAAATGGTAAAGAGCTGCTACTCCTCTCTTCCCCTGCACGCGCTCGGCCAGGCATCTGAGGCTTTGGCGCTGAGGGGCACTGGGGATAGTCTGTTCTGCTGTGTTAGTGCTTTAGTGCTGCCTCAACCAGGCGGCTCCTCACCCAAAGCAGGGTTCGGGAGCTGCCGGATCCCTGGTTATTCGCCCTGCCTCCCTGTGCCCGTGCTCACCAAGGGGGGGAGGGGGTCTTTCTCCATCCACTAGTATTGACCTTGTTTCTCTATTTTTTTGACAGAGCAAAGGCAAAAAACCTCTGCTCTTTAGTAAAGAGACTTAGTAAAATAAAGGTAGATGAAGAAAAAAAATTAAACTACACTGTTCCTTAGTTGTCCCTTCAGTGAGTCCAGCACCCTGACTCACTATCTCCTCCAGCTGCTTGGAGACTGAGTATACTGCAGATAGGGGGCGGTCCCCAAGGTATTTATACTGGTGTCATCAAAAGGATGACATGCTCGGTTTCCAAGCTGCTGGTATACTTCCCAGAGGTGTGGAACTGGACTGAAGGGACAATAAGGAATTCAGTTTTAAATTTAGGCTATTTTGAAACCTCAGAATACATTAAAAACTAGTGTTGAGCATTGCTAGCTTAGTGTTTTGGCTTTTTATAAATGAATGATATCTCAGTAAACCCAACATTCTGCCACCAGCAACCCCGAACTGCACCAAACAGAGAAAATCATGAACCGTTAACCTATTGGTCTTTATCTGCAGTCATATACTATGTTGCTATGTATAACAGGTAGTACATTATACCTGGATATTTTTGATATTGCTAGAAGTATGAAAACGAGTTTCACCATAGACGTTTCCTCCAAAGTTGAGAATCAGAAGAGCTCCTGTACACAGAGGAACATCAAAGCCCTATGCAGAAAGACTCATGGACTTATTGTGCTTACCCTTAAGAGGAGGTTAGGATACAAGTATTTGAATAACTCAGTGGTATATAAATGTAGAAAAGGAAAACATTTGTGATGGAAGGAAAAAATAAAAGGTTGGAAGAAGTAAATTCAGCTATATTGTGTGGAAGCATGTCTTCATAGGAGGGGTGATAAATGCATGGCAGAATCTCCTTATGATGTTGGTGCTGTCATAATCAATTTCCATTATTTTATGTGATGAATGTGATTTTACACTGTGTTGTCTACCTCCAGTAATTTTGCTCTGCCTTTTAATTCTGACACAATGCTGTAGAGGTTGATGTGTTGGGCGTAAGAATATATTTTGAAACTGCAAGAAAGATTGTATGACAATTTCAGATATTTTGTCGGGAATGATGATAAATGGTTATGCTACTGTAAGCAGACCTTCAGGAAAGAAATGCTCATTCAAATAGCTGTAATGTTCTTTCAAAGGTCTATCAAATTCATCATTGAAGCAACTTCAAATACTTCAAAATAGTGCTGCAAACTTTCTTATGTGGGCTTGTAAGATCATGTTATGCCACTACCAGCATGAATTCTTTGGTTATCAGTTTCCTGTTGCATCAAGTTTAAGTTCCTTATCGTGACGCATTGTCATCTAGTCAGGTCTTCTATTATCTATCAAACCATTTAATATGTTATAATTCCTCTCAGACACTTGCTCTTCTAAGACCAATTTGATTCATACTCGAACACTTCAGAGTGTGCGCTTAGAGTGTTCCCATTGCACTTGTTTCGCATATTTAGTGCTTACATTGTAGAATGTGTTGCCCATCCATCTTAGATTGGAGACCTCTTTTGTAAAGTTTAAAAAGGGCCTTAAAACTTGTTTTTATGGCCAAGCGTTTGTCTACTGTTGATGGGTTGGTCTGACTAGCTCTTGAGCACTTTTTGATTTATTCTGTTGGTTTAGTAATTTTGTTTTTATTTTTTGTTTTAGTTGTCTAGTCTGTTTTTGTCATTTTAGATTTTCTGACAGTTGGTGTAGAAAGCTTCATTCTATTGTAATGTAATTAAAAAAGCTGTTAGACTCTGTAGACCTCTTGTCATTTTTGTAACTAAATAACTGTGAAACTCTATAGATGTATTCTTGTTACATTTGTATATCTTTTATAATGACTTGATAAGTAAAAATCTCAAAGCTGAACGAAGAAGGTTTCTTGGGTATTATAACTTCGCAAACACAAAGGGACATGTTTACTAAAGTGCACTAGCCACTACCGCGGTGCTAATGCGAAAATAGTGTGCAGCGGGAGATGAGATCCCCTTGGGCAGAAGTACTGCAGCTGCCCCAGGAGCCTGCAAAAAAGAGTGCAGAGGCTGAAAAGTTTTTAAGGGGGTCAGCAGGAGGATTTATCTAAGAAAGAATGGGGGGGAGATATGGTAGAGAGTCTGGGAAGAGGGATGGGGGGAAGACAGCAGGAGAAGGGTTTGGGGGATGGGAAGAGTGAAAGTATTGGAATGTGAAGCAACACACACACACACACTCACACTCACACACACACACTCTTACTTACTGGGGATGGAGGAAGAGGGCCAGATCTATTAAGCTGCCTTTTCCCATAAAAAGGGGAAAACAGTCCTACGAAAGCAGGCTGTAAAACCTAAAAAAGTAACCTTGATACACCGTTCTGGGTAGGCAGGGTGTGCACTGACCTAGGTTTCGGTGGCAGGCTCCTAGAATATTAGGCTGGCTCCTAAATTCCAAGAAAAGTTGTCAGGCTCTGATTTTAAAAAAAGTGCCATCCCCTCTGGACAATTCCCAGTCTCCATTGAGAACTGTCTGGGGGAATTGGTGCACCCCCAAACAAAGCAAACTATCCCAGCTAGTCAGTCGGGCACCCAAAGACTCTCCCCTCTACCTGTTAAAAAAAACAAAAACAAAAAAATGGCTATCCAGTTGGGGTCCCAAACTCCCCTCCCCCCTACTGAAAACTAAACCTCCTGGCTAGTCAGTCAGTCAGCCTAATGGGGTGGCCCCACGCCATCCCTTATCCATTGCTATAAACCATCCCCGGTTGTTCATTTGTCAATGGGAGCAGGAGCGGTCTTTCCTGCTGATGCACCCATCATGGTCCTGGCACAAAATGGCCACAGTCACAAAGTGCTGTTCTCTAGCGTCCTGACACGAGGGAGCAGCATCGTGAGATTGTGGCCATATTTATGAGTACCACTGAGAAGGATAGGAGCTAAGGATTGCTTATAAGGGTTTTTTTTTTTAACCACCATAATATAAATAATTGCAGACATTTAAAAAGACAAACATCATAAAAAAAACAACAAATGCATAAACATGCAATTGTTAAAAGAACTAATCCTGAAGTGGGATTTTAAAAAAAGACACATTAGGTAAGGAAGAATAGAACAATAGAAACCTTGAACCGTACAATTTATGGAGACACAAGAGGGTGGGACTAGAGTAAGAGTTGTCAGAAAAGAATTTTTGAGATCACGGTGAAATTTTATAGGTAGTTGGTATAAGATTGATGGAAAAGCTAAGTTTTAATAAGCTTTTTGAATTTCAATTATGAAGTTTCAAGCCCAAGCATCCAAGGACAGAATTCTATAAGAATGCATTGAAGATACCATAGCATCCCTCAACACCTCCACGGCGCAGACTGACCCATGCCCAGCCTTCTGGATCAAGGATCTACGTGGTGTGTTCAGTCCTTTCATCGCAAACCTAATGAACCTCTCCTTCACAACAGGATACTTCCCCACAACACTCAAGCAGACATCCATTAAGCCACTATTGAAAAACCCCAAGCTTGATCCGCAAAAGGTCGATTCTTATAGGCCAATAGCCAGTATTCCCCTCCTAGCCAAGATAACTGAGAAAGAAGTACAACGGCAAATTCAAAATCACATAGACTCCACGGCTCCCCTAGATCACTGTCAACATGGTTTTAGAGAATATCATGGAGTCGAGACCCTTCTTACTAGCCTATTCAACGTTATTGTCACAGGCATAGACAACATCCATCAAGGTTTTGTGCTCATCTTCTTAGACATCGCTGCTGCGTTCGACTCGGTGAGTCACGAAATTCTCCTCGGAAGGTTGAAAGAGAAGGGCATCTGCAACACTGCGCTAGGATGGTGTAAATCCTATCTGGAAGAAAGATGGCAATACGTGAAGTCTGGATCAGAGGAATCAAAACACTTCCATCAAAAACAAGGTGTACCTCAGGGCTCCTCGTTGTCCTCCCTTCTATTCAATATTTACATGCAGCCCATCTGCAACATCATAAGATCATTTAACGTGAGCTGTTTGATATATGCAGATGACATTCTTTTATACATGCCGTTCTCCACAGCCCAAATGGACCTAGCACCATTGATAGACTGTTTCAATGCGGTCTCAGCGTGGCTTCAATCACAGAGCCTACGCATTCAACATAAAAAGACAGAGGTGCTTTTCATCTCCAGAGACCCCAACTTTACTCCTCCATCCCATGTCAGTGTCAAGGAAGCTGACCTACTAACCAAAGAAACAATAAGATACCTTGGAGTTACGTTGGACCAACGTCTAGATATGAAACAACACATAAACAACATAGTCAAAGCTGTATATTTTAAAATCCGCACACTCAGGCATCTGCGCTCCCTGCTGGACCCAGATGACTTCCGGACCATATACCAAGCGCTAATCCTGCCTCACTTCGACTTTGCAAACGCCATCTTACAAGGGCTCCCTCAATCCACATTGGCCCCATTACAGCTGGCCATGAATGCTGCAGCAAGGGTCCTACACGGAGCCGCCAGAAGTGACCACGTGACTCCCATTCTCAAACAACTTCACTGGTTACCTATCCATGGGAGGATCATATTTAAAACCCTACTCCTAGCATTCAAGGCAATCAAAGGTATTTCATCCTCCTCACTCACAGACCACATTCACATGGTGCCCCCCAACAGAGCCAGAAGAGCAATAGCCATAAACCTACTAGTAACACCAAAGGCATCGTCGAAGTGCAACACATCAACCACAAACAGGGCGTTCAGTTTCTATGTACCTAAATGCTGGAATGCTCTACCCCCTGACATTAGGGCTATTACCGACCTATCGCAGTTCAGGAAGGCACTCAAATACCATCTTTTCCTTAAATGCTACCCAACCACCAATGGCACCTAAACATCCCCTCTGAAGAAATGACCCACTTAGGAAACAACCCTTACTCTTATGATATTGTTACTCATTGCCATGTAAATATCTCATGTATGTATATAGTTGACCCCTGTTATCCAAGTTTGTACCCCTGTTCGACGTAAAACCAGACAGCTTGTTGTTATGGTCTTTGTGTTATAATGTAAACCGCGCTGATGCCGAATAGTGCGGTATATAAAAAATTGTAATAAATAAATAATAAATAAAAAAATAAGAGTGGATACAAAAAAGCGAAGTCCAGATAAGTTTAAACATATATGGGGAAGGGATAGCCAGAAGATGTTACTGAGAAGATCTTAAATGGCGAGCAGGTGAACATGGAATAAGATGGAGGGGGGGGGGGGGAGGAGCTGTGTAAAATGTATGAAGAGTGATCATGAGAATTTTAGAAACGGGCAACCAGTGCAGTTCAAGGAGCGGTGTGAGAGCTTTTGTCATTTTAAATTAGTTTACCAGCAGTGTTCTGTATACGTCATAGACAAACTGATACTATGGAAAACCAATTAACATTGAATTACAGAAATCAAGACAGTTTAATGTTAGAGCTGGAATTATTGTTCAAAGCTTTTTGATCAAAAGAGTATTTAATGGACTGCATTAATCTGAGCAAAAAGAAACATTTCTGAATTGGTGCTGAAATACTGGATATTACTGGAGACTCTTTGCATGCTTTACCACTGTTCAAAAGACTGAGTAATTTATGATTATTTATGATGAATTAGAAAATGTGTTCTGGTATTTAAAGGAAAGACTGAGTGAGCAGCTGGTGTGTGTGTGTCTGATGTTGATGTGTTTGTGATACAAGCTGCTACTGTCATGCACGTCTTTTGAGCAATACACCAATAAAGTGTTTTCTAAGGTGAGAATGAACAGTTGCTCAGCAGTATTCAGACTTTGTGGGTTTGCCTCTTCTGTTTTTCTGCCATTTCTGTTTTTTGTGCTGGTTGAAAACTGTTGGTTGGGAGCTGTATTTGCCTTGGGTTGTGCACTGATGGCATGGCTTATGGAACTAAACAGATCATATCCTATTGAGAATCAAGCAGACCTAAAAACAAATACACTAAAAATAAGTGGCTCATGGAATTTTTTCAAATCCCTCTGTTTCTCTTTCTTCTTCTCTCTCTGTATGTGTGGATCTGTATACATGCATACATGTATGTATTTATAGTTGTGTTGTCCGAGTCTCTGACCTGGAGAGGAGAATCAATTTGAATGGAGCTAAAGAATAATGAAATGGAACCAAGTATGATACACTTACCATTCAATGTTACTGTCAACAGATTTGAAAGGATGCATTTTACATTTTAACCATAGGGATCCAATGTAGCAAGGCAACAGCTATTGCCATGCTTCTCCACCACATGGAGGCAGTACACATAGCCAGTAGCAAACTGCATGGTTCAGTTACTAAATGTCACTTTGTACATGGCAACCATTAAGAAAGCTATATGACCCATTAACTAGTTTTCATAGTAGGATTTGCAACAAAGAAAATGAAATACACATCTGAATCATTAATTCCTGGTGAGAAAAGCATGTGAAATGTGTCATGGAATAATTTCTAACTCCTTTATTCGTGCATATGTGTGTACAAGTCCTGTGTGTATGAGTTGAAGTGTGTGTACTTTTGACTGGGAAAGGAAAGAGGAGGCACAGTAGGAAAGTAGCAAATTCCTAACTAAGATGTTTCAATATAACAGTATTTCTATGCTGTAGCTTCTGGAATGCTTTCTTCATAGAAATGCCTAGAGCTGTGTTTTTAGGGGACTTTTATTTCTCTGGAACCCTCACTCTGATCTGGTCTGTTTTTCAATTTTTTTTCCGGTTTACTTTTCCATGCCAAATGTGCTCCCCATTCCTTTGATTTCAGAGTTATTTCACCTCTAGACAGACATTTTCAACTTCCTTATGTATAATTTTTCCCAGCATTCTGTTGAGTTGAATGGAATAAAAAATGCTAATTCTTTATCGTTCCTCCAGTTTAGTCCTCTACTTCTGGGTTGTGCACCTCTTCCTGCAGCTAGGAGACTGGGCATGTCAAAGTCGTGACATCACTGGATATAGCCTGCTGGTATCTCCCATCAGCCTCCAGTGTGTCCAGTCTCCTTGCAGCAGGAGGGCATAGTGAGCCTAGCTTCTGGGCTCACTTGGGGGGGAACAGATAGGAGCATTTAGTGTGACAAATTCTGATTTTACTTTTGATTTTTACCTTTCATTTACTTTTAATTTTACTTTTAATTCAGTTACCTTTGGTTAATTGACAATCGGGGATTAGTTCCCTTTAGTTAGGAACAAATTTCCTTATTTACAGTAATTTTAAATTTGAGCCTGGTTCTTTAAATTAGTAGCAGTTCTCGCCTTCCCTCCTTGTCAGTGATTTTCACTTGCTGCAGGCATTTGCCGGTGCGGATCTCTCTCCCTGGACTGTACGGGAGAAAGCTCCGGGACCCGTACAGCCACACTGAAGCTGTGTGAGACGGAGCCTCTCCGTTGCTGCGGGATTTTAATTTTACTCTGTGGAACCGGCTGAGCGATCCTCGCTGCGGCTGCCAGGCACATCAGCGCAGCTTGAGGATCGGAGGAATTCAAGGAGGTAGGAGCAGGCTGTGTGGCTTTTGGCCCTGCAGGTAAGGCCTTCGGGCTCTGTTGGTCTGCTGAGGCCTCATTTTTGCACCGGCGGCTGTTCTTGGCGCCAAAATTCATTGGCGAAGGGGCGGCCATTTCCTCTCTAGGTATTTGGACTGTATCGCGAAAGTTGCCTGCGTGAGGAAAACAACAGGCAGAATAGCTAAATTTTTGGGCCTAGTGTTTGTTTCTTTCTTTTGTTTGTAGTTTTTTTTTTTTTTGAGGCCAGGGGGTTCCTCAGCATTAAGGGGGACTGTTGTCAATCCTCTTTATAGAATAAATAAGAATAAACTTAAATACAGGACAGCAGTTTTGGCATTGATCCCTGATACCACATGTTCTTTCCCTCCTAATCATGTCTCTGAGGAGCATCTGTTCAGGCCCAGGATATTAGGCAAATTGCCAGCTTTTAGTTTCAAGGGCAGAGCCCTAACTTGTAGTTTGCAGGAGGGAAAGCCTAGAAGTGTGCCTTTATGTAGTCTATAGTGAAAGTTGTCCAAAATTCACAGGGACAGGTTTAGGAAACCTTAGGATGTACAAAAATAGACTGGCAGTTAAACTGTCAACCGGGAAGTGCCTGTGCTACGGTCTATGGCCACCAGAGGGCAGCTGGTACACTCAATAGTGCCTTTCTATGACTGTGCATGCAGCCATTATCTGCAGGTCAGGAAAGAAATCACCACAGAGCCTCGGTGATGTGATGTAAGGTCTGAGAATCCAGTTTATATGACCAAGATTTAAAGCTCTTAATTTCTGTATCATTGGTCGGGCTCTGCTGCCCTAAAGGCCACCGAATGACAGCGCTGCTCATGAATCACATAAAGTATTCAGTGCCCCCATCCCTGGGGAGTGAGTGGTACCATACAATATCATATTACTCATCAGGTTCACACAGGCAACAACCTCTCAGACCTCCATTTGCAAGGTGGTCGGTGTATCCCACTGCTATTTCTCTGACTGCAGGGAGGCCTGGTGAGGTGCTTGTGGGTTTCATAGCAACACTTAGCAGGCCCTTCCCAAGAAATTCTCATCTATTACTAGAGCAGGGTTTCATTTCATTTCTCTGGTTGCGGTTAATGCACAGCGTCAGGGGCTGTGTTCGAAAGCTTGGGTCCCATGGACTTCGGTGGGATTTCAAAAAGAAAAAGAAACTCGCTTTAGTGAGAGATAGCCTTGTTCATTTTTAGCTAACACTGTTGATTTTACTTTTGATTTTTACCTTTTGCGCCTGGATCCCAAGGATGGGACATTGTTTGCTTCCAGGGGTACTTTCTATTTTGCTCTTCAGCTCCCTGGCAGATGCAGTAGGCTGGCAGGGGGTGGGCAACGCCTCCTGCAATGCAGAATCTCCCAGGATAAGGGGGGGAAGGACCACTGGGTGCAGCGGGGGGCTGGTAGCTTCTTGCAAAGCTATAGTAGCAGTTTGGGTAATTTTAGCAGATCTGCTTTGATTTCATTGGAGTTGGCGGAAACTTGGTTTTTGGAGTCCTATCTTGAAAAAAAAAAAGGGCATAGCTATGTTGATTTACCAGAATCTCCTTCCACTATCCATAGAAGGTCCTATACAGCGTTAAAGTTGATTTATATGGTAGGATAATATTTTGGCTTAGCTGCTGTGATATAGCGCTATGTTCCGCTGTAAACCTATTCAGGTCAAAAGGAATTATGGTGATAACTCTCTTGGACAGTTGTAACAGGTGCTTGGGTGAGCGCCATGGCCAGTCCACAGATGTGGAATGCTCTGCCATAAGCATTATGTCATGGGAAGAATTTTATAGTTGTGTGGTTTCTTAATGGAAAATGTTCCGGTTTAGTTTGACTTTGCCAAATTATAAGATTTTACGGTAGATTTGTAATGTCTTAATTTTGGCTATATGGGGTTTAATTTTCATATGGAAAAGGTAGCTCAGCGGAGAGGGATTGCAAAATAGAACTCTGGCCTTTGGAGCTATCTATGCTCCCATTCCATTTATCAGAGGTTCTCCAGTACGGAGAGTCTCTGCTAGTGTTCAGTGAATGCCTTAATGGGGGCCAGAACAGCTAGGCTAGTTCTCTAGCAGCAATGGCAGCGGCTCAGACTCTAGTAGGCATACTTCATATGCTGGGCTTACAGGATGGCTTCTGCGCTGATCGGCATCAGCCAAGGTGACTGCCGGTTTAGACTGTGAATGTGGAGTCACCCTGGAGGAGGGGCCTTGCGTTCTCTGGACAATGCCCTGCATACACTGAATCCCTTCAATTCGATCAGCTGCTGGCAGGACACAAGGCATGCTCGCATGCTTTTTTTGCTTCAGTGGTCTAAAAGTGGAGTCTTTACCAGGTGGTATAATGGGAACTTGTCTGCAGTTTCTCGGCTTCTTTATTGCTGACTCAATTGCCACTGCAGAATGAGAGCTGTATTTCATATCACCAGGTGCTAGTTGAACTTAAAATATAAAGTCCATCTTTGTGCAGTCAGACGGAATGGGGCGTTACTCTAGCAGGACGGCCGTGGATTAGTATGCCTGTGTTTGGGAGTTCTTTCTACTTCATATTGTTGGCACGGAAAGAGCGTCTCTTAACATATGCTGAAGGCATTTTTGGTTTAGAGGTGTCTTTGTAAAAATAAATAAATAAATAAATAATAAAAATAAATAAATAAAGAAGGAAGGAAAATAAAGAAAGTATTCAGCTGTCCTGAACTCGCCTGTTCTTGATTGACATTTTGAGGCTAAGCAGGGGCACGCCTGGGTACCACGTGGCTGGTGCACACCTTGCACTTCCAGGGTGTGCGGACTCACTGTATGGAACAGAGCCCTAGCAATCTTCTTTATCGCAAGATGGGAAAGTAGATGGTTCACTGAAGCGATTGTTGGGGGCATTGCTCTGGCCTTACAAGCTCCCATTTTTTGGAGCTTGGGGAGGCGAGAGCATGCTTCCGCTGGTCGCAGTGTTACGGCAGTTTACTCGCCTGGAACAGGAAAGGATCAGGGAGTTGAATCGACTACTGCCTGATTTGCTTTATGGGGCAAATGTGCATTATGGCTTGATTCAAGCGCTAGCTAATATTATTGGCTTCCTTGGGGTTCACCCAGAGGTCTCTCTGGTGGAGGAATGGGGCAGCTGATGGTTCGTCCCAGTCGAGGGTCAGTAAGCTCCCATTAAGTCTGTCTTGTCCTTTCCCCGTGGGCTCTCATAGGGCAACTAGTTGGCGTATCGGGGCTTTCGGAGAAAGGTGCTCTTGGTAGCGCCCGGTTTGGGCGAGACGGCCGTACTAGGCTTTTCTCATTCATCTACTCGACAGGCTTTTCCTAGAAGTTGTCGGTAGCGGACGTTCTGCTGCGGCTAGGTCCGTGACGAATGTCTCAGGTGGATCTGTGCCCGCCTACGGTTTGGCCTTTGTATGGGCGGGGCCCAAGTAGAAGGGTTATTCTGCGGCAGTCTGCGGCAGTCTTCGCTGCCTTGTTGAGAGCAAGGAGGCAGGCTGCTACTGCTACGTAGGTCCATGCTTAGCGCCTTTTGGAAGGCTGCTGTTCACGGCGGCAAGTCCGGGCGACAAAGGTGTCTGTATCCTTGGTCTGAGTTCTCTGCAGGACAGTGTCTGAAGGAACTAGCGGCCAGTTCCTTAGAGAATCCAGCGGGCGACTGTTTCCGGCTGTAGGAGTCTGTGAAGGGAATAGCGCTAGGTGTTCGGATCGATGTGTAGCGTTTCCTTAAGTTGGGATCCGACTGCGCTAATCAAGGAGAGTTCGGGTGCCGCCGGGGGATCCCGATTGGGCCTTAGAGGCGTTAGCTAAAGAGTCCTTTGATTCTTTACTCAAGGCGTCGGTAAAGGATTTGCTGTTATAGACAGTGGCTTTGATAGCTCGTTGTTCGGTGCGACGAGTTTCGGAGTTTCAGGTGTTTGTCATCTAATGAGCCGTTTTCACCCTTTCTGGATAGAGGGTGGTGTTTGCGAGCAGTCCTGTCGTCCTTCCAAAAGGTGGTTTTCTGATTTTTCTCCTGAGCCTATTGGTTTCTCTTCCAGTTCTTGTTTTTTCTGGAAGGGGAGGTTTTTATTCGTAGCTTACACCGATAGGAAACATTATATGCAGGGTGCGATGTTCCTTTCTTTGTTTTTGTGTGCTGGTTGGAGGTCCTCACAAAGGGGAAGCAGCAGCGAAGGCGGCCATTTCGCACTGAGTTAAGGCGGTGGTTGCCTCAGCTTTCTGCTGGCGAGGTTGTATGATTCCGGGGGGCTTTCTGACTCTTGCTACCAGGGCACAAGCGGCTTCATGGGTGAATCACCGTGTCATTCCACCAGGAGGGATTTGTAGAGCAGCTTCCAGGTCGTCTCTTCATTTCCTCAGTAACCACTACTGCCTAAATGTTTTGGCAGTAAAGGAAGCCTGTTCCGGGTCGGCAGTGTGGTGAGTTGGCTTGAGAGGTCCCTCCCAATGATTACTGCTCTGTTACATCCCAGAAGTAGAGGACTAAACTGGAGGAACGATAAGGAAATAGAAATTACACTTACCTGGTAATTGTCGTTCCTTGAGTTACGACAGTTTAGTCCTCATTCCCGCCCAGGAGTGTGATTTCTTCAGAGTTTATTTTCAGGTGAAGTGAAGCATCAATCTCAAGGAGTAGACAGATCCTTTCAGTTTCTAGATAGCAGTGAGTATCCCTCTCTGTTCTTTCTTTCTTTTCTCTTATTTAAACGAGGTGATGGTATAGGATACGTGTTTGCATAGGGGGGACATGAATGTAAAGTAAAAAAAAAAGGAGAGAAAAGAAAATATAAGACGGATACGGTTTAAAAGGCTCCTCCGGTTGAAGAATGGGGAGTTATTGAAAGTTATGGTATAGTTACTTATTTGCTGTTCCTTTGAGTTTGCTTTGTCAATAGTACACTGGAGGCTGATGGGAGATACCAGCAGGCTATATCCAGTGATGTCACGACTTTGACATGCCCAGTCTCCTAGCTGCAGGAAGAGGTGCACAACCCAGAAGTAGAGGACTAAACTGTCGTAACTCAAGGAACGACAATTACCAGGTAAGTGTAATTTCTATTTGCTCCATATGCCTGGAACAAACCACCTGAATCACTACATCAGGCTCCTTCTCTAGCCCTATTCAAATCCAGGCTAAAAACCCACCTCTTTGAGGCCGCGTTTGGATCCTGATGCCCTTATTCTCTTGTCTATCACTTATGTGTATTTTATGATACTCTAGTCCCCAGTTTTGTGGTGATGTTCATCTTACTCTGATGAGCTTACATCTATATGTGCAGCGCTGCATGTGTCTTGTAGTGATTATACAAATGATAAGTAGTAGCAGTAACATTAGCAGTTAGGGAAAGTCAGAGACCTCAGGCATGCTAAGAATATCAGTGGGTGCTGATCTAACTTTATTTATTTAAACTTACTTTTATACTGCCTTTCTACTATTCAAAGTGGTTTACAGTTAAACAACAAATACGTGACCAAAGATACAATGTTTTATAGAGAACTGGAACATTGGAATAGTATAACAAAATTACAAATATAGCAGATCGACATTTGTTATAGATAACTACGAGCTGTTTACAGTGTTTTGTGGTTGTCTTATTGGGTCCTTATTACATTGTTTGTGTCTGTTGGATTGAATTGTGGGATTTTACATTAAGGGTCTCTAGGTCTGAGTAGATATTATATTCTTTCTTGAAGAGGTGTGTTTATAATTTCTTTCTGAAGTCTGACAAGTCTGAGAGGCCTTGCAAGGATGGTGGTAATTTATTCCATAGGGATGGGGCGAATAGTATGAATGTTCTATTGCAGGTGAACTGTTTGCTTTTTGTCTTTAGCTATGGTATGGCGAGCAGGTTGAGGGCTGAGTTTCTTTGCAGTCTTTCTTTGTAGTTGAAATTAGAGGTTAGAGGCATGTAGTGGATTTTTTTGTGAAGTTATCTTGAAGATTGTGATGAGAGTTTTGTATCGGATCCTGGCTGAGATGGGAAGCTAGTGAAGTTGAATCAATATAGGGGTGATGTGTGAACAATAAGGGGCACCAGCAATTATTCGGGCAGCAGTATTTTGGATCATTTGTAGTGGGTGGAGAGTTTGATTAGGTTCTGTCTGTTGTGTAATTCTCAGACTTTTTGGAAGCACCCATGTCTGTTTCTACAGGTATAAGATTGATTAATTGATTCTGTGCAACTCTGGCTACATTCACTTGCAGATAGCACTCGCTGAGGTTTGATTCTGCTTCTTGCTATGTGGTATCTCAAGTAGAGGGGACCTGAGAAAGATTCCTGTACTTGACGTAGAGGAGAATGAGACCACAAACACCAGTCCCTTTAAGAGAGTCTTTGAGGTAACTGTGGAGCCAGATTTTGTTCAGTGACTTAATGATACATACGAGAAAAACCTTTACTCTAATGGTCTGTTGAACTGCAGAAGAGAACAGCAGGTCTCATTACATTTACGGGGATTGGTGTTCAGTACTTTCTAATTTTATAATGGACCTTGGTGAGCATTTGCATATGAAACGTGAGTAGGTTACTATTTAGTCCTTAATGAACTGCCTTATCAAGGAGACCACACCTCTGGATGGATAACCCCTTCCTATTAAACCCTGAAGTATGGGTCTAGTTTTAGCAACATATTTCATAAAGTGTTAGAAACGAGTCTGGTCTGTTGGTTGTGCATTGCTGTGCAGAGGACCCAGGTTTGATTTTTTTTTAGACCTGGCTTTCACTCTTTGGCTGGCTGAAGTGACATGGACTGCCGAGGGATGGCATTCCCAGCCATTGATCAATGGTGACACCTACTAGCTGGAACTGTGGTGCACACGTTCTGGGTTCCAGAGGGATTAGCTGTTTGACTTTTTCCCAAAGCCATCACTGCAATGACTGGGCTGGGGAAGCATGGGTAGGAATGAATTTAGAAAACTTTGGTGCTAGTCAAATGTTTCTCACTTTCTTTTTCTTGTTTTACTTAGTTGGATGAGGAGTGAAACTGCTGGCTGTGTATTTCTACTAGCAGCCTGCAGGGGTGCATTACTTAACTTACTTTAACTTTCTTTCCCTTGGGCACAGAATGGGACCCTGAAGGAACTGTAGTAGACCTCAGAAGAGATTCTTCCCCTCCTTCACAATTTTAGTGTACAATGTGTTGGGGGGAGGTCTCGGCTGCTGGCTCCTAAATACAAAGAAAATTTGTTAAGTACTGTTCTATGTTCTTTTTTTGAGAGTCCCTAATATATGCTGTTCTGCGACTTGATCCTTGTAAAATCAAGTATTGCAGAATACAAGTCATTTCTCTCCAAAAAAAAACAAGGGTTGGATTTGTTTATAGGTAGGATTAGGGGCACTTAATTTCAAATTAAATCTGATTATTCATTTGTTAAATTCAAATCCATTAAAATCCTCAATGTACAAATCGGGTCACAGTGAGGTTTTTTTTCACCTATAGAACCTGCGATTTGGAGGGGTTAATTTTAGCTTTCTAGCTATTAACCAGGCTGATATTTGAGTTGCTTGTTTAACCTTAATACAGCCTGTTCTCTATTTTTTCCTTTGGGTACCCAGAGCTGAATATCATCTGCCTACATTATAAACTGAATTCCCAAGTTTCAAATTAACCTTACCAGTGGTGATGTGCAAATTAAATAGGATTGGGGATAATACTGCCACAAATCTATGAATTTAGTGCCATCAAGTCAGTGTTGACTCATAGCGACCCAGCTACCTCTGGGTTTTCTTGGCAATGTATCACCGGAAGTAGATTGCCAGCCTTTTCTTCCGAGGCAATGGAGGGTAAAGTGACTTGCCCAAAGTCACAAGGCGTGCCAGTGGGATTTGAACCCTTGATCTTCTGGGTACTAGGCAGTAACTAGGCTGCTACTCCTAGTTACTAATTGGCTATAAATTTCATGTCTACCAGCTTCCTTATTTTTAATTCTTAATTTAACATACCATATTTCTTTCATAGCATACTAAATAGTCTTCATATAATAGTAAAATTGGACCTTCACAATGTCATAGTAACATAGTATATGACGGCAGATAAAGACCAGCACAGTCCATCTAGTCTGCCCAGCAAGTTTGTAGGAGGAATGTGAACAGATGATACTTTCTTACAAGTTCCTTTCCCATAGTATAATTGTTGTTTATAATTCATCTGTTCAAACGATTTTTTGAATTTGTTGCTGTATTTAAAATATAAACCATTTTATCCCTATTATTTAGCATGTCCATTGATCATATACCACATCATCCATGGGGTGGTGATAAAGGAAAAAAGTTTAAATTTTAGGGAATAGTATTGGATATTCACTTTAAAATGGCATTGCCGCATAGATTACATTTAGCAATTGAATGGTCTTCATTGTTATGAGTTGCAAGTAATTATCTTGAGAACCAATTTATGATTGGATGAAAACACTCATGTGATTGAGGATTTAAACGCCAGTGATAGTGATGGTCTAGGGCACTGTTGCCATGTTTTTGTGCTTTAAGGAATGTTTGGTAAAAGCAGACAGAAGGATAGAGTTTACAGACAGTATGCTCCTGAAACAGACAACAAAATATGGTATCATATCAATTCACTGGTCAACATTGAAATCGTTACTGACTTTAAAAGGCCCTAATCTGTAGTATCTTGGTGAGCTGAACACGAATATAACATTAAAAAATTTTTATTGGCCCTCGTTTTGAAGATATGTTTATGTTTATTGAATTTGATATACCACTGAGGAAAATACATCACAGCGGTTTACATAGTAAAATTAGGTTTGGAAAGGAAAGGAAGTTACAATATGAGACAGGAAAGCAAGAGAACAGTCATACAACAGGACAAGACGGGGAAAGGGGGGGAGGACAGAGAAGAATGAGTCACACAAAGGGGTCGGACAGGTCGAAGGCATGGGCAAAGAGGTGAGTTTTGAGGTTTTTCTTAAAAGTAGGGTGTTCGGATTCAAGTCGGATAGAGGAAGGCAGGGAGTTCCATAGAGCAGGGGCCAGGAAGAAAAATGCAGATGCATGGGTGGACTGAAGTCGAGCAGAGGAGGGTGAGGGAAGGTGGAGGCGGTTAAGGTGGAAAGAGCGGAGAGAGCGAGCGGGGGCATGTAAGTGTACGAGATTGGACAAATACTGGGGTGTGCGGGTGTAAATGACTCGAAGAATTACCAGGATTTTATAGTGGATACGGAATTGGATAGGTAACCAGTGCAGATGGATGAGGAGAGGTGTGACGTGATCACGGATGGAGGAATGAGAGATCAAGCGGGCTGCGGTGTTTTGTATGAGTTGAAGGCGACGGAGGTGGACATTAGGGAGACCGGCTAGGACTGAATTACAAAAATCAAGACGGGACATAATGAGTGAGAGGAGGAGAGTGGTAATGGCTGAGGGAGAGAGGAAAGGTCTGATGGCCCAGATTTGACAGAGATGAAAAAAAGAGAGTCGAGAAATATGTGCAATATGATCACGGAATGTAAGGGCAGGGTCAAAAAGAACGCCAAGGTAGCGGAGAGAAGAGACTATGGGAACTGGGGAGCCGGAGAAAGAGGGGGAAAGTGTGGGCGGAGAGGCATCCCGGGTGAACCACATGGCAAGGGTTTTGGTGAGGTTGAGGTGTAAACAGTGAGTAGTGAGCCAGTTGGCAACAGCAGTAAGACAGGTGTTGAGAGGAGAGAGGTCAGGCGAGAGGGGGGAGGTGTGATAAAGAAGGAGTAAATCATCGGCGTAATAGAAGGCAGATATCCCGTGTTGTTGGACTAGGAGGGCAAGAGGTGTGAGAAAGATATTGAAGAGGAGAGGTGCTAAGACTGAGCCTTGGGGGACCCCACAGAGAACAGGAGTAGGCTCGGAAGTAGTAGGGGAGGAGGAGGCGGGGGAAGAGCGGACAGAGAAGGACCGGGAATGAAGAAAGGAATGAAACCAGTGAAGGACGGTGCTGCAGAGACCGGCTTCACGGAGGCGGACTAGGAGAGGGAGTGATCGACAAGGTCAAAAGTGGCTGATAGGTCAAGGGAAACTGCCACCGAAAGGTCACCCCGATCGTAAGCAAAGGAGTTCATTTAGAAAGCCCAGGAGAACGGTTTCAACGCTGTGACCGGGTCGGAAGCTGGATTGACGGGGGTGTAGAAAGTGAGTAGAGTCAAGGAAGGAGGACAGCTGGGAGAAGACAATCTCTTCGAGGATCTTTGATAGGAATGGAAGATTAGAGACGGGGCGATAGTGTGCGGGAACAAGCGGGTCAAGTGAGGGCTTCTTTAGGATAGGGCGAACCAAGGCGTGCTTCCATGGTTGGGGGAAAACACCAGAGGAAAGGCTGGAGTTGATCAGTGTGAGAGCTGGGGGGAGAAGGGCCAGGGAGGGAATGAGGAGCCAGGAAGATGGGATAGGGTCAAGGGCACAGGAGGTCTTCTTGGAGGAGGATAGAACTGCAAGGAGCTCTGAGGAGGTGAGTGGATGGAAAGAATGCCAAGTGTGAGACAATTGGGAGAGAGGTGGAGGAGAGCAGGGAGGGGGACTGGAAATTGGAGGAGGGCAGAGGGGGAGAGAATGTCGGAGATCAGTTACTTTGTTGCTGAAGTAAGTCGCCAATTGAGAAGAGGTAGGTGAAGGAGCAGGGGGGGAAGGAGAAGTATGAGACTGCATGAGATATTGCATGTAGTTCATTTTTGACGTTTCACCGTGTAAATTTGTCCAGTAGGACATCAACAACATCCCAAATAAGCCTTGAATGATGTAATATTGCATCACATTGCATAATACCAGCATGCACACATCATCCAGAGTTGATTGCATCATTTTCTGAAGCAATGCAATACTATTGCCAGACGGCTGCTGAAGCCATCTGACGTCAGCAGTGTACTATACGCAGTCGGAAAGTTTTGCGCATTTAAAATATTTCAGACTATGTGCGAGACAGTTTAAGCTATTGTTACATGTAACTTTTATTAATCATATAATTTTAGCCATTTAGGTACAATACAGAACAGTAATGCCGTGAAAGTGTGTTAATACCGTTGACAATTTCTGCTACATTTGTGGGGAAGTGACATTTGCCAACCAGAAGAAAAGTATCACTTCTCAACTGCAGAAGGCATATCATCTTTATTTCGGATGCAAGATTGGTGACCAAGACGAGCCTTGGGCTCCGCATATATTCTTCACTACATGTACAACACAGCTTTCACAGTGGTTGAATTGCAAAAGACCATCAGTGCTGTTTGTAGTCCCCATGGTGTGGAGAGAGCCAAGCAACCACATAAATGACTGTTACTTCTACTTGGCTCCTTCTCTTTCCAGCGGAATAATGAAGCAAAAGAAGTTGAGTATAGTCTACCCAAGCACTCCGTCTGCATTGAGACCAGTTCCACATGGTGAGGGACTTCCTATTCCAGAACCTCCATCAGAATATTCTCTTGATTCATCTGATGAGGACAAGGGTGGGCTGACCTGTTCTTCTCCTGGTCCGTCAGCATGCAGTGACCCAGATTTTCACTGGGATGAAAATCAACCCCACACAGAATAACACAGGAAGAACTAAATGACCTGGTTCGTGATTTGGACTTTTTCAAGAACAAGGCAGAATTGCTGGGATCAAGACTCCAACAATGGAATCTTCTAAAAGAAGATGTCAACATTACTTCATATCAAAAGTGCCACTAGCAGTTGGAGCCTTTCTTCAGAAAGGAAAGTAATCTGGTATTCTGTTCCGATATTGAAAGCCTCATGAATGCCTTAAAAATCACTCATGACCCACAAGACTGGAGACTGTTTATAGACTCTTTGAAACTGAGTCTGAAGGCTGTGCTTTTGAACAATGTAAACCGTCTTCCATCTATTCCAGTAGCGCATGCCGTCCACATGAAAGAGACATACAATAACTTAACGCATCTACTGATCAAGTACAGCTGGCACCTCTGTGGTGACTTGAAGGTAGTTGCCCTTTTAATGGGACTGCAGCAGGGATATATAAAATATATGTGTTTCTTATGTGAGTGGGATAGCCGAGCAAGGGATTGGCACTACTTGCGGAAGGAATGGAATCGCAGACAAAATGTAGCAGTTGGAGAAGAATATCCAGCACCCAGCTCTGGTTGAGGCTCACAAAATCCTGCTGCCACCCCTTCACATCAAACTAGGTTTGATGAAAAACTTTGTGAAAGCCATGGACCGCACTCGCCAGCTTTCCGATACCTGCATGAAAAATTCCCTCGACTCAGCGAAGCAAAGATTAAAGTGGGAGTTTTTGTGGGTCCTCAGATTTGAGAGCTCTTCAAAGATGATAGGTTCAACAACTTGCTGCAGGGTGATGCGAAACAAGCATGGAATGCTTTTCGCCTACTGTCAACAAACTTTCTTGGGAATGTTAGGGCAGAAAACTACAAGGAACTAGTAGACGACATGCTGATGCAGTATCAGAATCTTGGCTGCAATATGTCTCTAAAGATCCATTTCTTTGATTCCCATCTCGATTTCTTTCCTGACAACTGTGGTATGGTTAGTGATGAACAGGGCGAACGTTTTCACCAGGATATCGCAACGATAGAGCAAAAATACCAGGGAAAATGGTCCACTACAATGCTGGCTGACTACTGCTGGACACTCCCAAGAGAAGCTCCTGAACTGCTGTACAAGAGACAGGTGAAAAAATCTAAGAAGTAGTCTATGACTTGGTTTTTTACAGGTATTAACCAAAGGCCTATTATATTTACTATTGACATGCATTTTGTGTGTAAACATTAATTCTTGTAGATTACAAAAAAACTAGAGCCAACTTTGCATTTTCACTGTCATATTCGTGTTCAGCATATAAAAATTGATAAGAAATGACTTTTTATTTCAGTAACATGACTTTTGTAAAAATTTGTTGACCGGTGTTATCTGTTATGTTACAATGACAACCCTCTGCATTTATATCTGTTCTGAGGCATATCGGCTGCCTGCCTGTTTGGACCTGGCATCTCCACTAGTGATTGTGGGGGGCAGTTTGCTTACCTCAGTGGTAATTTTACTCAGCTTCTTGTAAGTGCTGTCCTCTGAAATCTGGCACTTACAGATGTATATTACTAGATTGGTGCTTACACATACAAAGCCCTGAATTTGATAGCGTTTTGTTTTCTGTGAAATCCATGCTCCTGTAGTACATGCCAGCAAATACAGACGACCAATCCCCCGCCCCCACTACTTGTATAATAGCGCATAATGTAAATAATACATCACGAATCTAATATACCCTAACACACTCGCACACATGGAACACTGCATGACCCCCCCCCCCCCAAAAAACACATTTGTGATTGTTTGCTGTGAAAACCGCCTTGATTCAATGAAAAGCGATATAGAAATCCTTTCAAATAAATAAATAAATATTAGCCGGCATACATAGTTTCCAAAAGGCTTTGTGATCAACTTAGCCTTTCTTTAAAATACTCGGGAAATGTGAGCGTCCCACTTACTACCTAGTCATCCTATGCAAAATGAGGCTTCATGCATAATAGAAATGAATAACACAGGTACACTAAAAAATTTTTTTTTAAACTGCCTCTAATGTTTCGATTGATTTTTACGTTTTTTGGTGCGCTGAATCCAAATCTGGTAACCAATTTGCTCCATCACGTTCAGATTTTTTGCTACATTGGGTTAGCAGTTTGAGGTGAACGTTTCAGATTGAGTGCGATCGAGATAAAAGTTTCTTGGATGAATTCTTTATACTAATTGTTTAGTAGTTATTCAAATAAGAATAAAGAAAATTGTAACAAGGCAGCACATAAGAATAGAGTAATGTCAACAAAACACACTGTGATGGTAGCAAAATTGTCTGCACTTAAAACAGCCACATACATGTGCACAAACATTGAGCATATAAGAGCGAGGTTAGACACAAAGCAAAGCAAAGAAATGTGCAAAAAATGTTGTACAGGTATGTATGTAAGAATAGAAAACGCAAACCGCACCATTGCAATACATGAAGACAAACACCCGATGGTGTGAAAATAAAATTTTAATAAATGAGATCCGACACTGTGGTAATAACTAGCAAATTTTTATTTCAAAGTTTAGTAAAAACACGATATTTGTCAACACAGTTTAGATTTTAAAGTCATTCTTGGGTCAATCAATCTCCTGGTGGGCCCGTTTCTTCTTCCCCCGAATGCTTCTCTTGGTGCGCTGCTTGGCGTATTTTTCATCTGGGGTTTCCCGCAACAGCAACCAGCAGAAATCAGCCATCATAGTGGTGGTCCATCTTCCTTGGTACCTTCTCTCTGCGTCCTTGATGTCCTGGTGAAACCTTTCACCTTGTTCTTCACTGTACGCCCCCAAGTTTTCGGGAAAGTAGTTCACATGGGAGTGCAAGAAATGGACTTTCAGGCTCATGTTACAGCCTTGTTCTTTGAAGGCATTGAGCATCCTGGCAACAATATCCTTATAGTTCTCATCCCACCTGTTCCCCAAGAATTTGAGAACAACATCCTTGAAGGAATCCCAGGCTTCTTTTTCCTTCTCAGACATCATTTCAGCGAATGCTCCATCTGAAATGAGTTTCCTTATATCAGGGCCAACAAACACTCCTTCCTTTAGCTTTGCTTCAGAAAGTCGGGGGAACTTTGAGCAAAGGTACCGAAAGCACTCACCATCTTTTGGAAGGGACTTGATGAATTGCTTAATGAGACCCAACTTAATGTGGAGAGGTGGTAATAGAATTTTATCACGAGGTATCAAGCTCTCATGAAGAACATTTTTCTCACCGGGTCTCAAATACTCCCGAATTGGCCAGTCTTTTTTCCCCCAGTGTAGGTCGCGGGCCCGGCTATCCCACAAGCAAAGGAAGCAGGGATAGTTGGTGAAACCGGATTGCTGCCCTAATAGCATGGATAGAATTTTAAAGTCTCCACAAATCATCCACTTATGCTCATCATAACGAATCTTCTGAAGAATCAGGGCCAAATTCTCGTATTTTTCTTGGAGAATAACAGAGTGAGCAATAGGAACTGAAGCGAATGTGTTGCCATTATGAAGAAGAATACCTTTTATGCTGTCTTTTGACGAATCAATGAACAGCCGCCATTCAGCAGGATCATACTTGAGTTTAAACTTTTCCATCACTCCGTATATATCGTTGCAAAATACCAAATCTTCCTCTTTGCTGAAATACTTCAAAAATTGTGTCTCGCGGTTGCGGTACCAATAAAAAGTTGTTCCTGGTGACAATAGATTTTTCTGTTTAAGCCGAGAACCTAGCAGTTGGGCAGCATCTTTTGGGAGTCCTAAATCCCGGACTAAATCATTCAATTCAGCTTGAGAGAAAAGTTCAGGTTTCGGATCTGGTTCATTTTCAAACTCGGAAGTAATGGACTCATCGGGAAAAGCCATCTGATGAGTCTCATCATGATCAGAACCGTCCACACAAATATGATCCAAAGATTTTGGTGGTTCAGGCACAGGTACTTCGTTGCTATGAGGCATAGGCCTAATTGCTGAGGGAAGGTTGGGGTAACTTATTACGTTCTTATTTTTTAAGTTGTATCCCTTCACAATGCAAGAGCAAAAATAGCAGTCACTGCTGTGGTCTCTTTGTTCACGCCACATCATAGGTATTCCGAAACGAAATGCTTGTTTTTTACCTTTCATCCATAAGCGTAGATCTTCCTCACATGTCTTGCACACTTTGTGAGGAGCCCACGGTTTGTCTTGATCGTCTAACTTCAAACCGAAATAGGCGAAATATACTTTTTTAATAAATGCAGAAATGTTCCTCTGCCGCTTTTTCACGGTATGTTTCCCACAAATAAAACAAAAACTGTCCGGAGAGTTGACGCAACCTCTGGCTCTGTGAGCCATCACAAATACACAGCACTGCAAACTACAACTGTAGTGAACCACTTCGGAATAAAGTTGGATTACGACTGAGCAAACAAAAGGTAATAATGAACTTGCAAGAAACTGAAATTTGACAGGAACGTTCATGTCGCAACCACCGTGTTTGAGCGAGCGCGCGAACGAGGCGAGGCGAACAGGAAAGAACATGCGCCAGCGCGAGTACTGGATTTAGCACCCCGCCTCCCAATTGTCCTGTTAATGTATAAAATGAATACAAAACACTCTAAAATATCATGAGGGAGTGTTTCTAGTTAGTTAACCATTACAACCTCTATTTTGGGCCAAGAAAATAAACTGCAGTCGGCTAAAAAGAAATTATGTGAACATTCCTTATATGGGTAAGAAATATAATTTTGCAAGAAAACGTGACGTGATGGAACATTTTGGCTATTTTTCCTGGATTCAGCACCCCAAAATCTATAGGAATCAGTTGCAAAACTGGAGGCAGTTTTTTGGTAGTGTACCTGTGTAATTGTTTTGATTTTGAAAATTTCAAATGAGCTCCCTAAATGTAGTTCCTGCTTTAATTTGTCATCTCTTTGTGATTTTTAACCATGCTTGCTCTAATTAATGCAGGTCTTGACAAATTCTCATTGAATCTAGGAGCCAGCCCAAAAACCTAGGAGCCAGCAGCTGAGACCCATCTGGCTTTTCCTCTCCCAACCCCTTTCAACACTGTCCCTAATGAAGTTCGAGTAGGTGGATGGAATTCTCTCTGAGATAAGCAGCAACCCTTTCAGAAACTGATTAAAAAAGACTGTCTCTATGGACAAAGAGTCTAATAAATCAGTCCCATAAGGTGCTTCCCTGCACATCACTAGCAAAAGCCAGCTGTCTCCCCTCAAGCATGCTGTCAGTTATGTGACTGGCACCCACTTGATAGGTGAATCAAAAAAGGAATATTCTCTTTGCTTCATATATCAAATGACCTGGATCTCCAGCAGTCTCTGCCTCTCATACTTCTCCCCTCCCCCCACCTTCACCCACTCTCTCTTTCTATCTCATATCACCCCCCTTCCATACTTCACTTGGCCTCTCTTCTTTGATACACATACCCCCTTCCAGCCTTCACTCAGTCTCTTTCATACCCCCCTCTTTTCCAGCTTTCACTGGTACCACTTATCATTTGTATAGTGCTACACGGCGTATACAGCGCTGTACAGATACATGTAAGAGACAGTGCCTGCTCATCAGAGTTTACAGTCTAGACAAAGGCAGACAATGCAACAACTGGAGACTAGGATATGTCCAAATAAAAAAGCTATATAATTTAACTATGCAAGTTTATTTTCCTTTCTTAAATTTATTAATCACCTATTCTCTGAGAACAAGCAGGAAGTCAGCTCTCACACATGGGTGACGTCGGCACTGATGAAGCCCTCACGGAAGCATCCCCCCAGCTTTCAAAGAAAGCCTTTGGGAGATGCCACCACACATGTGTGGTCCCCTTCCTGCCCAAGGGTGCTATCTAGCTCAGTCTCCTTTTTTCCGCAGAACCCTTCAGATGTCTGGCTTGTCCCCGTAAAAAGTTGATTTTTCTCTCTCCTTTCCTTCCTACTGACCTCTGTGCCTCGGCGTCAGGTTCGGTTTATTTTTTTTTGTAGCCTTTCATTCTTTTCTTTTTCTGGCGTCTTTGTGCCTTTTTTCCTGACTGGAAGCCCAGAGAGTCTTCGACCTCGCAGAGGTATTTTTTTTCCCCCATGGCCACCAGTGACTTTAAGAAGTGTGATCGGTGCTTTAAAATTATGTCTTTGACCGACACATACGACTGCTGTCTCTGCTGCCTTGCGCCAGACCACGACCTGGCAGCCTGCGGTCTCTGCAAGAGGATGTCTAGCAAGGCCCTCAAGAGTTGCCAGCAGCAGCACGACACGTCTTTCTCGGTCCCCGATGCCTCCGAAGGCCAGGGCCTCATCTAAAGCCCCGACATCACGGGCGGAACCTTCCGAACCCGAGCCTCGTCGTGAGTCCTCAGAAAAGGGGGTCTCCCTTGAGGGAACCCAGGAAGAAGAAGACAACCTCGAAGGTGGCGTCCTTTGATGGTTCCAACTGGTTGGAGTCTCCCTGGGCCTGGTCCTGCAGTACGGGACGTTCGTCCGAGGTGGTTGAAAAGGGAGCGGCCTGCGAAGGTCCCCTGGAAGGATCCGACTGCGGGACCGGTCTTGGTCTCCAGACACCATCCTTGTCAAGGATTCCCCTTCAGGGGAGCCGGCGTCAGGCCCAAGTCCCTCCGTGCCCGCGCCGAAGGCTGCGGAGCCTTTGGGTCTGGAGTCCAGAATGGTGGCTCTGGAGCACAGTTTGTCTGCTTTCATGGACTAGCAGCGGGTGCTGTTCGGCATGACCAGTTCACCCGTCCCGACCATTGGGCCCTCGACCTCCCAGACGTCCCTGGAGACTGAGCCTCTGCTGAGGTCGCACTCTGAGTCCCGCTCGACAGGACCATGGTCATCCCCGGCAAGTTTGTCGGGCACTGGCCGCATGGCACTGGGGGCCTTGAGACCCGAAGAGCAGCGCTCCTATAAGTCCTCGATGGACTACTCTGAGTGGGAGACAGAGGACGAGGAGTCCCCCCGATACCAGTCACCACCATGATGCCCCTTCTGACTCTCCCAATTTGGATCCTCAGCAGCGGTCCCTGCCCGAGGACATGGGCTTCCTGGATTTTGTCAAGGACATGTCTAAGGCCCTGGCATTCCCGACAGAGTCGGAGGAGGATCCTTGGGCGGATGAGTTGGAAATCCTCCAGTATGACCTCCCTCTGTGGGAATCGCTCAAGGTGCCCATCCTTCCCATCCTGGAATGGCTGATGTTCTGAATGTGGGAGACACTGGCTTTGGTACTGGTGGTGAGCAGACGGCTAAACTCTGTGTATCGAGTCCGCCGGAGCCCGGGCTTCCAAAAGTCACAGCTGCCGCATAACTCTATGGTGGTGGAATTGGTCGTGCATCGGCTGAAAAGCCAAACGTCACACTCCATGGTGCCCCTCAGCAGGAAGGCCCACACCCTGGATGCCCCTGGCAGAAACTGCTATCAGGGCTCAATGCTCATTTGCCACATCCAGGCCTAGCCTCTGCCCCAAGAGCTTTCACAAAATGCCTGGCAGTCATAGCTGCCTTCCTCCGGCTCCAGGGGGTCTTTGTCTTTCCCTACCTGGACGACTGGCTCATAAAGGGAAGCATGTCCTTAGAGGTACTGCAGACCACCGCACGCATCATCCAGCTTCTACAGCACTTAGGTTTTGTCATAAACTACCTCAAGTCTCACCTCCTTCCGACACAATGTCTGGAGTTCATTGGAGCAAAGATCAACACTCTCCAGTCAAAGGCTTTCTTGCCCAGGGACCGAGCCGATTGTCTCGGGGCTCTGGCTCAGGACATGCAGTGCCATCCCTCGGTGCCCACTTGGCTTCTCCTGTGCCTCCTCGGGCACATGGCCTCCACGGTCCATGTCACCCCAGACACTCACCTCCACATGAGGGTGGTGAAGTGGTGTCTCCGGGACCAGTGGTCTCAGGCCACCAGCCACCTACAGGACAGGGTTTCCGTGACCTGCCAATTGGCGTATCCTCTGGTCTGGTGGCAGTCTTCCCAGCATCTCAAAGTGGGCATGCCTTTTCAGGCCACAAGCCCCTCCAGGGTCCTCACCTCGGACGCCTCCCTGCTTGGCTAGGGAGCCCACTGCAGAGATCTCCGCACTCAGGGTAACTGGTCACCGGACGAGAGCACCCAACAGATCAATCTCCTGGAGCTCATACACCTAGCCCTGAGGGTCTTCTGTCACCACCTGTGTCACAAGCTGGTTCTGGTCCAGACGGACAGCCAGGTGGCAGTGTTCTATGTGAGCAAACAAGGGGGCACTGGGTCTCGAACCCTTTGTCAGGAGGCTCTAGCCCTCTGCTCGTACGCAGTCCGACATGTTATCCTCCTGCGGGCAGTGTACCTGCCTGGTCAAGACAATCAGCTGACTGACAAGCTCAGCAGAGTTCTCCAGCCGCACGATTGGCAGCTGAACCCCAGGGTAGCCAGTTGGCTTTTCTGGCTCTGGAGAGAACCCATGATGGACCTGTTTGCTAGCCCGGACAACTTTCAGTTGCCCCACTTCTGCTCCCGGCAGGCCCACCCCTTCAGAGTGGCAGCAGACGTGCTCCTGGTCTCATGGTCAGGAGGCCTCATGTACGCCTTCCCTCCTACCCCACTGATCGCCAAGACCTTGTTCAGGACCCTCCACGACAGGGCCTTTCTCATCCTGATAGATCCTCGGTGGCCCTTGGCAACCGTGGTTCCTGCTGCTTTTAAAGTTGACGGACACCCCCATCCCCTCGGGGACCGCCCCGGGACTCCTGCCCTTGCTTATAAGCAGGCGAGGCTCCTGCTGGAAGGCCATGTCACGGTACACCATGTCAGGGCCAAAGCAGCCTCGGTGGCAAGCTTGCCCTCTGTCCTGATGGTGGACATGTGCTAGGCCACCACCTGGTCTTCAGTTCATACCTTCGCAGCCGATTACTGCCTGGAAAGAGAGTCCCAACGGGACAGTGCCTTCAGCAATGCTGTTCTCCGTAACCTTTTCGGGATTTAGGCAACTCCTACTTCCAACCCTTCTGTGTTCAGGCTACCAGAGTGCTGGTTTCATTGGATGCAGGGGTCCTACTGTGGTCTGTGGGCACAGACTCAATTGCTGCTGCTTGCGGCTCCCCATGAAGGAGCCCTGTTTTGCTATGGACTTTTGGTAGCCTGTAGCTGGGGAGTTCCATATTTGAGGACTGACTTCTTGCTTGTTCCTGGAGAAAGCGTAGTTACTCACCTGTAACAGGTGTTCCTTATCCGTTCCTCCAGTTCAGTCCTCTACCTCTGGGTTGTCAATCTCCTCCTGCAGCTTGGAGACTGGTATATCAGAATGATGACATCACTGGATATAGCCTGCTGCACTCCTACTTCCATCCCAGTGTGACCAGTCTCCATGCAGCAGGAGGACTTGACGAGCCTTGTAGAAGGGCTCTCTGGAGGAATTGATAAGGAGCCAGGAAGAAAGTTAGGTTAGCTAAGTGGGTTAGATTTTAGCTGTTTTAATTGGCAGTGGTTCTTTACAAAAAAAAAAAAAAAAAAGGAACCTCCCGGGTTTCTTGCTCCCTGCCTGTGCCTGTTCTTGCTTTTTGGGGGTTCTGGCTCATGAAGTCAAGTTGTCCCCCCTGCGGTGGCCCAGAGGTCTCTCCCCCCTGACTCTACGGGGGAGAGCCCTTCTGATAGAGTAAGCATCTTCCGGGCTGCAGTGCCTGCCCTTACGCGGCTTAGCAGACTGCAGTGGATCAAAGCGGCAGAGCTTCGGGCCCAGGTTTGGAGGCTGTCAGACGGCTGCCTGGGTGAGAATTTTCACAGTCTTGGCAAGTGCATATATCTATATGATTTGCAAGGTATTGTGGGCAATGTAGTTCATTCACACCAGACACAGCTGCTGACAATAATTTAGTTGTGCTCTTGGGTAAAGCCAATAAGATATTTATTTATGGGGTTATTTCTCCCAACACAGATATGCTTGGTAGCACATAAATGAGGTGGGCTTTGTGGATTGTTGTTTTATTGTGAACCGCAACTGAACTCTGGAAGATGCGGGTTATAAATGAATGTTAAATAAAATAAATAAATAAAATAAATGAGGTAACTTGCTTTCAGTGTTAACTTGGAAAAACAAAGTCAAAATCAGGAAAACAACAAATGAAAAGCCACAAAGCAAGAAACAAACTGTTCTTTTCAGGTTAACTTCTGATTACTTCCCACATAGATGCAGAAGTGATTCTCTCCTAGCTCACAAGCAATTAGGTAAGGCTTAATTGCTAGCAGTTATCCAGCTGAAAACCCTTAGCTGGCTTGCTTTCTACTGTGTGGGTCAAATCCTGCTTCAGGAGCTTTTCTGGGTAGATTAAAGAACAAATTTGTATTTCTTTGTGATGGTTGCTGTACTTTATAACAGAAGGTTACCAAAGGAGTTTGGATAGAGAACAGTCCATATAAACACATCCTTCATCTGCAATCATTTCCCCATCTTCAACAAGCATAGGTTCAATATCATGGATTGGCACAGATGAATCTCTCAATGGAGCACTTTCAGGAGAATACTTGTTTCCCTGCTGTCTTTCAAGGTTATAGCTAGGGCATAGATCAGTGTTCATACCTGAGCTTCCATTGCTGTTAGAGTTCCTCTCTATATAGCCTGGCCAGTATGTAGTCCAGTTCTTATGTCCAGCCTTCCAATCCAGATCCCTGGACACTGGATCTCTCTTCACATACCTTCTGGCATAGGTCTTAGGGTCCCTTCTACGTGCAGCCGTCTCCCTCACAGGTAGCGTCTGGTGATTCCTAGCTCTGCAGCACCATTCCTCTGGCTTTCCCCAGTCCAATGGTGTATGCTGGCCCTTGAAATGCCTCCCAGTATACGTACTGCTTTGGACTCTTCTAGACCTCTCAAAGGCTTTTCTCTTCCTTCTACCAAAGGGTCTCTTTCCCTCTCTGTCCGTCCGGTTTGGCTTCTGCTTCTGATGATCCTTCAGATGAAACTGAGGATAATTCTCTGGATATCCAAGGTGATCATGAAGATGGTCATCTGTAGAATAAACTCTACTCTTATTCTGCTTAGATGAGTGCTCCTCCCTAACACAGCGCAGCTGTGCTGAATCAGGCCCTGCCCTTTGAGATGAGTGCTTAGGGATTACCTCATAGCCCTCCTGATTGAACACACGTTTCTCCACTTCAGCTCCTCTAATGGCTGCTGGAAACCTGGTGCATTCTGGGACTGGTAGTCTTTTATGGGAAAATTCTGTTTTCTTATTTCTACCAGAACTGACAGGTTGCTTGTTCAGAGTCACTTCACCTTTTCTATAGCTCCTTCCTGAGCTATGATAAGCTTCCTTATCACAAGGCACAAAACAGATCGATTTCAGCAGGGGAGCTGCAGGCCTGGTCGGTAAGTGATCCACCGGCTTCAGGCTGCCTTTTTCAGGGAGACACCTTCTCCGAGAGTGCGGAGGCACTTGCGGTGCTTTTGGCGCCTTTTATCCCTCTCGTCGGCATTTGCGGCGGCCATTTTCTGGGCCGCAAAGCAGCCACGTGGTAGCAAGGAGACTCCCGATCCCGTGGCCAGGCAAGGCAAGGGGGATATTTTTATTGATATTTTGTTGATTTCATTTGTTTTCTTTGGGTTAATTGTTTTTTGGGGGTTTCTTTTGTTTTGTAGTTTGGTAGTTTTGTGACCTTCTCAGCCACCCCACAGAAAAGGGGGGGGGGATGAGGGGGCTCTTTTGCTAGGAGAGCAGTGCGTTTAAAAAAAAAAAAAAAAAGAATATCTTCGGGTTTGCAAGGCTGCAGTTGATTTTGTTTAAAAAACAAAACAAAAAAACAAACAAACAGAAAGGTGACAGAGATTAAGGTAAGCCCCTAGGGTTCTGGCTAGTCTGATTTATGGCTGCCAGACCTCAGTGTATTGTGTGTGGCACTAGGAGGGGCACAGTAGCTGATACTGGGGTGTGCCGGGGCTGTGCAGCCCTCTTATCCACGGTGGAGCAGCAGATGGAATTCCCGGAGTCCCATGAGGCGCGGGGCGAGGGCTGCATCCCCGCGGCCGCTGGCGCAAGGGCCGGCGTTGGAGGAGCTGGCGGGGCCCTCCAGCGTCTCTTTGGCAGCTCAGGCGTCGGGTCTCGGTGAGTTTAGCCCTGAGTTTGTTCTGCTTATGCATCAGGCTTTTTGCCTGTGGCGACAGGGCAAGGGCGCAGGCTCCGGGTTGCTGGCATCCCAACCTCAACAGCTGGTGGCGGCCGAGGAGATAGGCGAGGATCCACCGGCGCCTAAGCGAGCAAGAACTAGAGACCCTGTGTCGGCGGAGGGCGAGTGGCCCGAAGACCAAGATCCGGAATGGGATCCAGAAGAGGGTACGCAGGACCTGGAAGAAGGTGAGATCCCTGAACCCGAAGATCAAGCGAAGATAATTAGGGTCTTCTGCAGAGAGGAGTTGGCGGCCTTGATTACGGAGACATTGCAGATGTGGAATCTTACTACGCCGGCTGTGGTGGAGGAGGAGGTTGAGGATCCAGTCATCCAGGCGATTCGACAGACACAGGTGGTGTTTCCGGTGCACAGAGTTGTCGACAAGATGATTCAAGAAGAGTGGGATAAGCCGGAAGCAGGTCTTTGAGGCATATGGACAATGAATAGATTGTATCCTTTGGCCGATAAGGATAAAGAAAGGTTCCAGGCACTGCGGGTAGACGCGGTGGTGTTGGCGGTTACGAAAAAGACCACCATTCCAGTCGAAGGAAGTGCGGCCTTGAAGGATACCCAGGACCGTAAAGTTGACGGTCTGCTAAAGCAGGCCTTTGAAGCGGGTTCTATTTCGCTGCAGGCCTCCATCTGTGGAGCTTGGGTGGCCAGAGCGTGTCTGCGATGGGCCCAGCGGCTGCGCCAGTCTTCGCACATGGATCTCGAGATAAAGGAGCTGGATCGGCTGGAGTCTGGAGCGGCCTACTTAGGAGATGTGCATTACGACTTGATCAGGGCGCTGGCCAATAGCACAGCGTCTGTGGTGGCCGCCCGTAGATCATTGTGGTTACGAAATTGGGCGGCGGACGGACCTTCTAAATCCCGTCTTAGCAAGCTTCCATTTAAGGGTGGTTTGCTGTTTGGTGAGGATTTGGATAAGTTGGTGAAGGATCTGGGTGAGTCCAAGGTGGGCCGACTTCCAGAGGATAAGCCGAAGCAAGCCAAGTCAGGCCAAAGCTTTCGGGGTCAGTTTCGAGATTTCAGAAGATTTCGTCCGATGCGGTTCGGTAGTTTCCAGAGGGGACGGTATCAGTCTCGAGCCCAGGGATTTCGCGGGTTTCGGGGGGCGAATAGAGGGTTCTCCTCCAACCCTGCGTCCACCTCGCGTAAGTCACAATGAAGCGAGGTGGGTCCCGGCGGAAGGGCCTCCCATAGGCGGGCGGCTTTGGGAGTTTCTTTCCGCTTGGACCCACATCACATCAGACCAGTGGGTGTTAGAGATAATTCAACACAGCTATGCTCTGGAGTTGTCTCGACCCGTGCGGGATTCCTTCGTCATGTCACCTTGCAGGGGCCCCAAGAAAACGGCGGCAGTTCGCGGGACTTTGGAAAGACTCATTCAGTTGGGAGCCGTGGTAGACCTTCCCAAATCCGATTACGGCATGGGTTGGTACTCTATTTATTTTGTGGTGCCAAAAAAGGGCGGAACGTTGCGGCCCATCCTAGACCTGAAAACCGTAAACCGTTGCTTAAGGGTGCTGCATTTCCGAATGGAGACATTGAGGTCGGTCATAGTAGCTGTGCGTCTCGGAGAATTCTTGACGTCTCTGGATCTTACGGAGGCGTATTTGCACATTCCCATCCGGAAAGCTCATCAGAAATTTCTGCGGTTCGCTCTTCCTTGGGGTCACTATCAGTTCCAAGCATTGCCTTTCGGTCTGGCAACGACGCCGCGGACCTTCACCAAAATTATGGTGGTGGTGGCGGCGGCGTTGTGCAAAGAAGGGATTCTAGTCTACCCTTATCTCGACGATTGGTTGATTCGAGCCAAGTCCAAGGAGGAGAGTCTCCGGGTGACAGACAGGGTGGTGACATTTTTGCAAGGCCTTGGTTGGGTAGTCAACTCAACCAAGAGTCATTTAAAGCCCACCCAGGACCTCGAATACCCAGGGGTCTTGTTCGACACAAAGAGAGGGCAAGTGTTTCTGCCGCACAATCGGGCCGAGGGCTTGAGGTCCCTGGTACGGCAGTTTATGTCGGTGCCAGCGCCATCGGCGTGGGATTATCTCTGGGTGCTGGGCACCATGGCGGCAACGTTGGAAGCGGTGCCAGGGGCTAAGATTCATATGCGGCCTCTCCAAAGAGTGCTACTCCGCAGCTGGTCGCATCAGGCCGATTCTTTGAGCAAGCGTCTTCCTTGTCCGAGCAAAGTCAGACAGTCTCTTCGTTGGTGGCTACTCAGGTCGTCGTTGACAGCCGGCATGCCTCTGGAACAGCTGGAGTGGCTTCTGTTGTTGACGGATGCCAGCCTAGTAGGATGGGGAGCCCACTGCGGGAGCCAGTTTGTGCAGGGGCTTTGGTCTCCACTGGAGGCCTCATGGTCGATAAACCGTCTAGAACTTCGAGCTGTTTTCCGGGCCCTCCAGGCGTTCGAGGACGTGGTACGCGGTTGGCCCGTACGAGTGCTCTCCGACAACTCGGCGACTGTGGCGTACATCAACCGCCAGGGCGGCACGGGGAGTGCCACAATGGAGGAAGAAGCAGACGAGTTGTTCGCGTGGGTAGAGATTCGGTTGTCTGCGATCTCAGCGGCGCACATTGCAGGGAAGGACAATGTCACAGCGGACTTCCTCAGCAGAGTTCAAGTGGATGCAGGGGAGTGGGAGTTGCATCCCGAGGTTTTCAAACAGATAATCGATCATTGGGGAACTCCGGTAATGGACCTCATGGCGACCTTCCAGTCGGCGAAGGTCGGCCGGTTCTTCAGCAGAAGACGAGAAAGGATGTCAGAGGGCATAGACGCGCTGTTACGAAAGTGGCCGTCAGACGGTCTTCTATATGTCTTTCCACCATGGGCATTGATAGGCCGGGTGATTCAAAAGATCGGAGCGCACACGGGAAAAGTCCTTTTCCTTATCGTCACTCCAGTCCAGTCCCTTTACTTCTGGGTTGCGTAACCCTTCCAGCAGCTTGGAGGCTGAGCCCATCCTTTTTGAGGATGGTGTGGTATAAATACCACTGGCACCACCCACAGATCCCAGTATTCTCAGCCTCCAAGCAGCTGGAGGGTTCCATAAGCCAAGGGCTTACTGGAGCTCTTTCTTTCTTATTTTCAACTCAGTTTAGTTAATTTCAATTTAATTTTGTTTATTTACTTACTTTTTGCGTTTGAATTTGGTTAGGAGCTCTGATTCCCACTTTAGGCTTCCGCTCCTTTAAATTTTTCTTCTTCCCTCCCCCCCCCCCCCCCCGCCCGTTGCCAAGCTCCACGGAGGAGGAGGTTTGCCTTCTGGGAGAATCGCGAAGGCCCCTCGCTCAATCAAACGGCCGGTTCCCCCGCAGCAGAGGCTGTACTGCACTGCACCCAAGCCAGTCCTGCCTCACGCCGAAGCCCTCCGGCGGCTGAGCGCTTGAGGCAGCAATGAGTGGCTCACCCGCATCCTCCGTGGTCGTGGAACAGCTCCGGGAGCCTCGGGGAGCTGGAAGCCTGATCCGGAGTCCGGTTCCAGCGCCCGGCAGAATCCGGCATTGGGAATTTGATTGGCGGCGCAAGCAGAGCAGCCGACCGCCGGCTAGGCCTCCACGTGGCTGAGGCCTGCCACATGTGAGCCTCCGGAGCGCTCCCCTCTCCAGCGCAGATTTACAGGGCATCAGCAACAAAACACAAGTACTGGGAAGTTTCCTTATGTTTGGATGCTAGTATTTATTTCTTTATTTATTTCTGTATTTATTTCCTTATTCCTGAACGGGGTAGTTAGTGATTTGGGGGGTTGGGGAGGGCTCTCTTGTATTTCCCTCCTAGAGGCCTCTCTCCTTATTCCCGTTGGGATTGGAAGTATTTTTTGGAAGTTATATTTTTTATTATAAGGGCATTTTCTTTCCCAGGCAGAAAAACCCTTTCTAAGTGGACATGACTGGCAAAACTCTCTAAATGGAATGAAATCTTATCCACTGCCTCCCTACTCCCACCAATACATCATCCTCATAAACACCGCAGAAGGAGCCCCCTGGTTCTCCACAAAACTCAAAACCCTTAAAAAGGATCTTAGACGTCTAGAACGCAAATGGAGACATACCCAAGACCCCAACTTACATATAGCCTACACTACTAAACTTCAAACATACTGTTCAGAAACACTCAACCACAAAAGACAGTATATAATGAAAACATCATCACACGTGCCCTAAACAAACCCAGAGAGCTTTTCTCCATTGCCAAATCCCTAATAAATGAACCCCTCCAACATGACCAACTACCTAAAATAACAGCACAAGCAATAGCTGACCACTTATCTTCTAAATGCCTCCCTTCCCCATCAACATATAACCCCCAACCAACCATAGACTACTGTTCTCAACCTCTCAACTCACCCTGCCCAGACACATGGAATGAGTTCCACACTATCACATTAGATAATGTAACTGATGTCATAAAAGGCCTGAACACCTCAACCTCAGCTCTGGACCCTTGCCCAGCCCATTGGATTAAAACCACAAGTAAAACCATTAGCCCCTATATTCTAAATATAATACAAACCTCCCTCAAGTCAGGTTCTGTTCCACCCCTTCTTAAATGTGCCTCTATCCGCCCAATCATAAAAGGGACAAAACTTGACCCTACCTCCCCCTCCTCTTACAGACCAATCTCCAGTATCCCTTTCCTGGCAAAGATTACTGAGAAAATAGTCCAAACCCAACTACAGAACTACATTGATGATCACTCCCCCCTTGACATATTCCAACATGGTTTTAAAAGAAATCACGGAGTTGAAACTCTACTTACTTCCCTACTAGACTCCTTATACTTACATATCCAAAACCCTACTCAAGGATGTTTACTCATTTTCCTTGACCTATCTGCCGCATTTGACTCTCTTCCTCATAATCAACTTCTAACCAGACTTCACGAAATAGGCCTTAGAGACACTACACTCAAATGGTTCCAATCTTATCTGAACTCCAGAACTCAACAGGTCCGTCTTGGAAATGACACCTCCCTCCCATTTATACTAAAACAAGGAGTACCTCAAGGATCTAGCCTATCCGCCCTACTTTTCAACATCTTCCTTCAACCTGCTTGCAAAATATTTCAAGAACATGGCATTCAGTACCAAATATATGCTGATGACATGATGTGTTTTCACCCCATTTAACCTCTCAAATCCCAACTTCACCAAAATCAATGAATGTCTAACTTGCCTCAAATCCTGGCTTTCCCAACACAATCTTCTTATCAACCAATCCAAAACAGAGGTACTTCAAGTATTTTCCAACCTTACATACTCCCCTCCTCCAACGCTCACCATTGCTGATCTCCCACTCACTATAAAAAACCAAGTAAAATATCTTGGAATCATCATTGACCAGAACCTCTCCTTCACTGAGCATATAAAAAGATCCACCAATATAATCTATGCAAAATTACGCACCCTCCTTAATCTTAAACCCCTCTTAAACCCTAACTCCTTTCGCACTGTCTGTCAGTCTCTTACAATCCCCTCACTTGACTATTGCAACCTAATCTACCATGGTCTCCCCAAAAATACAATTCAACCTCTCCAATTAGCCCAGAATACGGTAGCTAGACTCATAACCAACAACCCCAGGCGTGCTCATATCACACCTGTCCTCTGACCCTCACTGGCTCCCCATACAACACAGAATTAAATTTAAGGTTATTACTCTTATTCATAAAATAATTGCAAATGAATCAGCACCCTGTCTCACTGCACTTCTTACCTTGCCTAGTAACACAAGAACACATCGTACTTCTACCAAAAACCTGCTATCCATACCAACGGCCAAAAGGTACTGTAAACAACTTACTAGCAATAGAGCCTTCTCCCTCTACGCCCCATCCTTATGGAACTCCCTCCCCCCCGAACTGCGCAACTGTGAGAGCCACCTCGAATTCCGCAAGAAACTAAAAACACACCTCTTCCTAGAATACTTTTCCCTCCCACCCTAACTCCTAACCATCATGATCTACCTTCTACCCAAATGTCCACACTTCTTCACAAAATTAACCCCGTATCTCTACCTAATGTATAAAGTTAACCCTGACCTTGATCTCCGATCATAGTAGTCAGGTGCCACAGTTATACCTATTATTTGTACCATAGTTTAATTGTTACTTGTTACCTAGTTATTTATTTATATTGTGTTCCTTGTTCCTTGTAAACAGTTGTAATATACTGTATTATAATGTTTCATGTGAACCGTCTTGACTTGTAGAAAGACAGTATATAAAAACTGTTAAATAAATAAATAAAACAAGGTGCCTGTCTTGTGGCACCCGTAGGGGCACTGACTCCGAATCAGGAATCTGCAGGGGTTGTGCTGCAGAAGCTACTTCGGCGGAACAGAGTGTTCTATTGCCCATGTCCCGATCCACGCAGGGGTCAGGGGACCTTTCGGAGGGGGTGAGGGTCTCCCATCCTCCCCCTCCTTTTACCACGGGTTTACCGGTTCCTTCTCTCCCCCCCCCCCCTCGGCGGTGGAGGAGGAGAGTACCGGGGACCCCTTCTCTCCCGAATTTGTTCTTTTACTTCACAAGGCCTATTGTTTGCGCAGACAGGGGCTCGAAGCGGGTGAGCCGAGTGTAGTAAAGGGGAGTGAGGGGGGAGGAGCTTGCGGACCATGGAAGTCAAGCTCCCAGGACTCAGGTATCCCTCTTAAGCGGGCAAGGCTAGTGAATGAGGAGCCTCTCACATCCTTCTCGCAGGATCCTCCGGAAGAGGAGCTTTCGGACAAGGACTTAGGGGAGGATGGGGAAGAACTTGAGGAGGGAGAGATTCCAGAGGAGGATCAATCCCGCATAGTACGTGTCTTTAGGCAAGAGGAGCTCTCAGCGCTGAATAATGAGTCCCTCAAGGTACTCAATGTGACTTCGGACATTCCAACAGAGGAAGAAGGGTTGGAAGATCCTTTAATCCAAGCTGTGAGGAAGTCTCAAAGGGTCTTTCCTGTGCACAGAGTGGTGCGTCAAATGATCCAGGAGGAATGTGATCAACCTGAATCAAGCTTGAGAGGAGTACGTTCCATGTCTCGTCTGTACCCTTTGCCAGAACCAGATAAAGAACTGCTGAGGTCTCCCAGGGTGGATGCAGCGGTATCTGCAGTGACAAAGCAGACGACTATTCCGGTCGAGGGTAGTGCGGCATTGAGGGACTCTCAAAATAGAAAATTGGACATATTACTGAAGCAAGCCTTTGACGTTAGTGCTATTGCCTTACAAGCCTCGGTTGCCGGGGCTTGGGTGGCTCGGGCCTGTTTGAGATGGTCCCAGCAACTCCAGCTAGCGGAGACTCCCTCAGGGGACTCCCAATCTATTTCGGCTAGATTGGAGTCCGGGGCTGCCTACCTGGCGGACAGTCAGTACGACCTCATCAGGAGCCTAGCTAAGAACGTGGTCTCTGTGGTAGCAGCTAGGCGATATTTATGGCTCCGTAATTGGGCAGCAGATGCCTCTTCAAAGGCGCGCCTGAGTCGTCTACCCTTTAAGGGGAAGCTACTGTTTGGTGAAGACCTAGATAAGTTGGAGAAGGAGGCGGACGGCCTATTCCAATGGGCCGAGGTCCAGTTGGAGGCTTTCAGCTCAGCACGTGGTCGGCACAGACAACATTACGGCTGATTTACCTCAGCAGGTTCAAGATAGACCACGGGGAGTGGGAGCTGGAAAAGGAGGTCTTCGACCAGATAGTAGCCCTTTGGAGCCCACCAGTAATGGACCTCATGGCACGGTATTCTTCTGCCAAGGTAAGCCGATTTTTTCAGCCGAAGGAAGGAAAGGATGTCCGAAGGCTTAGATGTTTGGCACAGAAATGGCCTTCGGAGGGTCTCCTGTATGTTTCCCCCATGGGCTCTCATCGGCAAGGTGCTGCAGCGGGTGGAGGCTCTCAAGGTTTGGTAATCCTCATAGCTCCAGATTGGCCTCGCCATCCCTGGTATGCGGACCTGGTAAGGTTGATCGCTGACCAACCTTGGCGGCTTCCCTGCAGTCGGATTCTCCTGAGGCAAGGTCCGGTTCGGATGCCTCACGTGGATCGATTCTCGCTTACGGCCTGGCTATTGAAAGGGCGCGGCTCCTGAAGCGGGGTTATTCGGGATCGGTAATCTCGACTCTGAGTGCTAGAAAGCGCTCGACCTGCCTCTCCTATGTAAGAGTTTGGCGCATCTTCGAAGCATGGTGTGCGGAGCACCGGAGGAATCCTCTGTCGGCCTCTATCCCAGAGGTTCTGGAGTTATTGCAAGCGGGGTTTGACAAAGGTCTAGCGTCCAGTTCCTTACGGGTCCAGTTGGCAGTCATTTCTTGCTATAGAGGTAAGATCTGCGGAAAGTCGTTAGGGGCCCACGCGGACGTGTCCAGGTTCCTAAGAGCGGTCAGGCGCCTACATCCACAGCAAAGATCAGTCATCCCCCCTTGGGATCTCAACCTGGCATTAAATGCCTTGACCAAGGAACCCTTTGAGCCGGCAAAGGAAGCCTCTCTAAAGGATTTGACACTGAAGACGGTTTTTCTGGTCGCTATTTGCTCGGCCAGACGTGTCTCCGAACTTCAAGCGCTGTCCTCTCAGCACCCTTTTCTGTCATTCTTCAAGGATAAAGTGGTCTTACGGACGGTACCTTCTTTCTTGCCCAAGGTCATCTCTCCCTTTCATGTGAACCAGACAGTTACGCTTCCATCGTTTTCAGCGGAGGGGCAAGTGGGGAGAGACAGGAAGCTGCGCCTCCTGGACGTGCAGAGAGCCTTGAAGCGTTACCTATCCCGCACGGCGTCCTTCCAAAAGTCTGACCGTCTATTCATTCAGTTTGGAGGGCCCCACAAGGGGGAGGCAGCAGCCAAGGCTTCCATCTCCAGGTGGATCAGGGAAGCTATTGCTTCCGCCTATATCCTCAAAGGGAAGCAGGTTCCAGGGGGGCTGCGCGCTCATTCAACGCGAGCGCAGGCTACCTCCTGGGCAGAATATAGCTTGGTGCCACCATTGGACATTTGTAGGGCGGCTACGTGGTCCTCGCTACATACCTTTACCAGACATTACAGACTGGACGTTCAGAGTTCAGCTGATTCTCGATTTGGGAACACGGTACTTCGGTCCGGGATAACGGAACCCACCCAAGCTTGACCTGCTCTGTTACATCCCAGAAGTAAAGGGACTGGACTGGAGTGACGATAAGGAAGAAGTAATTAGACCTTACCTGCTAATTAATGTTCCTGAAGGAACGACAGTCCAGTCCCTGATCCCACCCGGTTCTCCTTTATGGCATAATGTCCTAGTGGATATGTTAGGATCAGCGGACCGAACTCAGGACCAGGACAAAGTGGATGGGTCCCTTGGTACAGGTCCGACCGGCCGGGGTGAAGGATGACTCGGCCAGATTCAGGTAAACCTCCTCCTTCCCCCCCCCCTTTTTTCTTTCTCCTTTAACCTAAAAAAACCCAAAAAACAACAGAAAAAAAACGTAGAACTCCTTGAGTAGGTTAGTTGTATTGTCATTGTATATAGGCTATTAATGGAATTTTCGTTAAGTTTGCTTTTTCATTAGATTACTGGGATCTGTGGGTGGTGCCAGTGGTATTTATACCGCACCATCCTCAAAAAGGATGGGCTCAGCCTCCAAGCTGCTGGAAGGGTTACGCAACCCAGAAGTAAAGGGACTGGACTGTCGTTCCTTCAGGAACATTAATTAGCAGGTAAGGTCTAATTACTTCTTGGTGGCGCCTGACTTGTCGAAGTCCTTGGTACGTGGACCTAGTGCGTCTCTTGGACGGCGAGCCCTGGTGGCTACCGGTGAGGGCGGATCTGTTGCTGCATGGGCCTCTGTTCATGCCTCAGGTGGATCGGTTCTTGCTTACGGTATGGCCATTGAGAGGGCTAAGCTGAGGAAGAAAGGCTATTCGTCGGCGGTCGTGGCAACTTTGCTTAGAGCACGAAAGCACTCGACATCTTTGGCATATGTACGGGTCTGGCGTATTTTTGAAGATTGGCGTTCGCGACGTCAGGTTCGGGCGAGCACTGTTTCCATTCCGTTGGTCTTGGAGTTTCTGCAGGGCGGATTTGATAAAGGTCTTGCAGCCAGTTCCTTGCGCGTCCAGTTGGCAGCCCTTTCCTGTTATCGGGGCAAGGTCAATGGAGTGCCTTTAGGGGCTCACTCTGATGTAGGTTGCTTCCTGAAGGCGGTCGCTAGATTGCGGCCGGCGCGTAGAGTGTGCATTCCGCCGTGGGCTCTCAATCTCGTCCTCGCGGCGTTAGCCAAGTCTCCCTTTGAGCCGTTACGTCATGCATCAGTGAAGGATTTGACGTTAAAGACGGCATTTCTGGTGGCGATTTGTTCGGCTTGGCGAGTTTCGGAGTTGCAAGCTTTGTCGTGCCGAGAACCATTCTTATCTATTTCCAGGGAGAAGGTGGTTTTACGTCCGGTCCCGTCCTTTTTGCCTAAAGTGGTATCTCCCTTTCATTTGAATCGGACGGTGTGTTTGCCCGTTCTTGGGTCTCTGGGGGGAGGCGAATCAGATCGCAGTCTTCGTCGTCTCGACGTGAAGAGAGCATTGCGTCAGTATTTGAAGGTAACGGAGTCCTTCTGCAGGTCTGAGCGGTTGTTTGTATTGTTCGGAGGAGTGCGCAAAGGTGAGGCAGCGGCTAAGGCTTCCATCGCCCGCTGGATTAGAGAGGCGATTGCTTCCGCTTATTTGCTTCAAGGTCGGGTTGTGCCTGTGGGGTTGCGGGCACATTCCACCAGAGCGCAGGCGTCTTCCTCGGCGGAGCACAGTTTGGTTCCGCCCGGGGACATTTGTAGGGCGGCGACTTGGTCGTCTCTACATACATTCAGCAAGCATTACAGGCTGGATGTTGCAGCGGCTTCGGATGCTCGTTTCGGGTCGGTGGTATTATCTGCCGGCTGGAAGGGTCCCTCCCAATGATTACTGCTCTGGTACATCCCAGAGGTAGAGGACTGAACTGGAGGAACGATAAGGAAATGATAATTACACTTACCTGGTAATTGTAGTTCCTTGAGTGACGACAGTTCAGTCCTCCTTCCCATCCAGATGATTCGAGGGGGATCCAGGTTTGGTAGCGGGCAGCAGAGTGTTACAGGTAAGTCTGGATTAGTTCAATTGGTTCTGTTGTTCACTTTCTCTGTGGCAGGGAAGGGTGTAAGAAAGCCTTGCCGGAGGGGATGGATGGTTTGCGATTAGTATAAGTTATATTATGATTAGCTACTTATTTATTGCTCCTTTGAGTCTGCTTTGTTAATAGCTCACACTGGGATGGAAGTAGGAGTGCAGCAGGCTATATATACAGTGATGTCATCATTCTGACATACCATTCTCCAAGCTGCAGGAGGAGATTGACAACCCAGAGGTAGAGGACTGAACTGTCGTCACTCAAGGAACTACAATTACCAGGTAAGTGTAATTATCATTTCTCCAGAGATAGCAGGAATCCCCTTGGAGTTGCTCCTTTACCATCTTTTATTTTTGCCGTCTTTTAGATATGTCATCTGACCGAGCAAGATGGCACCTTTGGGCGGGAAGGGGACCATGCATGCGTGGTGGCATCTCTCCAAAGTCTTTCTTTGAAAGCTGGTGAGATGCTTCCGCGAGGGCTTCATCGGTGCCGACGTCACGCATATGTGAGGACTGATTCCTGCTGTCCCCGGAGAACACCTGTTACAGGTGATTAACTACACTTTCCTGGAAAGGCACAAAGAGATGGACAAAGTAAAACATAATATGCAAAATATGAGAAAATAGTACAGGGAGGCATAGTGAAAAGGATTTAGCCGATTAGTAGGAACTGCTAACCTGCTAAACAGTGGCACTATCTGGGCTGTATCCCTACAGACTGCAGGAAAGACCCTGGTTAAAACTGGGGCAGTCTGTGGGCAGAGTAGGGGTAGTACCAGCAGCAATCCAGTTAGCGGTGATGTTCAGCCATCAACCAGTATTTTTCTTTCATACCCTCCTTACCCTCCCCCCCCCCCCTCCCAAGCCTTCACTGGCTCTATCTCTCTTGGGCTTTGGAAGCTGCCACCTATTCCCCTTTCTTTGTTTGCAGCTGCAGAAGAAAGAGCACTTCCTCTTCCACCATGATTCAGCTCTGTACAAGCATGACTGCACGGTGCAGGAAGTTCTGGCTGGTCTCGTGGATTCAACTTTCAGAGACTAGTGCAGACTTTCTGCACTGCCCAACTCATGCTTGTACAGAGCCAGATCATGGTGGAGGAGCAAGTACGCTTTCTTTGGCACATCCAAAGCTCCACAAAAGATTCAGGGGAAAGAAATCCCGGGCACAAGGTTGCAAGTTTTAGGCACCATAGCAGCCTGGCGCACAGGATTTGTCGATCCTCAAATCAATGCACCCCTCAGTTTTTGCAAGTCATCTGTATAATATGGAGCACTATTTGTAGAACTCTTTATTGGACTGATTGTATTTAAGGCCTTATTTAATTCCTCATGCCATACTATGGTAAAAGAGTCAGCCAAACTATTCTTTAATTGCAAAGAGATCTCCCAAAGTTTCCATCAGCTTTAATGGGAACAATAATTTATTTGATTGAAACAGCTTTATATTTGCAATATCCAGTACATCTTAACAAATAAAGTCTTATAGCAATGAGAACATAGAATGATCTGACCAAAATCTCTGAATTATAGTTAGGTTTGTTCTCATTTAACAGAGCATAAGAATTTGGCACAAAACATCTAGATTTAGAACGCCTCCGTATCATGTGTTGGTTCAGTAATATACTGGACCTTGCCTAAATTCTCATAAATATAGAACATAGGTCAGATAAAGACCATCTGCCTTCTCCAGTCTGCCCTTCTATACCAACTGCTCAGTTTTTTAATCCCTTATTCTTCCTCAGATATTTTGTGCTCATCCCATGCCTTCTTGAATTCAGATACTGTTATCTCCACCCCTCCACTGGGAGATTGCTCCAGCATTCGCAACCATATATCTAAAGAAGTATTTCCTTAGATTTCTTGTTTTAGAGCTTCCTTTCTGTTCAAAGAGGCCACTCTTTTGTATTTATAC